>JAAQQX010000001.1:3605625-4807500 GCA_017639365.1 Yarrowia sp. E02
CCTGGTGGCCACTCTGTCTCTGATCCCCGAGAACGCTCTCGTCGGTCTCATCACCTTTGGCGCCATGGCCCAGGTCCACGAGATTGGCTACCGAGAGTGCGGCAAGAGCTTTGTCTTCCGAGGTAACCGAGAATACACAGCCAAGCAGGTCCAGGAACAGCTGGGTCTCAACCAGCCCGTTGGCCAGCGAGGCCCCCAGCAGGGAGGCCACCCCCAGGCCCAGGGAGCCGCTGCCCGGTTCCTCCTGCCTCTCCAGAACGCCGAGTTTGCGCTCACCAACGTTCTCGAGAGTCTGCAGAAAGACCCCTGGCCCGTGGCTGCCGACCGACGACCCATCCGATGTACCGGTGTCGCTCTCGGCATTGCTCTCGGCCTGCTGGAGACTTCCTTCCCCAACTGCGGTGCTCGAGTCATGCTGTTTGCCGGCGGTGCCCCCACTGAGGGTCCCGGTATGATTGTGGGCCCCGAGCTCAAGGAGCCCATCCGATCTCACCACGAGATTGAAAAGGACACAGCCAAGCACTCCAAGGCTGCTACAAAGTACTACGAGGGTCTGGCCAAGCGGGCCACCACCCACGGCCAGGCCGTTGACATTTTTGCCGGTTGTTACGATCAGATTGGTATGCATGAGATGCGGTCTCTGCCCAACTCCACCGGCGGAGCTCTTGTTCTGTGCGATGCCTTCTCCACATCCATCTTCAAGTCCTCGCTGACCAAGATGTTTGTTCGGGACGCCAACAACTACCTGCAGATGGGTTTCAATGCCACCTTTGACGTTGTCACCTCCAAGGAGCTCAAGGTCTCTGGTCTGATTGGCCACGCCGTTTCCATGAACAAGAAGAACCCCAGTGTGGCCGACACCGAGATTGGTATTGGTCAGACTTCGTCGTGGAAGATGTGCTCCATCACCCCTGCTCACACCTACGCCACTTTCTTCGAGGTGGCCCAGCAGCAGGGTACTCCTGCCGGCCAAATCCCCCCTGGCTACGTCCAGTTCCTGACCCATTACCACCACTCGTCTACCCAGCAGCGTCTTCGTGTGACCACCGTTGCCAAGGCTCTTGTGCCTGGCGGCGACCCCCACATTGCCAGCTCGTTTGACCAGGAGGCTGCTGCCGTTCTCATGACCCGAATTGCCATTTTCAAGTCCGAGACCGAGGATGGCAACGATATTATGCGATGGACCGACAAGATGCTGATCCGTCTGTGCCAGAAGTTTGCCGACTACAGAAAGGACGACGCTTCTTCGTTCCGACTCGCCCACAACTTTTCGCTGTACCCCCAGTTTATGTTCCATCTCCGACGATCGCAGTTCCTGCAGGTGTTTAACAACTCGCCCGATGAGACTGCGTTTTACCGACACTGCCTGAACCGAGAGAACCTCAACAACTCGCTGATCATGATCCAGCCCACGCTGCTGTCGTACTCTCTGGAGCAGGAGCAGCCTGTGCCCGTGCTGCTGGACTCTGTGTCCATCAAGCCCGACCACATTTTGCTGCTGGACACCTTTTTCCACATTTTGATTTTCCATGGAGAAACCATTGCCAACTGGCGAAACCAGGGCTACCAAGAAAAGGAGGAGTACGCCAACTTTGCCGAGCTTCTGCAGGCGCCCCGTATGGAGGTGCAGGATCTGCTGGTGGACCGGTTCCCTCTGCCCCGATTCATTGACACTGATGCCGGTGGATCCCAGGCCCGATTCCTGCTGTCCAAGCTCAACCCCTCCAACACACACCAGAGCGACAGCGGCTACGGCACTCCCGGCAGCGCCGTGGTGCTTACTGACGATGTGTCTCTGCAGACTTTCATGTCTCATCTCCAGAAGCTGTCTGTGGCTGCTTCCTCTTAGGGTTACGTAATGTTGTAAGATTAATTGTATTGTTGGACTGTTCCATTGTATGCGGCTCGATCCGGGGTCGTGAGACATGCTGTACGACTACCGTTATACAGTGGACTATGTGTTGAGGTTAAATATTTTTTGCGAGGGGATGCTGTACAAAACTTGATCTAGTGAATACTTTTGGTGTGCTTGTAGAACTTGTAGTGACTCAATTAAATGTAATAAATAGTATATCGAAAGAAGGAATGAAGAATATAAACAAAACCAATCCACGTTATAAATATATGTTAGTGCGCTCTCCGGTCTCAATCTCTTTTTGCTAGTCGTTGGTGTTTTTTTAGTAGTCTGGTGAAGATTGGTATTCTGGCGACGAAAAGTCGGGAGAGGTGTGTGCATAATCATAGTGGTCCATTTGGATCGGTTGTTCGACCTTTCGCGGTCGGCCCTTTTTGCTAGGAGAAGGCTTTGGTTGTCCGGGCACCTCGATGCCTCCAGAGCAGATTTGTCGCGCTCGGTGTCTGTTGAGAGCGTCTGGTCGGTTGAAGCCCTTTCCGCAGGGACAGATGTGAGGCTTGACGACAGCGTGGGTTCGTTCGTGTCTCTTCAGATCGTGTTGTCTGACAAAGGAGGCTTCGCAGGACGAGCAGGAGTACGGTCTGTCCGCCAGATGGGTCTGGATATGGGAGCAGAGGTTGTATCGTCGTCCAAACTTCTTTCCACAGCCGGGATACAGACAGAGGAACTTTCCGTCTTCGCAGGGTCCGTGGATGAAGGACTCGAGTTTTCCGGGAGGCAGACCGGACTTTCGGGGCTGGGGTTGGTTGGACACCTTTTGCTGCTCGATGATCTGTTCGGTTTCCGTGTTTTCGGGAATGGTGACGACTGGCAGCCACGAGATTCCGAGTCCGTACTCGTCAAAAGCTTCTCCGAGCGGTCCTTCGGGAGAAGACTGGTCGTGGGGCGACTCGTAGCTGTTCCAGTTGTCCATTTCAGGCGAAGTGAAGCCCGGCTCAGGAGACAGGTACGCCAGGGTGTCAGCATCGTAATTGAGCTGGGGAGGGTTCAGGAAGGGGTTCTGCTGAAGATGGGTAGAGTGAGGATGTCCAAACTCGGCCGCAGGAGGATGGGACGAGTGAGGAGGAGACATGGCGCCCATCAGGGACATGGTAGGCGGCTGCTGCAGAAAAATGTCCGATTGTGAGGGGTCATTGAGCGGCTTTGTGGGGCTCGGGGTGGTGGACGAAAAGTTGAGCAGTCTGGAGAAACGTGCCAGAGTATCGGGACTGACATTGTTAGTCTGTGAGGGCATCATTTGGGGAGTGGACGGAGGCTCCAGCTCGTTGTAGCCGATATCCAGGTAATTGACATCGTACTGGGACCCGTGAGGGTGAGAATGTGCCGGTTGATGCTGCTGTGAATGGTGCTCCTTCTTCATATGAAGGCTCTGCTGAGATTGCATAAATTGGTAGTCGAAGTTCATGGTTAACGGTTCTGATGAGATCCCTGCCCGCAAGGATTTGGTCTGAGGTTCTAGAGCTGTACTTGGTGGCCGTGGGATCCGCCATTGTACATATACTGTCTGGAGGTGAGGTGCGATGGGCGGTTCGTATGGACATTGCCCTTTTGGGTATAGACACAACACGTCGAAAAAGCTAACGCGCGGCAAAAAAGCTTATTTACCCCCTAAAATCGTCCCAAGAGCTGTATATGCTGTAGGTGGTGAAGCTTGATAATGGGGTGTTTAGAGGTTATTTGCAAAGTGAAAAGTGGACGATAGAGATGTAGAAAGGTGGTTATGACGGGTTACATGTCCATTTGACATGTCTAACAAGCGGGCGATAATGATGACATAAACCTGGGCTGTTTACTTGTATAAATATATGTCTATATATTCCTATATGGCCTTTTTGATGCTACTACTACCTTCCACCGTACCCACCGATGGTTCCACCACTGTAGGATTATCACCCTGTACAATCACCATGTGTGGATTGGCGCGCAACTATCTTCGATCCGGCGAGGGGTGTAGCAAGACGGTTAGGCTGCGGCCTACGTCGTACCTATGTACAGCGCACAGACTGTACCAACCTTCCACACTTGACTTTGACACTGTCCAAAGCCACTTTACCGAAAAGGGCAGTCAAATGTCTCTCGGTCTCCGGACTCGTGATTATCGCGTCTAGATCTTTTTGGTTTGAGGCGTTTTCTCGTGGGGGCAGAAACCATCCTATAGACACGTGAGGAGAGGGGCTCAAGGTCGGTAATCCGTGAGGTTTGACGGCAGCATTGACCCCTTCTATCAGACGCACTATGTTCTCCTTTTCCCTGCCGGAGACTGCAAGAACCACGAATGCACGTGTTTTCTGCTGGTTTAACACCACCTGCAACTTTGTCTTGGATACATCTATCTTGATGGGCCCTTTCCACCCCTGAACTGCACTGCAAATACTGTCGGTGACTTGCTGTTTTGTTTCAGTTGAGGGCATCAGCGTGTCTGATAGCGATAGATGGAGAGGCAGACGTACTCCGACTTCGGACTTGACAAGACTATGGTACACGACCTGCTTGGTCTCTAGTATCTTGGCAACGGCGCCATTGAGCAGTTCTAACCGTCTCCAGGCCGCGTCAGGCTTCCATTCCAGATACACATGTGTAGGCCACTGTCCTTCAATGTGAGGCAGGGCTCTTACTTTGCCATTTTTGTCGGTTTCAACGCTGGAATCGACTTGAGACGCGGGTTTGGACGTGTACAGGTCGTAGAAGGAAGATGGCAGCGGCGGCAGCGGTTTTTTCTTCTGTTCGGGCTTTTCCACTTTCATGGGTGAGTGGTGGTGAGAAGCTTAGTCATGGAGAACTTAAAAACAGGAAGGTGGGAAGAGGAGATGTACGATACTTGTACAGAAAAGTGGTTGTAGGGGTGTTTTTTTGGTTGGAAAGAATGAATTTGACATGTCAATGAGAACTGCACGATCTACCGTGTTTTTGTGTATTTCTTGTAATTTTTCATCATTTTTTGTTCTATACATTTTCCACTAGAATTGGTAATGTATGAACATACAGAGGAGTGATCACTTTACATATCATCATCAGTTGTATACACCCCCAATAGAATGATTAAGAGAGATATCAACACCCAAACCACCCAGTTCACTAAACCACAGTCTCTCCACAGAATTCACTCTTCACAACCACTCCAGATACCCCACAACCTCTATAATACCAGTCCACCCGTCATCCGTGCATTGCGGTTAAATTGGGAAATCTTTCTCCGTAACATGCATCAGCTGCTGCAGTGCGGACTATTTGTAGACAATTGAGTTGCAATCTAGCATGTCTCAGAGAGAGCAAGGAGGGCCAGGGAGGTGATAGACGAGTCTGGTGACGACACACATGGTGTTGGGAGACCCAAATATGACTCAAAAACACCCCCAAACCCCCAGATCGCCTATTCTCCCCAAGTTGCGTCTTTCTACACCTCGTACTAATCCTGCACCTTTAAGTTATAATTTTGCGTGCGGAAATCAAGGACAGTCGGAGATGATCAAACGGTATCCGGAATAGACACGAGCCTCAAACCAGGTGACCTGTAATCAAGGGTCCAGATAGCAGAACCGAGCCAGGACCAGAACCAGAACCAGTGCTAGGCATCGATATTTCCAGATCGGACCAACTCGGAACTGCCAAGGTTGGCACTAGAAGCTGTCAAACTCAATGGTTTGGAGGTTGCCTGGTGTGTATAGTGTAGCGGATCTCGGAGTTAGTTGTTGCTGGTATATTTTCCACCTAAAAAATCGAAGCCGTAAAAGATCATAGCTATCCCAAAGCATGTGCTATGGATACAACGCTAGCATGTGATTGATAAATGGCTAGGTGGTAATTTTTCCAGACTGATATAATAGGAAAAAAACATACCACGTGCAACCACAGACTGCAAAAATCGACTTTCCCTCTCTCCTCTCCGCGTGCTCTCCTGTCAGTGTATTGTACTTCACCACCCGGTTTCTTTCCGTGCATTTGTTGAGTGCGTGCATTGCATTGGGTGGCATCTCTTGGCCCTGCCGCTGTCCATTATGCTGGGGACGGCTGAATTCTCCCCCCACACACCAAACATACATTAATCCTTGTAGCCCCCAGTGTTCCAGCCGTGAGATGGTTCCAGCTGGCTTTAGTCGCTTGGTCAGCAGATATTTTCTGTCCTGTTGTGCCCCATGATTCAGGATCTTCCGCATGACTCAAATGACTCGTTCCACGTGCCCGTTATTACTTCCCCCAGATTAGTTTTTTTCCTTGTTTTTTAACAGATTTGTGGTGGCCTCCCAGCCCTGGTCCTCTCTCTCTCAACCTCTGTCTCCCTCTTTTCTCGCTGTAAATTGCCGCATAGTAAAAGGCGTCCGAATTCTTCCGGAATGCGTGCCGGAGTTTCTATTTAGGTTTTGGCCAATTACTGCGCAATAAATCCCCTTACCCTCCCCCCCAGAACAAAGACCAACCAAGTAGCTTTTCTATCGCTTGCTTATAACTGCAGCGCTCCTACCTCCACGACTGTAAATTTTCTTGACCCAAGGTGAGTGAACTCGTTGGATGCTGGTGGAGCTCCGCACGACAATTGGAGGATTCGAGGCATTGTATCGCAATTGCCGGCGTCTCAGAGCTCTGGTCGACTGCTTTTTTCCCCACATCTGGACCCGTTGCTTTTTTGTGGACCCCCTAGTGCGCGATAGCTCCGGACAATGCTCTCCGGGAGCTTCTAGGTGCTGGCGGGGTCTCGGTGGTGGTATCAATGGCACAGAATGAAGGTATTTGTGTCATTTCAAGGCCCGTGTGATTCCCTGCAGTTTCATTTCCCCTTGAGTGTTTTAAGAACCAGTGGCAAGGCGAATCACATGGCCTTATATGTTACCGCGATACAACCAGGACAATGTCGTGGCCTAAAGGAAGAGAGAGAACATCACCAAAAAGACCACAAAAACCCTTGTAACACCCACGACAACCCCATATCACCTCCACATACTAACCCCAGATGCTTAGAACAATCAGATCTCAATCCATGCGAATGGCTTCCGCCTCGTCGCGAAGAATGCTGTCTTCCGCCGCCTCCACATCCATGCTGCGACAAACGCTCAAGGCCCCCTCCATGACTGCTCAGGTCACCCGACCCACCGTCATGACCTTCAAGCCCGTTCTGCTGTCCCGAGGATACGCCGACGTGGTCGAGGTCCCCCCATGGCCGAGTCTCTGACCGAGGGTACTCTGACCGCCTTTGAGAAGGAGATTGGAGACTTTGTCGAGGCCGACGAGGAGATTGCCACCATCGAGACCGACAAGATCGATGTTGCTGTCAACGCTCCTTTTGCCGGAACTATCACCGAGTTCCTGGTCAAGCCCGACGACACTGTCACTGTCGGCCAGCCCCTGCTCAAGATTGAGCGAGGCGAGGGCTCCAGCAGTGGCTCCAAGGCTCCCAAGGAGGAGAAGAAGGAGGAGAAGAAGGAGGAGGCTGCCCCCAAGAAGGAGGAGTCTGCTCCCGCCCCCAAGAAGGAGGAGGCCCCCAAGAAGGAGGCTGCCCCTAAGAAGGAGGCCCCCAAGGAGGAGAAGAAGAAGACCGAGGCTGAGGAGGGTTTCGGCGGTTTCCGAAAGGAGGAGCGAGTCAAGATGAACCGAATGCGTCTCCGAATCGCCGAGCGACTCAAGGAGTCCCAGAACACCGCCGCCTCTCTGACCACCTTCAACGAGGTTGACATGTCTTCTCTGATGGAGATGCGAAAGCTCTACAAGGACGAGATGCTCAAGAAGACCGGCACCAAGCTTGGTTTCATGGGCGCCTTCTCCAAGGCCGCCGCTCTGGCCATGCGAGACGTCCCTGCCGTCAACGCTGCCATTGAGGGTCCCAACGGTGGAGACACCATTGTCTACCGAGACTACGTTGACATTTCCGTCGCCGTCGCTACCCCCAAGGGTCTCGTTACCCCCGTTGTCCGAAACGTTGACCAGCTCGACGTTATGGGCATTGAGAAGGCCATTGCCGACCTCGGTGTCAAGGCCCGAGACAACAAGATCACTCTTGAGGACATGGCCGGCGGAACCTTCACCATCTCCAACGGAGGTGTGTTTGGCTCTCTCTACGGAACCCCCATCATTAACATGCCCCAGACTGCCGTTCTCGGTCTGCATGGTGTCAAGGACCGAGCTGTCGTTGTTGACGGCCAGGTTGTTTCTCGACCCATGATGTACCTTGCATTGACCTACGATCACCGAGTTCTCGATGGTCGTGAGGCTGTCGTTTTCCTCCGAACTATCAAGGAGCTCATTGAGGATCCTCGAAAGATGCTCCTTATGTAACTTATATATAATTGAATGACGCAAGCGACGATATGACCACTGAATCTGAGAGGGTGTAGACGAGATGAGTATTGTACGATATATCAGAGAACTACAAATACGATACAGTTATACATAATAGGACACACAATTGTATATCATAATATACATTATCTACAGCGTTATTTTTTTGTAAGTGATACAGGTATCAAAGAGACAACTCTTACAAGATACCAATCTATGAGTTGATAAAACGAGTGACTCCCTTGTAGTCCTTCTCGTCCATGAGTCCGAATCGAATCATGTCACTCCAGAAGAGCTGGGCCTTCTGGGATGCGTAGCTGAGGTAGTCAAAGGGATCTTCCTCCTCTTCCACCTCAGTAGTAGACGAGTGGCTAACGGACGGTTTGAGGTTGGCAGAGCCTCCGGAAGACGCGGACAGCTGCTGCTTGACCTCCTCGGTCTCGAACGTGTACTGGCCGGTTTCCATGTTGAGTTCTTCTCGAATCTCGTCGTCCTCCTCCTGGTCAATGACGGCCTGCACCACTCCCCAGACCAGCCAGTAGAGATGCACGGCGGGTCTCCAGTCTCGGACCTCTTCCATGAGTCCGTCCACCTCGGCCTGGATCTTATCTTCGTCGTCAAACGACTCCAGTCCGTGCTCCACGTAGCCGTTGAGCAGGTTGAGCTGCTCCTCAACGCTAGGGTAGGCCTTTTCATGGATGTTTTCGGGATGCTGGGCGTCGTGGTAGTCGGACATCCACTCACAAAAGTGGTTGCAAATGTCAAAGCCCCGCGCGTTGGGCGACGCGTACTCAAAGTCAATGACAATGAGCTGTCGATGTTCCAGCTGGGGCTGCAGCAGAGGAGAGCCTGGCGGAGGCTCCAGACGCAGCAGGTTGCCGTACTGTGTATCATTGTGGGCAAAGACGAGCTTCTTCTTAATGTCTTCGGCTCCTCCGTGTTTGCTCTCCAGCCAGTTTCTGTACTTTGCGACCATGGTTACAAACTCGTCCCATGAGCTCTGGCAAACGGTCTGAGAGGTCCATTCGGCTGCGGGGTTGGTCTTGGCCCGGTTGTCGAGAATCTCCAGCACCTCCTTGGCCCGCACTCCCCACTTGTCAAAGTTGACCCACACTCCTGGGCCCGACATTCGCTCTTCCGGTAGAAGACGCACGTGGTCATGGAGCTCTCGCATTCGCTTGGCAATCTGCACCGACGTCTCGGGGTCTCTGAGATCTTTCTTGGACAGCGTCTTTGCGTGGAAAAACTGCTCGAACCGGCCGTTGGTAAAGGTTCCCATCATTTTGGGTCCAATGTTCTTTCGGCCCAGCCGCTGCAGAATTCGTAGCTCCGAGTCTCGGTCAATGAGATGCTCGACCTGAGGGCCGTAGACTCGCAAAAGCAGAGGCAGAGGCAATCTGTGTTTGGCGACAAAGCCCTCGTTGGCTTCTCGCAGCCGCTCCTTGAGGTATGGCGGAGGAGCGACATGGTAGACGGCGTTGGTCAGCGCTCCAGAGAGACGGGTGACCACCATATCTGCAGCCATGGTGCTTTCTACGTACTTCCATTTGGGAATCTTGAGGGTATGGATCAGCATGAGGATATCCTGCTTGAAGTACTCGGTGGGGAGTCGGTTATCGAGGAAAAAGTTGACATTTGGCGGAGGCAGATCTTCCTCGCCAGCAGAAGAGTGTTCGCTCTTGTTGCCGGTCGAAAATCGACGCAGTTTAATGTGAGGACCCGACACCCGCGTCGCCAGAGGAGGTCGCACGGGCTTCTCGACGGTGCCGGGGGCCTTGGTGTTGAGACTGAGCTTGGAGATGGCCTGGTTGAGCCCCGCCTGCTGCGGAACAGCCAGAGGAGTCATCAGAGGACTGTCGTCCGGCTGGGTCTGAGGAGAGGTGACAAACATGGACGTTTTGTCTTGCTTGGTCGACATTCAAACGG
This sequence comes from Yarrowia sp. E02, assembly GCA_017639365.1. Classification (NCBI taxonomy): domain Eukaryota; kingdom Fungi; phylum Ascomycota; class Dipodascomycetes; order Dipodascales; genus Yarrowia; species Yarrowia sp. E02. Next base: position 3,615,734 of record JAAQQX010000001.1, read on the forward strand.
ATAGTGAGGCCAGAGAATGTTGGGAAGTTGACGTCGGATCTGGTGCAGAGACAACCACTGTGAATGGCGTCAGCGTCAGATATGCGAGACAGCAACAGTAGGCAGGGGGTGAGAGGACGCTGTTTGACGGTCGGTTTGGGGAGTGGGTAAGCAGGATTTTGAGCTGAGGGAATGCGCCTCAAATCAACACCAAGGTGGTCACTTTTTCAAACTGATTCAGTCGCTCAAGACGTCTCTAGGCTTTGTTAAAAGGTCCGTTTTTTTCGCCCATCCCGCAAACCTTTTGTTGCTTAATTCAATCAAAACTTTAACCGCAGCGAAAAAGCGAAACCTCACAGGTCCAATAGATAACCCGCCAACAAACATTATGCTTTGTCTTGCGGCTACAAAGGACCCCACAAAACCGAGGCTGGCCTGACTCGTCACATGTCCTGTCTCAGATACCTGTCGCTTGTCGACTTCACATACACCCTTTGCGCTGCACATGCCCCGTGCACTTGACGACAAGACTATAACCGTCGATAACTCGAAGACCATAGTAAATTAGCGGCTTTTCACCAAGTCTATTTTTCGCCCAGTGTAAAATATTTGCGCCGTAATTCTATCGAATTTACCGCTATCTGTAAACTCTGATTTTTTCACGCTAAAAAGTGGTCACACGCTCAGGTTTCAGCTACACACCAACGAGACACTCCAAACAGTGATGCGCACCCAACACGCGCCGTATATGCATTCCCAGGAGTTTCCCGGGGGAAGCCTAAGACACGCCGGTAACCCCTGGAACAGGTACAGTATTCTGCAATTACAGGCGGCTCCAACTCCCGCATGGTAAGACTATTTTTGCCATGGCGTGTAAGCACTCATGCACCCGCTGTCAATAGCGGGGTTGGTGTTATCATCACTCCCAACCGTATAGCACACGCGACCTATCATACAGCTTCTCAGGTGGGACTAAAACAAACAGAGACAAGGACGTCTGCCAGCAGTCCCACACTATCTGGCTTTCGTTTGGCACATTTTATTTACACTTAAATACACTAAACACAAATCGATCAGAACGGATAAAAACAGGATCCTTCTGAAACCCCAGATGCAATAGGCATGTGCAACAATACCGCACTGCATGCGCGCACCGGGTAAGCAGAGCACATCTCTTTCCAAGCAATCAATCCGCCACATTAGGGGAAAGGGGCCAGAATAATAAGGCCTAGCTGTGGTGACCGCCATCTCCTCGACCGTGGGGCTTCTGAGCCATGGACGGGTCAATGTAGTATCCCCCGCCTCCCATGTGAGGGCCATTGGGGGCGTACCAGTCCTGGTAGTCGACAAAGAAGGGGACCGGAGTGGGACCATAGGCCTTGGGCCGGTACTGTCGCCGACCGCCGTAGCCACCGCCCCGGTAACCGTTGCCTCCGTAGTGGTGGTGAGGATGCATGTGGTGGTACTGGTTGTCCTTGTCCATTCGGTACTGACCCTGGGGAGCCCACCGGCTGTTCTGGAGTCCACCACCATAGGACACTGCTCGCTGCTGCTTGGGGTAGAAGGGCGTGCCAATGTTCACGTTAGGCTTGGGGGCTCCGTCTGCCTTCTGGGTGCCAGACTGGCTGTCATTCTCCTGGTCCTTGGGCTGGGGGCCGTAGTTGGTGTAACCTCGATGTCGGGGGCCAGAGGGAGGGTTGCCAGCGTTGTAGGTGGGCAGTGAGTGGTGCCGTCGCTGCTGCTGTGGTCTGCCGAGGGCAGGGATGTTCACGGGAGGAGGAGCAAACTCCAGGGTAGGCAGATGGTGGGGGTTGGACTTTTGGTGCTGAACCTCCTTGTACTGGACATGGATGGTGTGGTTCCGCAGAATGCTGTGGTTCTCCTTCTCAACGGCTGCGTCAGCGGAAGCCGCAGTCTCAAAGGTGATGAATGCAAATGCTGAAGGCCGTCGCGCCAGAGACTTGACAGAAGAGGCCTTATCTCTCTCCTTGAACTGAATCTGGCAAGAGACAATGGTTCCGTGGCGGCCAAAGACAGATCGCAGGTCTTCGGGGGTGGTGGCCGGGTTCAGCTGGCCAATGAAGATAGACTTGGGGTCCACGGTGGTGACGGTGGTCTTGCTGAAGTCATTGTTGAGGTTCTGGGCCCACTCCACCTCAAAGTCGCCCTGGGTACGGATGTGGAGGTATGCCTTGATGGCATCGGATCGGTATGCAAAGCGAGCAAACCAGCCTCGGTTGTTTTCGGACGATCTAGATCGGACACATGTGTCGACGAGATCTTCGACCTCTCCAAATTCTTCGAGATAGCTCTTGAGTTGCTGAGGTTAGTATGTGGGATATAACAGATCATTCGCCTGGGATACTCACGGGTGAAGTGGTGGAAGGGTTTTGGTAGACAAACAGGGTGCGGTTGACTCGGGCAGGCTCGCATCGAATGTAGCGGTTGTCGAGGTAGGTGCCCTGGCCCTTTGTGATTGCGTTTTTGGCGTCGTCGTCTGTGTTGAACTGGACAAAGGCGTAGGGCCGCTCGCAGAGGTCTCGGAGGACCTTGACGAAGGCAATGGAGCCCCACTGGGCAAAGTGGCGAGTGACCGAGTTGTTGAGCTGGTCGTCGGTGAGAGTGGCGTTCAAGCTGGCCACAAACACACAAGACGACGGCCGCGAGGGTCGTTCCTGGTTGGGATAGTAGGGAGTGCCCTTGTCGTCTTCTCGGGCCTCGGGGTCGGCAGCAGTGAGCGAGTCCGAGGTGAATGAGTTGGGCTCGGGGTCATCGAGGATGCTGTTATTGGCGGTGTCATCATGGTCGCTGAGCACGTCTAGGACCTTGTCTTTGAGGTCGGCTGTGTTAGGATATGTGACAACGGAGTATCATGGGGGCAAGCAAATCAAAAGAGTCTTACCTTCGCTAGAGACAATGAGCGAAGCAAAGCTCTTGGTAACAGAGGCGGCGCAGTCAGAGGGGGTATCCGCCGGAGAGATAATAGGGGAAGAGGGAGTAGACATTTTCAGGAGCTATCTTTGGGTGGCTGGGTGATAGAGAGCGAGCTGCTGGTCTGAAGATGTGATGCCGTGATTGTAAGGAGAAAAGAGGTGGAGACCGAGGGTCTTATATATCCAAGGATCAGAGCATTTTACAATAGAGTTGTGTAGTGGGTCATGTAGTGAGTGTTCTCAGACGACTCTCTGTATATGTGACATACACAGACACAGAAGGCTCTATGGGTCTGAAAATGCTGCGATTTGAACGGGAAAAAATGCAGGAAAAAGCAGGCGTTAGACCCGAGTGATTCTGACCTGTACAGACCCATTTCCTTCCAGCCTTGGCCCTCTCTTCTTATCATCTCCCTCTCTACCATCACCAGTGTCAATGTCGATTTCTCGTCTTATCGACTTTAAAGTTGAGATAATGCAGGGCCGCTTCTTTGTCCACTGAGACAAGGCCCATCGTGTGACCAGACTGATGACTGCAAAGACGTGACGACTAGGAATGACACCAGAAGCACTCAATTGGGTCAAAAATTGATCAAAACATTGGTATAGTACAAATACAGACCCTTCCAGGACGGTTTACACCAGTGTATGCCTCATTTCTGACTCTCACCTACAATACTCACCTCCTCCCATGCATACTAACTGCATCCTCTGTGCCACTACAGACCAATATCTTTATGAGGCATGATGCATGTCCACCTCAACACCGTATCCAGTATGGGGCTGGATATAATGCTCCGATTCGAGTTGTAGAAGAGCGAACTGCTGGTGACGTTACAAGAACGAGTACTCGGCACAGGTGATGAGTCCATAGCCACATTGTTCCTCACAGTTTTATCCCCCTGTCTTTTGTATCTGTCTCAATATCTATTCCAATATATAACCAGTCAGATATACAGCCTAGATCCACCTCAGCACATACCTGTTGCAATGGTATCCCACCAGTGTGGCCATGCAGAGTTATTGAAGGCAACTCGAACCATAATAGACGTCTATATAACCACGATATCCTGCTGACATGTGCACGATACGAGAGCTACGAGTACGTATGTACTGTACCACGCTGACACTTACTGCACTACACCATCTACACTCGTGAGTTGACTCGTTTGTTACACTACCCGATACCGTACTAGTTACTTACTACCGTACTGGCTACTACTCCCTTCTCCATTTTTTTCACTGGTTAACTCAATAAATTACCTACCTACTGTAGAATGACTAATGCAAAATGCTCCACTGGGGACTGCCGGCTCGAGAAGCGGTCTGACAACTACTGGACCGCCCACTGCGGATCATGGACTGGAGAGCGGCCTTGGCATCGCTCAGAGGATCCTGGCTCAACGACCGCCGACTGGATCCGGGACCCAGACGATGGTGGTCATCCTCGTCATCGCTCGAATCATCATCTTCGGGAACAACCTGTCGCGGCGACAACTCGGGAAACAGCTTGTCCAGGTTCTCCCGGTCGGGATCGGTATAGTACGATCGAGCCATGTGAGGAGGCCGTTCGTCTGCGATTCCAACCGAGGCCTTTCCGGTGGCAGAGATGTTGAGGGAGATGCGTCGCTTGATTTCAAGCCGCTTGATCTGGACAGGAGACTGTTCCAGGGGCTGAAGAGGACCACCCAGCGGGCCTGGACGGACCTTGTAGTTCTTGAAGGGATCAGAGAGCTGCTCGACCTCCTTCTTGAACGAAGGCATGGGCATTGGCTTGACCGACAGCTTGAGCAGCCCCGAGCCTCCGGGCGAGCCGTTCTGTGCTGGCGACGTAAAGTAGCCGTGGTACAGCGGCGACGAGGCCATGATGGTGGAGAAGGAGAAGCCGTTGCGGGGCGTCTGCGGCGACATGATGGAGGAGGAAGATGCAAAGGTGGGGGAGGACGGAATCTCCGAGAAGGACGCCGACGACGTTGGGCCTCCCGAGGCGTAGATGAGCGACGGGTTGACGTGCGACGACGTTTCAAAGCGGGCCAGCGTTCGGCTCCGGGGGGTTTCGTTAGTGGCGGTTGTGTGGCTGTGGTTGGTATGGCTATAGCCATTGCTGTGATGTCTGGAGAGCTGTTTAGGGGTGTGCAGAACAGACTCGAAGCCAGGAGGGGTGCTTGGTCTTGGTGGCGGGCTGCTGGGGGTGTCGAAAGATCGAAGAGCAGCCATGGGAGGCGACGACGACAGGTCTGTGGGCGGAGGGGCGGTCAGCATGCGTTTCTTGGTGGGTGTGGAGGTAGGAGAAACCAGTGCTCGAGCTGCGGCAGCTCCATCGGTCGACAATAGGGGCGACGACGAGGGGGAGCTGAAGGAGTCGGAGGTGTCGAGACGTCGCTTCGGGGGCCGTCCACGGCGTTTCTTGGGCACGACGGTATGTCCAGCAGGCATTTTGGATCCCGAGTCGTAAAAGGCTGGCAGAGCAAGAGGTTTAGGAGCAGCAAGACTCATTTGAGGTTGGGACAAGGGAGGAGAGAGCTTATGAGGAGGAGAAACGAGGGCGGGTGGATGAGGGTGGATTCTGGGTTAGCGGTGCAAAAACAGAGTGTGTGGACAAGTGCATGTGTCCATGTATATTTCCCGCACACTTTTTTCTCTTTTCCCCTTTATTTTGCTTGTCATTGAGCTGTTTTTCGTTGTCCGATAATTTTTTATCACACAGTGTGGACAGCATGCACATGGGACATGCAACGCACCAGCAGTAATTAACCACTTTGTTGTCCAAGGCGGAGGCATCGGCTGAGGGGTGTCAACATGCCATGTGACGCTGATTGGGTCCTACCGAAAGAGGGCAGTTAATGGCTTTGGGCCTCAACAGCCATTGTGTGGATTTTTTCCGCACATGTGGATTCTGCCACACGGGGCCTTCGCTGAAATACTCACCCTAAAATGGTGTAAATGTCGGGACCACAATTTGAGGCTGGAGTGTGGGAAACAGAGGTGGCGGAGGGGGATAAAGAGGGACTGGGCGGAAGAAGCGGACGGCGGAAACGGTCCGGAGGGTCGTGGAGATGGGGAGGAGGAGGTCGAAATGTCGTCTGAGACTCAAAGGACTCCAACTGGGAAAGATGCATCCTAATAATATCTAAACATTAGAATAAGGTTTCAGCACGGTCCACGCGTGTGCAAAAGCTTAAGGGGGGCAAGAGGCTGGACGAGCGAACGGGGGGAGAGGACCAATGAGGCGAATGGGAGAAGCGAGGGGGGATGTGAGTGGATGGGGGTATTCGCAACGGCTTAATAAGCCCAGGAACACTTTTTGCGCCCCAAAAAACCGATTACTCATCAATTCATCCACCCCCCTCCTCCACCTCAACCCCCTCCCAACTGTTTACTTTTCCAGACTGGGATTGCTAATTGAAAGCTTATTCTATTGTTGCAACGCGTGGGTGTGGGCGGGGTTAGGGTACTTACCGAAAACGGGTCTAATTGCTGGATATGCTCTCACGTCAAACGCGCTATTCCAAAGGAGATTTGCAAGACAGCAGGGGACCGGCAGAGCCAAACTCAGAGTGGCCGCGTGCTCCCAACAAAGGGGTAACTAAAAGAGATCGCCCCTAAGACGAAAACGGACGTTGCAGCAGCGTTTGGAGGGCTGCCTGGAAAAAAAGAAAATGGCGAGGATGTAAGGGGACCTTGGGCAAGGCGTTGGACAAGGAATGCTTTGTGTGCTGTGCGTGGGAGATGTACGGATGTAGCAGTATGCGCAGCGATTATTTTGGCAGGTGTGAAAAAGGGGAAAATGCTCAATGCAATGCTGTTCAGATGTGCTGGTAGAGTCTACAGTCTTTTGAGATGGGATGGTGGGTAGCGTGGGGGTGTAGAGTGGTGAAAAGTGGTGATAAAAATAGTCTGGCGGTGAAAGTGGTGGGAAGCAAGAGGTGCTAAAATGGCCACTTGGGGGCGGTAATCCAGTGGGAAAATTGGGTGAGCGCTTAATGGACCAGATGACCAGACTTAGTCCAGGAACAGACCCTTCTTTAGGCTAAGACAAGGACGATCCTTACAACGTTGGGAGGGATAGGGGTTGTTGGTGGGTGGGTAGGAGGACTTGTAATTGGAGATGGTGGATTTGGTTGGTTTCTGTTTTCTGTTTTTGAGCGTTTTGCAGTTTTTGAACGTTTTCTGTTTTTGTAGTTTTGATGTTTCTGAGCGTTCAATTTCTGATTGTTCAGTTTCTGAGCGTTTCGTCGTTTCGTCGTCTGAGCGTTTATTTTGATCGTTTGGTTTTGATCGTTTGTAGTTTCGATAACACCTCCAAGGCTCAATGCGTATACGTCAAATAATGGAGAGAATCTCCTTTTTCCTCCAACCTGGTACGAGCACTTGGAATACCCACTCAGATAATGCAATGCCAGATGCTGATGCTGAGAATATGCCGATGCTGATGCTGATGCTGATGCCGAGACGCCGAGTTGGAAAAGTCGATATTTCAGCGGAAAACGGAAAACGGAAAAACCGCAGAATATATACCGACTTGGCCTTCTTGGCTTGGCCGCCGTGGAACTACCCCGGCTTGTCTTGTCACCAGACCACAACTAGACTCCACTACAAAGACGCTAGCCAGGGATATAAGATTAAATATTTCACCTTGAAATGTATTATAGCAAGGACAGATAGCAACGACAGGGAGTGAATGGCAATTGGCATTGGGGGAATTGAGAATGGAGAATCGGGAATTAAAGAACAGGATGCTGCTCAATTGACAGTGTGACATTATATCCCTACAAGTACAGTCCAATCAAACCATTCACCCCACCCTAGTATGTACCCCATGATGGCTGGCAGACACTGAACTAGCCTAACAAGGCCCCGGAAAGTCATTGTTGATCGCCCACGTGTCCTTCTACATGTCAATGTGTTTGTGCATACGGTACGGTGTAACTTGTTGCTATGGACAGTTATCCTTTCTTGCTATAACACTTTGTCAGTCTTAGTGATAGCCCTCCAGATATAAGCATGGACTCTGCGGATTAGAGATTTTCAGTCGATCTTAGTCTAAGAGAGGCCTGTCGAGTGGCATTGTTAGTCTCAGAGGGGGACTTTTCAGGTATTCATGGTCCCCAATAATAGACCTGGATACAAACCAATGACTTACCAACGGCTCCTCTTACTATTGACTCTTACCACTGACTTACCACTGACTCTCACATCCTCCCCCTCCTCCACCTAATGATTACCCTCAAGAATCTTTGTCGAATACTCGGCAAAAGTACCCTCGTTTCCAAGCTGTCGGTTCATGGAGGGCTGACAAAACACTGCCAGCGTGTTTCTCGACACTCCGGGAGCTTTTGCGCCCTTGACAAAGTGAGGAACAGCCTTGAACTCGCCGTAGGTGGCTGCTTCGAGCGCAGAACCTGTTTGAAAAGCCAGAGCGTCGGCCGGAATCTTCACCTGGATAACTTTTCCGTGCCGGTTGTGAATGTACAGTCCAGCTTCAGAATCGGGGCTTTTAGGCAGCACTTTTTTGCCCTCCAGAAACATGGCCGAGGTAAGGCCAGTCAGACAGCTGTGGTCCTTGTGAGTTCCACACCAAGCGTCTTCAGGAACGTCTTCGTTCTCCTCGGGCTGCATAGGGAAATAGTGCAGAAGTCGAGCCTTGGTAGTGGTGGAAGTTCGAACTAGATCTTCCAGATACCCGTCAGAGTAGCCCTCGATTTTTGCGTGTCCAGCGACATATCTATCACAGGCTTTAGCCACATGTTCAGCGACATTAATGATGAGATTACACAGCTCCTTGAGGTTGGTCTGGAACTCTGGCAGGTCTTTTTCCTCGGGCCAAATGTTGGGCGCCGTGTACATGTGCATATTTTCAAAGCCCACCGTTTCTTCCTTAGGAGGAGCTTCCAGAGCAGGGTCTTTATGGAAGGCACAGTTTGCGTAGAAAGAGCCCTTGTTAAAGTCCGGGACTCCGTTGGCCAGTTTTTCTCGGCCTCGAGACCAGCCCTGGCACCAGAAGCTCGGTTCGTGTTCCATAGCAGTCAGTTTTTCGGCCGGTAGAGCAGCTAGATCTGACGCTGAAAGCAGCACTTTTTCTCGCAGCGCAGGAAAGTCTTTGGGCAGTCCAGTGACGATAATGATACCCAGAGAGTCGGGTCCAAAGGCCTCAGGAAGAAGTCCATCTTTTGCGCCGCTTTGCAGCTCTTCCAGGGAAACTACCACGGGTGTAGTTGAGTAGTCGGTCATGGTAGTGGTGAAAAAATGCCAAGTTCTACCCCACAGATTTTCGGCACGAAACAAACGGCACTGTGATTGAGTTTGGTGGAGATAAGAGAATGGGAAAATTAAAATATAAAATATAAAAAAACACTGTAGAAGTGGAAAGATGTGAAATGCTTGAAATTAACAGAAAAACACGTCTTTTGTTGCTTCCTTCTAGATACGTCAACTCAGGGTTTGTGCTAAGTGTATGAACATTGCAGTCATGTATGTCATTCTACTGTATTGTCTCCACTCTGACAAGCGAAACGAAGAGGCTATTTGCAAGTCTGCAGGTGATGTAGCTGCGATGTATTTCCCTTTGGAGAATAAAATTGACACGAATTGTAGCTAGACTGTATTGTATATTAGGTCACTTAAGTGAGTGCGTAATACTTGACTTGCACAAGTAAAAGGTCGTCTGGTTCTCTTCACCTCAGTTCTCAGTATCGTACCTTTACAGGTCGAGGTTTGTTTACTTTTATTGTAAAACCTTATTTTAAACTAACAATTACTTAAACGGGGGATGTTGATGAGAGATATCGATGATAGTGGCTATAAAAGAGCACATAATGGCATTTGTGCAAGTTAATATAGGTGAATTTACGTGCTCAAAAGCAAACTACATCACATTTTTCCAAATTAAAAATACTTTGGGCGGATTTCTGGCCAAATATGAGCCCTGAGAACCCGCCGCACTCCTGGCTCTTCAATCTGAGAGAGACCACTCTAATTCCTCAGTGCATAAGTGACACAGACAGGTTTCCCAGTCTATTTAACAACCTCCAGTATCCCCTTCCTCTCTTCTTCTTCCTCAACAGTCTCGACCTGACCCTGCCAGCACCGACTCCGAGTCCAGAAGTGAGTACTCCCATACTGTTACAGCCCAAGATATCTTACCAGCAAGGTATCGTTAGAACTCTATCAGCACTGGTATTACCCGTGGTCTGCGAGTCTGTACTCTTCCAGATGTCTCCTTCGTGCAAGAGATGTCATCTGCTTTTTCCAGTTCTAACACAACTTCCCTCTTTACGACCATCGACACCAACCCTCGATGGTCGCACCCTCTCACGGCTGTCACTCTTTGGTTCTTGACCAGAGCTACAGTGACAGCCACCAGGTATCTCATTTGTGAGTATTCATTTTTGTTCTTTCTTTCTTTTGGACCATTCTCTTGCTTGGGGTTGGACAACATAGCGGAAAACGGGTGTCCTTGGCCGTCCCGCTGTGCCATACCCATTTCTGGCAGGTTGCAGTCTCTCTCACCAGACCCTGTCGTCAGTCTCGACCTCACAGACACTGTTGGAGTGCAGCAGAGTCGAGAGTCTCTGCAGTCTACCAGCTAGCAGCAGCCATGGTCCAAACTTTGCCTTGACTTGAGCAATTCTAACACACGTTCAAACTACGGCTGATGTCCCTGTCGCATCAGCCCTCCCCAAGTCGTGTTTTCTTCCTTGATCCATGCTTTCTGGGTATCTCGTTCTGGGTATCGCTTTCTGGGTATCTCTTTCTGGGTATCTCTTTCTGGGGTAACTCATCTCAGCCGTCACCTGGACAACTCTCAAAGATCGACCTTAGCCAACTGGCCAATCCTTGGTTTCTTGTTTCTTTTTTCTTTTTTTGTCCTTTTTTCGCCCTTTTTTCCCTTTTTTTCCCATACAATCTCAAGTCGTGTGAGTCCTTGTCTCTGTTTCACATCCTATCATAACTACAGCCTTTAGATACACCCTGTCAATGGCGATCCAGCGGCTGAGGTAGAAATCTTGATATCTCCAGGCAACTGGAACCGGTTCCGTTCATCTCCATGGAATCTTGTCTGGAGTATTGTTCTGTTTCAGATCTTAACCTCTGGTTTAGTTAGGTGATGATATGGTTTGTAATCTCAGACTTAACCAAGAAGGACCAATATCTAATCTCAAGCGTTGTAGGAACATTTTTGGGCCTCCTCGTCTTGAAACAGGCCTAACACTAGCCAGTGCAGTATCGACGCAATATTACTGACTAGTTAGCTCTTTAGTTGGGAATAGTTGGTGATGATCATCCGCTGGGCACCTTCCTAATGTCTTTCCAAACGCATGTGGTCATGCACCAGCAATCTAAAACTCTAGTGCACATGATAATGGGAGATTTGGAGGAAGCAGATGGTGGAATAATAGTCGGAAAATGGTTTGAAAATAGTCTGAAATTTGATATTACTCATTTAAACAGTTTGAGTAGTGTATAACCCAGTTGAACACGAACAAGAAGAGTTACAACCCCTTATAACCCCGCCACCAACTTTAGTAGCCACTACGCGTCAGACCCTGTAAAGTATACCTGCCTTACACGAGCTTCAACATCACTTCCTCAACCTGCACCAATGAGCACAGCAGTCAAGAGAAAGGCTGTGGAGCCAGCGGAACCGACTGTCGAGCCAACTGTCGAATCAACTGCTGTCGAAAATGACTCTGCGGAAGTCCATGCTCATCATGGTCACCGTCATCACCATCGACGAAGAACTGTCAAGGGCAAAATTCTCAATTTCTTCACCCGAAGTCGACGAATCACGTTTGTGCTGGGCGCTGTAGTTGGAGTACTCGCTGCAGGCTACTACGCTGCTCCTCGAGATCTCAATATCGACCTGGACTCGATTCTCACCGACTTCTCCTCGTTTGACTTTGACGCCCTGTCTCTGGATAACCTGTCTATGGACAGTGTTTCTGATTTTGTGAACGACATGAAGGCTCGGTTCCCGACCAAGATTCTTCAGGAGGCCGCCAAAATCGAAAAGCACCAGAAAAACGAGCAAAAAGCGGCTCCTTTCGAGGTTGGCAAGGCTATGAAAAAAGAAGGACTGAAGGCAAAGTTTCCTGTGGTTCTAGTTCCTGGAGTAATTTCAACAGGTCTGGAAAGCTGGTCACTAGATGGAACTGCCGAGTGTCCAACCGAGTCGCACTTTCGAAAACGAATGTGGGGATCGTGGTATATGATTCGAGTCATGCTGTTGGACAAGTACTGCTGGCTACAGAATCTTATGCTGGACACTACTACAGGTCTGGATCCTCCTAATTTCAAACTGCGAGCTGCCCAGGGATTTGCCTCTGCAGATTTCTTCATGGCGGGATACTGGCTGTGGAATAAACTGCTGGAAAACCTCGCTGTGATTGGCTACGATACAGATACCATGGCAGCAGCAGCCTACGACTGGAGACTGGCGTATCCTGACCTGGAGCATCGAGACGGCTACTTTTCCAAGCTCAAGGTGTCCATTGAAGAGACCAAGCGGCTGACTGGCGAAAAAACGGTGCTTACAGGCCACTCTATGGGTTCTCAGGTCATTTTCTACTTCATGAAGTGGGCTGAAGCCGAGGGATACGGTGGAGGAGGTCCCAACTGGGTCAATGATCATATCGAGTCGTTTATTGACATTTCTGGCTCCATGTTGGGTACTCCAAAGACTGTGGTTGCCCTGTTGTCTGGAGAAATGAAAGATACCGTCCAACTTAACGCCATGGCTGTTTACGGTCTGGAGCAGTTTTTCTCGCGACGAGAACGAGCTGATTTGCTGCGAACTTGGGGAGGAATCGCGTCCATGATTCCCAAGGGAGGAAAAGCCGTTTGGGGCGACCATACTGGAGCTCCTGACGATCAGCCAGGTCAAAATGTCTCCTTCGGCACCTTCATCAAGTTCAGAGACCAGCAGACTGAGTACTCGGCCAGCAATCTCACCATGGACGAATCTGTGAACTTTCTGTACTCTCAGTCTCCCGAGTGGTTTGTCAACCGAACTGAAAACTCGTACTCTTTTGGTATTGCCAAAACGAGAAAACAGGTTGAAGAAAACGAGAAGCGACCTTCCACATGGAGCAATCCTCTGGAGGCCGCTCTTCCCAACGCTCCGGATCTCAAAATCTACTGTTTCTACGGAGTGGGTAAAGACACCGAGAGAGCATACTACTACCAGGACGATCCCAACCCCCAGCAGTCCAACTTGAACGTTTCTATTGCTGGAAACGGAGTCATTATGGGCCAGGGAGACGGCACTGTGTCGTTGGTTACTCATTCCATGTGCCATCGATGGAAGGACGAAAACTCCAAATTCAACCCTGGAAACGTCCAGGTCAAGGTTGTGGAAATGTTGCATCAGCCTGACCGGCTGGATATTCGAGGAGGAGCCGAGACGGCCGAGCATGTGGATATTTTGGGCCGTTCGGAGCTCAACGAAATGGTGCTCAAGGTGGCCAGTGGAAAGGGCCATGAGATTGAGGAGCGGGTTATTTCCGACATTGACGAGTGGGTCTGGAAGATTGATTTGGGCAGTAATTAGAGCACGTGATTTGGAGTAAAGCCATGTGTTTGGTCACGTGAATCCCTCACTTGTCCCAAAACAGTTACACGGAATTAACCGACTGCCATCCTTCCCAGAGCTGCAAAAGTAGTCAAGTTTGACTATGCTAACTCTCTGAGTTGAGTGCATCAGACCTGACGTAGAGCTAAGGCGTCCATAGGATCAGATGAAACAGTGTTCTCTCTTGCAACCTTGTAGAGTGAAACAAGACGGCCTAGGGACTGGGAAAACTTCTATATAATAATACACTTACTTATTGGAAGTACTTTCGATAGCAGACTGTCCAGACTTGTCAGGAGTCTCGTTTTAGCTGCTCAATCGCGTTGTACGATAGCTACAAGTACTTCTACTGCTTGTCTGGTTCTCCAGTCTAAGGTAAAGACTAAGTCAAGTAAACATCAACCAAAGTCCCAACAAAATATAGTACAGGGTATGTCTTGACACACCGATAAATCGTGATTTTGTGTGACGCCAAGATGAGATTCGTAGATATCTGTTTGGAACATTGAGATTCTGTTTCTAACCAGACTACTCTCGAGTCCCCACCTGCTCTGAAACCTCAAATAAGTACCCCCAGCTGACTTTCTTCCTAACTACTCCCAAGTAGTGTTCTTAACCAAAATAAAATTGGCCGATCATACGGGGATAGTCCTGTCAATTGCTTAGAATCATCTCAATCTCCATCCGTCATTCCTACTCTATAGAACCAGGTAGTTTTACGATACGTACAATACCCTGGTACACTCTTTTTGGTGATATATTCAGTGGTTTTTTTCTGCTCGATATGCTCTCCATCAGTCTGTACAAGACCGTTTCTCTCGATACTTCCCCACAATATGCATCTCCAGATCTGCATTGGAGATCGGAATTTGGAAATTCTGAAACATTAAGTGAGATTTCATAGAAAACCCGCTCAGATCAGGTGACTCAAGTCCTTCAAATCATTTTTGATATCACGTGTCTTCTCTACTACCGGCCTGTCATATTCTCCCCAGCACTGCCCACGCCAAGATACCACGCTATTTGGAGCGGCTGAATTTTTGGTTTGGTTTTGGTTGAATTTTTGGCTTCTGTTGAATTTTGCTTTTTGGTTGGAGTTGTGGCTTTTCGGACCTTTTTCGGAGTCCGAATTGCTTGGGGCTGTGTTAATGACATAAAAGTGGTTGATTTAGACAGTTATTATTTCTAGATTGTTGACTGGTATTCTCCTGCAAAATAGCTCATCTCGCTAGAATGCAGAGTTTCATTTAGAGTGTAGGATTGGTGACGTTGGAACAAAGTGGGTGAGACAGTTTAGACAAGGACTAAGAACTAAGCTCGTATAGGGTGTGGCGTGGTTAAGAAGAGTAGGAATACATAAGTTGTATTACATAATCAGCGTGTCTGATTCCAAGTCCGTTCTTATCGTTTCTGTTCTCCACCATCAATTTCCCGCAATTTACCCCCTATCTCGTTTATCTCAGTTGCCTGGTAGACAAGGCTGTGCATATGCATATTGTTAAGGTTGCACCATGGTAGTTTGAAATCTGAAATCTCAGCCAAGCCGTACACTATTTCGAGATTGTCTAGTCGTCAAGTCGTTGAAACCGTTTCTCTGTCCAATGGAAAAAGAGAATACGGTGGTTGCGGTGCAATCAAGTCTGGACTCAAAGTCCAATGTCGAGGAGCTGGAGGTGGAAATGACTCTCTGGGGTCAAACAGCGGCTCTGGTAAGGAAACACATGTTGGTGTTTAAACGGTCGTGGTGGTGGACGTTTTTCCGGTCGTCGTTGTTGCCCGTGGCGTTTATTGTTTTTATGGTGAGTCAAGACGACACGAAGACGAGTACGAAGTACGAGTCGAGTGCAAGCATGAGTACGAAGTACGAGTCGAGTGCAAGCATGAGTACGAAGTACGAATGCGGTATGGGTTGAGTGCTATTCCGGTACCAGGAACTGGTACGAGAATGGGTACTGTACTGCTCCATGAACTGGTTCAGGTATTGCTATTATTACTACTGCTACTCTACTGTTCAGAGTACTGGTACTGGTTCAGCTACAGGTACTCTATTGCTATGATATTGCTACAAGTTCAGCTATTCTACTGGTATGATACTACTACAATGCCACCCTGGTAATTGTAGAGTTGCTGCTGGTCGAGTATGTTACTTGTACAGTTCTGGTATAGCTCTCAGTATTAGTGTGGGTACTGCTACAGCTAGTACTTTACTGGTCTGCTAGTATTAGTACTGCTCTTGGTAGTCTTTTACAACAAGGCAGATACTGTTACTAGTAGTATCAGTGCTGCTACTGCTACTGGATGACTGAGTATCATACTGCTACTGTTTTTTGTCTGACTATGATACCAGTACAGCTACTAGTCCTAGTATGAGTATACTCTGCAGGAGATGGTTTGGTCAGCTATACTGTGACTGCAACTGCTACGATACTGCTACGATACTGGTCTGTTAGTAATCCCCCACTACCTCTACTCCTATTCCTACTGCTACTGCTATTGTTACTGTTGCTCCTACTGCACTACTACTGTACTTCTACAAGTACTGCCACTGTTACTGATATACTAACCCAGTCATACTCCAAAGCGTTCTACTCTCCGTATGCCAACTACGGCGTTTCCGACCCCACGGAAGTACGTCAACTAAAGGACGTGATAAGCCAGCGAAAAATCATCTACTACTCGAGAGACCCTCTTGGAGTGACGGACGAGATGCGGCGGATCATGGACATTGCTTTTGAGGGTATTCCAGAGTCCCAGATCATCGAATTGGACCATGAAAACGACATGTTCCAGGTGTGCAGTCAGAATCTGAGAGGAGATTCGGCGTGTTATGGAGGCATTCAGTGGAACCACATTGACGAGGAGAACAAAATCTACAATTACACCATTCGAGGCAACTCTGGTCTGGTTTTGACCGATATTGGAGGCCACAAGTCTGATCCAGATATTTTCATTCTGCCTCTACAGTGGCAAATGGACCGAGCAATTACAGGAGAAACTGTAGCTCCTCATACTTTGGCATACACAGATGAATCTCAACGTCAACATGAACAAAACGTCATTTCCAAGTTTCTGCAGATTGTCATTGACTGGCTGGCCCCTGCTCTGTTTCTAGGTATGATTGGAGTCATTTACCAGTTGGCTGGAATGGCTGCTCAAGAACGAGAATTTGGAATTGCAGGACTTCTTACGGCTATGGGTGTCAGACAGTTTGCACGACATTTGGCCTACCTCATTTCCTTCTCCATTGTCTATCTTCCTGGATGGATCAGTATAGCTCTGACCTTGAACTTGGTGCTGATGAAACCAACTAATGTGGCCATCTACATCTTTTTCCACATCTTTTCCGGCATGTCCATGATCACCTGGGCCATGTTTCTGTCCATGTTCTTTTCCTACGCCCAGCTGGCTGGAATTGTCGCTTCTGGCCTCTCCTGTTTTCTGGCCATCATGAGCACCGTTCAGACTCGGGTTCCCAACAACGAGGGACGGTTCCGAGACGCTGCCGTATACGTCCTGTCGTTTTTGTTTCCTCCCATGAACTATCCGTTTTTCCTCCAGACTACGGGTCGATGGAAAAAAGAGGATATCGCCACAAACATGGTAGAAAATGCGCCCGACTCAAATATCAAGGCCATCGTCATCTTTTTTGGCGCCATTTTCTCCATTTTCTTCTATCTCGGTCTAGCCATGGTTGTGGAACGTTTTAGACATGGAGTTCACTCGAAAATCAACATTGACGAGACTCAAAAGGACCGAGTACTTCTTGAAGAAGTGACCAAAACGTACAAGATGCGGTCACGGTGGACTGGTCGAGTTACCAACACCGTGACTGCCGTGGATCGTCTCAACTTGCCTGTTCACAACGGGCAAATTGTGTGTCTTTTGGGAGCCAACGGTTCCGGTAAGACTACCACTCTTGAGATGATTTCCAACATTCAAAAGCCCACCAGCGGCACCATTACGTTTTCTCCCGGTTCGAGAGTCGGTATTTGTCCGCAGAAAAACGTCATTTGGGATACTCTGACTTGTGAGGAACATCTTCGAGTGTGGACTCAACTCAAGGGAGTGCCCAAGAAGGACATTCCTGCCGCCATTGAATTTCTGATAGAAAAGTGCGACCTGAGTAAAAAACGACACGATCGAGCCGGAACCATGTCTGGAGGCCAGAAACGAAAACTGCAGCTCGCTATTGCGTTTGCTGGAGGCACTAACGTGTGTGCTATTGACGAGGTGTCTTCTGGACTCGATCCGCTTTCTCGACGAAAAATTTGGGAAATTATCACGTCCAGTAGAGGCTCCCATACCATGCTGCTGACTACACATTTCCTGGACGAAGCCGATATTCTGGGAGACAACATTGCCATCATGTCCAAGGGCTCTCTGCAGGTGTATGGAACCACTGTCCAGCTCAAAGAACAGCTTGGAGGAGGCTACAGAATCTTTATTGCGCATCCTGGAACAGGAAGAGAAGAGATTGTGGAGCTGGAGAGTGCTGCTCAAGTTGCGGAACAGATTGAAGATCTGGAAGACAAGGGAGTCGAGTACCGGGTTGCTGGACCTCAGCTTGAAGACGTGTTTCTTCGCGTGGCTGAACGAGACCATGTGGAGCATGCTGAGATTGTGGAAATGTGCGAGGGAGGTCTCAGACGAGGTACTTCGACCGGCTACTTTCACCAGACCTGGTCCATGTTGGTCAAACGGTTCATTATTCTCAAAAGAAACCCGCTGGCGTACATTGTCATGTTTATTCTGCCTATTATTGTTGCTGGAGCCACGTCGCAGTTTTTGAGATCGTTCAAGGGCTCTTCTTGTGAAGGAGACTCGCGGTTCAGAAGACAGGTCTACAACAGGTACAGACTGGGCATAGATCCTCTGGATATGCCTGTAGGACCCCCAGACGTCTACATGGGTGCTACTCAAGGTCTCGAAACGTTCATTGGAGGCATGTTGCGAGGAATGGGCAATTCTACCATCGACCGTTTGATTTCGTTCAAAATGCAAAATGGAACTCATTATATGAACTCTCAGAGCTCGTTTGAGGCCTATCTTCAGGCTAATTACACCCAGACGTATCCTGGAGGAGTGTATCTTTCTCCCTCGGCTCCAATTGCAGCCTATCTTACCAACACTGGTCAGAACACCTATTTTTCCGTCATGATGATGAATCTGCTCACCAATATGCGTCAGAATGGAGAGTACAAGATTTACGCCGACTTTTCGCCGTTTCAAATCCCCTGGTCGTCTTCTACAGGAGATACTCTTCAGTTCATTGTCTACTTTGGTCTTACTATGAGTGTGGTTCCCGCTTTTGCAGCTCTGTATCCCACTTTTGAACGTCTTTCTAGAGTCCGAGCGATGCACTATTCTAACGGACTGAGAGTGGTTCCTCTGTGGACAGCGTATGCGATTTTCGACTGGATTCCTCTCATGTTGACAGGAGCAGCATGCACAGGAATCATAGGAGGCTCTTCCGAGTACATTATGGGCTCTGGGTACATTTTTGTGGTCTTCATGCTGTATGCTTTGGCGTCCAGTCTCTTTTCTTTTGTCATTTCTCTCATGGTCAAGTCTCAACTGGCTGCCTTTGCCATCACTGCCGGCTACAATGCCATTTATTTCCTCATTTACATGATTGGATACATGTCTACGCTCATGTACGAGGATCCGTGGAAGGTGGACAGTACTGTTCGAGCCATTCATTTCACCATTTCCATCTTTTCACCGACTTGTCAGCTTGTAAGAGCGTTTTTTGTCACCATGAACCTCTTTGGGGTTCTCTGTCGTTCGGACAACTCGGAAATCACCTACATGGGCGACATTCTGGCCTACGGAGGGCCCATTTTGTACCTTGTTGTCCAGGCCGCCGTTTTCTACGGCATTTTGGTGTGGTGGGACTCTGGACGGTTCCGGTTTGTTTTCCGCAAGAAACACAGAGACCAGGACGAAGAGACAAAGGCTCCTGTTCCTTCAGATGTTCAAAAGGAAGCCGAGCATGTCGATTCGAATCCAGAGTCGTGGAACCAGGGTCTAAGGCTGTCCCACGTGTCCAAAAAGTACGGAGGTCATCGTGTTGTTGACGACGTTACTTATGGAGTTCAGCCCAACGAGTGTTTTGCTCTTCTGGGCCCCAATGGAGCCGGTAAAACCACGACTTTCAACATGATTCGAGGCGAAGAGGGTCCGTCTTCAGGCGACATTCACGTGACTGGAATTCCAGTCTCTTCCAACCGAGCTCAGGCCCGTCAGCATCTCGGAGTGTGTCCTCAGTTTGACGCCATGGACAAGCTGTCAGTCACCGAGACTCTTCAGTTTTACGCAATGTTGCGAGGTCTCAGCAAAGAGGACCGAGACCACAATGTGGAGCACATTATTGGAGCCACTGGTCTCGACCGGTTCCGAAAAACCACTGCCAACGCTCTTTCGGGCGGAAACAAACGAAAACTATCGTTGGCAGTCGCTCTTATGGCTGATCCTCAAGTTCTGTTGCTGGATGAGCCCTCCTCGGGTATGGACGCCTTTGCTAAACGAATCATGTGGCGTACATTGTCTTCTGTGGCTCATGGACGAAGTATTGTTCTTACTACCCATTCCATGGAAGAAGCCGATGCTCTGGCTAATCGAGCAGGAATTCTGGCCAAACGATTTCTGGCCATTGGATCGGCCGAAGAGCTCCGAAACCAGTACGGAAACCTCTTCCACGTGCACCTGGTGTGTTCCAACGCCCCCTACACTTCTGAAGAGCAGATGTGGACGATAGCACAGTGGACCAAGGAGGCTTTCCCCCAGTCGCAGATGGAGGAAAAGATGTACCATGGCCAAATCAAACTGGCTGTACCTGTCAAGACGGCAGAGGGAGAGACTAAAATGTCGACGATTTTCGCCCTGTTGGAGAAGAACAAACAGCGACTCGGAATCGAGTACTACTCGGTGAGTCCCACGTCGCTGGAAGAGGTCTTTTTGGATATTGTGAGAAAGGACTTTGTTGGAGAAGATGAGTAGAGTATTTATAGAGATACGTGTTATATATTTGTTTGTTTGTGAGTGGGGTGAGGTATTTGTACGAGGTATTGTAATATGAAGTGTAGGCAATTGTACGAGGTGTATAATATTACAGTATTTTTTATTATGTCCTTAGATATCTATCACATGCTTCAATTGTAATAATATATAAGAAAATATAAAAAAGCGGGGGTAAAAGTGGAGGGAGTATATTGTGCGATTAATAAGGAAGGGTGTTTAGATTGTTGGATATCGTCAGATTGTTCGTTATACGGTGTACTCTATGGAAGAGTGTAAGCACCTAACAGAATTGTCGAATAAAAACTGTACATATAAACACGTTTCATATCAGATTCTTTTGCAGACTTGTAAGAAGAGTGGCCATACCAGTTATGGTAACTACCAGGTGTAAAAGGGCTCTCAAGAGTGGTATACTTGTTAATATTCGTTCTGTAGGACTGCCGTACCCCCACTTTACTTTAAAGTAAACTCCAAGTATAGTCCCAACTAGATAAACCCCCTGTCTGCCTTGAACTATCTATAACTCATGATTTTGTATGACAATAAAACGATAGTTGGCGATATCTGCTTAGAACATGAGCATTATGTTTCCAACCATACTACTTATGTTCCTCCAGCTATCCTACAAGCCGAAAAAGATACCCCCAGCAGGATTCCTTCCCAACTATTCCCAATTATATTCTAACTAAACCTTCCCATAGTAGAACATGTAGAACACCACTTCCTACCATAACCACTAGTGGCGCTAAAAGACTGCAACGGTAACGGTTTTGGAGCTACGCGTAGAGTGGTTTTTGCTGACTACGCTAGTACCTAGATTCTAGACAAAAAAATGTATTCGTCTGGTCATTCTAGAAGTATTGTACTCATCTGTTCATACTAGCATAACTGTATAGAGCTTGCCAGTCATTCTAGAAGTATTGTACTGGCATATTTGTACACCCTGTATACAACCAGTTTCTCATTCTCTGCCATACACATCCTTTTCTCGTATGTCTCTTCTCATGACACCAGATTACTGGTAGCCTCTTAAATACTATATTACATCTAATCGTTGTTCTGGAGCTTGGCAAACTTGGTGTGCTCCTCGATATCTCGAGCCTCCCAGGGGTAGGCGATCCACTCGTCGGGAGTGGTTCGGGCAGCAATGTATCGGCCCGACTCCATCATCTCCTTGGGCAGCTCGGCCTTCTTGGGCTTGTCCTTGTTGTGCAGCACAAAGACGTGGAGAGTGGTCTTTTCGTCCTCTCGGCCCAGCTTCTTGGCCTGAGCGGCGATATCCTTCTCCAGCTCAGAAACAGCGTAGTGCAGAGTGGTTCGGGTGTCGTCCACCTCGTCGACAATGAGAATGTTCTTGCCAATGAGGTCACCAGAGTGCTTCTCCAGAGTGGAGAAGTCGAGCCACTGGGTTCGAACAACCTCAACGCCAATCTGCTCCTCGAGCTGACCAGTTCCAAGCTCCTCGTACAGAGACAGACCAATGGCCTGGATGGGAATGTTCTTGGAGCCGGGAACTCGGATGTGGGTTCGCAGAATTCGGGCGGGAATGAATCCTCCGCCTCCAATGGCAATCATGAGATCGGGCTTGAACTCCTTGATCTTCTCAGCCGCCTCCTGACACAGCTTGTGCACGTTGTTGTACGAAATGTACTTCTTGTCGGTGGGGACCTGGTCGCTCATGTTAGTGGTGGGGGGTTGGTGGTGTGGAACTCGTTGTTCGAGAGAGAGAGAGAAGAGAGGAAAAAAAGCGTTGTGAAAAAACGAAGTTGCAAATAAAAATAGACTCTCATGCAGCTATCAGGTAAGTACGAAAATCTTTCCGTCGAAGCAAGAGTAGGAGGGAGTGCATGTTAGTCAGCGGAGGGAGGGGGTGGGGGTTTTAGGGGTTACTAAGCATATGATTATGTAATGCAACAGGGCAGAAATACCCTTTTACCCTCACTTCTACCCTCCACTTCTCTCTCTATAAATGACGTCTATTCTCTGCCTTCTCTCCCAATACAACTTTAGCTTCTCCATGGCGCTATCTCTGCTCAGGCCTTATCTTATGTAGGGACGGAAGCGGGTATTTTGCTGAGTAAGCGTATTAGGGGGGAAGTAGTCAGGTATAATATTTCTTAGTCACTCAATCAACTAGTACCCTCTTTCCCCCGTCAAAATCGCTTTTCCTCCTGTTTTTCTCGCACTCTCCATTTTCTTTTTCTCCCATTTAAATTAATCTTTTTCCCAACCCAAATGACCGCGGCACTTCCATTGAGTTTGGATAGCGATAAGACATTCGGACAAAATAAAGGGCAAAAATACAGAACCAGGGTTCAAGAGGCCAATTTCAGTATGATTGGTGTGTTTATGTAATGCTGGTGCGACTAGCACGGGTAGTATACTATTACATAATCAAAACTGCTCCACTACTTGTCAATGGCCTGTCACGTCTAGGATGATAATTTACATATATTAGTATGAGTGAGATTACTTGAAAAAGCCAAAGATTCGCTGGCCAAGAGAAGGACGCGGTTTGGTCTTGTCCTTCTTGTCCTTCTTGGCCTTCTTGGGCGAACCAGTGGACTCGTTAGAACTAGTGCGAGGCTTCTTGGTCTGTGGGGACTCGGATGGGACTGCAGAAGAAGCTCGTTTGCGAGATCCGAGAGGGGATTGTGTAGATTGAGGTGTAGACTGCGTTCCTGATTGTGATTTGGGGGTCTGAGTCTTGGGGGTAGACTTGGGTGTAGACTTGCCATTAGCAGTGATAGAAGCCCTGGAACGTCTAGTACTTGTAGGAGTTCCGTTGGTAGACTGAGACTGAGACTGGGTGGATTGGGTACTCTTAGGAGTCGTCTTGGTCTTCGGAGTCGTCTTAGGTGTCGTCTTAGGTGTCTCCTTAGCAACCGCCTTGGAACTGGACGTCCTAGAACTAGACGGACTCGACGTCAGAGTGTTTTGTCTCTTGAGAGGAGCCTTGGGCGTGGATGCTGACTTAGGAGTAGACGACTTGACAGTAGCTGACTTGGCAGGAGTTGACTTAACAGGAGTAGCTGACTTAACAGTACTTTCTTTGGCACTCTTTGGTGTCGTTTTTGCTGACTCGCTCCTTACCACAAGATTCAACTTTGACTGTCTGGTTCTAGGCGTCCTCGTCTCCTTGCCATTCAACGAGCTGCGTGTTCTTGCAGGAGAGGGGTTAGCTACTGGAGCAGGTTCGTCTTCAGATTCAGAGTCATCGTCAGATTCAGAGTCAGACTTACCTCCATCTGACTCATCTCCAATTGACGCTGCTCTCCTTGCAGCTCGTGTTCTAGCCCTGGTAGGAGTACCTTCATCCTCTGGCGGTCGAGACAAGGCAGCAGGAGCACTTCCAGGAGCTGCTTTTTGCGACTGGGTGACCAAGAGTCCACTCACGTCCCAATCTGGAGACTCAGGTATCCTCCTTTCGTCAGCTGCCATGAGTCCTTGAAGGACTTTTTGTATCAGCTGAGGAGTCGGTTTTCTGGGTGGTCTACCTATTAACTTGCCCCTGCTGGTATATTTGGTCTCTTTGGGTTCTGTAGACGGAGTTGTGCTTCTGGTACGTCCAGATACCCTCTTGGCGGGAGTTTCTTGCTTGGAATCCTCCTCTTCAAGAGGCCGTTTTCGAGGACGTCCATCGATTGGTTCGATTTTGATTCGGGGAGAAGGGGATTTGGAAGGTGCCTCAGGAGACGGGTTCATTTTCGCAGCTCTAGTACGTCCTTTTTCAGGCTGAGGAGATGGAGACGCAGTCTGGGCGTCTCGAGAAAGACGAGATCTTCCGCTTCGGGAGCGTTTACTGGAGTTGACTAGACTTTCGACCGAAGGACTGGTGGTTTCTTCCATGAGCGTGAAGACCTGTTTTCTGAGAATTTTGGGCGTCATCTTGTGTTTAACGAAACCACTGTCAGAGGAGCCATCAGAGTCGTCAGAGTTGGAGTCAGAGTCATTCTTATCCTCACCACTCTCTTCACCATTCTCCTTCTCACTCTCATCCTCCTTCTCACTCTCATCCTCCTTCTCACTCTCATCCTCCTCCTTATCACTCTCTTCACCCTCCTCTTGTTTCCGTGGTTTCCGTTTCCTTGCTCTAGCTCTCACTGGCTTCGGAGTCAACCCCACCGCCACCTCTTTGGCTTGTGCTTCAGGAAGATATCCTATATTCGGCACGTACACAAACACGTCTCCATTGGGCATCACTCGAGGTGGTCTTGCAGGAGATCCGTCAACTATTGTAGCTGCACCCACTGCACCCACTGAGCCCAACCTTGCTCTTCCAGTTTTGCGTGGAGAAACAGTTGGAGATACTGTTTTGGTTGATTCAGATGGTTCGACTGTGGTTTTGGAGGTGACCTCAGGCTTGGTATCAACCTTGGACTTAGGGGCAACCTCTGTCCTTGGTTTGACTGTAGCCTCTGGTTTGTCAGTCTTGGGTTTGTCAGTCTTGGTATTAACAGTAGCCTCTGGTTCGACAGTCTCTGGTATCTCCTCCTCAGACTCAGAAGAAGACCCATCAGACTCACCAGACTCATCAGAAGACGATGAACCTGACTCTGAACCTGACTCTGAACCTGATTCTCCAGACCCAGATCCTGACTCAGAACCACTCTCCTCCTCCTCCTCCTCCTCCTCCTCCTCCTCCACCTCCTCCCCCCTCAGAATGCTCAAAATCCTGCTTGTAGCTGTACCCTTGTCCTCCTTCTCCACCCTCTCCACCTTCTTCCCCCTATAAACAGCCTGAAGACCCTCCAAACACTCTGCCAAACTATCCCCTGGCACACCCTCCAAAAAACCTGCAGCTCCCTCCATGTATGCATTATCGTCAAAGTTGTTACCTCCTTCCTTGCTCGTCCACAACCCTGTCAACAACCGCTTATGAGGCTTGACCCACTGGTTCTTGAGATAAGAAACCACCAAAGGATACTGTTTCCTGTACGTAGCCCGAAAGTCGTCCCACAGCTCCTTGAACTCGTTCTTGGTGCCGGCCTCCAGAATCTCGGTCCACTCAGACATGATGTCCAGCCAGCTGCTTTCGTCCTGGGTCAGACTGCTGGGATCCACTTTGTCGTCCATAACACGATCAGTGTCTCGAACAACAAGAGGTTTACACTGAGCAACAAAATCACGGTTGATTTCGCGCAGCCACAACCGCAACTGACTGTTGGGAAACGCCACATCGATGGTTTCGTAGCACTCCTTCATTTCACTGGAATAAATGGTATCTGGTAACGGCAAGGAATGACGCTCAAACTGGGCTTTGAGAAGGTCAAAAAGCCACAAAAAATCGTCAGAAGACTTGTGTCTCAAATACCCAAACGCCAGATGCACATTGGAGTTGTTTGCAGAGCCATCCTTGCCCACAAAACAAACACAATGAGGAAACTCGCCCTCATCGTTGCGACCCGAACTGAGGTCAACTAGAAGCACTTTTCCGTGGTTTTTCGAATACCGCTGCCAAACCGAGTTGCTGCCAAACACAACCTTGTCAATGTCACCTCCAGACTGTGTATATCCACTCCAAAACTCGTCTTCACTGCCCATGCCAAAAGTAACAGTGTTTGAAGGCGTATTTGTACCGGTACCTATGGAATCCTCCCCTGGTCTTGCGGCCTCACGTGTCCCCTGGACATGTGTGTTCATGACGAAACCGACGCAGAAGAAAACAGGCTCCTGGACTGAGAGCTGAAGATGGTTCTGTAGGTGGGTCCAAAGTGCAGAGTGGTGATGTTTTCCATTCTCCACATGTAAACCTTATCTTGGGGTGTGCAGCAACTAGTTATAGGTACGAGTAGAACCAAGTACTCGTGTACACTGGTTGAGAAAGAGGAAAAAATGGTACTGTATGTTTTATCTACTCGGTTTGAACGATTATGTAATCATGACGGACTAGCCTTACAAATAAATGTCTACTATCTACTTTAGTATCGTCCTCTGTTGTTTACACACTTGCTACCTACGATAGAAAGCCTCCAACTCCACAACTAAACAATGGTAAGCGTGGTATCACGTGACATCCCGTGTTGAAGGCGGGGTTCTTGATGTATCAGGAAATTTCCCCTTTTTGGTGTATTTTCTGATTTTTTGACGTGTTTTTGGGGCCATTTTCTGATAAGATGTTTTTCTCATTCATCTTTGAGTATAGTTTTTGTAGATCGGAATGCAGTATCGTAGAATAAATGTGGATCAGCTTACAGCTAATTGAATCACTGTATTTTTCCCATAATTACAATCAAAGCGCATAATCGATAATTGAATATACAGCGACGTAATACTATCGTACGCGTACAATAACACTCAGAGATT
Organism: Yarrowia sp. E02; assembly: GCA_017639365.1. NCBI lineage: Eukaryota > Fungi > Ascomycota > Dipodascomycetes > Dipodascales > Yarrowia > Yarrowia sp. E02. The sequence goes on from JAAQQX010000001.1 coordinate 3,642,542, forward strand.
AGATGGATCGTGACAAACGAGAAAAACTGAAATAGTAGATAATCTAACATCATCAAACATCACTCTATTCCTACGATACTGGACTCAATGACTTTATTCTACGGACATACATTTCTTTTTTGATTTTTGGGGAATACTTTTAAATACAGGAAATGAACCCCTAGCTATGGCTTGGTTATTTTTTGGGAAATACTTGGGTTATTGTTCTCATACAACTTAGTTAACTTACTTGTACTTGTAGTTCACTATACTTGATGATACTAGACTGTTAACCAAATACGTAAGTATTGGTATTGATTTTTGGGATCGTAAAATACTCCTCTCCTTCTCTATTCCATCCATACACCCCCGTTCAATTCCTACTTGTCCCCAATCTCTCAATACCTCAATACAATACTCCACATGTCTTGAGCTAAAGTCTATTTGGCTGCGGCTGGTGAACATGCCACTTTTGATGGAGCAATAGTGCAGGGGAGGAGGGAACTACATGTTTATTATCGCTTAGTAATATGCCCAGCACACTGCTATTAGTAACCAACCAAGAAGATACCTCCTATCATCCTCAATACACCCCCTCTAACACCTTCAGCTTCCTACCTCACTCCTATCACCAAATTGTAGGCGTGTATCTCTACACTGCAAATAACGTTTTGGTACCCTAACCCTCGAACTCCCAATCGGCCGGGACCAATCAGAAGCGGCCGAAGAGCTAGAGTTTTTGTTGCAACATTTGCCAGTGAGCTGACTTTCGGATACATATTGCTTAGGTGCTTCCATCATCTACAACTACACACCTGGAAACAATGTCTGATACCGAAGAGCAGAAGGTTGTCTTTAAGACTGGTGAGTACTGATGCGTGGAGGGCGAGGAGGATGTGATGCTGAATTGAGCAAATTCATTCGATGGGACCGAAGTGCGGGTGGAGTGACACTACCGATGTGACGATATCAAGGACGACACAAACGTGACAACGACAGCACAATCGACGTGACCACATAGTCAGCGACACAATCAATTCCGTACCATTGACAGCCACTAACACAGTCGGATTCGACCCCCGATTCCCCAACCAGAACCAGACCAAGCACTGCTGGCAAAACTACGTCGACTACTTCAAGTGCATCAACGCCAAGGGAGAGGAGTTTGAGCCCTGCAAGGTCTTCTGGCGATCATACAACTCTCTGTGTCCCCAGGACTGGATCGAGAAGTGGGACGGCCAGCGAGAGAAGGGCAACTTTGCCGGAGATCTCACCCCTTAAGCGGCATGTAATTTATGCATTGACAGTCTGTTGAGGAGGAGGATGTGAGGGTAGGAGTAGGATGTGAGGATGTGAGGTTTGGGAAGCGCACATGCTTGTAAAGTGCTCGGAGGAGCTCTGGGCTGATTGAGGCATATGCTCAGGTCCCAGTGAGTGTTCAAAGGTGCTCAGAGGCCCAGAGCTGCCCAGAGAGGTTCCCAGAGAGTACCCAGAGCGTACGTGCCCATGTCACCATGCCTAATTGTAGTCTGATCGTTGTAGTCTGCTGTAGTGTGACGTTGTAGTTGAGGCCGTCTTTTACCTGTACATACTGAACTTGTATGGTGAGGATTCATCGTATGGTATCGAACTTGGTATCGTACGATTTGAATGTGTGAATGCTACAACAGGCAATAAATTAATGTATTATGGTACAGTCTGGTAGAGGAGAAAGTACGATAGGTAGATCGCAGCGATACAAGACAAGAATTGTAGTCGAACATGACAAGAAACGCTTCGCTATTCTTGTCTTGTTTACCAAAAATCATCCTCAATGTTCCCGGTAGACTCATTATTCTGCATATTTTCCTCTGCGAAAAAATCGTCATAAGCGTGCTTCTTTCGGTACCGTTCAGCAGCTCGTTCTTCCTCGAGTGCCTTTTCAGCTCTTTCTCTCTCCATTCGAGCCTCCTTGGCTTCCTTGAGAGTCTTGCTTTCGTGAATAGTCTTTTGTTTTTCCAGGTCAGGGTACTCTTCTCGTTTGGTCTTGTTGAGACGGTTGATGATGCCGTTTTCTCGCGTCTTGAGATGCACTTTTCGCACGAGATGGTCCTTGTGGAACCCCACTTGGCCTGTAGCCATTGACTTTGTCTTTTTGAGATTCGAGTGAGGAGTGTAGATGACAGTTACATTGTCTTTCTTGTTGCCCTCAATGGAGTTGGCCTTGGTAAGTTGAGCACAGTCTTGAACAACCTGAGCAGGGAGATTTTCCCAAGTCCAGTCGGCGTCTTCGGGGATTCGGAGGTAGACGTGGGCAGACGAGAGGTTGTCGACGTGGAACCACACGTCTTCGAGCCAGCCGTGTTTGATGAGGTTTTCGTCTGGGTTAGTAAGCACAGCACGAGAAGTGAGTCGAAGACGAGCGACGAGCGCTTTTTTATTTATTTTCAACTCGCTAGTGGATGAGAGAAGTCCTTCACTATCATTCGTATAATAGTGATAGTTGTATCATAGTCATAAAAGAGACCGTAACTCATGGTCGGGAAGAGTTCACAAGTCACTCTGTCATAGCCTAAGACGGAGTCTGTCTTACAGTAGTAAGTCCCAGTATACAAGTCTGTCACAGTATACCAAAATAGTCTATCAAGACTGAGAGTGAAAGACTCGAGGATAGCTTAATAGGACTGAGACTGACTGAACAAACTGGAAGACTTAAAGACTTGACATAGACTTGACTGACTGAAGCAAAGACTAAATACAAGACTTAAGACTGTAGATCCAGGATATGACTGAAAGATAAATGGCTTGACAGACTAGACTCATGAGACTAGACTGACTGACTGAAGAGACTCATGGGTGAGGTATGGAGACTAAAGGCTTGGACTTGGACTTCTGCCTAACTCATGGGAGACAGAATAGGCCTATGGAGAGTAGACTTGGAGACTGAGGACTGAAAGATACTAACCAGCTACAGACAATGAAGTCAAGATAGCAGTTTTGAAGAGTCAGAGTCAGTGTCAGAGTCATAAGACTGGGGCTCCAGAATAATGAAAGACCCATAAAGAGTGAGCTGAACTCGACATTCAACACTCAGGTCACTCCACATTCCAGGACTCCAAACTAGACTCAAGTCAAACCATAGATCACAAGCCAATTTCTGCAAGCAGGCAATTATCACAAGTCATGAGATACTGGCCTCATTTCACTTCCTAGTCACCAGACACAGCTTGTAGACAACAACTGTATGAACAGTCTCCAGGCCAACCTTCTTTAAGTCAATACCAGTCAAAACCAGTCAAAACCAGTCAAGACCAGTCACTTCACAATGAGTCCAAGTCTGTAGACAGACCAATAATCACTACCAACGTGATACTATTGGTTTTGTCTCTTCAATATTCTTCCCGTCCAAATCAATGTCATCCAATTCAACACCTTTCTTTTCTGGGTTCACTCATTTCACTGTTTTGCCCTCCTGATACTCACTTTCAAACTTGTCTTTGCCCATATACAAAGTAGTATACGGGTCAACGACCTGGCTTTCGTAGTAGTAGACCATTTTCTATCGGATGACTTGGAATAAGTTGGCTGGAAATGGATTGAAATTTAGTATACATTTTTCATTAGAGTTAGTTGGGAGTGATGTGGTGATGCGTGACGAGATTCATCCCATGCCAGGCATGATCCCAGTGAAGTGAGAACTGATGAATTATGAAGATTAATGATATTAAAAAGATTATAAAAATAAAAATAAAAAAGAGAGGGGAAAACTCATGCCAGATACTCACACACACTCTACGATTGACGCGGAACAGAATCAGGTCGAGTGATTCCAAGACAAACTTGAGACGGAGATTGACGGTTTGAGATCAGTCTAAGACCTGACGAAAACTACAATTGAACACCAAGAACATTGTCTGGAAAGTGGAAGAAGAGATATCAAGTTACAAGTCCGAGAATCTGGATAAGCGTCACTTCTTGGTGGTCTTGGTCACGGTCTTCGTATGTCTTTGCCTGCTTCTTCAACTTATAGCTTTTAGGTCTTCTCAGAGAATGGTAGTTCCAGAAACATGTAATTAGAATAGTTCTGAATCAGTCTGGTATCTGAACCACTACGATACACCATGAAATGAGTATATCTGTACCAGTAGTGGTATGTGTCGCTACAACGATCTCCAACTATCTACACACCCACCCCATAACCTATCTTAAAATGCATCCATTACTATAACGTCCTTAATACCAATACTACCACATGACGACACGTGATAAATCACGGGCCTCACTTTCTATTCCTCAGGAAATCCTCCTCTGACGGCTCATCCCTCTTCTTTCCCTTTTTGCTCTTTTTCGCATACTTTTCCTCCAAATGGTCCAGGAACGAACCGCCCTGTCTCTCTCGCTGTCTCTTGAGAATAAGAGCCTGCAAACCAGCCTCACCGTCCTCCTTTTTCAGCCCAATTTCCTTGGCGGCCTTCTCGGCCTCCTTGGCCTCCTTGGCAGCCTTCTTGAGCCGCTTCTTGCTCTTCTTCTTGTCTCCAACATACGCCTTTTTCTCCTCCACCACTCCTTCCTCAATAGCCTCGTCAATTATCTTCTTAAAACGCGCCTCATCAGCCTCGATTTCAGAGTGAATAATCGACTCGAAAATCAAATCCAGATCGCCATCGTACTCGTCGTAAGCAGCCAAAATATCATCCTTCTCCTCCTCACTGCCCTGGTACGCCTTCTTGTCCTCCTTAATCATCTCCTCAGTCACTCCACGCTTGCACACGGAGTCAAAATAGTCCTGGAGATCGGAATCGACGCCCTCGGAGTACTCGCCGGTGTTGTCGTACCGCTTACGACGTTTTTCGTCGCTCAAAACCGCGTACGCAAACGCCACCTTTTGAAACTCGGCATCAGAACCTCCCTTGTCAGGATGAGCCTTGAGAGCAGCTCGTCGATAGCTGGTTTTAATGATAGAAGCCGCGGGCTTTTCGCTTTCAACAAGCCCGAGAATCTCGTAAAGATCGTGTCCAGGTTCTAGCATCTTTTTGTCGTCGTATTGTATCGTATCGTGGTGTAGAAGACAGGACGTGTGGTTATTGTTTTCGCGATAAACTTTAGACGCGAAATATCCACCCACACACATGCACTATCTCCCAAGTCATAAGGGGTTTCAAGCTGCTGCTGATGCACACTAAATTTAGCTGCATTTCTGCAATTGCTCAGGCCATCAGGCCATGGCTGCTTCCCAAATTTTGGCATCCAAGTCTTCTGCCCTACTACTACTGTCCAGCTTGGTGGGCTTCGCCACCAAGCTACGCTATCTATTCATATCAATCATTCAGTCTATATACTCATCGTCCATGTCGTGCCATCTAGCACTTGTAACCAACCTCGACAAGAGAGTCGTGGATGGCCTTGAGGGTTCGGTCAACGTCGTCACGCTTGGGGTCAATGGCAGAGACACCCATGTGGCCAAATCGGAAGTACTTGGTGTTGATACCCTTGAAGAGACCGCCAGCCAGAGTCACACCCTTGGCAGCAACCTTGGGCAGGAAGTCGGGCAGAGCAACGCCCTCGGGAAGGTAGATGCAAGTGAGGCCGTGGGCGCCGAGACCGGGCTTGGCAATGATCTCCAGACCCCAGTCAGCAACCTGCTTCTTGATCTTGTCAGAGACCTGCTTGTGCTCCTCGAATCGCTTGTCCAGAGTAGTGCCGTTGTGCAGAATCTGCTTGAGAGCAACCTGCAGAGCGTACACGTTCTGCACGGCGGGGGTGGAGAAGTAGGCGGGCTTTCGGGCCTCGTAAGCCTGCATGATGGGCAGCCACTTCTTGAGGTTGCCAAAGTAGACGGGAATCTTCTCAATGGACTCGACCTTGGCGACGGCTCGAGGAGAGGCCATGGAGATGGACAGCCCGGCGGGAGCGCCAATGGCCTTCTGGGGGGCGGTCAGGACAAAGTCAAGACCCCAGTCGTCGAAGGAAATGGGCTCGACACCGACAGAGCACACACCATCAACCACGACAAGAGTGTCGGGGGAAACCTTGTGAACAAGCTCGGAGATGGCCTTGATGTCGATGACGACACCGGAAGAGGTGTCGACGTGGGTCAGAGTGATGACGTTGTACTTCTCCTTGGAGAGAGCAGCCTCGATCTCACCGAGAGAGGGAGCCTCACCGGCGGGAGCAGAAATAACGTCCACGTGGTCACAGAAAACCTTGAGGCAGTCAGCGAAAGCATCAGAGAAGAAGCCGGTAGACACAACAAGAGCCTTGTCGTTTCGCTGGAGCAGGTTGGCAGCGACAATTTCCCATCCCAGAGTTCCTCCGCCAGCAATCACAAAGGGCTGAGCCTTGGGGTCAGTGGACTTGAACAGAGCTCGAAGGTCGGTGAGCACAGAGCCAAAGACCTCCACGAACTGGGGAGAGTTGTGGGCCACAGACTGATGCGACATGGCGGAGAGGACCTCGGGGTCGAACTCAATGGGGCCGGGAATCATAGTAATGTCGGTCATTTTGTTTTTGAGTGAATATGGCGTTGTGTGAATGTGTTTTGCGAGTGTGGTTGTGTTTGTGTAAGAGGGTTGTGTAGAAGAGACAATTGGAACTGCACTGCTGAGGTGAAGTCTAAGTTGTCCGATTCGACGCAAGGCAGATAGGCTCATCGTGGGGGTTGCGGAGTTAAGGGGGGGGGCCGGGTGGGTTTGGGTAGAAGGGTTTGGGATTCCAAATGTGGGATGCAAGAGGCAGGGCTAGGTGTGATTAGGTAAGCCGGGCCAGGGTTTGGGTGCGTGTGTGTGGATTAGGGTTTGTCAAAATAAACTTTTTGCTCCCTTTGTAAACTCGGTACTCAGTGCTCAACCAACGGACTCAGTGACGATTTTCGATTGTCTGGTGGTGAAGGACTTGACTCAGTGAATTCTTAAAATGTCGAAATGCTGGTGTCAGGGTGATAAGCTTGTCTTTGGCGAAAAGTACTTAATCAGCGGCGTTTCCAAAATGGCGTTGCTTTCGTGTTGCAAAAAATGGATCAAATCTCTCGACGATTGAGAATGAGGAAAACTTTTGCTCGTCGACAGTGACACGGATATATACCCCGTCTATTTTGCGTTTTTTTTTTTTGTTTTGCACTTTTTCACTTTTTTTTGGGGGCGCTTTTTTATTGTTTGGTAAGTGTGTCAGCGTTTTTTACCGCCACAGTTTCTCGGTGACTAATTCTCCCGGACTTTCTTTGTTTGTCCTTCCCCAAAAGGCAGTTGTTCACGGCGGGTTGGTTCCGGCGTGCGGCTCTGAAAAGAAAAATGAGGGTGTTGGAAGCTGTTTTTTGAGGCTGTTTTTTCGAGGCTGATTTGGGGGTGACATAATTTGTTGAAAAGTGGGAATTGAGGCACGTGGAAGGTACAAAAATGCAGCTGGCGATGAGGCGAGTAGATCTGTGTATTTTATTTTTCGCTTGCACTAGAATTGCGTGTTTGAAACACTGCTTTCTGGCTCTCTAGCTCTTTCCTTCTGAGTCAGTGATACATACATACAACCTTAAATGTTGCTATGGAAAAAAACCCATGAAAACCCAATACCGAGATCCACTTTGTTCAGTTGAGGGGTTGAGGGGAAGTTGAGTCACGAAATAGCAAGTGAGGTTGGATTAATTAGAGGATTAGTAAGCCTGTTTATGTAAGCGTATTCGTGGTTATTTAAGCGAAGACAGGCGATTTCTGACTGGTAAAAGTCGTGCTTAGATCAGCAAAGTATACCTCACTTCGAAACAGGTGCCAAGTGGCAAGTTAAGCGGCTCACCGGAAAAAAGCAACGGAAAAACGGCCCAGACTTTGGTAAGTCTGTTCTAGAACGATCCATTATTAATTGGCAATTAATTGGACTTTTGGTGGATTTTTAGATGAATTGGGGTGTACTTGTAGCTATTTTAGCGATTTTATTATTATTTCAGCCTAAGGGTTGGTCTGGCAGTTTGTTTCTAGTTCAGGCTAGCAACGGTTAAGGATGGAATAATTCTCTTTTTTCGTGCTTTATTCGTGTGGCTACAAAATAAGTCTCTATTTGGTTTTTTTGTTACTACCTCTCTGTGTGCGCCGGAATGTCTTAACTAATCTCAACTAAACGAAACTCCAACCACATTCTTTGGTCCCACAACAGGGTAAATCATGTTACAAGTCTTATTTTTGTGGTGAGAAAAGTCTCTTACAAGTGGACGAATTAATTCTCATATTTAGGGCTTTATTCGGCTTTAAGTTTGAGGATACAAGTTAAGTCACATGTCATCGACTTGGGTCAATCAATGAGCTTCGACATTGACTTGGGTCAGATTAATTCGAGCTTTTGTGGGCCTTATTTGTGTTTGAATTTGGCCAGATAAGTGTACAAACCGATTATAAGAGGTGGCGGTTTACAGAATCAGGGGAAATACAGTAGGTATTCGGTTGCTCTACGTCAATGTTGGTTTTCTATTTTTATTTAAATAATATTTCTTTTTTAATTCCAGAATTACAAGTATCGTATGTACACGAAATTCAAAGTGTCTCTCAAGAACGTTCGATTCTCCAAGGTTACAGTGCCTGTTCGATTCCAGAACGTGATAGAAAAAGAAGTCATTGAAGAGTGGCAAATTTCGTAGAGTTGCGTCTATGTGGTTGTATCTAGATCACGTGACTCTGGGGTGTATCTTTCTCGTCAAAATTGTGCTTGTATCAAAAAAACGGTTTCATCATAGTCCATCAAGGTATCTCAAAATGAGCAAGTTAAAGTGGAGGCGTATATTGAACGAATCGAGAGAAGTGAACAGAACAGAACAACAAATAACACGCCCAATAAATACACACAACCTGCTTAAGCAGACGACAACAACACCCCTTACTAATACCAACCAACACCCACCTCCTCCATTACTAATCTACCACTCTACTCGACTCCTCAATATCACCTGCATACCACATGCACGTCTGAAGGCAGTTTGATTCACCCAATATCGCGCTATCACCACTCCTACTTCTCCAAAACTAACGCAACAATGCTACGAGTATGTCGAGTGGCGCAAATGCGACGGATGCCCGTTTCCACGGTAACCGCCGTCCTCCGCCGTCAGTATACAATTCCCCCTACCCATTTTCAAAAAGGCGATATTCCTCCTGAACAGAACAAGAACTCCAGCTCGGCTTCTTCAGGTCCAAAATCGTTCTTTCAACAAGGAGACTCTCCTCCTCCGCCCTCCGGAGCCGCGGGACGAATTTTGGTGGCCGAGCCAGGCTCGAAATTCGGATTTAAGACGATTCTGCTCATTCTGGCGTCCATTTCAGGTCTTACAGCGTGGTACTTTTACCCACGACATTCCTTCAGTCCCGAGGTTGCCACACTGCTGAGAAAGGCGCTCAAGGCCGAAAGCGATTCGTTTGGCGGCCAGAATCTCCAGGAGGCCGTCAAATACTACATTGAGGCCCTTATGGAAGCCGAGGCCCAGGGACTGTCTCCCTTGTCGGACGAGTACACTGGAATCCAGCTCAAGCTGGCGGAAATGTACGAAATGCTCAACTACCCGGACGCGGCCAACGACGTGTACACGGAGATTTGCGCAGCGTACTTTGATGCGTTTCAAAAGAACAAAATATCGCTGGAAACTCGTCCCGAAGTCGTCCAGAGAGGTCTGCGAATCGCTCTCAAGCTTGCTCACATTGCCGGCAACGAAAATGTGACCCAGGCGTCTCGTGCGCTGCTTCTGCAGATTCTTCTGGCCCAGCAGGAGGTCGGAAGACGATGTCCCCAGGCCGTGGACCTGCTCCGACTGGCCAGCAACCCTCTGACACAAAGCGAGCGCGAGTTCATGACTCTGCTGACTAAAGCTGCAGCTCAGGCTCGTCAGCTGCGTGCTGCCGGCGAATTTGAAGCCTGGGCACCGTTCAGAGATGAGCTCATTGCTGCTCGAGACGTTGTCACCACGTACCATCTCTCTGCCAACTTGCCCGATCAGGCCCTCAGAGAGAAACAAATCACGTACCAGATCATGCTGGCGTCTGGATGTGGTGTTGGAGAGCTGCTGATGGCCCAGGCGAACCTCGCTTCCATGTACTACTTCATGTGCGAGAAGCTGGAGGTGGTGGCTAACAATGCCGACAAGAATGAAGGCACTATCATCAAGTCAGCTACAGGAGGAGACATTCCGCTGGACGTGATCAAAACCAGCAGTATCAAGGCTCTGGCACGATCCGAGGCCTGCTACAAACGAGTTCTCAAAGCCATTCCGTCCCTGGAACCAGAAGTCCGACGAACCAAGGAAGTCGAAGAAGCACAGGCACTCTGCACTTACGGAGTGGGAGTGATTGCGGTCAAAAAGGGAGAACTGGACGAGGCCAAAGATATGCTGCGAGAAGCACGAACTCGAGCAAAGGGATCTGGATTTGACGATCTTGTCGATGCCGCCGACTCGGAACTAAACAAACTGGACGATCTCGCTCGAGAAGCACAAAAGACGCTGGAGACGGATTCCAAGGAGAAAAACGTCACCGTGGCCGAGATCCATGACGCCATTGCAAACGAGATTCCCGAGGAGAAAAAGTGATGTATATAGATTAAAGAGCCGCTGCTCGTGTAAATGAAGTATGAGTTTGTGCTCACTCATGCTTATGTAGAATAGCTCATATTCATACCACGTAGACAACTACTTGTACAATAGTTTACCAAAAGGTTGCCACAAACCGGTACCGTACCATTTTATTCCATTCCGTACCATACGTACTGTACCACAGTGTACCCTTACTCTACTTACTGTCACTATATATCCTGCCCACACCTACAAAGTAGAAGCGGTAAAATAGTACCTGTCAAACAAGTACAGGTAGTCCGAAATCAAAGCGCCAAACAAACTGAGACCGGGAATCTTGTCCAGACGAGCCACAATCGAATACAACAACGGACGAGTGTACGCCTGGTAAAACTCGCCTCGGAACAACCACCAGCCAAGCAGATTGGTTCGACCCTTGACCTCCAGCTGGTCCAGAGCCGTGGGAGTCTTGCCGCTCTGCCGTTGTCGCAGCAACCACGAGCCCATCATCTTTCTCGACAGCGCCTCAATCACCAGACCAATGATCCAGGGCGCCCAGGGAGAGTTGAGGAAGGGGAACTTGGACTTTGTGGACTGAGGAACCGTCTTGGTAACGTGCTGTCGGAACAGCAGACATGCGTAAATCAAAGGTCGCAGAATCGACAGCACCTCAGCCGCCACACCCCACTTGTCCAGACGAGACAGCAGGTTGTATGGCCGATCAACGTCTTCCGACCGCAGCACCTTGGTCAGCAGATATCCCTCAACGTTGGTCGGAGCAATCTCTGGAATGCTTCTTCCTGTTCGGGGCATCTTCCACTGCGGGTCCATGAGTCCCTTTTCAATATCTAGCTCTCCCTCGTCTCTACAGATGGTCTCCAACAGCTCGCCAGTGACCTCTCGGTCCGGGTATGGAGTGGTACACAGAGGTTGGTACAGAGTGGAGCCCAACATGTAGATTCGCAGGGCCGCCTTGACGCCCTCAATGCCAATGATTGTTTGCCACCGGGCCTTTTCGCCGCCGTTTTTCTTGGCCACCATTTCCGCCACGAGCTCGCCAAACTTGACAAACGTCACCGCCCGGCTCGCGTACTTGTATCCCTTGCGGTTCTTGATGAACCAGTCTGTGTATCTGTTGTGGGGCGACGGTCGGTAGACGGCCGCCGCATTGGGCGATCCCGCCACCGCCCGCGCGATGATTGTGTCGTGGTACAGGCCCAGCACGTTGAGCACGGCGTAGAGCGTCTCTGTGGCGATTTCCACGTCGTTGAATCGGCCAGGCAAAACGTACGAGACCGTTCTGAGCGTGGACTCGATGGAGCCGATGGAGGCGGCGTTTCGGACAAGAAACTTGTCGTAGCTGTCGAGCCAGGTCTGCGGCGCATTTTGCGACTTTTTGTGCGTCACGTGGACGAGGCTGTCCTTCATTGTGGGTTCTGTTGGGCTGGCAAAAAGTGGAGATGTCTGTCATGTTGGAGGTGCATGATACCGAGGTAGAGGGATTTAAAGTTGGTCACGTGTGTGGGGGAGGAGCTGAGGGAACTGAGCGATAGCGAGGCTCCAAGGATACACTGAGGGTGTAAGATGACTGTCTGTGTTTGATGGTAGAGCCTGTCACAACCAGAATGCTTTGTGTCTGTGTTTTTTGCCCTTAGTTGTGACGTTCTGAAGGGTTTCATCTCACCACCTTAGGCTCGTATCTTTAGCTCGTTTCGAGGTGAGTGTGATTGTGTGGTGGTACAAGAATCAGGACAAGGTAATTGCAGCTTGATACTTGGTTAGTTAGACAAAAGAGACATTGCAGAAGTACGAAGACTTGAAAGTATTGTGTAATACTACTCGTACTTGTAAGCGTAGACTTACCTGTAGTTGTCACAGTGACTTTGTGATTGAATGTCTGTGGCTTGGTTGGTAGTGGTTGTAGTTGTAGTGTTGTACTGTAGCTGGTTGTACTAAGTGGTTATGCTTGTATGTATTGTACTTGTAGTTCTACGAATAAGAGTAGGATTCCAAAGGTGTAGCTTTTATATACTTGGTTATAAGTGTTTGTGTCTTCATTTGAATATCCATAAGACATGATTTTGACATCACGAATGCTTACAATTGTATGAGAAACACTAAAAAATCATGGTTAAAAATTCGTGAGTATTGGGCTGTGGAATAGTACAAGAAATACGACCAGGGTGTTTGATTACGTTGAAAATTAAGTATAACAAGTGCCACAAAAACATTGGTGGCTTTTTCGACCAATCATGTAGTACAAATATTTGCTGTTTGGAGCGTTGTGCTGCCAGAGAGTAATCATCAAATGTGAGATCGTGGAAGTGCAGCGACAGGTTTAATATTGGATCAAGGAAGCACCCTATTCTGGGAGTTCTCACAACATGCAAACACCTCAACCCGTATTAATATTGAGTAAAAACGGTACCATTCGATTTGTCGTGATCTTCTGATTCCAACGACACCAAATTTATTTCTTTTGAAGTAATTTTCGCCTATTTAAGTAAAACACTATGTTAGCCGTCTATGGTGACTCTTCTGAGTGGGATTGCAACTCTCTAAATACTCAGTCAAATTCATTAAAAATTGGACTATTCGATTCCTAGTGCTCTGATAATTCTAGTGATACCATTTCCGTTTCTTTTAGACCTTGTTTCAGCTCAAAAAGTGCATATCCGACAACGCCCAAATACGAGAAAAGCAGGACAGCAAGGAGCTTGAGTCTGAGTATCAGGAGATAGCCTAGGGCATCTGGAAGCTGTAAAGAGAGCATCAAAAATCGAGATTAGTCAGCTACTATTACGTTGCCTTTTTCGATTAACGGATTATGCTTATTGGTATACTGCGACTTGCTTAGTTAAAAACCCTTGTTGGGAATAGTTGGAGAAAAAGTCCGCTGGGGGTACCTCTATCGGGGTTACGAATACACTGGTGGAATGGGATTTATGGGATCAAAAGGAGAACACTACATTTCCAAACAAATACCAGAAAATGTCAGTGTTGTGTCATACAAAATCACGAGTTGTATCTGTATCAAGGCAAAATAGAGACTTTTGCCTGTTGAGACTTTTGTTGGAGTTTACTTAGAGATGAGTAATTGAGACCTCTGTTCAAGTTTCAACTGAAGAAGCTCCTAAATTGACCAAAAAACAAAGATTGTGGAGATTTAATGTGATGAACGACGATATTGCAGAGTCCGTATACGGGCTGGAACTATCTTTTTTTCCACAGAGACAATAGAAGTCATTGACACAGTCTATGATTCTCCTTGTTCATGTCTAAATTTGAACATCAAACTCTCGGATCTCGCTCCAACTCCTCCAAAAAATCTCTATCGTGATGCCGACTTTACCAACATACTTCAAATCATTGACAGCTGGTACCTGGTACCATCCTTTCTCTCCAAGATCGCTTGTCTACAACTGAGACTCTGTTTCAGTTCTCTCGTAACTTCAGAGCTCAATTCTTTCAAGGTAATTTGAAGGATGGAAAAAAATACAGTAAAAGTAAGTAAAAATTATGCCAAAGATCAGACATCAAAACAGGGTATAAAAAAAGACCTGAATACCAGTTTGAAACTAGAGAATAATGTCTGAGATATACGTATCAGGTCTACGTCTGAATACAATGTCTGACACTTCGTATCAGACACTGCATACTACAATACATTGCTTGACACTTGGTATCAAGCACTGTGTCGAACGTCTAACCAGTGCAATTTTATTTTACTTTACATCATCGAACCCCTTACTCGCAGTCAACACCGCTCTTTCGCTTAATGAGAGCCTTTCGGTCAGCATCAAGGTTGAGGCTGGTGATGAGAAGCTTGGAGGCGTTGAAGTTGACGGGAACAGCGGCGCCGGAAGCCTTGTCCTTGGAGACAGAGTTGACCTGGACGGAAAACTTGAGTCGGTAGACCTGAGAGACCTTACCCTCTCGGCCCTTGTAGGCACCTCGGGCGACAGTGACGGTGTCGTCCTTTCGGATGGGCAGAGATCGGATCTTGTACTTCTCTCGCAGCTCCTTGGACAGAGGAGCGGACATGAGAATTCGTCGCTCGGCCGAAGAGGCGGAAAAGTGAGCCTTTCGGGACTTTCGTCGAGAGCTAGAGACGTCTGAGTTAGTATGAAACTGGTTGAGGTTATGCTGAAGACTGAAGATGACTGAAGATGAACATGTTTAGATGACTCTGGATATGACATTGAAGATGACTCAACACAACTCTGGAAACGACAAAAAATACCGCAATGTCACCAAATGCCATGACACTACCAATGTCGTTTGTCGTACTTCCTCCACTTTTTTCCTGTCGTTTTTTTGTCGTAATATGAAGTCGTTTTTGTCCAGTTGTAGGTCATCCAAAAGTCCCCAGTCAAGTCGCAAGTCATCCGTTTTTCAGTCGCAAAGTCGCCATTCATCTTGTCGCCGTGTATCTCGTCGTCGCTCTTGTGCTCGCTACTCACCGCAAGAAACCTTGGCCATTGTTGTTATGTGTGTCGTGACGTTATGGTCAAGATGAAAATTAAAAGCTTTGAAAAAGTGTGTGGGTGCGAGTGGTGGGACACCCCGATTGGGAGTCCGCGGGTTAGGGCTCGAGGTGTCTTTTGGGGGAGTTGGGAGAGCTCTTTTGGGAGATGTCAGGTGACCAAACTAGGGTTAGCCCTAAGTGGTACGCAAGCGAGAGTGGGCACAGATACAGCAAACAGGGCAGACGAAAAGGGTACAGATTATGGACACTATGACATAGTGCTTCTAGTGCTATGTTTTTTTAAGGTGATTTTTTTAAGGTGGTTTTTTAAGATGGACTTTTTAAAAATCGTCAACATTTGAGTGAGGAAATAGAGTTACAAGATCGTGATGTTCACTATGGGGAAGGATAAGAAGGAGTAAGAAAATACCTGAAAGAAGCTGATAATACCTGGTATTAGTTCTGGAAGTGCCTTGGGGTTGGTCACGTGATACACGAGCTGTTTTGTGGAAAAAAATTCTTTTCTTGAACTCTTCTGGGGACTGTATACAGACTTTGATGACTATGGTCAGAGAGAACTTACTCTATATTGATATCTGACCCAAGTAAAATCAAGTAGACTTGAGATAGATGACTCCAGAATGACGGGGAGAGGTCTGATCAGAATTCTGAAAAGTGCATTTTGTTCGTAGACGGAATTTTAGCTTTTAATAGACGTTTGGAGAAGATAATGAAACAACTGGAAGAAATGGGTATGTCCTACAACCATCATAAATGTTCCATTATAGCAATACCAAAGCATTCAACCTTATACGAGACGATACAATATGAGAATGAACGAAAGACTTAGACATCTGGTAATAGTATACTTGTACTTTGAGTCACTTGTAACACACAAAACACGTACTCGTACGTACTCGTACTTGTACCCTTTTTTTTCTTTCGTTTTTGTTAACTTTTTGTATATTTGAATTAGTGCGTTATCTACACCTTCATACTTGATCTAGTCTTTCTTTTTGTAATTCTCTGACAGAGTAGTATTACTTGTAACAGATTCAAACTGTACTGACTAACCCTGGACTTCTGTGCAAGTTCTTTACCATTGTTTTTCCACACTGTCATCTCACATCACGAGATCGTACCCACTTTCTACCTCCCATAGTCTGTCTACGCACGGCTGAACCGACTTAGTGAATGGAACACGTAAAATAAGCAGGCCAAAGTGGTCTTTTTAAGTGGTCGAGAAGTAGTCAAAAAAGTAGCCAAAAATACCACCCTAATTGGAGTGAAGGAGGTGAAACAAAGGACAGGAATACAGATTATGAGACTTTCACACGATCCTCCCACGTCCGTTGCCACGGTTACTACCCCAGACATTCTGTTGTGACACTTCCTCAAACGGATTTCGGCTTTAGGGAGAGAAAGAATACGGTGGGTGAAAAAAATGGAAAACGAAAAACGACATAAAAACGCCATAAAAAACGGGAAAAAAAGCAGAAAACAGGGAAAACTACGTACCACATTATTCTCTACACACCCATACACCAATATCCCCCATTATCCGCTTACCAATCCACCAACCCACCATTTCCAGGTCTCGTGCTCAGGGGCACATTCCAGCCCAATCGGGACTTAGCGAAAACGCGTGGCTCTTTTTCTCGTTCTTCGAAACGGCCCGGGTTTAAGGTTTGAGTAATCCGGCCGAGCTGCGTCTAGTGCGTGGAGTAGCAAGTGCGTCAGCGTGCATGAAAAAAGATGCTGAAAAGGAGGTGGGTGATGTGGAGATTTATAGGCGATAAAAACGGCCAAACGAGTTATAATAGGGGGTATAGAAGCATTACAAGTGGTTATACGACCCTACCGGTTCCTATCTCTCTACACTCTTTCCATTTACTCGGTCTCCGTTGCTCCCAGCACAGCCTAAAGCTTCTTTTTAACCTTGGCCGACATTTGGAACTTGTCTGCATCTAGGAGCTGTTCAAAAGTTCAACTATTGCAAAACCTCCAGGAACTCAACCGTACGACCCGTACCCGTACCCTCGCCAGCTGCCTCTCCAGTAGCCGATACCTCGAGAAAGGGCGCGCTCCCTTCTGCCATCAAAGTGACACATGCACACGTCCACTCCTACTACCCCGAAGCAAAGCGTCGTTCCTGAGAACCTCCACCAAGCCTCCACTTCTCCCGACCTGCTGCCGTTTCCCTCGTTGCAGTCGAATCCGTTGACTCCCGGCCGCAGTGACGACATTCCCGCCGTTGCTTCGACCACAAACACCTACCCTGCCGCTTCAACACGTTCCTACTCGTTTGAAGACCTCCGTCCAGAAGCCCAGGAGAGCCTGATGCGCAACACAAACATGGCGGAAAAACACGACATGGTTGATGTCGGCCACGACCTGTCGCCGTCATCACGAACCTCCTCCATCCAGTCGTTTCTAGGCAACTACGAAATGCCCCAGGTCGAGCCCCACAAGGCTGCGGGAAACAAAAGCACAGACCACTACAAGAGCCGAATGTCGCCGTGGCGTTACAGAATGCGTTCTGCGATGCTTCCTCTCATCCGATGGGAAACTCCGTACCTGGCTCAGATCCAAAAGTCGTCTCGAAACATCTGGCTGGACGTCTACTTTGCCATGACCGCCAATCTGGGTACCCACACCTTCTATGTCATCATGCTGCCCGTGCTGTTTTGGTTTGGACAGGCAGACATGGCCCGAGGTCTCGTTTTCGTGCTGGCCTACGGAGTCTACGTTTCCGGCGTCATCAAGGACCTGCTGTGTTTGCCTCGACCACTTTCTCCTCCTCTCCATCGAATCACAATGTCCGGATCGGCTGCGTTGGAGTACGGCTTTCCGTCTACTCACACCACTAACGCCGTTTCTGTGACGCTTTTGTTTCTGCAAAAGCTCTACGAATGCAGAGATAGTCTGTCTTCCTTCTCGTTTGAGTCCCTCCGAGCCCTCTGTCTGCTCTACGGAGCCTCCATCATCTGCGGCCGAATCTACTGCGGAATGCACGGCTTTCTGGACGTGATTTCCGGCTTCCTTCTGGGCGCTCTGTTGTGGTGGATTCGGTTTGCTTTTGGCGATCTTATGGACGCCACTACCACGGCTGAGGCTCCCTACGCTCTGCTCGCCATTCCTCTGGCTCTGCTGCTCGTCAGAGTGCATCCCGAACCTGTGGATTCGTGTCCTTGTTTCGATGATGGTGTGGCGTTCATGGGAGTCATTATGGGCCAGGATGTAGGCATCTGGCTGTTTGGAAAGACCCAGTACTCCACCTCCGTGCCGCTCCGAGGAGCCATTGCGTACAACTTCCAGGACATTGGCGTCATCAAGTCTGTGTTGCGAGTTGTCGTTGGAATCATGCTTGTGCTGGTCTGGAGAGCAGTCGCTAAGCCCATGATGCACACCTACCTGCCTCCGTTTTTCCGAATCATCGAACGTGTCGGTCTGTCCATGCCTCGACGGTTCTTTCTGTCTGCTTCCGAGTACAAAGACGTGCCTGGCCAGATTCCCGACTCCACTCTGATTGAGCCGCACGAGATTCCGTCTCTCATTCACAAGCTGGGTCACGCTCGAAAAGACTCTGTGGGCCCTCAATCTACCGCTGACGTCATCGAGTCCATTGCTTACGCCGAGTACCAGCGTCAGCGACAGGACAAGAAGCTGGGTGTTGATGACGATACTCCTTACCCTAATGCCGAGGGGGTGAGTTACCGTGGAGACAAGACTTCTTCCAAGACGGACGAAAAGTGTGGCCATTCTCACGCACACGACCAGGATGCCGAAGACGAACTGTTTGCCTCGATTCAGCCTCCTCGAGTCCGGTACGACGTTGAGGTTGTGACTAAGCTGATTGTTTACTCTGGTATTGGCTGTCTGGTCATGTTTTGCGGCGTAGTTTTCCAGGTTGTTGGTCTGGGTGTCACCCCTGAGCATTTGACCCATGTCGTGAAGATTTAGTGGCCGTCAAGATCTAGTTGGAAGGGTACTTATACGTACCTGAAGGAACCTGAAGGGTAGTACTTGGAAGAGGTTGTGCACCTAGATGTGCTGGAACACACCTGGACCTGGAGGATGAGTACGTACCTTGAGAGTAGTCAGATGACTCTTGCGGTACGTGGCTGGTGGCTAGACGTCTATGCTAGATGTCTGGTGTCTGAAGCTATCAGATATCGATGGCCACCACCGCAGAACGAACACCATTGTTCTGATCAAAATTAGCATAACTGAATGAATTTATTGAACGACGTGGAGTGTAAAGGAAAGAGTGGACTTCTCCATATATGGTAACTCCACCGTAAAAAAGAGTCTGCATATACAATGTTGGTATCATTCTGTCACCAGAGCAATAGCTGCTCTAGCAGGGGTTCCTTCTCACAATGGGCATACAAGTGTACATGTATTGGGCCGCGTATGTATATTTGAGACAGTTGAACTAACACAGGAAGCCCTGTTTTTTTCCATTACTTTTTTCCTCTTCATTTTCTCTTCGAAAAAACTCCAATTGGTTCATCGTGATATCATGTTGAACGGTTGCTTAGTTACTGTAATCCAAACCAAGCAAGTCTGGATAGTGTCTGGTTATCGGAAGTCCTAATGTGATAGAAGTCGTTAATTTAGTCGTCAATAAAGTCGTCTTTTTGTTATATAAAGTCATTATATTCACCAATGGGTATCGACTCCCCCATACATTCTTCAAAATAATATAATTACTAGGAGAATAACTTTTGCCACCATACCATTCGTTCTCCTCCTCGAATCTCAGCCCGATTGCTTAAAATCTGCACACTGGGGGAAGCATATTTGATGAGTATGACAGGTCATATAGGATAGGAAAGGCTATCTTGTATAAGTGAATGAAAAGACGAATGAATAGTAGCCATGAATACCACACCAAATTCGGTTCAATTACACCATATTGTACTTATAGTATCGTACTCCAAAGACGATCATCTCAATCTCCCCCCACGTCACGTGCAAACCTACTAATACATGTCTGCCCAAGTTGCTCTTAGCAACATACATCAATGCAAAAGCTGAAACCAGTATGGCGAGCTGTGACGGTATGTCGCGGTCCATTGAGACCGTTGCCTAGCCGTCTTGACGTCCGCCCGCAGTTGCGGTGGCAACACACGCCCGTAGCCAAGAGCGAAAAGATGCGCAAGGAGCAGGACGCGCTGGAGGAGCATCGGGACCAGGTGGAGAAGGACAAGAAGAAGATGGAAGATAAGGAGGGCGAATCTCAGGAGTCAGGAGAGGAGATTGTCCTGGAGGTGACTGGTCAGGAGCCCGGAAAAGAGGTACAGGCTGCTCTTCATGCGCTCAAGGAAGATGCAAAGGTGGCGGCCAGTGTTGCTGCTGACCACGCGGATCCTTCTTCTCCAGAACATATCAAGAAGAAGGAGGAGGAGAATGCCGAAAAGGCCGAGATCCACGACACCGGAGTGATTGAGACGACAGAGAAGGAGCGACTATTGTACTTTGACAATGTCATTATGGCCACTCCTTCGTTCATGCTGGGAGACCATTTTCCGTCGTGGTTGCTCAACCGGTCGGAAGATCGAGTTAAAGACGTGATTCGCAAGTACGCCATTCCCGAAGGGCTGCGTGTGGACTTCAATTCCATCATTTTGCGACCCAAAGACGGAGGAGCTTTTGTTCGGTACTCTTTGAGAGAACATTCGGGCAAGTACGGAACTCCTCGAGAAGCCGAGGCTGCGATAGCTGCTCAGCTGAAGAAGTCCGATTATCGACCGTGGTTCGATCCGTTTCGAAGATGTCGCGTTTTCACCGTCAAGGGTGTTCCCTGGATTGAAGACCTGAGACGGATTCCTAACAAGACGCTCAAGGTCTGGTTTGAAGGTCCCACTCTGTCGCAGGAAGAGCTGTACTCTCTGTTCCGTCGATACGGCTACATCAACAACATTGTTCCTCCCGATGTGGCTAGCAAAGACCCCATTGTTTTTTCCAAGGTGATTTACTCATGCAAGGGCGCTGCCACGACAGCCAAAAACTGTCTTAATGGAATGTCTGTGAACGATAAAACTGTTCTGCACATCACGTTTGCCGACCACCGGACCCGATTGGCCTTTCTCAAGGACTTTATTGTCAACCACACGCGAATTTCCATTCCTCTTTTGTTGGCTCTTTTGGCAACCGTTTCCCTCTGGATCTTTGACCCCATTCGAAAAGAGTCCATCAAGAGCAAGATTCAGCCAATCATCAACCTGGAAAACAACATGTTCTACGTCCAGACCAAGAACATTCTGAAACCGGTGTGGAACTGGCTCTGGAGCTGGATTGTCATTCATCCTCGTCCTTCCAAGAGAGCAGGTACTCAGTTGCATCAGCTTTGGCCCGAACGATTGGCTGCTATTGAAGACGTGAAACAGTGGCTTCAGGAGAACGTCAACACGTTTATCGTCGTGAACGGACCCCGAGGATCAGGTAAACAGGAACTGGTCCAGGACTATGTTCTTGGTGAGCGAAAATCCAACGGAGGAGGACGAGGTAAGATTCTCACCATTGATTGTGCTGACCTAGTCAAGGCCAGAAACGACCCCGAGTTCATCACCACGGCTGCGCACCAGCTGGGATACTTCCCCGTCTTCCCCTGGATGAATAACATCTCTTCGTTCCTCGATCTGGCCATCCAGGGTCTCACGGGCCAGAAGGGAGGCTTCTCCGAGTCGACAGAGACGCAGTTCAAGAGCATGCTCGGAGTGGCAGCTGCTGCTATTGCCGACGTTGCTCTGTCTAACCACAACAAGGAAGACCATGCCAAGAACCAAATCACCCGAAACAGCGATTATCTCCAGAGCCATCCCGATGCCAAGCCCGTGGTGGTCATTGAACACTTTTTGGCCCGCACAGACAGAAACACGTTTGTGTACAAGCATCTGGCCGAGTGGGCCGCCTCGTTGATCCAGTCCAACACGGCCCATGTCATTTTCATCACCTCCGACGTCTCCTTCCAAAAGGTCTTGTCTGCCGCTCTGCCCAACCAGATCTTCAAGACTGTTCATGCTGGAGACGCTTCGGCTCAGTCGGCTCGAGATTTCGTCAAACAGCAAATGGACGAGTTCAAAAAGGCCATCGAGGCCGCCAGACACCTGGTGGAGGAAAACAAGGAGCAGAAGAAACGAGTCGAGGCTCTGGTCGACGAAGAACCGTCACTCGAAGAGATGCTCCAACACCACCGATCGGAGCTGGAGTACGAACGAGAGAAACGGGAACGAGAAGGCCAGATTGACGAGACCCTGGACGAGATTATAAAGGAAGAAAAGGTCAACGAGGAGCGAGATCGAGCCGAATGGGACGCTACCACTGCGTCCCAGAGACCCGACGAAAAAGTGACTCCTTTTGACCCCGATGAAACGTCTGCTGGAGTCCAGGCTGAGAAACAGGAAAACAAAACTGACGGAGTTGCTCCTGTCGCTAAAAACGACACCACTGACACCGACAGTATCACCGCTTGGAAGGCGCTGATTCCTCCAGGAACAGACGAAGCTACTCTTGCTGAAATCCCCATTCCGGACCTCAACAACCTCGACGAAGCTCTGTCGCCTTTGGGAGGCCGAATGACGGATCTACAGGCGTTAATTCGACGTCTCAAATCTGGAGACACGCCTCGAGAAGCCCTGCGAGGCATGATCACCCAGTCAGCCACCGAAATCGTGCAAATGTTCCTCATGAAAGACAACGACCAATGGACCAAGGAACAGGTGTGGTGTCTGATGAAAAAGGTGTGCAAGGATAGTGGTAATGGCGTCTCCATCGCAGACCTCATGGTCACTGAACCCATGTTCAAGAACGCTCTCAAGCCCCAGGGAGAGTCTGGAGAGTCCACTCTAGGAGCTCTGGAACGAAGCGAAATGGTCACTGTGGTTACCAGAGACGGAAAACCGACTTATATCAAGGCCGGAAAACCGCTCTATCGAGCTGCGTTCCAGTACATTTTGTCCGACAAGACTTTCTCCGCCATGATCGAGTCCGGCTTCCTCGAGTCGCAGATGAAGCTGCAAAACGACAAGATTGTCAAGTACGAAGAGGAGCTGCAACTGCTGGCCCAGTTCCCCAACAAGTGGGGTCAGGACGTGAACATTCGAGTGCGATACCTGGTGGACAAGATGGCCGCGTGCCAGGCCAAGATTGAAAAGTTTGAAGTCCAGCTGGCAGAGACCAAAAAGACCTTTGCCAAGAAACAGGAGCCTAGTTCTTGGTGGAAGTGGTAATCCGAAACTGGAAACACATTTCCTATCGTGGTAGAAGAGCTGGAACATTCCTAACCAATAAAATACACTACTGACTCTATATAACAGATTATAGCTTACTGCTTCCCGCTGAAGTCAGAAACTCAGCGGTGCACACCTCGTAGACAATTCGCCGTCTCACCGTAGGCATATCCTCCTGGGAGTAACTGAGAGGAGCATTTCGGGCCATGAGCTCAATGTTCTGGCACGTAAACACTCCACAATCCACTCCGTTAAACTGCTGGGGAGACTCTGCTCGAGCAACAATCTCGTAGTCATCAAACATACCTCCAGAACCAGGATGCATCTTCTCAGCCTCCTGACGAAGATAGTCCTTGATCATGTGTAGGTTTCGCGTTCCGTCTCCGTTGAGAGAGTCGTGCTGTCGAATCTGCTTGTTGACGTTATCCAAAACAGCCAGACACCAATGATTGTTGTTCAAATTGAGCGGGAAAAACACGTAGTCGGCCTTGGTCACGTCGATTCCAGCCCGCTTGGCCCACCGCGCCACTCCCTGGTACCCCTTTTCCTGCAGGTTTTTGAAAAACTGCGTCACCATGCACCCTATCACCGGCAACTTGCCTTCGGACTGCTTGGACCGCTCGGTGATCATGGCAAAGTAGAAGTTGATGACATTGTCGTTGAGCCACCGGCCGTCCTTGAGCTTGTGAATGTCGTCGCCCTTGAGATCGATTCGGAACTTGTCAATGATGACATTGTGAGGAGAAGACCGCCACAGATCGTCCACCTGCTTGAGCTGCTCCGAAGAGAGATCCAGAAACGCGCCGGGCGCCTTTTTGCCCCGAACAGGTCGTCCCTCAGCCTGCGCCTTTTGTCGCTCAATCTGCTCCTGAATCTGCTGTCGTCGGGCCTCCAGCACCTCGTACGACTCTCGGTAGTCGCCCTGAGACGCCTCCTGAAGCGACTTTTCCAACTCGGCCTGATGCTGACGGTACAGCTGGGTGGCGTGTCGCTGTCGCGCATCCTCCACCTCGTCCTCCCGGTCCACTGCAGCAGATCTATTGCCCCAGGCCGAAAACACAGACTGGGTTCTGTCCTGAGACTCGAGATGAGACGCGTCGAACGAGCTCTCGGGCACCACGGTTGGCGGCGGCTTGTAGTTGCCGGAAAAGGCGTTGTAGAGTCGCTCGGTGAACTTTTTGTTGGGCTTGTGGCCCACCACAGGACCTTCCAGAGGTCGCTGTAGAAACGTGGTACCGTACGAAGGCGTTCTGTTGGGCTTGAGAACATTGTCCAGAGCGACAGACGTTCGTTTGGGCAGCTTCATGGGAGTGAAGGACTGATTGGAGGTCTCGATGGACTCGAATTCGTCCTTGAGCGACTTGCTGGACTTGAAATGGGGAGAAGAGGCCGCAAAAGAGCCGTTGAAATGCAGCGAGTCGTCGTAACTGGTGTTGGACGACCGTAGATGGGCCTGGGGAGGTTCCTGGATGGTTGTGTTTGCTTTAGCCGCTCTCATTTGCTCGGGAGCAGCCTTGGCGTAGTAGTCTTCATATTGGTGGTCAACAAACGCTCCAGGAACGCGACTGGGGTACTGTTGGACCTGTCGCGACCCCAGAATCTGCAGCTCCACGTCCTGGCCCTCCTCGTGCGCGCTTTGTGTCAGATAGTGGTTAGTTCGGGCGTCAGACTCTGCGAATTCTCCCAGACTGCTGGCAGAATTGGCTACCCTGCGTCGTTTAGTGTCCGACGTGTAGACTGCATTGTACGCAAAGGCCACGCTGGCTCGAAGTGCGAAAAACAGCAGACTGGTGCCTCTCCACAGGTTTTTGCACGCCTCCACAGCAATGTGTTTGACGGTATCCATGGTGGGATGGTCTACTATAGGATCAAAGTGGTTCTGGGCCGCCAACAACGAATTTTCCTGTTGTTGGTAATACAGCGATTGAAGGGAGTGTGGTGGCTGAGCTTGCGCGCTTTCTGCTACCACGTCAAAGGCCTCGAGATAGGACCGTTTCTGGTTAGCTGTCAGAGATCCGTGTAGAGGGAGATCTAGAGGCGGTCTGTTGCCGGAGTAACTTCGCGGAGGCGCCACGTGGCGAGGAAACTCGTCTCTATATGTGACAAGGCTTTTGTTGGGGGTAAAGACGTGATGACTTGAGGCTGGAGGGTTGAAGGGGTCGTCTCGATGGTTGCTGCCAGAGTTGCTATCTTTGCGGAGGCTGTCGTAATGGCTGGTTTTGCGGGTGCCATTCGTGCGCGGTTGCTGGGGATCGAACTTGGGCAGGTTCCCCGAGTACAGCGACGTCATTTGGTGCTGAGGACGCTATCGTGTTTTTTTTCTAGAGTAGAAATAATGTAACTAGGCTTTAGGTTATGCGTGCAGTGCAGTGTGTATACAGAAATGAAACGATTAATGAGTAAATGGGAATATTATGAATAATAGAAATAAAAAATAGGAGTAAATTGGATGACAGTGGCAAATGAGAGATCCAGTCTGATTTTAAGTGGTTTCGGAACATTACAACGAGAATAGCAGTCTTTTCTTTTCCCACACTTGGGCCTGTACCTGGTACGAGTAGTGTGATAGTTTCTTGTAGCATTTAACAAAACACCCCAAAGTCAAGATAGTCCTACAGTAAAGGCACTCTACCTACAGTTGTAAACGTGAGTACAGTCAAACTGTAGTCTACTGTATCACTCTAGTACCTACACTACTACTTCTCCTACAGTATCATAAATAGTATTCAGCTTTGGTCGCTACTTGGCAACATGCTCCTCTCGAAGATGTCGCTCACAGTCTCTGAAAATCTCGGCCTGCTTGGCAATCTCACCCAGCTTGCCAATCACGTGCTGGTTGCCGTGCACAAAGCCGTAAATGTGGTACTCCACGCCAATGTCCTTGCAGAACTCCAGAACGTACCGCTGAGCTCGTCGGAGATTGTGTCGAGGCATTCGGGGGAACAGGTGGTGGATGGCCTGGAACTGCAGACCACCATGCAAAAAGTCGAGCCAGGCAGGACAGTCCACGTCCATGGTGGTTCGCAGCTGTCGCTGGGCAAAGGACTCAGATAGACCGAGGTCCTGGGTCGACATGGCAAAGTGCGACAGCGTGATTTGCACATGAACAGGCATGGTGGCCACGTGCGAAACAATCACGTACATCCATCGCTGGCCGGCAGTGGGGATGCTCTTGAAGACCACGCAGTAGAAGAACCAGAATGCAAAGAACGACAGGCCCATGAGCTCGTACCATCGGAACCAAGCTGCTTTGCCGTGTCTAGGACCTCTTCCAAGAAGCACGTGGCCCCAGGAAAGAGCGTAGAGATTGAACCGACCGAGACACAGAATCGGGTAGTAGGTCATGTGTTGCAGGGGAATGAGATATCGAGCCACAATGTCGTACTTGAGCACACAGTTGTAGTAGGTGGACTTGACGGACGAAAAAAAGCGGTTGGAAACAGCAAAAACAGGCAGATGCTGGATATCCGGGTCGTGGACAGGATCGTTGGTGATGATATGGTGCACATTGTGGTTTCGCTTCCACCAGCCCAAAGAAAGACCTCCAATCCACGCAGCAATGGTCATACCGATCCAGTTGTCCATTTGGTAGCCGTGAGTAATACCAATATGTCCAGCGTCATGGGCAATGAAAACCAGTTGGTGCCAGCCCAGACCCAGGAAGATGGCAGAGACAAACTTGGACTTGTCAAACAGATACCAGGCCAGTGAGAACATTGTAGAAATACGTACAAAGTCGCCAACATAGCCTCTGTAGTTGGGTTCAAACAATCCAGCGTCCTCCACACGCTTGTACAGCACCTTGTACTTGTTTCCAATCTCCGTCTGCGTCTTGTAGTCCAGCGACGGAAACGTTTGCAGGTCGTGTTGAAGCTGTCTGTTTTCGTCCTCTTCAATGAGCTTGAGTCGGTCTGCTTTTTGAATCTGCTCGTTTGTGAAGATTGGAGCAGGCTTCTGTGTCACTGCCTCCTGCGACGAAGACATGGACACGTTGCTGGACAGGGAAATTCCCTCGTCAGCAGCAATGCTGTCTCGTTTTCGAAAAACGCCTCCCTGAATAGGCGGAAGGAAGTTTTCCCAGATTTTTTCGCCGGTGACGCCAATCTGATACGCGCCCATAGTTGCCAGCGCCTCGTCGCTATGGTACGCGTTGATTTCGTCGGTGGCATCTCTTCCTACCACGTGGAAAATGGCCATATCTCCGCCGGGATGACGGTCGAGCCATTTGTCCAGTTTGAGCACTTTTCCGTTGTAGATGACAATGTGGTGACCGTCGGCGATGAGCGCCTCGATTTCCGACCGCGGCAGCACCTCCTGACGAGTTTTGTACGACATGGTGTGCAAGAGTGAGGACTAGTATCCAGAGGTTCACCTGTACAAAGTAGACTTCTAGACTCTACTCTTGACCCTGCTTGCACTTTATTTTGCGTTCAAAATGAGTGGGAAAGGTAGAGGAAGTGTGAGGTGGTGAAAAGTAAACGTGGACAATAGTGTGTGTCACGTAATTGCTTTTTGGTGTTGTTTTTTTCGTCTTTTTATCCGTCGTTATATCGCTCTTTACACCACTCTATATTTCCCCAGAGTCCTTGTCTTCATTGTCTTCAGTATTATTTCACGCTCCATTGACACCACATACTCGCGTAAGGTTCAATAGAAGTGGTGCGAGGAAAAAGACATGGCACCACGTTACAAGTAACTCCCAAGCAGCACACAGCCCACAGCCCAGGGGGAAATTGGAGAGTGAGAAATTAGGCGGAAAAATAGAAAAAAGGGAAAAAATGACAAAAAAAAGGGGAAAAAGGACAAATTGGAGATTTCAGAGGTTTTGGAGCGATTGTAGAACATGGAGTCAAGTCACGTGTTGAGGATATGATCCGTATGTAGTCCTACGGCTGAAGCGTAGACTTCAATAGTCATACTCACCGTTCTAGAACACTGACTAAAGGAGGGGAAGTGCCTTCGTTATTAGGTCGAAATTGCGGTTTGGCGATTTTTTATTTTTTGGCGGCTTTTCGGAAATTTTGATGTTTTTTGCGGTTTTTTGTCGTTTGGCAGTGCTCTTTTGTCGACCATCTGGCGTGGAGACTCTCACAGTTGACTGGTAGAGGGTATATCGAAGCTGATACTGCAACCAAGTCTCGCTCACTAGTGCCACAGGGGTATCGAGGTATCAAACTAGGTCTGGTCTAAAGGGAGTACTGGTGCTTTTACGAGATTGATTTTGTCCGTGTTTTTGGTGTTCATTGTTGGTGTGTCGTTTGACATAATCGTTGTTTATTGGTTACGTTGACCGTTTTATATCGTCATTATGGCTTCATGACTTTATGTCGAACTTGACTTGAGTTACCTTATTTGGCTGTACTTAAGTGAGACTATAGAGACTACGTACAAGTAGAAAAGTTACCTACGATACAGTATCGTACAAAAAAGTCCATAAAAGACCGAGACCCGATTGGACCTCGGTATCTACATCTGACCGTTCTCTTTTGATCTAGCTCCTGGACTATTCTGATTAGTGATGGTTCTGGCATAGGTTTGGACCCTAGGACCTATTGGACCCTACAGTATTGGACCTGTTAGGACCCCATTGGACTTGTTTGGATGTATTTGACCTGTATTGGGCTTGTGTAGACCTACTGGACCCTACTTGATCTAAAAGTTACCTGTTACGGTAATGCTTCAGTCGTACTGACCCTGAGATGTCACTAACTGAAGCTGCCTAAAACGGTTATGACCTCACTATACAAACATACTCACTAACCCTGTCTCAGTCCAGTGTCCAAACCCTGCTTCATCCAAGTATGCCCTATCCTATACGAGTACTCGTACCAACTAAACTCCAACCAATAGTCACTACCCTTAGAGTCAAATATAATAGATATAAAATAAATATAATAAAACCATGTCTCCAGTATGACGTGCCACCTCCCTCGTACGGTATGTACATCACCCCCTATACATCATCCCTATTGTATGCCATCTCCCTACTGCACATCTCCTATCGCACATCATCCCTATTGTCCCCAGCCTCTTATGCAGATCTCCCCAATGTGTCTCTCTTCCCCCGCAGGTTTTTTTGTTTGCTCGTTTGACGATCGATGAGATGCGAGCCCCTGACGTAATTATTTCGGTTTCACCTTCTGAGATCAACCGAGATTATTATCGAGCGTTATAATAAGGAGATATAATATGCAGCATAATATCATCGAGACATACAGAGTACGACGTTATAATATCGGTGTATTATTGAGAACCGGTTTGAGGCTCATTGCAGGTCAAATTCACGTTCAAATGCCACAAATGCCACAAATCTATCCACCAATCAAAACCCCAGAATCCCCTCTTCACTCCTCTTCTCTCTCGAGGGCTGGTGACTCCCACAGTCTGGGACAAGCAACCTTGGCTTGGCTACAGTTGTGCGCCGAGTGTAATGCATGAATTAATGAGCCGCACGGAACAGACTAGTTTTAGAGGGTCCTACAACTGACGGAATTAAAACGGAAACGGGCCGAAATTGGACCAAAAACACCCCAGAACCACGACCATTGGATTCCCGACTAGTGTAGTCTTTTTGGACCCTTCCTGGCGAAATTGCACCCTTCCCGGCTGTGCTAGTTACTGGTACAGTAGCATTATTATCTGCAGGACGTCGTAGAGTGCATACGGCGTACCCCCTAACACATAAAACACAGTCGCCAGCCTTTTATCAGTGAGACAGGATGCAGCCAGCCTCTTAATCAACAATGATACAGCCTCTTTTCCTTCCTCTACCCTTTTTCTACCGCTTCTACCTCCACCAGTGACCCGTACTCGCCTCCAATTAACCTACAATTAAACTCTTCCATTTTAGCTCCTCCCAACGGGCTGGTCAAGTCATCACCAAAACAGACACGAAATAAACTCAATCGAATCCAACCTCCAAACCATGTGCATCTCATCCCATGTCTTATACCTGCGCCATGCGTCTGGTCACACGTTGAGCTGGCCATGGCGATCCCAATCGGGAAGTGTCAGGGTCCTCCGTGCAGTCGGATATTACTTCTAGACTAAAAATACCGTCCCAAACGGTCGAGGACAAAGAACCCCGGCTCGTATTCTGCGAAGGGTCAGATGATCCAGCCCAGGTCAGATCCACACTGCTCTCAAGACAGTATATATACCGACGGAGACCTCCAATGTCAGGCAAGCAACAGTCTTCGTTCCCACACTCTTTCTTGCAGCTCAGCTTCTAGCTCTTTGGCCCTACGCCGTACTACCGACCTTCATTCAGTCTCTACGACCTCACATTCTTTACAAGTCTCTACGACATCACATTCTTTACACAATTGTCACTCTTTACAACAATTATCACTCTCTAATCTACCATGAAGGTCTCCACTCTCTTTACCATGCTGGCCGCTGTGTCTGCTGCTCCCCTTGTTCATCGGCCCAACTCCGATAACAAGGGTCTCCACAAACGAGAACCCAGAGTCGTTTTTCGAACACATACCGCCGAGGCTGTCCTTGTTACCAACATTGTCACCGCCCCCGCTGTAACTGTTACTGCTGGTCAGGAACCCAACCCTGCCCCTACCCCGGAATCCAAGCCTGAGCCTGCTCCTCAACCTGTAGAGCCTAAGCCTCAGCCTCAGGAGCCTAACCCTGAACCTGCTCCTGAGAACAAGCCTGAACCTGCTCCTGAGAACAAGCCTGAACCTCAGCCTAACCCTTCTCAACCTGAGAACCCCCCTCAGCCTGAAAACCCCCCTGCTCCCGAGAACTCTCCTGCTCCTGCTCCTTCTCCCGAGTCCAAGCCTGCTCCTGAACCCACTCAGCCCGCTCCTGAGCCTACCAAGCCTGCTGAGCCCGCTCCTGAACCCACTTCTGAGCCTGCTGCTACCCCCGAACCTACCCCTGAACCTGCTACCACCCTCTCTACCTCTGTCATCGAGCCTTCTGCCACTTCTGCCCCCGTTACTCCTGGTGGAATCCTGCCCTACTCGCTGACCTACTCGCCCTACAACGACGACTCGTCCTGCAAGAACTTTGACCAGGTGCTCAACGACCTCAAGGAGATTGTCGCCAAGGGAATCAAGGTCATCCGAGTCTACGGTACCGATTGCGGATCTGTCCAGACCGTTGAGCCTGCCGCCAAACAGCTGGGAATCAAAATCAACCAGGGATTCTGGATCGGACCTGATGGAGTGGACACCATTGATGCTGGAGTCCAGGAGTTCATCGACTGGGTGCAGAAGAACCAGGCCTGGGGCATGATCGACTCCATCACCGTTGGAAACGAGGCCATCATTGCCGGATACGTGAGTCCCGACCAGCTGCTTGGAAAGATCAGACAGGTCAAGAGCCAGCTCAAGGACGCCGGATACCAGGGCCAGGTCACCACTGCCGAGCCTGCCGTCTCCTACACCACCCATCCCGAGCTGTGTACCGGTCCCGAGCTCGACTACGTTGGAATCAACTCTCATGCTTACTTCAACCCTCAGCAGTCTCCCGAAACCGCTGGCCAGTTTGCTTTGGACGAGATGGCTCTGACCCGAAAGACGTGCAACAACAAGATTGTCTTTGTGTCTGAAACCGGCTACCCTTCTGCCGGAAACACCAACGGCAACAACGTTCCTACTCCCGAGAACCAGGCCATTGCCATCAAGTCTCTTCTCAAGGCCCTCAATGGCTACGGCACCTTTTTCACAATGTACAACGACCTCTGGAAGGCTCCCGGACCTTTCAACGTTGAGCAGCATTTTGGAATCATTGACATTCTCCAGTAATTGCTTTCGAGCAATTTTTTCTCTTGACAAGGCAAGTGATTGCTTGCCTTTTTTTTGCATGTCGGCTAACACCGGCCTTTCTTGTATTTAATTTATTATTTGATAACGACACAGTACAGCACCGGTACGATGCTGTCTCATAGTAGCTTGTTCTAGTAGTTGTAGTTTCCAGCATTCCTTTGGAAGACTTCTGTGGTTGTAGCACTCTGGCCCTTATCTGATGTTATCTCAGGACCCGAGGACAAAAAATTACTCCCAAAATGGTCACACTTGGTTGGTGTCTTTCTGCCAATCTATTCTCAACTGTTATATCATCCCTATTGTCAGTATAATCTCAACTGCTCTAAAATTACTCTTGATTTATAGACAGTTAGATATAAGTGTGATGGATGCAGAACCCCTACGTGATGGTTCTTCTGCCAAGTGCTTCTGATTTCAAAATAAGTACCCAACAGTCTGCCCGAGAAGTTTGAACTTTTGATCATTGAATAGGAAATGTTCATTATTGGTATCAATTAGAAAATATCCCAGTAGCTGTTGACTCTAGCAGCAAGTCTCAAAGTGAAGGTATGTACCTCTTATAACCCATTTTACAATACTGAGTATGTTTGCCCCTTACTGACCTAGATGTTAGATACTCACTGAGTCTTACTGCTTGGCACTTATAGCAAGACTTATATTAAGACTGCCTGTACGAATATGAGATCTAAGTAAATTTGTGCCATTTAACCGGTATCTAATTGTAACCGTCTTTTTTAAGAGGAACCTGGTAAGTTATCTGTCTGGAGCCTGACATCTGAAGTCTGTCATCTGAGGTCTATCTATCTCGGTCTATCTCGAGTCTACAGTATCTCTAGATAAGCACCCACTCAGTGAACGGTTATCAGCTTCACAGCCACTGAGTCATCGACCCACTCTACCGGTGTGACCCACTTACCACCTGACGTCATGCCACTGTCCACCGATTACCTCCGTTTGCCATTGCAGATTCGTCATGTTACTTTGACTGAACTTTCAGTATCCCACCAAGACGAAACACTGGAAACGGAAGAAACGGAAATTCGGGAAATTCGGGAAAACAAAAAGCGAGAAAATAGTCATATGACCAATGTAGCCAATCTATTAGTAATCACGGGCTAATAACCATCACATTCATCCCCAGCTCCTTCGCCACCTCACTCCCTCAGGCTGGCAGCCAATCGACAGTTTGGGTCTCTATCACCTCATCTCTGATAACCTTATTCCGCTATCTATGGAACCTTAATTTAGCCCACCCAGACAAATGTATACAAATGTAATCGCAATGTAACAGAGACGGTGGAGAGGGAATTAGAGGGAATTAAATAGGAAAAAATGAATAAAAGCGGTAAATGAAAGAAATAGAAGCAAATAAAACACTCTGATTACCTCCGATCGTCTCGATTCACTCAAAATCGTCTCTAAAACCTCTCTCACCTTCTCTGGCTCGCCAATATCTCTCTCTTCCTCACTCTACCCATACCCGAACTTTTTCCGAGCTCTTATTTTCTTCTCTGAGTCGAAATCGGCTCCGATTCGCAACTCTGCCACGCCTTTGTATGGCATTATGTGTGCGTTGCGCCTTCTTCCGTTTTCTTCCACATCACACACCAAACTTTGGAATGACTCACATCGATGAGCACCCCCACAGCACACGATACGAACCAATAGAAGCTAATCGGAGTCGCAAACACATGCGGAAAGAGCCAGTAGGAAGTCCGACGAATAGTGGACCGGATGTAAGACCGATTTGTAGAGTGGCATTGAATACCACCTATAGCTACCATTAGCTACAACCTACCAGCACTACCAGCACATGGTTGCACCGCGGTATAATATGATACAATGCATTTAAATATTACGTCTCTTTGTCTGTCGAACGTCGTCTTCATCAA
This sequence comes from Yarrowia sp. E02, assembly GCA_017639365.1. Taxonomy (NCBI): domain Eukaryota; kingdom Fungi; phylum Ascomycota; class Dipodascomycetes; order Dipodascales; genus Yarrowia; species Yarrowia sp. E02. The sequence continues at coordinate 3,676,417 of JAAQQX010000001.1, forward strand.
ACGATCGCTTGAGGACTGCTCTGCTAAACTCGCTCTCGCCAAAGACGGGAGATGCAGCAGGGGTGTAAACAGTCACGGGAGAAACTTCCTCGTCTCCGTTAGTGGGATGGAGCTCCTCCTCAGGCATGTCCAGGAGAGCGTTCTCAAACAGAAGCTCGCTCCACTGGGCATACACGTCGCCGGCGACAAACGTCTTCCAGTCGAGCGCCTTGAGAAAGTCCAACATGTTAGTAGAAAGCTCGGCGGCCTGCAGCCCCGAAATCTTGGCCCATGCTCGGGCGCTGAAATTGCGGTCCTGCAGAAACTTGTCGGCAACCATGAGGGAGGAGAGGAAGCACCGCCGGGGGCAGGAGAGAATGTTCACCTTGCCGGCGGGGGCCTTGGGCTCAGAAGAACGATTACGGGAAAGCGCAATGATCTGAGGCTTGAGCTGCACGAGGTAGTAGAGAGCCACGTGCAGGGTGGAGAAGGAGGAGCGGGAGCGCCGCAGAACCTCCTGGATGAACCGCTTGAGCGAAATCGATCTGACCGAGGACGAGCCGCCAGGGAACTGGCCCTGGATCTCGCCAACTCGGGAGGTGGCAGGCCAGATGGTTTCGAGAATCCACACCGCGGACTCGACGAGCCGCGAAATGAACTGCTCTTTTCGCGAGTCGTTGAGGGTCGAGAGCACGCGGTTGATGCTGGGGGGCTCGATGGCCGCAATGGGCTCTTTCTTGTCGAGGAGCACCCCTGGGGTTGTGTTGATGGAGACACAAGTCGAAGGACAAGTGAAGGTAGAGTCAGTAGGCGAGGCCATGATGCAAAATATAAATAGAAGAGAGAGTTGGTTGAAAGTGTTGAGACTGGTTGGAGTAGTAGTAGTTGTTCGTTGTTGTAGATGAGCAGCGACACGAAGGTGTGTGACCACTAGCTCTGCCACGCCCAAGCAAGAAGGTCCGGGGACTTTAGACTAGATATAGTTACTATCTGATGCGATAGTGACTCTTATCAAGACTAGGTTTTCCCGAGCGAGATCGGTGGCGTGCTTGAGGCAGAGAGAAGCTGCGGGTGGGAGTTTACTGCCGGCGAGTGTGGAGTGACTCTGATAATGGGCTTTATGCACGAGGTGCAGCAGACCGAGTCGGTTAGTCACTGAGCTTAAAAGTGGGTGGTGACTCACAGCAGCAGAGGTGAGTGTTGGGAGGAAGTTAATTTAGTGGGTCCTAGAAAGCGGACTCAGTAAATTGACTGGAATAGAAAAAGACAAACTGCTGTCAAAAAGTCTGTCGTGCTTTGCCGTGTGTGCTTTCGCAGGCAGAACAGTGGATATGATCGGTCACGTGTTCTTCCTTGTAAACTTCGAGCGTCCGAATGATTAAACCACCACAACGGTGATGAAAACGGACATTTTCTGGCGTAACGGGTTCGGTGTAAGGGGTGTGTATGTGTTTCAAAGGGCGGGGGTAGCGGAGGAATTCAGTGTGTCTAAGCGACGAATTGTGGGTGGTGTGACAGACGGAGTGTGGTTGAAAGACCAGTCGAATGGGGCGATACCTGCAGTGATGACGTGGCTAGTTTCGAGTCCAGGAGTTATTGCGTCAGTTCCGTGACAATGCAAAGAGTATCTGGAAGCCAGACGGTTGTTGAGGGGAAGAAAAAGAGCCGTGTTACGACGTGTTGTGTAGACAGTTCAGAGAGCTGCTAACCTAGAGGAGGAGCTGGATGCTGGGATTTTTTCCGCAGCCGCATAGCTCATGTGCCCTAACCCCAATCTCCCAAACGGGTGCGTTACGGAACCAAACGGCACTGCCAGGGAGGGCATAATTTTACAGCGGAAAAGCGGGGGAAACGGCGATGTGGTTGGTCAGATATTCAATTACAGGTTCCGAGCATTCCGACGAGTTTTCCCAGGCAAAATCCACCTCTTTTGGCCCCGTTACATTCCCCCTTTACCACCCCATCAACCATACGGCACTGACTTGCTCCCATTTCAGAGCCAAAGTACAAACCTTAATTTGCCTCTGCCGTTGGGATGACCAGTCCACGGCTAGAAAAAGAGGCGTTCTAAGTAGCTCATTTTTCGGAGTTATATCCGGAAGTGCCGTGGGTGATTGTATGATTAGTAATGCAGGCGGTGATAGTAACACAGACGGTACAGACGCTTACTGTCTACAGTATTCTTCATGTAACTCCTACTCCGCATATAGTCTTGGCAGTTCATCTAAGCGGTGAGTCATGATTTGGTGTGGATGTGGAGAGTCGACTGGTCACGTGCATATTCGACTGGTCGCGTGTGGAGTGGTCATGTGACGTACCCCGCTCACATGACCATGATACCATTCATATCCCCACATTTCCTTGTCTCCTGTCCTATTGCTCATCACTGGTAATCTCATGCATATCTTGACAAGCATCAGATTACGTTTAGAGTAGACGTTATTGTGACTGACTGATACAAGATGACGCTAGGATGATGAAATATGACACTGTTGCTTTGAATGTGGAGCAAGTTGAATTAGGAGCAACTGAGAGATAGTAGCAACTGACGGAGTGGTACAGTACGAGATGTCAGCCTGGATATAGGTCCTTGTCCAGTTGTTTCTTGTATGGTTGTTTACCATACTATAGAAAATACCATAATGAGCATAGAAAAGTAAGCCTAAAAAAAGACCCTCAGAACACCACACCGAAAAGTCCCTACTACGAGTACTCGTACAGTACGTCCAACTTCCTCTCTATATCTCTAAGTCACGTGTTCTCACGTGCCTCGCGTGCCTTCCCTGTATCCACTCCACTCCACGTGCAGTCTCCACTCTACTCTACTCCACGTGTTCGATACCGTTGCCAGGCGCGTCTTTAACGCATGACTGATTCGACCTGAAGATCATGACTAAACGCATGACCAGACGGCGTCACAGCGATATCGGCGTGGTAAAAGTATCCTGGGTAGTGTTGCGATGTCGGCCTCGTTGGTCACATTTACTCATAGGTCTTACTCATAAGTCTTGGTCGTAGTTCTCACCTTCGTGACTCACTTTAGCCACTAATTTAGTCTGTTGCCTTATCTATGGGATCGAAGCACTGAGTCAGGAAAAATGCGGGGGTAAACGGATGATCGGAACCGTTTTGATTTGTGAGTCGAATTGAAGAGTGACAACGTGTGAGCATATATAGATCCGCTGACTCAGCCGACATCCCTTTGTTTATCCTCCACCGAACCTCTCTCTATACACTCCCCATTCAACATACATACATCTCAACACCGTTGACGCTTACTCATCACTCATAACCTATGCTTGTACATAGAGTCTTGTACTTGTACAAGTACACTTCCGCCTAAATGCACAACACTACCATAACCCTCCACATTGTCCTATATTCTCTATATACATCCAACCACACTCTATCTACCACCAGCCCTTCTTCTCACTCTTAGGAGGTCCTCGCTTGGCCATCTCAGCTTCAGCAATATCTACTGCTCGAAGAATGGCCTCTTCTCGAGCCAACAGCTTCTTCTCAGCAGCCACCATATGATGTTGTTGAGGACGTTCGTAAACCAAATCAGCCACCTCCTTGGTAACGTGTCCAGGATTGCCTCCAGGCATGACTGGATTATGACCCTGAGAAGCCAGCTTTGTATATCCTCTCTCCTTGATAATGAGATCCTGCTGCTCCTGCTCGGTCAGAGAGCCCGTCAGGAAGCCCTTGACTCGGATTCGAGCCCGGTAAAAGGGACTGAAGACGTTTTCGTAGCCGTTGTCCCACTTCATGAAAAACACTCCGTAGGTCAAAACAGACACCGTCAACACCTTGCCGGTCATCTTGATGCCTCTCATGAACCCCTCGGACGTGTTGACCCGCCTCAACTTCTTGAATTGTCCGGGGTACTTTTCGCTTGGTGGCCGAGGGTCATATTTGATCTGGCGCATCACTGCTCTGGCCTGTTCGTATTTGGACGCATTTTTGGGCGTCTTAGTCCATCCTCGAGGCTCTGTGGGAGCGAGATATTCACTGGGATATCCCTGCGGCGGCCGGGCCTCGGTAGGATCGAACGGGTTGTAAGGAGCTCGTGGTTTAGGGTCCTTCATACTGTGTTTGGAGGTGTATGGAGTGTTGCGCGTTGAAAAATGCACCCCAAAAATATCACCCAAAAATATCAATATTACCTTTGGGAGGAGTGAGGTGAATGGGAGGTGAGTTAAGGTAGAGAAAAGAAAGAGGGTAGGGATGTAGAGATATAGAGAGAGTGGAGAAATACTGGTGGGATTAAATAGTCACAATCGCAAGTTGTCGTGGGACTGGTGGATTACATAAGCCCAGTACTGTAAGTACTACTTTCCTCAGAGTTGGGTATACTTCTTGGTGATAACTCCTTACAAGTCAAGTAGTTACTGGAGCTTTAGTTGAGCGGAGGAGATATGATGAGAGATGAGATGTAATGAAAGAAAAAAATAGGAAAAAAAAAACCTGCAGGATTGAACAACCAAGAGAAAACAAGGAAAATACTAGAGACAGGTTCAAAATTAGCTACGAGGGGTACCACCAGGAAGTGTAGTGGGGTGCCTGAAGGTGAAGAACAGGAACTTAGGGTGACTTTGAAAGTGTCTGGTGAGATGTATTCAGTATGTGAACTTCTTGTAGATGGTACATGCCTTGTACAAAGTCTCAGAATCCGGTATTTGGGTTGTTTACTAGTATTATACAGTACTCCACTTGTAACTCCATTCATCCCCAGTTCCATGAACCTCAAGGGGTTAAAACGGCTCTAAAAACGAGAATTAAACAGCATCAAGTCTACAGAGGATCCTGTTTAGACAGACAGACCGACCAGTACCATATCTCAAGTTGGTAAGACAAGACAACCCTTCTATATACCCTCTGATGGTAGATGTCACCCAGCAACCAAGGTAACCAGAACAAGTACCGTAACACAAACGAGAAAAACGAGTTAACTAGCTCATCAACATCAGTTCATATTTGATATTTTCTACTGTCTCTTCTCTATACCTTTCCAGTCACTTTAATCCCTCACCGAGTAGACATGCAACTTCAGCCATACGTAAGAAGTGGCTCTAACAATACCAAAAACACCCGCACTGGTACAGGTACTTCTCTATAACACTTAATGTACACCCCATATCCCTATTATCAACTTCTCTTACACTTTTCTTTATTTTTGGAAGTTTTGTCTTATACAGACTACTACTTGTATGGGGGTTGAAAAGACAGAACTCCAGACGACCAAAGAGATGAATACTCTTCCATATTCTGGTGGTGTACAACTACTGGCGTAATACCCGAAACCCCTATCTTCGACTTTCTAATTATTGCTCAGCTATCTCATGTTATAGCAATCGTAGAGGTTGTCAAGTTAGGGCAATAAACATATTCAATAACTCGTCAACTTAGAAAAGGCAGTCAGAATCCAAAATAAACATCTCGAGCTCTCTTCATCACTTGAAGGAAGTCATATTACATACAATACCCTTAATCCTTTTACTTGTACCTATACTCATAGCAACTGCCTCCAGTATAAAAGACCTGTATAGTTATCAATAAGACTGAAAGATGAACACTACCACCACAATCACCGGAACAAGTACTGGTACTCTACCTTACAGCCCTACCCAACTACCACTACTAGTCCTGGACCATCAAAAACCTCTAATATATTATGCTAAACAATTCTCGTTTCCTGCTGAGGAGCATCTCTGGAGTCAAACGAGGCGCCCGAAGGCACAGAATCTCGGAACGAGTCGCCGCGCAGGTGGTCGCGACTATGGTTGTGTTTCAGATGCTGCTGCATGCTGAGATCGTCACTGCTCTTGGTCTCAACGCCCAGCATTGAGTTGCTGTCTTCTCCTGGGGGGAGTTCTTCCTCGAACGGAAGATCGTGGCCCTCCTGGGCAGCGTCTCCAAGGGCGTTGAACTCGTTGTCGCCCTGCAGGCCGTCCTGGTTGGGCATAAAGTACGCCCGGTCGTCCTTGGCAGGATGGTATCGCTTGTCCGGGTTCTTGGACAAGATGGCAATGGTGCAGGTGACAATGACAATGATGAGCAGCACCAGCGAAAAGGCGGCGTTGAGAATGAAGAAAATGACGCCCATGACCGACGACACGGACGCGGGCTGGCCGTAGATGCGCGAGAAAAACGTGAAGAGAAAAGAGTTGATCAGAGTCACCAGCGAAATGGCAATGTTGAGAGCGTTGGTTCGCTTGTCCATGTACGGCTTTCGCCAGCACAGAAGAGCAAAGTAAAAGAGCTCGATGATGAAGATGGCCATGGCCTGGGTCTTACCACTGTCCTGGCCGTAGGCAATGAACAGCGCCTTGACCAGCGTGTACACCAGCTGCAGCACACAGAACCAGTAGTGGTCGGCGTTGAAGTGCAGGTACATGAATCCGTATCTGTTAAGAATTCGGGGGTTACCAAACAGCAGGTAGGCGGGGGTGTTGTGTTCCCGAATGGACTGTCTGGCAAAGTAAACGACTCGGTAGCAGACAAAAGAAAGAGTTCCCAGAGTCAGCACCAGGAAGAAACAGGCCAGAACAATGACGGCGGCAGAATCTCGGGTGTAAAACTCCCACAGAGAAAAGACGAGAAGCTGGGGACAGAAGAGCAGCAGAGTTCGAGACAGAGCTCCCTTGAGCAGCAGTCGTTCCGAGCTGGCGTAGTAGTCGTGTCTGTATCCGTCCTCGTCATGTTCCTTCTGCTGCGAGTTGTCTGCGTAGTACATGTTATGGGCTGCTTCTCCTCCTCTCTTTCTCTGCAGACACAGCTGGAAGAGCTTGAAGACTCCGAAACAGATGCCCAGAAGAATGCCAAAGAGCACAAAGAAGGTGAAGGAGGTGATGGCGCCCGAAGTCTGCTCGATATTGGCGTCGTAGATGACTCGCAGAATACCTCTGAGCACCAGCAGGGTGGTGGAAGACTCGGGAGAGATATCTTCCAGCTGGGCTCGTTTCGAAAGCAGGTTCATGACGTGGTCAGGAGCCAGGTCTCGCGCTCGAATACCTGAGGGATGGTAACTAATCAGGTTACGAGTGTATCTGTCGGTGTTTCTGTACACGTTTGAGGCGGCGTCATAGGAAGCCATGAACATGTGGTTGACGACTTTTCCGAGCACGGGGCTGAAACTCGAAATTCGCTCGACAAACAGGTTTCGTCGCTGCACCAAAATGGAAATGGTCTTGTGCGTCAGATACAGCGTCGGATGGCCGCCTGTAGACTGAATGTACCATCTGAAGATCTTTTGCATAAAGGTGATTCGAATAAGACCCACGGACCAGGCGACATTTTGAGCCCAGGCAGCAGCCATGGGAGGCACTCGAGGCACAGCCTGCATGGTAAGAATGACTGTGGCCTGGAAGTAGTTGAACAGCGAGACGGAGTTTGCTGCGATATGGGAGGCGGTAATGGAGTTGCCAAAAGTTGCGGCAAAAGCAGCAACCAGCAAACCGAGACCGGAAATACACGCAGTGACCCACTTGACGGCCGTATGTTCGACAGTCTTGCCGTTAGTCATCTGAATGACGATACAGGCGACTCGCTTGTCGGTATCCAGCATGTATACACTTCCCACAATCATGAGATCGATATCTGGGAAGGTGAAGCCCACTCCGGGGATTTGGTCCACATCGTGCTTGGACAGAGTGGCAGTAGATTCCAGGTCGATGTTTCCTGGGTACATGGGACACAGCTGTTGCAGCTTGTCGTTCGTACAGGGGTCGACCTTGACCGAGTAGGCCATGAAGCCATAGGCCCAAATGTCTAGAGTGGCATAGACACGGCCAGAAATGTCCGTTTTGGCCCGGACATTGTAGTCGACGGTTCTGTTATCGGGGAAAAACTTGACGTCGAAAAAGTCGGCTGTGAAGGACGAGTTTTGCATGCAGGTGACGAGCGTGTCTGCCGACAGCTGGCGCTCTTTGGCGAGCACCAGCGTTGCCAGCCAACACAGCAGTATGGCCGCGAGTCTCATTTGCACAGCAGGCCGATATTCTAGCGAGGGAATGGGGTTGGTTGGTGTGAACAAAGGCGGTAGGTTGCCTGTATAGATTCTCTCCACTGTCTAAGGTTGCCGCAGCATGAGCGTTTTAACCTAACATAACAGTCTGAAAGTCCCGGCAACCAGTTCAAACCCAGTGTTCGGCACTGGAGGAGTAGGGGAGACAAGGGGAAGGGAAGCTGAGAGTGGGTGAAAGAACGTGGCGAAGATAAAAATACCGTATTACTAATAAAAATCGCCACTTTTCGCTGCTCTCATTTCCCCATCTATTCCCTCGATAGCCCATTAGTCTTACATTAGACTGCTGTTGGGCTGGTCCAGGGGCCTAACGAAGTGGTAGGTTCGCTGGAGGCAAACTCTATCGTGGCCAAAAGGCTACGTTGTTGTTGCTGGTGAGTGTTTGGCGAGACTTATAGGAGGTTAAACAGGGGTCAGGCGTGCCCTGTAGGGAGGCGGAGTATGGTCTGGTGGAGGTTGACTGGTCTTACATAAGCGAACACGAGCCGAGTCTTTATTCGGCAGAATATCGAGCTGTCAGATTGTTTAAAAGCCGACTTTTATTCCACTCTAGAAGACGCTATTTGTGGAATGTAGAGTATCGTAGAGTGGAGATTAAACGTATGAGCAGGTTTGGTAGAAGTATGAAGGTGGAAATATGATGGTGACAGATGTGGTTATATGCGATAACTACTTCAGAACTTGTCAGATCTAATCTTTAGCAAAAGTATTCGCTCTACCACTTCATCTCATCTCATCTACCTGTCAAACAGATTCCAAGCATCCTGACTGCATCTGTCCCAATACGTCTCGCTTCCACGCCTGTGCATGTGGGTTCTATGTTTAGTGATGAGATCAGGATTAGTATCGTACAACTGTATATATCTCACACAAGTAGTTCAACAGCAACAATACCACTATCAGATTTTTCTAACACAATCACCTCATCGCCCCTCAGACCACCCCTCACTTGCTCACTTGCTATTGCTAAGAGTGGGCTGTTCTATTTTTAAATTGAGCCAAAATCTTTTCCAAAGCTTTTCGGGCTCCAAATGATTTTCACAAAACAAGCAAAGCAGTCTGCGCCAGGTTGAGATAGTTGGTTACCAAAAGTGACCAGAAGTGGCCGGATGGGGAGGTGCTGCAGCGTGCTGTTGAGCCCACTAAAATCCAAGTAATATCCGTAGAGTCCAAGTAAAGTCAGTATAACCCAGTAACTGAGGTATCCAAATATTCCCTAGTCTCCACAGTAGTCCAGTAGACGCCTAATTACGAGCTAAGAACCCCTTGCACTGCCCCAGAGTCCACGTACACGCCTGTTGCCATACTGTAGATATTCATGTCATCTGCTGTTGTACTGAAACATGTCGGCACGGTATGTGGCAATGGTAAGATCTCCGAGTCTCACACCACCCAACAATTGCACATGGTTAATGCCTCAAGTGGAAAAAATCTGCGACTGATAAAAAAAAAGACGACAAATAGCAAGTTAATAGCGCTGGGAAAATAGCTCGAAATAGCACCAAGTTAGCACCAAGAGAGCATGAAAAAAGGCACCAAAGAAAGTCGAAAAAGACAAAATCTCCCTTCATCAAAGAAAACGCGTCGGACCAAATAATATCGCCCCAAAGCCTGCCCCACACACGAGCTAATCACGCCAACAGTAAGACTATATTATGTCAGCCAAAATAGGGGGTCAGATTACGTTGCAGACATTTCCATAAACTGGCTATAGGTCCGTCTACAGCGCCCAATTATGACCTACACTGCCCCAGGACCGGGTAACCCCACCAGCCCTGCTATCTCGCAAGTCCGGGTAACTCAAGCTCTTGTTTCTGGCCACACTTGATCTCACCTCTGACGCTGGTCAGCGTCTTGTCACGGGGACCCTGCAGGAGAGCATGTGGAAACCAGTTAGTACAGTCAGGCCGGGAAGGTACTTCTACGAGTAACTGTAGTAACCCCCCCTGACATAGCCCCTGTAACGAGCCCCGGACCTCCCGGATTCCACAGCAAATGTCATACACCACATCTGCTGAGTTTTTCACCACAAGGTCCAGCCTCCCCTCTTCCATATTTTCGGAGCTGACATTTTGCAATTTACGGTTTTAGTTGGGAGCCAACCTTCGTGAGCTATATTTAGATGTGTCCCAACTGGGCTCAGATCTGCGCTGATAGCCCTGGAAGGCTTCATTTCCGGACCCGAGAGTGGGTCGTTTTTCGTGTATATGAGCGATTTTGGAGGCGAAAACGGTGACACGGAGAGTGTGATGAGTGCTCACAACACATCACCCGTTGTCCCTTTGTTTCTACCACCACCACCGCCTTCATGGCATCTCCATACTGTACATGTCAGTACAAGGGTATGCACATTCACCACGTTGCGCGTGCATGGATTACTAAGTGGTGCCTGTCGTTGTGTGTCGCCACCTTTGTTGAAACAAGGCAACTCTGAAACGTTAAGGGCATCAAGGCCAAGACACAACCCAAAGCGACCCTAGCCAATCCCAAAGGAGAAGCCTGTTATCTGGTGGGCGTGGTGACAACAGGGCTGAGGAGCTCTTCTTATCGCTCTGTTAGTCGTATTTTTTTTTCCCACAGTTTTTCCACACACGCCTCATTGCACTGTATAAGACTTCGCTCCTCACATGCGCCAAATCAATTAACAGCTGGGTGCACTGTATAGTTACACACTTGAAAGGGAGACCGAGCAGCCAGAGCAAAAAGTGCCTGTGACAAGCACGAATAGACACTGTATTTTTCCGGTTGGTAGCACAAACACCACCAGCGCCTGCCCCGATCGCCGCTGGCCCTGCTGATTTTTGTTTGTATTTTTATTTATCCGCCCAAATTTTTGCTGGCCAATTCCGCCTGCCACGTCGGCTCATTCCAGGAACGCAAATTTTACTTTTTGACCGGCACGGGAAACGCAAATAGCACGCGCCCAAAGTTGCGCAGGAGGATGTTCACAGTTAAAGGGGGCAGACGGCTTCTAGAAGTAGACAGAGGCGGAGCAGCAGAGACGGGGAAATATTGTAGGGAAAATACCCCCTAACGCAGTAGACACAAACTGCGAAAGACCGAAAGCTCCACCATCTAATCCGGAGCTGCTACACTCTGCTTGCGCCCGCCTGTTTCGTTGTATCTCCTCAACCATCTCTCTCTCGGTTGCGCGTCTAAGGTTCAAAAGCTTTGTGCGTCTAAACTAGTTTCAGTTTGCTCCTTGGGAATTTCGGATATGGTGTGCCTTTATTCCCAACTCTTGAGATTTTCTTTCCTTCACGACTCTGATTTTTCACTGTTGCACTCGTCGCGGGCAAATTGAAATTCGTGGTTAAGTGAGTATTTCCACACACACGGCAACGGCGCGGCCACTGGCAGCGACGAAGGACACGCTAGCTGGCGACTTCAGCCCTGTCGTCAGGAGTGACATTGGTGGTGTTGTCACCGAGACAGAGCAACTGATAGAGCAATCATGAGCTCCAGCATTCAGAGCTCCAGCCTCCAGCCCCAAGAGCTCCAGCGCTCCTACCAACGCTCAGCCTCAGCGCCACCCTACGGGCAACGCTTCGGGCACCGCTTCGACCATTACTAACCCAGTGTCATACGACTACAACTACGACTACCAGCAGCCGGGACAGCAGGGCGGTGATGGCCAACACAACGGCCAGAACCAGCAGCACCCCGGCCAGCAGGAATACTATGACGACTACTACGACGACGGATACGGCAACCAGTACGGTGGCCAGGAGGGCTACCAGGAGGGCGTGGACCAGCACGGCAACCCCTACCAGCACGACCCCCACGCCGGTGTAGCCGCCGCCACCTCGGGTGGCTACCGAAACGTCAAGGACGACGGCTCCGAGACCTTTTCGGACTTCACCGAGCAGAACGGCCAGGGCTACAACCAGTACAACCAGGGCTACAACCAGGGCCAGTATAACCAGGGCTACCAGGGCCAGTACAACCAGGGCTACGGCGGCTACGACCAGTACGGCCAGTACAACGACGCCTCCCAGATTTCCTTCCGGTCTTCTGGCGCCTCTACTCCCATCTACGGCCTCGACTATGCTGCTTCTCAGCAGGGCATTGGTGCCGGCTCCGGACACTCCCGAGAGCCCTACCCTGCCTGGTCTGCCGACAACCAGGTCCCCGTGACCAAGGAGGAGATTGAGGATGTCTTCATCGACCTGACCAACAAGTTTGGTTTCCAGCGAGACTCGATGCGAAACATGTACGACTTCCTCATGGTTCTGCTCGACTCGCGGTCGTCGCGAATGACCCCCAACCAGGCGCTGCTCTCTCTGCACGCCGACTACATTGGTGGCGACAATGCCAACTACCGAAAGTGGTACTTTGCCGCCCAGTTGGATCTCGACGACGACATTGGCTTCCGAAACATGAAGCTCGGAAAGACCAACAAGCGAACCCGAAAGGCCCGAAAGAAGTTCCGAAAGGAAATGCAGGACCCCAACGCCGATCCTGCCAAGACTCTGGAGGAAATCGAGGGCGACAACTCCCTCGAGGCCGCCGAGTACCGATGGAAGACCAAGATGAACGCCCTGTCTCCCGTGGAGCGGGTGCGACACATTGCTCTGTGGCTGCTCTGTTGGGGTGAGGCCAACCAGGTCCGATTCACCCCCGAGTGCCTGTGTTTCATCTTCAAGTGTGCTGACGACTACTACACCTCTGCCGAGTGCCAGCAGCGAACCGAGCCCGTCGAGGAGGGTGACTACCTCAACCGAATCATCACCCCTCTCTACCGGTTCATCCGAGGCCAGGGCTACGAGATCTTTGAGGGCAAGTTCGTCAAGCGAGAGCGAGACCACAACAAGGTCATCGGTTACGATGATGTCAACCAGCTCTTCTGGTACCCCGAGGGTATCGAGCGAATCACCTTCGAGGACGAGTCTCGACTGGTTGATGTGCCTCAGTCCGAGCGATACATGAAGCTCGGCGACGTCATCTGGGACAAGGTCTTCTTCAAGACCTACAAGGAGACCCGATCCTGGTTCCACGTGTTTGTCAACTTCAACCGAATCTGGATTATTCACGTCACCTTCTACTGGTACTACGCCTCTTTCAACTCCCCCACTCTCTACATGAAGAACTACATCCCCACCCTTGACAACCATCCTCCTCCCGCCTGTAAGTGGGGAGCTGGTGCCATTGGTGGTGTGATTGCCACCGGTCTGCAGATTATCGCTACTCTGTCCGAGTGGGCCTTTGTGCCTCGAAAGTGGGCTGGAGCTCAGCATCTTACTCGACGTCTCATGTTTCTGATTGGTATCCTCATTATCAACCTGGTTGCCCCGGTCTACGTCCTTGGTGTCATTGGAACTACCACCGAGTCGACCTCTGCTCTGGCCGTTGGTATTGTTGGATTCATCATCTCGATCATCACCTTTGTCTTCTTCTCCATCATGCCTCTGGGTGGCCTGTTCACCTCGTACATGAAGAAGAGCACTCGACGATATGTTGCCTCTCAGACCTTCACCAACTCGTACCCTCGACTGGAGTTCCACGACAAGATCATGTCTTATCTGCTGTGGATCTGTGTCTTTGGTGCCAAGCTTTCCGAGTCCTACTACTTCCTGATTCTGTCTCTGCGAGATCCCATTCGAGATCTTTCTCAGATGAAGATGCGATGTTTCGGAGAGCGATGGTTTGGTGTTGAGTACCACGACGCCCTCTGTAAGGTGCAGCCCCAGATCACTCTCGGTCTCATGTACGCTACCGATCTGATTCTTTTCTTCCTCGATACCTACCTCTGGTACATTATCTGTAACACCATTTTCTCGGTGGCTCGATCCTTCTACCTCGGTATTTCCATTTGGACTCCCTGGAGAAACATTTTCTCCCGACTGCCCAAGCGAATTTACTCCAAGATTCTTGCCACCACCGATATGGAGATTAAGTACAAGCCCAAGGTTTTGATTTCTCAGATCTGGAACGCCATTGTCATTTCCATGTACCGAGAGCATCTGCTGGCCATTGAGCACGTCCAGAAGCTCCTCTACCACCAGGTCCCGTCCGAGGTTGAGGGTAAGCGAACTCTGCGAGCTCCTACCTTCTTCATCACCCAGGACGATCATGCCTTTGAGACCGAGTTCTTCCCCCGAAACTCCGAGGCTGAGCGACGAATCTCTTTCTTTGCCCAGTCCCTGTCTACTCCCATTCCCGAGCCTCTCCCTGTTGACAACATGCCCACTTTCTCCGTTCTTGTGCCCCACTACTCTGAAAAGATTCTCCTGTCTCTGCGTGAGATTATCCGAGAAGACGATCAGTTCTCCCGAGTCACTCTTCTCGAGTACTTGAAGCAGCTGCATCCTGTCGAGTGGGACTGTTTCGTCAAGGACACCAAGATTCTGGCTGAGGAGACTGCCGGCTTTGGCGAGGGCTCCAACGACGACCTGGCTGAGAAGGACTCTGACGAGGTCAAGGCCAAGATTGATGATCTGCCCTTCTACTGCATTGGTTTCAAGTCTGCTGCTCCCGAGTACACTCTTCGAACTCGAATCTGGGCTTCTCTGCGATCCCAGACTCTGTACCGAACTGTGTCTGGTTTCATGAACTACTCTCGAGCCATCAAGCTGCTCTACCGAGTCGAGAACCCCGAGGTTGTCCAGATGTTTGGAGGAAACACTGAGAAGCTGGAGCGAGAGCTCGAGCGAATGGCCCGACGAAAGTTCAAGTTCATTGTTTCCATGCAGCGACTGACCAAGTTCAAGCCCGATGAGATGGAGAACACCGAGTTCCTCCTGCGTGCCTACCCCGATCTGCAGATTGCCTACCTTGACGAGGAGCCTCCTCTCAACGAGGGTGAGGAGCCCCGACTTTTCTCTGCTCTGATTGATGGCCACTGTGAGATTCTTGAGAACGGCCGACGACGACCCAAGTTCCGAATCCAGCTTTCCGGTAACCCCATTCTTGGTGACGGTAAGTCTGATAACCAGAACCACGCTCTGATTTTCCACCGAGGTGAGTACATCCAGCTGATCGATGCTAACCAGGACAACTACCTGGAGGAGTGTCTCAAGATCCGATCCGTGCTTGCCGAGTTTGAGGAGCTCAACGTCGAGAACATCAACATGTCGCCCTACACTCCTGGTGTGAACAACAAGACCCCTTGCCCCGTTGCCATTCTTGGTGCTCGAGAGTACATTTTCTCCGAGAACATTGGTATTCTTGGTGATATTGCCGCCGGTAAGGAGCAGACGTTCGGTACTCTGTTTGCCCGAACTCTTGCTCAGATTGGTGGTAAGCTCCATTACGGTCATCCTGATTTCCTCAACTCGATTTTCATGTGTACTCGAGGTGGTGTTTCCAAGGCTCAGAAGGGTCTGCATCTTAACGAGGATATTTACGCCGGTATGAATGCCCTGTTGCGAGGAGGTCGAATCAAGCATTGCGAGTACTACCAGTGTGGTAAGGGTCGAGATCTTGGTTTTGGATCCATTCTGAATTTCACCACCAAGATTGGTACTGGTATGGGTGAGCAGATGCTGTCTCGAGAGTACTACTACCTCGGTACCCAGCTGCCTCTCGATCGATTCCTGTCTTTCTTCTACGCCCATCCTGGATTCCATATCAATAACTTGCTCATTATCACCTCTGTGCAGATGTTCATGATTGTTATGATGTCCATTGGTCCTCTCGCCCACGAGACTAAGGAGACTATTTGTTGGTACGACAAGGACAAGCCCACCACTGATCCCCAGACCCCTGTTGGTTGCTACAACCTCAAGCCCGTCCTGGATTGGATTCGACGATGTGTTCTGTCTATTTTCATTGTTTTCTTCATCTCTTTTGTTCCCCTGGTTGTTCAGGAGCTTACCGAGCGTGGTGTGTTCCGAGCCGCTTACCGATTTGCCCGACATTTCATGTCTCTTTCGCCTCTTTTCGAAGTGTTTGTTTGTCAGGTTTACGCCAACTCTTTCATCAACGATTTGGCCTTTGGAGGTGCCCGATATATCGCCACTGGTCGAGGTTTCGCCACTGCCCGTCTTCCGTTCAGTGTGCTCTACTCTCGATTCGCTGGTGACTCCATCTACCTCGGTGCTCGATCCACCCTCATGCTTCTGTTTGGTACCATTGCCATGTGGCAGGCTGCTCTTCTCTGGTTCTGGGTGACTATGATTGCCATGTGCATCTCGCCCTTTGTCTTCAACCCTCATCAGTTTGCTTGGACCGACTTCTTCATTGACTACCGTGACTTCATCCGATGGCTGTCTCGAGGTAACGCCAAGTGGCACAAGAACTCTTGGATTGGTTACGTTCGACTGACCCGAACTCGAATCACCGGTTACAAGAGGAAGGTGCTTGGCGATGAGTCTGAGAAGGGTGCCGGAGATCTGTCTCGAGCCGGAATTTCCAACGTGTTCATCACCGAGATTTTCCTGCCTCTGATTGTCGCCGCCTTCTGCTTCTGTGGTTTCACTTTCATCAACGCCCAGACCGGTGTCCAGGAACCCGTGATTGTCAACTCCATTCTGCGAATTGTCATTTGCGCCATTGGTCCCATTGTCATCAACGCTGGTCTGCTGCTGGTGCTTGTGTGTATCTCTTGTTGTGCTGGTCCCATGCTGGGTCTGTGTTGCAAGAAGACTGGTCCCGTCATGGCTGGTATTGCCCACGGTATTGCCGTTGTCATCCATCTCATCTTCTTCGAGCTCATGTGGTTCTTTGAGGGATGGTCCTTCGTCAAGGGTCTGTGTGGTACCGTCACCGCCATTGCCATCATGCGTCTTATCTTCAACATTCTGACCATTCTGTGTCTTACTCGAGAATTCAAGCATGACCATGCCAACCAGGCCTGGTGGACTGGTAAGTGGTATGGCGCTGGTCTTGGATGGGCTTCCGTTTCGCAGCCCTTCCGAGAGTTTGTCTGTAAGCTCATTGAGATGTCGCTCTTTGCTGGTGACTTCTTCCTGGGCCACTGGCTGCTCTTCTTCCAGCTCCCCGTGCTCTGTGTGCCTTACATTGACAAGTGGCACTCCATGATGCTCTTCTGGCTGCGACCCTCTCGACAGATCCGACCTCCGATCTTCTCTCTGAAGCAGAACCAGCTGCGAAAGCGAATTGTCAAGAAGTACGCCACCCTCTACTTTGGCATCTTCCTCATTTTCCTTATCGTGCTGATTGCTCCTGCTGTCGCTGGTCCCACGATGAGCATGGACTCTCTCGAGCAGCTGGCTGGTGGACCCGCCACCAACGACTCCATTGTCAACGCTGATATTCTGAAGGGTCTTATCCAGGTTCGATCTCAGAACCAGAACGATACTGGACGATGCAGCACTGGAAACGGCACTGAGTGTCTCTTGCCTTCTACTGGCTCTTGGTCTACCCATGTGTGGTGGACTTTCACCCCCTCCCACACCACATCTTACTCGACCAAGCCATAGACGGCGTGATAGGTGGATTGGAAATATTTTATTGATTATTGAATAGAGAATAAATGTATGGATTATGATTATTGTAGTGTACTGACATGACGAGGAGTATGGTTGTGTGTCTTACTGTGGATATCACGATATGTTGATTATTCCCGTTGACGAATATCTGTAATCTTGTATCAATGAAGTGGCTTGTTAGTCGTATTCGTATTTAGATTGTGATAAGATAAAGTGGAGTTGAAAGTGGTTGGTGAAATGGAAGAATAAAAGAAGAGAATATGAAAAGAAAAAGAAGAGTAGAGGAAAAGTCATGTGGCTAAAAAGCAGTGAAAATGGATACGAACAAGACATCTACCTTATCATGTAAATGTACTCCATACTCCACATAACTCATTTTGTTCTCCACCTTCTAGGTTGTGTGGCTTAAGCACGACAGACAAGGAGGGTGATGGCACGGTCAGTAAAGCCACGGTCAGTAAGCCACTGATGGTGATAAGTCTAGTGGCTAGAAATGTATATAATGGAGTTGGTGTTTCTGGAGGGATAGACAATTGATAATCACTATCATTTTTTTTCATGTCTAGCAAAAACGGAACTGGACACACTGACACGGCTGGAGTGGACAAGGAAGAGCTTCTGTCTCGATTCCCGCATCTTGACAACCTCGAGCCTTCCGAGTGGGCTGAGAAAATCCTCTCTCGGCCTCCTTTGGGCAGAGATACCCTCAAGGTGGTCATTTCGGGAGCTGGACTAGCCGGAATCACCACCGGTATCATTCTTTCCAGCAAGATTGACAATCTGGACCTCACCCTGTTGGAGCGTAGTCCCGAGGCTGGAGGCGTTTGGTTCGACAACCACTATCCTGGAATCGCCTGCGATGTTCCCTCGCACTCTTACCAGCTGTCTTTTGACCCCAAGAAGGACTGGGACCGAGCGTATGCCAAGGGACCCGATATCAAGCGGTACTGGCAGTCTCGAGCCAAGAAGTACGGCCTGGAAAACAAGACCAAATTCAGACACAACATTGAGCAAGCCAAGTGGGACGACAAAACCCATCAGTGGGTTCTTCAGGTTGAGGATTTGGACTCTCACAAGAAGAGTGAGATTCGAACAGACATTTTCATCTCGTCTTCGGGCTCTCTGAACAACCCCAGATACCCTCCCCATCAGCCTGGTTTCGACTCGTTTCAGGGCGTCAAGTTCCATCCTCAAAAGTGGCCGGAAGGACTCGACTTGACTGGAAAACGGGTTGCTTTGATTGGAAATGGAGCTACTGGAGTTCAGATTCTGCCTCAGATTGCAGAGAAGGCTGCCCACGTGGACCACTATGCCAAAGCAGCCACCTGGATCGGTCACACTCTGTACGGAAAGGGTGTTCCTGGCTATGTGGAGTACTCTGAAGACGATATCAAGGCGATTGAGACGGACGAGGAGTACCACAAGTTCAGAAAGGCTCTTCACACGGAGATTGGAGGCAAGTACAACTACTTTTTCTTTGGAACTCCTGCCTACCGAGAAGGAATCAAGGAACTGTTAGCTATTGCCTGGCTTCGAGTTGGAAAAGACCCGGAACTCTTCAAAAAGGTCATTCCTCTGTATACTCCTGGTCCTCGACGTCTTCTTCCTGCTCCTGGCTATCTGGAGGCTCTGACACGAGACAATGTGGACTACCATCTTGGAGAAGTCAAGGAGTTCACCAAGACCGGAGTGATTGGTTTTGACGGCGTTGAACGGCCTGCAGATGTCATTATTTCCTCTACAGGATACATCAAGACCAGCGGACTTGGATTTGCGCCCAATTATGACATTATTGGCCAAGATGGATACACCTTGAGAGAACACTTTTCTCCTCTCGAGTCCAAGCTGGGATACTCTGCCTCGTATCTCGGACTGTCAGCTCCTGGCTTCCCCAACTTCTTCTACACTCTGTCTGTCAACTCGTACATTCCTGAGACCACTGCTCCTGTGACAGCTGAGATTCAGGCCTCGTACATTGCTCGGGTGATTCGAAAGAAGCAGCTTGAGAAGATCCAGTCTCTGGCTCCGTCTCTGCGAGCCACCAAGGCGTTCAACAGACGTATTACCGAGCTGTCCGAGGCCGTTTCTCTCACCAAAGGAACTTCAGGCATCTACAGTGAAAAGACTCGAGATGGAGACAGTCGGTTGAAGATTGCTTGGCCCGGTTCTGTGTCTCATGCCGTGGCTGTTTTGCGAGAACCTCGATGGGAAGACTACGAGTACGAGTACGAGGACAACGACGATCCGTTTGCCTACTTTGGGTCTGGAAAGACATGGATTGATGACCATGAGGGTGACAAGACGTTTTACTTGGCTGAGCCTGGATCTGTTCCTGTCAGAAATCTCCACGAAGGCTGGCTTTCGTTTCCCTCAGACGGTCCTCCTAGTGCTCCTCATTTGGAGAGTGAGGTGTCAGTAGAGGCACTAAGTCTGGAGTAGATGATATTAGTAGGGACAAGAAGTAGACACTAAATAAAGAATAAAGAATAATAATAATAATAATAAAATAAAAAACATAAAAAGTCAAGAAAAGGATATCAAGTAAGACGGGAACAAAAGGTATTGGGTCAAAGATGCGATTATTAGTCATTTGTTGGCCAAGGAACATCTAGATTGTAGAGTCAGAAGTAAGAGTCACAGTCAGAGTCAGAGTACAGTAAATCAGAGTCAGAGATACTCGTACTCGTACTGTAAATCAGGGTAAGAAGTAAGTCAGACGTTGTACTGGTACCTTTACCGTACTTTTACCATGACATTTAAAAAGCCTTTATTGTTACTTTACCATACTTTACCATAACTTTTTCCTGACTTTAGAACCAGTAACACCGTTAGTCAGTAAGCAAGTCTACAATAGTACAAGTTGTCTGCAACTCCTGTATCGGAAAAACACCCGTTTTTTATAATAATCCAGCTGCGGGAATCGGCTGCAGATCTTCTTTGTAGTGCGTCGTTTTAGTCTGGCTCCGAAAAAACGGAAGCGAACTTTACACGCCTTGGGGGTTTGGGGTCAGGTGGGGAAGGCGATATCGGAGGTACAAGTAAGGGGGAGACAACAAAAATGAAGGAGTGAAGGAATGAGCCTGAAAGCTGACACTATACGCTGTTTCTATCACCGGGACAACTGCCGCTTGCCTTTCATCTACTCCCCGCATCTGACGCCTCACATGTGAGCACGCACGGCACTCGCTTATCGCTTGTTGGAGGCTATCGCTCTACTCTGTTATCTCCAGCTCAAATGTCAACCTTATGATGGTTATGACTGTTCTGAGTGTTGGACGTGATTGAGCCTTACTGTACGATACTAGGAGGAAGAGGAAGAAAGAGGTCAAATGAAGATGGCTACGAAACTGCTACGGTATAGTATCATTTCACAGTACACCCTGTACTCATCTCAACTTCCCCACTTTCCACGATGTTCCCCACTCAACTGACCCCTCCATGTGTGCCATCTGGATCCGTTACTTGATGTGGATAATTAGTGTGAGTGAGGAAGAACAGAGAAAGCATTTGGTATGAGTACCAGGTACCACAGTAAGAGATACAACTACTGGTGAACTACGTAGACGATCCTGTTATACCAGTTACACCAGTTACAACTGTTACATACCCCTATCGCTTGATTCTAGGAATATATATTCTGTTTTATTCAACCCATATCTTGTCTTGTCTCATCACTACGGCAATCGATCTGTCTAGGGGCTAAGGTTCTGGACTCTGTCGTGGAAAAAAAAAAGGTTCTGAAACGGCATTGGGACTCCGAACCGATGTTCCTCTCAACGTCCCCACACCAGCGGTTAAAGCGGTTTCGCTGCATAAGAGTCACAGCTCGAATTCTTGTTAGACGGCGGTTATAAAAGTTGAGCACAAGGTAGTGGTTCTACTGGAGTATATAAACACTCAGAATTTAGACACCTTTAACATATCCTACTTTGCAGTATTATTCCACCTCAGATCAACGTTTAAACAAGGTGACTAACACCCACGACAGCCTATAAGTGAGTGCATACAACAAGATATAAAGATAGCTCTGCTCCCCAAACGTCCCAACTCTTGTTTCTCCAACATCTCAAACCAAGCAGAAACAAAATGACCTCCGACAACAAGCCGCTCGCCAAGGACCTCTCCCACCTGCTCTCCACCGAGGCCAAGTCCCGAAAGGAGTCCAACCTCAAGGCCGCCTTTGTCTACAAGGCCGACCCCTCCATCGCCTTCCTTGGAGGAGGACTTCCTCTGCCCTCCTTCTTCCCCTTTGACAACGTGACTGTCGACACCCCCAAGCCCCCCTTCAAGAAGACCATCATCGCCGACGTGAACGCTCTGGGCCAGGACGAGCTCACCAAGGTCCACATCCCCAAGGACCCCTCTCGAGCCGGCAAGACCGACCTGCCTCTGGCCCAGACCCTGCAGTACGGCCTGTCTGGAGGTGCCCAGCCCCTCATCGACTTCATCAAGGAGCACACCTCCATGATCCACAACGTGCCCTACAAGAACTGGGACATTTGTGCCACTACTGGTAACACCAACGCTTGGGACTCAGTGCTGCGAACCTTCACCAACCCCGGTGACTCCATTCTGTGCGAGGAGTTCTCCTTCTCCTCCGCCATTGAGTGTGCCCACGGCCAGCAGATCAAGGTGATCCCCGCCAAGGTGGATCTGGAGGGTCTCCTGCCCGACGCTCTGGAGGAGCAGCTCAACAACTGGGTCGGACCCAAGCCCAAGCTGCTCTACACCATCCCCACCGGCCAGAACCCCACCGGCGGCAACATGCCCGCCGACCGACGAGAGGCCGTCTACAAGGTGTGCCAGAAGCACGACATTCTCATCATCGAGGACGAGCCCTACTACTTCCTGCAGATGGACGAGTTCAAGCAGGACGCCGGCGCCCGAAACTACGAGAAGCTCGAGGACCACGAGACCTTTGTCAAGTCGCTGGTCGCCTCGTACCTCAACTTTGACACCGACGGCCGAGTGCTGCGACTCGACTCGTACTCCAAGGTGCTTGCTCCCGGCACCCGATTCGGCTGGATCGTTGCCCAGGACACCTTCATTGAGCGGTTCCTGCGGCTGCACGAGGTGTCCATCCAGTTCCCCTGCGGCTTCACCCAGTCCATTCTCTACGGCATGCTCTCCCGATGGGGCCAGACCGGCTACCTTGACTGGCTCATCAACCTCAAGAAGGAGTACTCCATCAAGCGAGACGGTGCCATGGACGCCATGGAGAAGTACATGCCCAAGGAGATTGCCGAGTGGATCGCTCCCACCGCAGGCATGTTCTTCTGGTTCCAGATTGACGGCTCCAAGCACCCCGAGTTTGCCTCCAAGTTCAACTCGGACCCCGCCAAGCTCGAGCTGCACCTCTACGAGCAGGGTGTGCAGAACAAGGCTCTGCTGATCCCCGGCCAGTGGTTCCGATCCGAGGACGTGACCGAGCCTCCTCAGAAGCCTCTTCCCGTGACTGAGGCCGAGAAGTCTCTGCTCTTCTTCCGAGGCACTTACGCCGCTGTCCCCACCGAGACTGTCGATGAGGGTGTCAAGCGATTTGCCGAGGTTGTCAAGCGAGAGTTCCAGCTGTAAGGGTCCAAAAGGGTTATATATAGATGTGTATAGTTAGAATGGAGGTAATTTATGGTATTGGTGGTGGATGGTAGGTCTGCCATAGTATAGTGTGGCTTATCAGAGCTTGTTGTTTGTTAGTCATCTATAACCTAAGAGGTGAATGAACAGCACTACAAGTACGATACTTGTATCAGCCATATCTAGGTCTATCCAGCTACTTTGTACGACACTTCGTACTTTGCACTACTTCGTACTTCGTACTTCGTAGTACTCCGTACTTCGTACTCGTCTATCCAGCTATTCACTATATACCATTAATATATAAATTTCCATCGTGTTTCCGTTACCGTAAATGTGGGAGAGAGAGGAGGGACGGGGTAATGCAAAAACTTGAAACAGGCCGTCTTATCCTCCTCCAGAAAGGGGACAAGTGCAATCTAGAGTTATGCGGCCTCAACCTGTGGCTGGGAAGAGGGTGAGCGAGACTGTGACTGCGACTGCGACTTTGTCTGTGACTGTTGCGACTGCACCGACGGAGTGCTGTTGTTTGGTTGCGCCTTGAGCTGCTGTATGTTTTGCTGCTCCTTGTTGTACTGCTGGATTCGCTTGTTCATTTCCTGCCGCTGCTTGTCCTGCCATCGCGCCCACTTTGCGTGCTCGTGCATCTTGAAGCCGAAAATTGTGGGAACGTGTCGCTCGTTGGTCTTGGTGGGCAGCAACTGGGGGAAGGCCTGCAGAATCATGGCCGGGAACGACGTGCCAAAGTAGGCGCCGTCAATGTTGGCGTGGCGGGTGGACTTTGGAATGTACAGGTCCTCGCACTTTGTGCAGTACAGCTTGACGGACGACTGGCCAGCCACGTCGTACAGCCCCACGGGCAGCAGCGGGTTGAAGTAGCAGTTGACCCGCGGACACTTGCCAAAGTGCGCGAGCTTGTACTTCTCCATCATTTTCGTGAGTCCTCGGGGGGTCAGAATGTACCGGGCATGGATGAGGCCGTAGAGATGCTTGGCATCAGCATCGATTTCCTGACGAACGGGGTCCTGGAAGGAGTCGAGGTCCAGTGCGTCTGTGATGAGCTCGGCGGCGTATTGCAGATGGGAGACTTCAGTCGACAGACCCGTGAGATTGAATCTGTCGGTAATGAAGTCTTCGTCCACTTCGCAGAAGTACTCGTTTCCCTTGGCTCTCAGAAACCAGTCGACCCAGTACTCCTCAGACAGCCCCGACTCGGAGCCGTCGGTATAGTAGTCCACCTTTTGGTCCATGTTTTTGTCTCCCATGGTGGCGTTGTATGAAGTTGTGTAATTATTCGGGTGAGTGAAGATGTCGTGAGAATTTTGGGTTATTGGAGTTGGGAGAGTCACTGATGGGCACCTTGGAGATGAGCGATTAGAGGTGGGTGGGGGGTGGAGGGAGTGGTTTGGTAGCTGTTTTTTGGCACATTTTTTGGAAGATTTTTTGCAGATATTTTCCACAATATTTTTGTCCACATTTCTTTCCTTTTCTCAATCCTGCTCTTCGTATTATTGCTATGATGGGTATACAGTAGTTGGCATAACTAAGGTAGTTACAGTATAGTGGAGGGTATAGTAGATAAACCGTAGAGAGACAGTAGAGTAGACAGTAGAAGATGAAGAGGAAAAAGAAGACTAGACAGAGTCATACGAACCTGTGAAAACGGATTTTTGCAGAATAAAACCTCTCACAAGCACTCTCACATCTTCTACACCCACCCCAGTAATACCTCATCCTACATTCCTTCCTCACATTCTCCCATTGTTAGCCTCAATTCATTCCTCCCAAAATCCACACTCCAAATTCACAATCCACACTCCACACTCCCAACATACTCTTAACCTAGATTTATTCAGTACACTCAACCTGCAGACAACCAAGCACGTCGATTACAGTATTCCATACAGTACGACCAACTCCATCTACAATGTACATTGTAAAGCCCTCGTGGCTTTGTCATTCCGGTGAGTATTCCCCCCAAAAGACGCGTCCCCATCCACGTGACTAACCCCAGATGACCAGAAAAAATTCGAGGTCTACTCCGTCACCGTGTCTCCAGACAATCAGCGAGTCGCGACAGGAGGCCAGGACGGCAAGGTGCGGATCTGGAGTGCCCAGAGCATTCGAGATTCGGCCCAGGGCGACAACCAGAGCCCCAACACGTCCTCCAGTCTCCCTGGAGCTCCCGCAGCAGGAGCCAAACAGCTATGTTCCATGGCTACTCACAACGGTGCTGTAACTGTCGTGCGGTTCTCTCCTGATGGACGGTACCTGGCGACCGGCTCCGACGACCGGGTCGTGTTGGTGTGGGAGCGTGACTCCACCAAGGTGCCGCGTAAGGAGTTTGGAAGCTCTGGAGAGGCCGATACAGAGTCGTGGATAGTTCGGAAACGTCTGGCTGCCCACGACAATGACATTCAGGACCTGGCGTGGGCACCTGACTCGTCAATTCTCGTTACTGTGGGTCTGGATTCAGGTGTCATTGTTTGGAGCGGAACCACGTTTGAAAAAATCCAGCGATTGGACGCCCACAACTCCCATGTCAAGGGCATCACTTTCGATCCTGCCAACAAGTTTTTTGCCACGGCTTCGGACGACCGAACGGTGCAAATCTTCAGATACAACCGGGCGTCTGCTACCGACGTGACCTTCTCCACCGAGGCTACCATCACCAGTCCGTTCAAACAGTCTCCTCTGTCTACATACTTTCGACGGTGTTCGTGGTCTCCTGACGGCAACCATATTGCGGCTGCCAATGCCACCAATGGCCCCGTTTCCGTCGTCGCCATCATCAACAGAGGCACCTGGGACTCTGACATTTCGCTGATTGGCCACGAGGCGCCCTGTGAGGTTGCTGCCTTCTGTCCCAGAATCTTTGCCCGAACCAAGGAGGCAGCCGAAAAGAAGGACAAGAAGATCAGCAGCGAAAAAGACAAGGAGAAGGACAAGGAGGACGGCAAGGACGTGATTGACGTGGACGCGGAGCCCAAGGCGCCCGAAAGTGTGCCCATCACTGTCATTGCTTCTGCGGGCCAGGACAAGACTCTGACCATCTGGAACACCAGCAACCCGCGGCCGGTGGTGGTGTGTCACGATATGGCGCTCAAGACCATCACCGACCTGGCGTGGTCTCAGGACGGCATGTCGCTGTTTGCCACGTCGCTGGACGGCTCCATTTCGTACGTCCAGTTTGAGGAGGGCGAGCTGGGCTACGTGGTGTCCATGGAGGAGAACGAGAGCCGACTGACACGGTACGGAGGCGGCAAGGAGGCTGCCCAGATTCCCGAGTCGGTCGAGCAGCTGGTCCTTGAAGAAAAGGTCGAGGCCAAGGAGGTCAAGGACAGCGAGAAGAGAATGGAGGAGCTTATGGGAGCAGGCGCAGGTTCCAAGGCCATTGCTGCTGGAGCCGCCGTGGTCCCCTCGCCAGCAAGTACAGTAGCTGCTGCTGCTGCTGCTGCTGCTCCACCGGCACGTGCTACTACTCCTCTCACAGCAGCCACCTCCAGTCCGTCTACACCTGTCAAGCTGGCTAAACAAAAAGTGACTATCACCAAGGACGGCCGAAAACGAGTGGCCCCACAGCTCCTGACCACCTCTTCTTCTTCGGTCCAGGCTACTCTTCCCGCTGCCACTACTTCCAGTGCCCCTGCCGCCTCGTCTACCGCAGAAACGATCCCCGTCAACGACTTCTCCAAGCCCTCGTACGCGCTTCCCAAGGGCGGCGTTTCGACTCTGGTGATTGGCAGCAAGCGACGGTCGGACGACCTGGAGGACGGCAGCAACGGCATTCAGACCGCGCTCAAGAAGACTCGTCCAGACGACGATGTTCCCGAGTACATTGCTCCCGTCGTTGTTTCTCCTGCCACAACCACGTCGCAGGTTCGTCTAGGAGCCCCCAAGGTGCGAAACCTGCTCATGCGATCCATGACTGTTCGGGACTCTGACAAGCCCAAGCCAGCCAGCGAAAGCGTGGCTCAGGCGAACGGCGAGAACACTTCCAGCAGCAACGTGCCTCATTCGTTCAACTTTGAGGTTCGAAACGGGTCTGGAAACGACCAGACGCCTACCAAGGTCAGTGTGACGCGAAACTCGCAGGTGGTGTTTGTGGACTTTGTGCCCTACTACGTGCATCTGATTGCTGGAAACGGCTGCTACTTTTGGGCCACCAGTGCCGAGGACGGCTCCATTGTGGTGTATTCGCCCAACGGACGACGAATGCTGCCTCCTCTGGTGACGGGAGCTCCTCTGTCGTTCCTCGAGTCTCAGAACGAGTATCTGCTCGCCATCTCCTCCGTGGGTATGCTCTATCTATGGAACGTGGTGGAGAAGAAGGCAGTGTTCCCTCCCGTGTCGCTGGCGCCGATTCTCGACTCCGGCAGCCGATACGAGGACGGAGGAGTGCTCCGAGGACCTCATGTGACCCAGTGCGGCGTTACTGGCTCCGGACGAGTGATCATCACGCTGTCGACGGGTTGTGGATACACCTACGACGAGGGGCTGCGGTCCTGGTGTCGTCTCAGTGAGCCCTGGTGGGCCACGGGCTCGCAGTACTGGTCTGCCACCCAACTACTGGGCGACGAGTCTGCCAAGAGCCGCTGGGTGCTTGCGGTTGAGGAGCGAACAGCCGAGGAGGCCCAGAGACGGGCTGGAGGCCGAGGTCGGTACCTCAAGCAGCTCACTCGAGCTACTCTTAATCGGGAAGGCTACGAAGGTATGGAGGGAGTGGTCAGCATTGCTCATTTGGAAAACAGAATTGCGGCTGCCGAAATGCTTGAAAGTAAGCATGAGTTGCGAACCTTCATTATCATGTACGCGCGGCGTATTGCCGAGGAGGGTTTGCGTTCGCGTGTGGATGAACTCTGTCGCGAGCTGCTTGGACCCGGCAAGTCTCAAGATTCTTCTTGGAGTCCCACCGTATGCGGTCTGGACAAGCACGAGCTTCTCAAGGAGGTTGTACTGAAGATTGGCAAGTACCGGGAGTCTCAGCGGGTGGCTGTTGTTTACGGACAGGCTATTGGGCTGCTTGAGGACGAGGTTGTGGCAGGTGGTGGAAAGGGGTCCAAGGATAAGGAGGACAACGAGGATGAGGATGGAGACCATGACATGACCGACTTCAAGGATGCCATGAGCGAGCAATGATGGTTTGACGTGGAATCTTGAATTTCGCGTATTCCAAACATGTATTATAGTGCAGATTGAATAGTGACTAATGGATTACGGCTTAGAGCGTCTGGTACGACGATGCGGCTTAGTAGGATTCTGGTACGATACGATACATACCGATGAACGGTACGGTATGTGCATGTGTGCGATATCCGAGGCTGCGCGTTGAGTTTGTAATTTGTAATCTAGAAAAGGAGCTCTACTTATCATACATACCAGCTCCTTACAGGGGTTGGTATAGATGAGTTTATAGATGGGTTGTATAGCTATGTGCAGGGGTGGCAAGAGGGCAAGAGGGAAAGAAGGCAAGATGAGCCGATTGAGTCGATTGAGCCGTATTGTTTTCAAGTCTCAAATTGCACGTGTTTACTCAGACATTTTGAGAGTCCAAAAAGAAAGTGTAGTGGCTGAGGAGCGAATACGACTTTGAGAGGGAACGAATACGAACGTATAAACTACTGATGATAAGCACAACTTTTACTCCGAGTAATTGATGCCAAGACAGCTAGTATGGCGTGTGGATCGTCTCCATGGCTCAGAGCTCCGTGCCCAGCCTTTATAATCTACAAGCCTGAGTGGCTTAGCCAAGAAGTGGTGTAGAGAGAAGTATTCAAAGCCGTTTCGCTTGAGACACGCGTATGTCAAATGCTAACTTAAGCGAGTGCATAGTTGTTTGGCTGTATAGTGTTTGACGGTTTGGGAATGGGTATAGAATAATAGGCTGAGTCAAATTGTCAATTGGTATAGGGGAAGATAAAAATAGACAATCAGGGGGGTGATACGACATTAGTGGAATACTGCACTGTAGAATCCCAAGAGTTTGGTCAAGAAGATCTTCGCTGGAATGAACAAGGTCGGAGTTAGTTGCTGGGTTGCAGGCCGATCTTTTCATATACCACCGTGGTATAGGTTTTTCCGCTCTTTGGAAGATCTTCTATGTGTGGGGCAGCAAGTCCGGTTGAAGTTAAAGTGAAGTGAGTTGTTTACGAGTTTACGAGGTGATTACGAGGTCTCTCTACTTGTACTCCTATATCTCAGTGCTTAGCGTTTACATAGCACTAATTAGCTTACAGTAGACTATCGTACGTACGATGGTCCAGGCGATGAGAAGTACAGTAGCCACAACGGACTTTTTTCAGACTAGTGGAGGACGCGTACTGTTGAGCATACGGTACCAGCACGATTGCTAGCAATTATAGCAATTTTAGTGAATACCACTGTTCCTACTGTTGGCCGTTGTCCATTCAAAACGGTCGTATTCTGCAGACATCAGCTGCTTGTTCCCAGTGCATAACGTTTTTCCCTTTTCTTTTCTTTCTTTTTTCTTGCTGTTGCTGTTCTCTGGCCAAACTGACTCTAGTGTCCCAACCATCTTTGGATCGAGGACCCTGAACGCCGAAGCCAGGGATGACAGGCCACCCTTTCGGATGCAAACCTGCTGTTAGTCGCATAGTCTGATGTTGAGCAGAGCAAGGAGGGGGCGGGTAGGGTAACGGGAAGTATTAGAGACTACCTATTCATTAAAATACCATCTCCTACCTCCTATTGCACTCACATCTACATCATGCTGTGTAAGGTGTAGGAGCTTGTCAACAGCTCCATTTCCCTCTTGGGTAGTGATATTGCGTTAGCTTTTCGTTAGTCGAACCTAGAGTGCGGAAATTGCAAAAACCTTCCATGGCAGGGGGTTTAAACTGCAGCGCGAAGAAACGACGGCAGAAACGTAGAAACGTAGAAACGTAGAAAACGCAGCGTAGAAAAAATGGCAGAGAATGGCATAACAAAAATAATGGCTAGGGAGAAGACCACCAACATTCTAGAGATGGAAACAGATATACGCCCCCTCCTCCAAGAAACCAACCCTGCCAAAACAACCAAATAAACCCCCAACTCCCAGTTCCACAGCAAAGCTCAGCCTCAACCATTGTAGACTGCCGTCAGGATATGGTGCAGCTCAAAGTTTGTGGAGAGCTGTGAGAAAAAAAATTGAGAAAAAGGGTGAGCTGCGAGCAACAGCCGCGATCGACACGAAGAGAATGTGTACAAGCAGACCAGGCCGCTTGGCGATGGGCCGCAATCGACCCTGAGCCGAACTATTGTGCGGGCTCCGAACCCTCGGTTTCATCTTTCTACTTGGTCACTATGATGTACCCTGGATCTCCGCATTGTTATGAAACACGGGATACAGACACGCTTACAGTCTACTACACGGTAGGTGAGACGCAATAAATGAAAGACAAGGAGCACATGGCCCAGAGAAAGAGGGTGCGAGAGAAACTACGCCGGGTCTTTGGTTTCGGCCACGTCCCCGGAGCTTCCTCCGCCGCTTGG
The DNA here is from genome assembly GCA_017639365.1 of Yarrowia sp. E02. Lineage (NCBI taxonomy): Eukaryota > Fungi > Ascomycota > Dipodascomycetes > Dipodascales > Yarrowia > Yarrowia sp. E02. Next base: position 3,706,885 of record JAAQQX010000001.1, read on the forward strand.
GCGCAAGGGATTGGGCGTTAAAAGCTGGACAGAAATGGAAGAGCAAAGGCAAAAGTTAGGAGGTGCAAGTAAACGAAAAGCCAAGACGGTGCAAGAGGTGCAAGACGGTAGATGGTGCAAGACAGATACGGATTAGAAAGTGGAATAGTGCATCTGTGTATCTATGTATTTAGGGCACAGCTTCACGTGACCATTCAGCCCATCTAGTCCCGTAATCACCGGTCTGACACCTGCCCACCAACAGATCCACTATCGAGAACAATCTTGTCTTCTGGGGGTCTTGTCTGGAACCAAGAAACTAAAGTCTATCCACATTAGCGCTGGCTACAGCCTATTAAACGCACTCGCCCAACCTTAGCAGGCGTCTAAATGAAGCCTATATCCCGACCTCTTGGTTTTAAATAAAAACCCACACGGCCCCCAGGCCTGAACAGAGCCCATTATAGTACATTGAGACCCGTCAAAAGCGCCCACACACCTCCGCCATGACGATTCTGCCCGCAAACCGCATGCCCCGGATCTTCGACTCCGCTCTGGGCCGCTCCTTCTCCACCTCGAGCTGCCCCCAGTTCTTCGACCAAATGCTCACCAACAAGACCTTCACCGACTGCTTCCCCATGTCGTTCTACCTGCAATCGTCGGCGTCGTACGTGGCGACCATCCGATCGGCGACCAACAACACAAAGCCGCTGGAAGACATTCTCGACACGTCGTGCAACGGCATCTCCTCCTTCGACTCGTGCTCCGCCGTCATGAAAGACCTGGCCCAAGAAATGATGCAGAACTCGACCTGCGGTATCGACTTCCAGCGCAACAACTCCAACGTGATCCAGGCCTACTCCAACCTCGTGGCGTACCCGGTTGTCTACCAGACCACCTGTCTCAAGACCGCTGCCAGCAAGTCTCCTTCTAGCGTACCCTCCCACAGCAGCAACGGCAATGGCACCGAGTACTGCTACATCAACGCGCTGTACAACGAAGCTCTCGCGTCCGAAAGCTTTCTGTACCTCCTGTCACTGGGTACCTCGTTCCCTACAGGCCCTGGATACGGCTCTCCTAGCTGCTCGGAATGCACTCGACAAGTGATGCAAATCTACCACACTTTTACGGGCGACGCGAAACAGCCGATTCGACAGACGTACGAGGGAGCCGCTCAGGTCATTGACCAAAACTGTTCAGCCGGTTTTGCTCCGCCAGATCTGCTGGAGGTAGAGACTCAAAACAGCACCAACACCAGTAGTAAGGCCAACTTTGGTGTTCGACCCCATCCCACCAGCATTGTTCACGTTTTGCTTCTGTCCTTGTTTCTCAGTGCCATTTTCACTGTTCTTTAAGGAGAGGCATAGCTATACGTGACAGACGTTTACAGCTATACGCGACAGACGAAAGACGTTATACAGCTCCAACAGCTGTCATACAGATCATACACACAGCCCAAAAGACTGTCTCTGTTTACCAGAATCAGCCCAGGGCTACATGGCTTCACCCCCATGACACTTGCATTTTCACTTCATCTCGGCTCTCTGCATTATGCAGAGCCAAACCTCAAAATTCTGCATTCCACGAATCGCATCACTAACGGGCGTCTTCTCCTGAAGCGCCCCAGCATCCTTCATCAAGGTGTACATATTTTTATTTGGGTATAATCCACGGACATAGACTAATGAACAGCGAAAGCGCAACGAAACAAGAATAGTAAGAATCCGAACAATGGAACTACAGTAGATTAGTAAGAATCGGGTCACGTACACTAGCCTAGTTAGAATCGGTGTCACTACTCGTACTACGTACTCATCGGATCTCGGCGATAAAATCCCCAGATTGCCGGTTTTCAGATTCCCGTTTTCATTTTCCCAAACTAGGCAATTGTGCCGATCTTTCTTGCAGTGCTGCCACGGCTCTACTGGCATGCAGCTGGCAGCAGCACTGGACATGAGTAAGAATTAGTAAAACAATGGCTGCTGGATCTCGGGACACAGCGTGTTCCAGTCAAAGTGAGACCTGATCTGATGCTGTACGAGACAAGCACTGTACATAGGGGTTTTCATGGACTTTGCAAAGAGACCCTGCGTCCTAAACTTTTACAGTGAGATAAACAGGTCTCAGGAGATATAATACCGTCATCTAAACAATGCCATACAAGGCCAAAACAAACAAGAGACTTAAGGGAGAACAAGGGACGGGAGATTAACACTGTATTATAAGTGAGATACGATAAGATATCAGATGCTGTCACGTGTGAGTTGGGTGGGTGGTGGCAATAGGGTTGGTGATCTGGTTCCTGTGGTTACCTTAGGTTACTCCTGAGTTACTCCTGATCCATTGCTACTGTAGGTGCAAGATGTCCAGAAAAAGACACCCAAAAAAGACGCCCAAAGACGCCCAATGAGAACACCCACTGGTCCTGTATCTACCAAGCAGTCAAACATGTAGACAATTCGTCCTAGTAGACTTGTCGCGTACTACTCGTTCCATTCCAGTCATTCCAGTCATTCCAGTCATTCATGTCATTCCAGTTCAATTTTCATTCCAGTTCAATTTTCATTCCAATTCTTCCCTCTCGTACATACTCCACCCTCTATAATGCTTAAGCCGTCTTGGGCTTGATCTTGTTGCCGCGAAGCATGCCAATGGCTCCGACAACCAGAGCCACGAAAATGGAGACAATCAGGTCCATGGCCGCGTCGCAGATCATGAGCCACGCGCTGACGCTGACGGAGCCCAGAGGAGCAGACGAAAAGGACAAAATGTACTCAATTGGGTACGGGAAGGCGTTTTTGGGGAGCCAGAAAATAGCCGCCTTTCTGTGTTTGATTCGCAGAAACATCTTCATGCCCGTGGTGGACAGAAAGATGGCCGACGAGAGAATGGTGAAGAAGCGGGCCTTGGACGCCGTCAACGAGTTGTTGATGTCTTCGATCTCCACCTTGAGTTTCCCGTACTCGCGGTCCAGTTTCGCCCACTTTGCAAACTGGTCCTGTGAGCTGGTATTGGATCTCTGGGTATGCACTTCGATGGCTCTCAACTGAGCTTCTTTTCTTCTTCGTAGTTTTGGCGAAGGTACCACTCTGGTAGTGATTTCCCATAGCTGGGTTAGCAACGCGTGACACGGTTGTTGTTGCTGATTTTTCTCCATTTTTCCATTTTGTTACTCACAAATTCCTGAATGGCGGACTTGCCCAGCTTGCTGATGACCTTGGAATACAGCACCACGAACGCCACCAGAAGCAGCAGTCCGGCGGCAGGGGCACGGTCATAGGCCACAAACTCGGAAGCCACAGCTCCGACAGGAGCCACAAATTCGGCGTCCACAATGATCGCCTCGTCCATTGTGTGTGATTGTAGAGAGGTTTGCTTAAGGTGTCATGATGCTTGGACGCTTGATGTGCTTACTACTCAACTTAGAGTTTTCGATTTTTCCCTCTGACTTGGAGGTTGGGAGAGGTTCACTATATCTGAGAGTTGGAATAGCCCGGCTCGAAAATCCCCCAGAACCGTCCTTCATCAACGAAAGCGCGCGTTTCCGAGGCGTCTCCCGTTGATTTCCACGCACACAGATAGACCCAGACCACGACCTTTTTCGTCTATCTACCACCACCTTCAACCTCCCTCAACACACCCTACAAAGGGTTATATGGAGGACAAACAACTCGAATACAACATGACCGACCCTTCTTCCGAAAGCGAGGAGGTGGAGACCTGGATCTCGCACTACTGCTCGTCGACCGGCCACGACTACTTTGTCGAGGTGTTTGAAGACTTCATCGAAGACGACTTCAACCTCACGGGCCTCATGTTTCTGGTGCCCTACTACAAGGAGGCGCTGGAAATGATTCTGGACCTGGAGCCCGAAGACCCGCTCAAGGTGCCGTCCATCCCCATGTTTGAACACTCGGCGGAGCTGCTCTACGGCCTGATACACGCGCGGTTTCTGCTCACCAAAACCGGTCTTCAGATTATGGCCAAAAAGTACGACGAGGCCCAGTTTGGCACCTGTCCACGATACTACTGCGACGGCACCCGTCTGCTGCCCACCGGCCGACACGACCTGCCCGGATACGAGTCTGTGCGGCTCTACTGTCCATGCTGCTGCGACGTGTATGTGCCGCCCAACTCGCGCTACCTCAACGTCGACGGCGCCTTTTTCGGCACGTCGTTTGTGGGCCTCTTCCTGAAAATGTTCCCCGAGGTGGAGCGCAACTGCATTCCCCTGCGTAAAAACATATACGAGCTCAAGCTGTTTGGCTTCCGCATCAACGAAATGAGCTACAGTGGCCCAAGGATGAAGTGGCTGCGACAGTACCCAGAGGACCCCAGTGTTCTGGACGAGGAGGACAAGCTGCCTCCGCCACGAACCGACGAAAAGGATGACGATGGAGATGTCAAGCTGGAGACGGACCAGGAGAATCGCGCATGAGCATAAAGGTGGACCATGTATTTAATGACTATGATACGACAGGGGGAGGAGCTAGGAAAGCCAAAAGCCGAAAAACGGAAATCCGGGTTGAAGAACAAGTACTCATACCGCTCTGAGACGTCTTACGTTGATTACTTGTGTCGTCTTAGTGACTCAACCGTGAACCTGGCCTCCTCGCCACTTGTAATACAACCGGTATTGGCTATATAATAACTGCAAATGAATCTATGAAAATGAGCAGGTGTGGGTGCAGGAACCAGTAGGTATTGTACGAGTACTTGTACTTGTGCTTATTGTGTAGGTATCGTACTTGTACTCGGCTACATACTATAGTGGACTTGTAGGTATATGTACTTTTACTCGGCTACATATTGTAGTAGACTTGAAAGTACGAATTCAGTCTCGTTTTACTCTCCAGAACCAGAGGAACAGAAGGGTGAAATCGGCTCATCGATAACGGTAGTTTTGGCGGAGTTAAGTAGTTCTCAAAACAGCACAACTCCGAGGTGCGGTTGTTGTGAGAAGTGGGTAACAGGTAGCAGGGGAGTAATAGACGGTACTAAAAGGTTCCTCTGGATATGGATAAGACGTTTGTCAAGTCGAATTTGCTATGTTGGTATTTCTCAAAGAAATAGAGACAGTTGCGTGATTACCGTAAAATTCGGAGTTGCGTGTCAAATGTGTGAAGGGGATACTAGGGAAGTCTTGAGTGGTACCAAAATGATCCTCTAAGCCTGACAATTACAATGGTGAACTTCCCGTGACAATGTCGGTATTTTTGGAGAAGTTATATGAGTTGGAGGGATTTGGACACCAGGTAGAATTGGGAGTAAAAGAACAGATAAAGGCGGGGGAGAGACATTGGTGGTATCATTGGAACTCTCTGGATCATGGGATTTAACTGAATGGTTTGGTTGGACAATGTGGGTATTTCCGAAAGGGCTAGAAGCAGTTTCATGGGGGAGTAAAAAACATATTTCGGCTGTAGACTACAGGAAGATATATAAGACAAGATATGAATGGTACCATTGGATTCGTGTCGTCTCGGGAACACATTGGTCAAGCCTGCGTAGCTCTACGGGCATTTTTGAATGAGTTGGAGCATGTCCACTTACATACACATACGCGTACACAATACTGTAGAGAGAGGACATCCAAATAACCACTCTTCTCCAGACCTATCATCAAAAAACTATGGCTTAACGATATTAGTCATGATAATTGTACCTCAGTATAAAATCACATAAATATATTAGTGTAAAAGCACAAGTGCAGTTCGGCTACACTTGCACTAGTGGTCCAGCAGTACAATACCAGCATCGCACTACCAGGTAGAATCTCTAATTCCCTCATGCTATCCTCCTCAGCCACCTTACTATTCTCCTCCTCCCCTAAATCCAAATCTCCTTGGTAATGTTCTGTCGCTTATGACACTCGTAGACAGCTGGAACAGTTCCCGACGAAAAGTAGCAGTACATGTTCTTGATGTACTCGGGCGAGCTTCCATCGGGAACAAAAGGACTTTCTCGGTACTCGTATTTCAGATAATCTTCTCGTCCAGTGTCGTTGGTGACAATGTACTGGATAGCGTTATGCCAAAAGGTGGCGTTCAGAGGAGCAGTCTTGGGCCACTTATGATCGGGGTCATAAACGTCTCGGGCAGAGTACTCAAAGATCCAGTCCAGTTTTTCGTCAGGTTTTCGAGGAGGATAGGTGATGTGAGGGAAGGTGGTGGAGTTGGAGAGCTCCGGCTTGTCCATATCGTACTCAAAGGTCTTGTTGAGCTGAGCGTAGTAGTTGATGGAGTTGACAATTTCAAACGTCTTGGTGTCCACCTCATAGTATCTCCAGGAGGGGTTGTAGTTATGTAGAGGAGTGACTGACTGTGAGATCCATCCAACGGTCAGAGCGTTCTCCAGACTGTTATCAGTTCCGTTTCCAGCGTAGTAGACGTTGAACTGGTCTTCGTGGGTGTGTCCAAAGAAGAGAGCGACGATAGTCTCGGGAGCAAAACGGTCGATAATCTGTCTGATGACTTCGGTCTGATGGGGCATGGCGTTTCCGGTTCCTCCTCCAGTGGGAACATGGGCCATGATCCAGACTCGAATGCCCTTCTTTTCGGCGTCAACCAGCTCGTCAACCAGCCACTTCATGAGTCCAGAAGTATCCGGATCGGTCATGTTCCAGTAGTTGTAGTAGTTGGCCTGGTACCACAGGTTAGAGTCCAGAGAAATGACTCGCAGACCTCGCTTGGTGTTGACGGCAAAAGAACCGTACGTGTGGATAGCTTCGGCCTGGGTCTCTTCGTCGATCCAGCCGTAGTCCTTCCACAAGTCAGCAGACAGCTGGGCGTTCCAAATGAACTCGCCCAGGAATCCAGACTTGTTCTGGGCCTGTTGAGCATAGGGAAACGAGTCGTGGTTGCCAAAAGTCGAGTAGATGGGAATATCGCCAAGATACTTCTTCATGTTGTAATAGACGTCTTCCTCGGACTCGATAATCTTGGCGAGCGAAAACCACGAGTCGATATCGTGCGATACCATGTCGCCAGTAAAGATGCCAAACTCGAACGACTTGTTGGCGCCAATCTTGGCAACATTGGCCAGCGAGTCTTCCAGCAGAATCTGGGGGATATCACAGTCGTAAGAACCAAACTTTTGAGCAGGAAGAACAATGTCCGTGTAGTTTGCCTTGTAAGCAGGACCATTGTGGAGAGCATCGACACAACACATGTGGTATCCTCCCGTACAGTTGGCTTCTCCTCCAACCTGGTATCTGAGATCGACGTGGAAATCAGACAAATGAACCACGTTGAACGTCTCTCCCTCGGATTTAGGCAGAGACAGGTTCTTGGGCTTCTCAGGCCACCATCCAGTGAGATTGTACTTGGGAGTAGGAGGCAAGGGACACGATTTTCGGACCTGGTAGTAGCACAGGTACTCGCCGTCGATTCCGGTGGGGTCAATCAGAGTCAGAACATTGGCAATATGGGCTCCCTTTGAAGCCACTCCAAAATTGAAGCCCTGGTACTCGACCGTGCAAAACTCTTCCCAGTGGTACTTTTCACACAGCTTGATGAGGATTTCAGGAATCACCTTGTCGTTCTGCAGAGCAATGGTTTTGCCCAGCTGGAGAGCAGAAAGACACTTGCCGCACTTGTCCAGATGAGTGGAGTTGTACAGCTCGGCAATTGCGTTAACTCCGTACTCGACAAGTTCGTCATGGCCTTTGTATCGAGTGTCAGGCACCGGAATGAGTGAACCAGCCAGAGCCAGGCCAGCGTATGCTAGTGTGAGGATCTGGAGTTTCATAGTGGGGTTCTAGAAGATCAGATGAGGCCGATATACTCTTGGCAGCTTGGCACTTGGCTTGGCTTATATACCTTGGCATTTGTCTTTGTTCAATCAGCGCCGTATTGTTCTCGGCGACATTGGAGTTGCTTTCATTTGGCCAATTAAGAGGCCAATTAAGCGACCAACTCGACGATTAGGTATTAGATTGATGGAGAAATAAGAAATCAACTTACAGAAATCAACTTTGATCAAGATAGTCTATCGAGAGGAGGAGTGTGGAGTGGAGAAGAGTAGTAGGAAGGGAGAATAAAAGGAGGGAAAACGAGTAAATAGTACAGCATGCACCAATTACCCACAATCAACGACATTGATCACTTTACTTATCTTGTCCTCTTTTCTCAATCTCTTGACATATCCTCATACTTCACACTCTATCTCATGCATATCACGCTCAAATCCGAAACGTTGTGGAGAGCCACACGGGTCTCTAGAGCCAATGATCTGACACCGTGCCTGGCCAACTCAGTTAGACACGGCATTAAACATGTCCATCTCGGGGAATTGTCGGTACGAGGGATATATAACGAACGTGTATAGTGAACATTTTCCATTGGATAGGTCGTAGGTTGGAGTCATAAAACGTTGGAAAACGCTGGAAAACGCCGTTAAACATCGAAAAACACCTCAATTGACATCCACTGACGTTGTGGACTCTTTCTGTACTCTTTGTACCCGATTTCACCAAGATAAGCGCCCGATAAAGCGCAGTGACAATCCAATATGCATATGCCGAAAACAGCCATCTATAGGCCCGAGAGAGTAAAAATAAACGGCGGATTAGAATTACGGGAATACGGTAATTTCAGAGCCTCCACGAACCTGTTCACTACTTGTACCAATTCGCTATGTCCCACACCAGTTCCACATTGCTTGGCGCTTAAGCGAGCTCTTATCTTGTCTTGGCGCTGCTATCAGTGCAGACGTACAGATTTCAGGTGGGCTGGTTGACTACGGCATCAGTAGAGTTTGGCGTCCCCACGTGCTCGAGTGTTTCAGATTGATTTAGACGACGAGGTACAGGTGGTCACGTGTCTTGAAACCCCGGGAATATACGTTGAATTTATTACTATTATTCTTAGTACATTCATGAAGTATTCACCTTGAAGTTGATTGGTTGAGGGGTGGATAGAATTGGAAGTACAGTGCTAAAAGTAGTGCAGTTTATGACTGGGGAATTGAAGTTGAATTAACTGGGTTTTACTGAATTTGTTTCGTGCTGCTTGTTGGATTGCTTATATCGATATTTCTTTTTCATATACATTCACCAGAATACTTCTGATGTGTTTCCTCATACTCTCGGTAACTAAACTTAGTTGGTAATAGTTAGAAAGGAAGTCTGCTGGGGGTACCTATTCTGGGGTTTAAGATATGATGAAGATATGATAGATGGTCCAGGAGATACTCAGCACTACCATTCTAAACAAATATATGAAAACCTCATTTTGTAGTCATACAAAATCGCAATTTATTTGTGTTTCAATTCTCAATTTAGAGTTCTGTTTGTTGGACTTTTGTTGGTGTTTACTTTACCTTGATCAGACCAAGCAGGATACTTACAGTATGATCCAGTAAAACAAAAAAGAGTAAAAAAAATTCAGTAAAACAAAAAAAATCACAGCAGTATTCTCTCGCTACCAGTCACTACCACTTTACTACGCTACACCCAATAGTCACCGTTCTATAAATCAATTTGTCTATATACCTACCAAAGCAAGTCCACCTGTTGCGGAGTGTAGCTATGAAAGGTGGGCATGGGAGTATTTGTCTGCCAGGTGTTTGAAGAGAGGGGCTGCTGCGAGCCCGGAATGCCGCTTTTGTCGATAGCAGACACCAGAGAAGGGCCCGAAGCTGACGAGGCAGCCTGGGCCAGTCCGAGCTGGAAGTTTTCCAAGTCGTAGACCACGTAGGCCGACCGAAGAAACGAGTCTCCGAGAATGATGTTGCTGGTGCCGGTTCTGTCGTTGGCGTTGGGAGCCACGAGAAAACGACACATGGGGGTGGTGTCATCTGAGGAGGAGACGACGGCGGATCCATCGTGTCTTTTGATGGGGTCCAGCAGCGACGAAACGGGTACTCGGATTTTTGTGCCTTGGAAGGAGTACTCCAGGTACTCTCCTGCGCTTCCGAGGGAGCAGTTTCCGACTGTTGTTCCGGTTACCGAGTCGACTTTGAGCTGCAGTCTGTCTGCCAAAGTAGCGTATGCTGAGGGAGGAAGAAAAGTAAGGGTGGCTCCCGAGTCCAGAAGAGCAGCAGAAGTCACATTTAGCATATTAAGAGGCGCTCCTCCCACCAGATCGACCGAGTCGAGAGTGATGAAGAAGGAAACTGCGTCTGCGTGGTTCTCTGGATGGAAGTTGATGAGAGGATGGAGAGTGAGGGGACCCTGCATTTTGGACGAGTCCACGCCTCCAAAGATAATAGTACCCGAAGCAGCATCCATAGAGTCCAGATAAAGCGAGTAGGAGGGAGTATTAATGTATCCTTCTTCGGCCAGACGGTACGGCAAGTTTGAGTAGGTGAATTTGGGGGCTTCTGGGTGTTCTGGAATGGCGTCATTTGAAGCCTGAAGACCCTTGAGACCGATTCCAAACACGTTTGTAGTAGAAGTAGTCCCCGAAGCAACTCCAAAAGTGTAGTCTGTAAGTGTAAGACCGTTGAAGTTGAGCGTATCTTTGCCCCAGGTTCCATATGCTGAAGTAGCGTCTCCGTACGAAATGTAGAAGAAGTCGTTGATGGCCGAAAAGGTGGACGAGATCATGCGGTTGAAGATATTTTTAGTTGCGCCACACGATCCGCCTCGACTTGTAAAAAGCGGATTCAGACACTCGTTGTTGTTGGCTGAGGGAACCCACATGTCTGAAGACCCCGTGTCTAACGACAATGCAAACTCCTGGGGAGGAGACCCAATGCTCACGCTCACCTGGTAGTAATATCCCATGTTTTCCAGAGCGTGCGAAGAAGTAGAAGCTGAAAGAGAAGAAGAAGAATTAGATGAACCAGCATCCACGTTATTTTGAGAGTCGCTCCACTTGTTGGAGACTCCCTGGACCACGTCGAAGGACATTTCCATAGCCTTGGGAGCCGATCTTTTCATCACCGTCGGCAGACCCAGGACCATACCTGCCAGAGGTAGTAGATGGAAGACCTTCATTGTGTTTTTCGGGGTGAGCTTTTTTTGGTCGTTTTGTTTTTTTGTGTGGAACCAGTCCTTGAGAATTCTAGAAGTGCTGAGAATCCTCCATGTTTATGTACAAGTCTCTCGAGAACCCCACAGACCCATTATTATCAATATTATCACCTTGTTGCCTCGTATCTCACCTGGTAGGGCTGGGGACCAAGGGTATTCCATAATATTTTCTGGATGCCTCGTCGGATCCTGAGTCTAGTGACATAATTATTTTCAAAGGACAAGAGAGTAGTCGAGAGACGCGTCCTTGTTCTGAGACGTCTCTTGTTTCAACGCTGCAGCAAGGTGCAGGTGGGCTGGTGCACTCCTCCTTGTTTAGTTCGTGATAAGGGCCGGTTAGAGTTTGTGCCGACCGCATTGGGCGGAAATACGACTCCAGAGAAAACTGCGCACATATCCGTGAAAGAAATGAAGAATCGTGCCTTTCCGCTGCCATGTACACGAGCGAAAGCGGGGGAGTCGACGCAGAGGGCAGGGATGTACAGGTGAGAGTAGAAAACTGATATGATGAGAGTACGACAGTAAAACCCCTACTAGTCCCAGATTGCCCATATTTCCCTGAATTAGCGGCCTATCCGTGGCAATCACGCTTAATTGTTTTTTCAGGGTTTCCGTGGCTTACTAGTGTGTCTATCACGTTAATATCTTGTCTCAGGGCTTCTAGTCGGACCTCTACTCTATCTCCAGTCGGGCTGGTTTAAGTTTCCTAGGCCCAGTTCCAAACCGTTGACAAGTTCACTTTTATTATCACGTTTCGACGAGGGTCTAGAACAGCTGCTAGCGGGTGTCCAGCGTGCCAGAATATTACTTTTTGCGGAAATACCATCTCGTTAGGACTCTTCATATATATCGAGGTACCCTACACGCACCATGTACAAGAAGCAGTGTACATAGCGGTACTGTGCTGATCTGCGAAACTTTGTAATATGAAGAGATAGCCGTGTGTCCGAGGTCATGTGAGACACTAGCTAATTTGCCCCTGATTTTCTCCACAGTACAAGGGTGTGCCTGGCAAGGTGGCTGACTGCTGCTGGCTTCTCATTTAAAGGACAAGATTTCTTATCAGGCCCCCAGCATTGGACCAGCTCTTATATTATCAGTTTGCAGCACTTGGCAGATGTCTTACAACCATTCTCGAGCCTGTAACACCTCCACGGAACGTGAGACACGCTCGAGACAACACTAGTTAACCCTCGACAGTTGATAGGACAGAAATTTGAATGATACCGAAGATCACTAACTTCCTGTCTTAAAAAACTTGCCCCGGAACTTATAAATACTGGACTTCTCGTCGATTCAAAACTGGGAACGTTCCTCTAGGACTGAAATGCTGATATCTCGACATGTCACTATGAAAACTTGTTGAGAAAAGTCCGCATTGTTTGGAAACATGACTCGGCGTGTCGATTCCGCCTATCTCCAAGCATCTACCATCTCTACAACCCCGAAATCGACCCCCAGCACAACATTTTCTCAACGAAACCTAACTAATTTTTTTCCTCGGAAGAGTGGTGTTGTCAGCAAAAAGGTGTGAAAGGGGTGGAAGAAGTGTACATACCATCCCCTGGCCCCTTAATACCAACGGTGAGCTTTTCACGGTCATGGGAGCATTACTGGAACAGTTATATGGAGTTGTGTTTTCTGTGAAGTGCGAGGGTTGGTGTTAAAATTCCCTGTAAGAGGGTTGGGGGAGACGCAGAACGCACATTCAGAATCTTCATACTCGTGGGACAGACTGAACTAGCCCATTATGCTGTATTCGTACTTCTGGTGAAGTAGGGGACTGTTAAGAGAAATAGTAGAGTTGGGAGGTGGGGGCCAAAAGTTGGTAGGAAGTGCTAGGAGAGATATATCTGGTACCAAAATATTCCCCTGAGCCAGGAGAACACTCTTGTCAAGTCTTCATAGTGATGCGGGTATTATTGCTGAAGTTACAGGCCCGAAAAGTATGCAGATGATCGACGTTTCGTTTCATATAGAGGTGAGAGGGATAGCAAAGGAGGTGAGAAGGTTGTTAATTGGTTTGCTCAGCCACAGAGAATACCCTGGGCAAGTTTTCGTACTGATGTGGGTATTTTTGATGGAGTTGAGTGAGTACCCTTGTGAGGTGGACTTGGGGGAGGAGGTGAGTTAGAACTGGAACGGTGGTAGCAGGATAGCCATAAATGGTACCAATGCAATCGTCTAGATCAGTTGAGTACGACGGAGGAGTCGCTGTAGTTATTTGAGTATTTCTGATGGAGTTAGGGAGTTTTGTGGGGGAACAATATTGGTGATGTCAACGGGAAGTGATACTTATTGGAACAAACTTGTAGGAAGGAAAACAGAAGGGGCTGTGTCGTTTCCGTTATGTTGGTTACTCCTCTTGGTTGGTCATTTCTCTGGTAAAGACAGCTAGGTCCTTCCTCTTTACCGGCTTTAACTTGTCGGCTTTAGGGTAGGGGAGAAAAGGACAGTTGACGTGATGAAAATACCGGTGTTGGATTCTGGTTCAGTGGATTTATTGAAAGACCAGTATCGGTACTTGTTGAATAGTTTTTGGCCTGAGTAAGAGATGTAAAGTGGCACATCAGATCATTCCTAAAACCCAAGCTGACAGTATACCACCCAAACAGCGTATAAGTATCGTACCATCAACTACCACCTGAGTAACCGACACTACCGGTGCATTAGTGGCTTGGGCCGTATCGTACGACCGGACAGACACTAGCACCATTACCGTAGTGGTTGATACATGCCCACAATCGTTAGCACCCGCTCACCCCACCCGGAGGACGTATAACGTTGATCTAATTTGGCTGAGAGCTTGACGGATCACCAGGTGCTATAGTGTAAGTTTGGTGGAACGTGTCACCAGAGAACTGCTCGTACTATTGCGTGCCAGCATGTTGCATCGCATTGGATAGCGCATTGGAGAGGCATACTAGTGTAGAACAGATGAATACTGCAACCAGCATTAGTGTCTAGAGAGTCTTACGATTCTGGACACCATATTGATCTGGCAACATTTTAAACAGTACTTTTTTGTCAGCACCTGTATCAACACTTGTATCAACACTGTATCAGACTTGTCAGACTTGTATCATCATTTTTCTTACCTCATGCACCCCTTTAATACCTTTAATACTATCGAAGATCTCAGCTATCATAAATGCCATCTATCATAGATACATGTTCCCGGAAGAAAAAGTAATTATGAAAAATACCGGCGAGATGAAAACGCCGATGGCCGGGATAAAAAAGATGTCAAAAAAAGGTCTTGTTTTATTCCGCAGACACGACCCAAAAAACAGCCCTTGGTGCAGAGCATTAGACTGGACATTAGTGAGCACGTGTAGTACGAGAGGAGATGTAATTTTAAACAACAAGTTGTCGTCTCCTGACGGGCTTCACGTGACTACAAGTACTTGTATCCACGCCTTTTTCCCTTTTCCCGCTGCAATAGTTGTCATCTAAGGCTCATCATGTCTCAAACTCTTGTTCCTGAAACTGGACTGTGCTCTCCTGGCTCTCGAAACAAACCCTACGGACTAGCGGACTCCTAAGGCACAGCATTTTATGGGGTGATACGATGGATGCGGGTTGCTATCGCAAGCTACTGGTACGCAATCTTGTGAGCTAGGAGTAGTTCGGGATGTTTTTAGGGTCGAGTGTTTGACACCATTTTGGACCCGGCTAATGTGCATTAGCTTTAGTTAGCTGTCAACTAACACAGTGGAGTATGTACGTGGCAGCAGATGTATCGTAGGTACTGTAGTTATAACTTATGAAGAAGAAGAAGAAGAAAAATCTTACCCGCACACCCACACCACCGCCAAGACCTTATCGTGCTGGCATCTCTGGCTCTGCTCAATCGGCCCCTCTATCGGACCTTCACTAACTTTACTGGGCTTTTAGTTGACGCATCCGCCACGAAAATATGGCACCAATCTCGCGTGACTGAGTTTAGGCTCCCAGAGGCAAACGAAAAAGCAAAGAAAACAGAAACCAAGGAAAACGAAAACGACACCGAAAATGCCGCAACAAGATATATACAAGCACGGAGTACCAGTCGGTGTCATGTTACTTGTCCCGTGAAATGTTTGTGTCAAACCTCCGAAAAAAACGTCAACTCTAGCCGTTGTTCTCTGGACTCAATATTTTACTCAGGCACCCCCTACAGTAGAGTGTACTTGTACTGTATATTGCTTGTCTCTCGAATGAGGCAGGGGGGTTTGATGAACATGAATCATAAAACATCATGAGATTAGATGGGGAGAGGGGGAGAGTACAGGTGTGTGGACAAGAGGACCTTGCTGTTGTGTGACGAAAAGAGATGTAGGTGCAGCGAGAAATAATCATCTCATGTAGGCCGTCTTTGTCCACCTTCGATCTCTATGCTGTAGATCTAAGGTCCAGATAAAAGTAACAAGGACAGTAAAATGAGAGGAGCAACAAATGCTGGAAACACGAGTCGTCGGAAACACAGAGTCACTGAAACGCCTACAGTGTCACTTGGCTCTCGTCTGGTGACATAAAAAAGAAAACTTCAGCAAGCCAATACAATCAGGTCAAGTGCAAGACTCAACCGCTTGAGACCACGCCTGGTGTCAGTTACAGACATCAGTCACAGACATGGCAAGTTCAGTTCAAGAAAGAATGGCTATAAATGGAAGCTATAGGTCGTTTGTTTTTCTTCAGGCGTTCCTCGTGATTCGAGCACAAGAGTTGTATTGTAGCACTGGATGCCCGGAAAAACCAGTGGGAACAATAACCACCAATTACAGAGGGTTGGGAAACACAAAGGAAATTGCACTGGCGCCATGTTTTCTGCAATCTCGCTTTATGCCCTTTCTAGCCTTTCTGGAGCCTTGTTTAGCGAGGAGTGCTGAAACAAGCAATCCCGAACTGATCAACATGGTGATGGCCAGGGTGTGTGCAACTCATGGCTGAGATCGGTTAGGACAAACGGTATCGTACCAGAGGAGAATCGTACCAGATTTTGTGTCAAACTTGTACGAGTTATAGCGATGTAGGCAGTGTGGTTGGCAGCGGCTGTCAGTCTTACATTTGTCACTGCTGTCTTCTGTCTTACGTCATTCGTACGATCGTACCTATACCTACAAATACCCGTATAGCTCCCGATCCCTGGTTTTCGTATTTGTACTCGCTCGTACTGTAGTTTACTTGGGCCGGGTTTTCTCTCTTTTTTTTCTTTTTTTTCTTTTTTTCTTTTCTTTTTTTCGCTTTTTTCGTCGTACGTCAATTGTTTGTTTTTTGGGGATGAGGTCCTGCTGCTTGTGCCGCTGCGGCTGCTTGATCCGCTGCCCTCGCTGCTTTATCTCCATCTCATACATCTGCCCACAAGAAGAGTGCGGAGAAGAGGAGTGAGGCGCGTGCTTGTAAGCGATATGACTTTGGCCATCAGCCCATCCTGGAGAGAGCCACTGAGACACCTGAGGCGGAAGAGACAGGATAGTAGACTGAGTACAGGTGATCATTTCGCGATGGCAGTGTTACCGTGTTCTAAGTACGGTACTCTCGCTAGTACTCACTAGCATGGTTCCATCTCCTTACCACGGAGCCGACTAGTAACCGAATGTTTACTTTTCAAAAGTCCCAGTCGGGTAATTTTGCGATAATGTTTGGATTCGACGCCCCCACAGACCTGGGTCGCGTAGGCACATGTCAAGTGTCGGACCATGATTATCTGGGGAGAAAGGGAGAGAGGAATAAACATTAGGTTTTAGGAGTAGTGGGTAGGCACAACGGGATCTAGGTTTTAGCGATGCGTGTGACGTGCAGATTCAATGCTCTCCAGAGAGAAGTGGACTGATGTTTCACTAGACAATGTATGACCACCACACATAAGACCATTATTGTCGGGTCCGGATTTCCAGAGGGTATATGTACAAGCGGTTTCCGGAAGAGCCGAAATTGAAGATCCCACTATATTTCCGCACATTCACAATACCTTTTGCAACCGCCTTTCCTCCCGGCCTTGCCCCAGTGTACATTACCCCCAATCAATACACTCTCTCTCACAACCTCACAAAAAAAAAGAAGCTGAAAATGGAATCGGCAGAATTCTACCCCGAGTACAACACGCTCAACAGCCACGAGTCGTTTCCAGACTGGGAAGAAGACCTGCCAGTAACGGAGTTCAACCAGAAAAACCTGTCGGAATACACACGGTTCCAGAACCGCAAGTTTGAGGCCGAAACGGCGGAATGGGAGCGTCATTTGCGCGCCTTTCACAATACCCCAACCTCCTCGCCTACCTATCTCTATTTCTGCATGATGATTTCTTTCACCATGCTGGTGGGTCTGCGGTCGTATCTGGGCATTGCTCTGGGGCTCTTGGAGGTGGCCATTGTCTACATTGTCGCCCGGTATCAGCTGTGAAGACGGTTTGAAGGGCGTACAACACAAGCTACTTGCGGCTTGTTATTTATTTGCATCACAGTACTAACTATTTAATAAAGGATTGGTTGATTATTGTAGGGTAGGCCTCTGCGGCTTCGGCTATCGCAACTCCGTAAACCTCAGTTTGTTCGCTTTTCGTTTCCCTCCTCTCGTCTCATCTCATTAGCCCATGTGCTGATCGAGCCAGACCAATAATCAGATGATATTTTTTGCTTTTGTCTTTTGGCTCGTTTTAGACTTCACTTTAGGACTCTCCATCTGTCACAAGGCCACTAGCAATCGTGACAAGGACAAATACAGGTACGGTAATATAGGTGTCTTCTTTCTGTCTCTGCTTTGCGGTCTCTGCTTTGCGGTCTCTGATTTTACGGTGTCTGTATTTGTGCTCTGTTGTGTTAGTGGCAAAATTCCCTGTAACAAAATCCCGAAATAAAAATAATTAAGCACAGGAAAACGAAAAAGGATACAAACTAGCTCCAACTTTGTCACAGACTTGCCTCTTTGATGGCTCATGAGGCTCTGAGAAAACATGTTCAACCCATAAACCTCATCAAACTCAGTCCTTCGGAGTTCGTCGTTTGGTGTCACACTACAAGTACGATGTCACGATAGCTATAGTTCTTTTTTCACCACCATTCCAACCTGGAGCCAGTATGTATAGGGGAATCGCAAAATGATAGGAGGGGTAATTCTAACAAGGAATACGAGATGCATACCTCAGGCGCAATGTCGCGGTGATTGAAATTGTTGTTGGGATGGTGCATTCTAATATCGGTGGAAGCATTTTCGAACTTCCCCTGACTGCTAGGTTTCATTTCGGGTTGTTGTCGGGTAAAGAATGAGGACCAGAATGAGTCTGGTGCGATTTTGTTTGAGTTCGTAGAAGTTCGTATAAGTTCTTTGCCACTGTATGGTGCAATTAAGAACCGAATAAGGTAGTTGTTCTCATACTCGTCAAAAGTACTGGTCTTGCTACTGTAGAGACACTACCAAAAGTACTCACCTGTAGTTGCTCCGTTGCTTATTATCTCCAAAGCAATTTCACATCCCTTGGAGGCAGTGTACGTCAAGCGAGACATATTACAAGGACAAGAACACGTTTCTCTCGGTGAACGGCTCCGGTGATTAAAGACGGTGGATTTAATATTAATATTAATATTCAAGATTCATTCGCAAGTGGAGACTCTCCATATTTTGACGGAGCTCCGGGTATTGTGGTACGAGTGCATTCAAGTACGTTCATACTGCTATGAGTAGGTACACCTGGATTGAAGACCAAAAACAAACTGTAAGATCACACTCACGTGGTCATTCGATTGTCGTCTTTTCCGCTTCTTTTTCTATGCGTCATCAGCTTCTCTCTTGTTTACTACAGCTCCTTCTGACTCGTCCGATATCGGTCTCTAGACAAGGACATTTCTGGTTCTTGGCGCGTGGGGGTAGCTGAGAAGCGAAAAAAATGATGCAGTACGCTGAATACGTTGAATACGCTGGATACGCCGTGTCCCAGTTTCATGTCCAACTTCCTGTTCCGGTCTGGGTGAATCATACTCACATGTCAAATTGAGGAGTCCAAATACGGTAATTATGAGAAATTGAATGGTTAGTAAAAGTACTCTCACCGGGACAGGTATATAATAAGAACTCGGGGGAATTCTGAGATGAAAAAGTGATGGAAATAGGAATGGAAAAAGTCTCATATTCTGGACTTACTCCATGGCGTTAACTATAGTATCGGAGTAGTTGATGTCATACTACTCGTACCATGAGGAGTATCGTACGTACATTTGCTGCAATGAGCAAAAACCGTTAACCCTGAAAACTGCTCTCAATGATCTGAAACGGCGCCGTTATCTGCACCCCTTATCCATATGTTTTCGTCCTCAAGGCGTTCGTTGTTTTTTCTCGTTTTTCTTTTTCCTGATACATCGCCTCAATCCGTATTCTTATTCTGACTACACAGTATCCTCAACTGGTTACCTGTAAGTGCCTTCCATGCAGTAGTCTCTCGCTAGTGTCTAAACCGAAGCCATCAGAAGTGGCCTGACATGTGCTTGTAGTTGGACATGTTGGATGCACGTTAAACAGGGCTGTTCGAACCGATGTACAAGTAGTCATATCAAGACTCTTGATCCATAACAAGACTCTTATATATAAGGCTTTTCATTCTACAAACTCTTCATACTCTACCTGACTCTTCATACTACTAGTACAACACTCTCCATAGACTGTACCCCTTCCACCACCACTTCTCCACAATCTACTAATACCCCTCGGCACCGGGCCGGACACACTATATCTACACCGCACACTAATGGCACCGCTGGGACTTTGGTGGGATATCTACGGCGAAATTGGCCTGTAACAGCTGCCTGCTAAAGCTGGCATGCATTCCCCATAAACTTGCGTTAGCATGAATTTTAAAAAAAGAAATGATTCCTGTTGGAAGCGGTTGAGGTGGATATAATGGACGTTGAGCAAAGAAAAAAGAAAAGAAAAGAAAAGAAAAGAAGTGGTCTGGATACGGGAAGTGTGAGATGAGCACCGTTACGAGTACGAGTACGTCACTATACGTGGATAGATCGAGGGCAAGTAACTGTAGATGCACGATTTTGAAACAGATGAAACGAGTATGTGGCAATTAGAGAGTAATACAAGACTGTGGATACTTGACTGGACAAGGAACGGTAGTCCTCAAAACTCGTTCTCACCATATTCAATTACCTGGGCTCGGGCAGTATGTACCGTCACCTTTTAGATGTCTTCTATCAGATATGGACCAAGAAGGAAAAAGATGATACCGGCGGGGAAATACCAGCTGTCATGTAAAGGTACTGTATCTGTCTCCTGTAGTCTGCCTTCAGATACCCTTTTATCGAATTCTATAAATACCTACTTCTACAAACAGGTTTTGTATAGCTTACAGCTTTAGAATCCAGGCCCCATGAACAAGTCTTAGGTCTCATGCCTAACACTAGACCTCTGCCCTAAATTGCCCTAAATAATCACCACCAACCATCTCATTCATAATTAAACTTGATCCAGGATTTAATCATTGATGTAATTAAAAGATACTCGCGCCCTCATGGACTACGACTAACCCTAGCTTCTTACCTTACACTATGACTTGATCCAGACTCCTTCAGTATTGTTATCAGATCAACTTTGTTATTCTGGTCCACTTCTCTATGAACGTCTTCCTTCACCTACGAGTACGAGTATATACGTACGATACCAGCAAACCCATCAAATCAGAATAACCAACAAACGATGTACACCAAGTATGATTCTGTTATGTTGCTCTTGTAGACTATTGCTCTGTCATATTAAAACCATGAGAAAAATGACTGTAAAGAACAATTCGGAAAAGTACTTCTTAAGAACAATTACTCCTGTTCACAACTCATCACGTGTTGAATTCATTATTTTGACTTCCATTGAATGATCTTCAAGATCAAGATCAACTCCTGCCTATGACTCTGCTACAATATCTTCATCCACTTTCCTAAGTAAAAGTGCACGGCTATCAACCCCCCGATCAACTGGTACCAACTCGTACTCATGATCATCCATCCCGAAATGTCTCAAGTCATGCTTCCATGCTTAAATGCCTCGAGTAACCTTCGTCTACGCTTGCTCTCCACAAGCTCTCGAAGCTCTCTAAGCTCTCCATAGGCTCCCTTTTTTCTCTACACGCAAAGTAAATCAGAATCTAGATGGGTTATGCTTTTATATATATACTTAAACAAGTTGATGATGTCTCCTTAGATGAGAGCGGCGGCGAAGGCAGCTCCAATGGCCAGAGCGGCAGCAGCACCGTTGTAAGAGGCTCCGTTAGCCTGCTCCACGGGAACAGAGGCAGAGGGGGTGGCCTGGGGGGCAACGGTGGCGGCGGGGGTGGTTCCAGCAGCGGGCTTGGACTCGGCGGGCTTGGACTCGGCGGGCTTGGACTCGACGGCAGCGGAAGAAGAGGGCTTGGCCTCGGCGGTGGACTGGTGGCACTTGTCATCCTCGCAAGAGGTGATGGTGACGACGGCGGTGGACTCGACGACGACGGCGCCGGTCTTGGTGACAACGTCGGAGCCGGAGGCAGATCCCTCAGCGGACTCGGCGGCGGAGGAAGAGCCCTTGGTGGCCTCGGAGGAAGAAGCAGCTCCGGTGGCGGAGGACTTCTCCTCGGCGGAAGAAGAGGCCTCAGCAGAAGAGGAAGCGGCGGCGGAAGAGGAGGCCTTGGTGGAGGAGGAGGCAGCGGAAGAAGACTGCTTGGAGCCTCCGACAGAGGCGCCCTGCTCCTTGCAGGAGGACTCGAAGGCCTGCTTGGCCTTGTCAGCGTCTCCCTCGGGGCATCGCTTGTCGAGGCACTCAGTGACGGACTCGCCGAGCTTGGAGCAGATGCAGCCGACCTTGTTGAGAGCGTCGCACTCGGAGTTCTTGGTCACCTCAGACACACAGGCGAGGAGACAGGCGGGGGGGCAGCGAAAGCAACAGAGGCGGCAGCAGCAAGGGCGACGATGGAGAACTTCATTTTGTGTTGTGGGTATTTGTGTAAGAAATATAAATAACGAGTGTGGGTATTAGTTGTGTTGTGATGATCGAAGATGAAGAAGAAGAGAGAAGAGAGACAGCACAAAATGTCAGAGGCTATATTGGGGGAGGTTGTCCAAAACACAGCAAAAGTCTAATTTTGGGAAATGCCTCGAGGGGGGTGGTGTGTGAGAGCTTCTATTTTTAGGACCAGGGGGGAGTGTATAAAATGGGATGGGGGAGAGATATGGCGACTCTGAAAACACAGAAATGATAGTATCGTCGAGCTGATCAAAATGGCGTCTTTAAATCCCCAAATATGACCCTCACCGTCGAATTAAAGGGCCCTCTGGTCTCATATCTTCGCCTTTGAGACCTCCCAAACCTTAGCAGCCCCATTTTTAGAAAAAAGAAGCCTTCGCTGTCTTTCGTTCGCCAACATTGTCCCAAGAGAAGGGGCAATAAAAGACACGCCAACAGATGACATAACGCGTGCACGGAGAGTCGCTGGTGGCTGGTGTGGCGGTGCCCTTGCAAGGGGCGACAGGGCTACTGTCGTGCCAGGGGCTATGTGGTTAGTTATTTTATTCCTTGCTCCAAACTAGTCAGGATCCTTAGCCTCATTTCTCGCAACCTCCTAACCCATCATCACAGCCTCATGTACACCCCATGGAATTTCTGTCACCTTCACCAGTCCGATGGCACTCTGTTGCTGGCAGTCATAACATTGCTGTTGAAATATGCAAAACACAGCCAAACAAGGATCCGCCCTAACCCTCAATGTGGCCATGCAGGGTAACAAGACGAGGAGAGAACTTTGTGTGGAATGTGAACGAGTAGTGGTTGGCGTGGTAACGGGTCACGTGTGTATTTAGAGGCTGGGTATGTGTAGACAAGTGAGGATTATATGCACGACCTGGAGACTGGAGTTATCAGAAACTGGAGTTATCATGCCATATTTTTATCATGCCATATCCAGTACAGTACCATATTATCAGACTGGAATGATGACTAAGATGTGGAGCTCAAGTATGGAGTATCAGTGGTATGAGTTCAAAGGTTGGGTTTCTGGTTCCTTGGTGTTGTCTTGTTTTGTTCTGATTTTTCTCGATTTTTCAAATTTCCTTGGTTTTTCTTGATTTTCATTTTATCATTTTTTATCATTTTCTATCATTTTTACCCTTTTTTAATCTTTTTAATCTTTTCTTATCATTTGATGATTTAATTCATAATTAATTCATGACTCACCAAAGTCGACTAGAGCTGCATGTGCTGCTTCGCTTAATGGTGACCGTAAACCGCTGGTTTTGGTCAAAAAAGAAGCAAAAAAACTCCAAGAACCATCTTCAATCGATTCTAAACACATCTACATCCCCAAAACTGCTCCAATCGTCTTCCTACCACCTCTACAACTCCTACTTCCCTCCACCCCATGTCACCCCACACAACCTTAATCTCGGATAAGGAATTCCGTCGGATCAACTCTCCAGACAATTAAAAAAAAAACCTGTCATTGTCGTCGAAAAAACTACAACATGATCACAATTCTAGGAGCAGGTGTTATTGGTCTTTCCACAGCTCTAGTTCTGGCAGAAAATGGCCACAAGGTGAAAATCGTCGCTGCTCATCTTCCTGATGTAGCTGGAAGCGATGGAGCTCCTGCTTCGTACGCTTCAGCTTGGGCTGGAGCTCATTTCCGTCCTTTTCCCGCCAAAAACAACGGCGAAAAACGACTGGCTGAGTACACGTTTGCTACTCAAAAGTTCATGAACAAGCTGGCTGAAACTCGTCCTGAGTCGTCAGTGCAGATCATTCAAGGTGTGGATTGGTTGGATGAACCTGATCAATTCTACCAAAAGTACCAGGGTCTGTGTATTCCCGAGTTTCGAGTTTTTGAGCGAAACAGATCTGCCCAGGGTACCAGCGACGACATTGACCCCTTTTCCACTGTTCCAGAGTCTGTCAATTGGATCGCTTCTTACAAGGCTTGGAGTGTCAATGCTCCCATGTACATTCAATGGCTGTATCGAGAGCTCATGTTTGTTCATGGAGTGGAGTTTGAACGACGACACGTGTCTTCTTTGAAAGAGCTTTTTGGCAACGGTTCTTCTATCGTTGTAAACTGTTCTGGTAACGGTCTGCAATATGATGGAACTCAGGACCCTCTTTGTTTCCCTATTAGAGGCCAGACTTTGCTGATTCGAGCGCCTAAAGCTCACAGATACAACGACGCCACCATTACTCACCAGGGCAAGGACGGAAACTGGACGTTTATGATTCCTAGAGGACTCCATGGAGGCTGGATTCTAGGAGGCACTAAACAGATCAAGGAGACTGATTCTAAACCCAGAGAAGAAGACACTCGGGCCATTATTGAGCGAGGCAAGCGCATTTTCCCAGAACTGCTTTCGGAAAACGGTTCTTTTGATGTCAAACGTGTCAATGTTGGTCTTCGTCCTGCCCGAGAAGGAGGTTCTAGGGTTGAAACTGAACGGGTGACTGAAGGAGTGGTTGTTCACGGGTACGGATGTGGCGGTAGTGGCTACGAAATGTCCTACGGCATGGCTTTGGATATTTCCAGGCTGGTTGAGGGGGCTATTAGGGAGACTAAGAGAAGTAGTAAGTTGTAGGGGTTTAGGAGACAGGAGGAGTGAAGGAAGAGTATCAGGAGGAGCCAGCTTGGTTATAGCACTACTGTACTGTATTGGTACTCGTACTTGTGCTATTGGAGTATGTGGGTTTCAGTGCTGTTGGACACTACAATAAGTGTACGCTTCCGCTGAGTTTCTAAGGAAGACAATCTAGATAAACGTAATGAATTGATATGTACACTTAAGTCATGGGATCCGGGGAATATTTTCTTTCTGATTTCTTTCTATATTCTTTCTGTAGGGTTCATTCCTGCTCTTCCAAGCCAGACCCCCTACGTTTTCCACAGACTGGCCCAAATTCCTCAGAAATACCCGCATCGATATAGGGACTTGATCAGAGTGTCCCGTGGAGTTGAATGATTCTGCCAAAACCTCTCTTGTCTCTCCTACGAGCTCTTATCAACATTTAACCCCCACTCTCTTCGTACGACTTCTTAATACGCTGATCACAACTCCTGGAGAAACACTACTATTATAATTCAGACTTTACCATTGTGATCACAGAAAGCGTATGATTCTAATAATACCATTCATATTTCTCCTATTTAATCTGTCCAGCTTTTGGACTCACCTCCCCAGTTGTAGTACTTATAATTGTGCTTCCAACTCCACCAGTAATACCTGAATCACAATGGAAACCCTACTATTGTATTTCACAGACTTTTGGGATTACTACAGTACTGTACTGTACCCATCACGCCAGTCCTTCTATCTCTTGTTCTTTTTTCTTTCAACAGAGGCGTTCTTAATCTGTGTTCTTACAACTCCCCCTAACTTTCTCATATATACACCCATTTATATAGCTAGTTAACTATACTACTGTAATTGTGAAACTGATCGCGAATATGACGCTGGTCAAGTCGCCCTGTTCATGAGAGTAATTCTGAGGGAGTTAGATGCAGTTCGGTTGTAACGTAGAACTGTGGGCGTTGGTGTAAAAGGTTATGGGGATACAGTAGGGGGGACCTACTTGGTATCAAACGAATCAGCTGGTAGAGGAGAGACTGATTATCAACTAGCTGTCAGCATGTGGGTATTTTTGACCAAGTTGGGAACAGTTATGTAAGCAGCTCAAATGAGTGTCTTGGATGTTAAAGTGTTGCAGGGATATTAACAGGAAGTAACACCGTATTACTATAACATATCGAATCATAGAAATATAATGATCAAGTTCCTGTGACGATGCGGGTATTTCCGATCGATCTGGGCTCGGGTGTGTGAGCAAGAGTAGTAAGCGTTATAGTGTAAAAAGTTGGAAAGAGGAGAAAGAAGAAACGGGAAGGGTATTGTTAGAACCGACTAGCTTAAAATAATGGTCAAGTTAAGTTGCCATAATCGTATAGGCACTTCTGGTGAAGTTGGAAGCAGTTCTATGAAATAGCAGAAATACGATTGTCGGGGTTAAAGGTATGTAATACGTGGAGAGGAAGACTCAAAAGGTATCAGAAGAATCTAATCTCTCTGATTAATTAAATGGCTAAGTCTTCCTGGTAATAGCTATATTTTGTATCAAGTTGGGGGGAGCTGTATGGAAAAGTAGAATTCGGGGTGTAGTGGTCAAAAGTGATTCTGAGATAGCCTGAGAGAAGGAATTAATTCTGTGGGCTCCTACCAGTCAAGGGATCACTCTGGTTAAGTCGCTGTGGAAAAACCGGTACTTTTGATGAACTTGACCACAGTTCTGTGGAAAGTAAAAAATAGTAATCTCGATTTTAAAATAGATACAGAGATGGTAGGAGATAATTCAATGGTATCAAACGACTCCCCAGGTTTGTAGGAATACAATGGTTAAGTCGACATATCGATACAGATATTCATGGTAGATTTGGCTACAGCTGTGCAGTGGAGATAAATTGTATGGTTGGTGTTAAAAGTTGGGAAAATGTAATAGGATCACTTTGGAAGGTATTTCTGGAATCTCTGGACTCGTACAAAGATGACGATGCCCATTATGGTGGGAGTTTTTCTGTGTGAGTTAGAAGGAGATGTGTTGCATATATAGAAGTGCGATGGTCTGAGCAAAAGGCGGTAAAGTGGTATCAGGAAGGTGAATTATGGTATCATTGGATTTGTCTGGGTCTTAGGATTACTCTGGGAAAGACTCCAATGTTATACGGGTATTTCTGGCCGAGTTACAGAGTGTTGTGTGGACCAACCGAATTTGGAGTGAGTGTCCTGAGTGGACAAGAGGTACGAGTAGTAACAACGATATGGGTGGTATCAAAATACTCTCCTGTAGATAGGGAATAGAATGGTCAATTCGCCAAAGTCGTGTGAGCAATATTGCCAAAACTTGAAGCAACCGTAGTAGTTGTAGCTTTATCTAACCTAGCCTCAAGGGTTTCTGCGCTTTCAGGAGGGCTTTATAAACGTCATTAAATCGTCTGTAGCAGTCGGGAAGACGTATAGTAGCCATGGGGCTCTTGTTCTACAGAATGCGACCTACGAGAATGCATACATCTGTTCCTCTCATTAAATCCAACTAAAATCCAACTAGTCTAACTAGAGCCCCTCTCGATTACAAGTCACAACCATGTCAATCCACACCAATAAAAATACATTATACATCCTTCATTTCCTTGTCTCCGCCTTCCGTCGTCTCTGTCTCCTCCTCCTCCTCATCAATGTCCCACTCCTTGGCAGTAAGACAGTACTTTTCCGGAGGCAATCTGAGCCCGTAGCCAGGCTGGACTTGTGGCAGCGCTCGTCGGTTACGCTCCTGAGCCATCTCCAAGAGCAGCTCTTTAGGAGGCGCAGGTTTGAACTGGTAGTTGACTCTGGCAGCAATGGCTAGTCGTACATCTTCAACCGACAATGCTGAGGTGGAAACAGCAGCCGCAGCAGCGTTGGCATTTCCTCCAGATCCGCCGGAAACAGGACCGGATTTGTCATTGTGAGAGTTGTTGGCAGCAGCAGCATGGTCGGAATACAACAGAGCATCATGTAACACGCCCTGAGTGTATCTGTAAGCAAAGTCCATCAGCTGAAGAGGCACTCGCTCCTGGTATGAGTTGACGCCCATGGACGCCAGGATGAGATGCAGCAGCCGCACGTCTCGCGGCGTCGCTGTGTTTGGAAGATCGCCTGATTCCATGTTTCTGATGGATGTTCAGTCGTGTCTTGCCGTGGATTTCAAAAGACAAATAGAGTTACATGTTGGAACTTGCATAGGTTATGAGTATGTGAGAAGGTGAACCATCATGAACAAGAAACTAAGACAACCAAAATAAAAGAAAAAATAGAAAAAATAGAGAAAATAGAGAAAATGGCCAGCCCTTCAATTGAAAGTAGCTACAGGTATACAGCTGGCTATTGTAGTATTCTGCTTATGTAAGCTGTCCTTTTGTGCTACTTGTACCTTTTTCCTTCCTCTATATCTAAACGCGACTATACTGTAATGCCGCACATACCCCACACGGCGATGGACAGAAAAGGACGTCAAAAATTCGCAATTGATGAGATAAACGAAATACAATAGATTGCGAGTATTTCAAATGAGTCTTTGTAATCGCAAACAAATTTCCACATCAAAATCTCTACTGTTCATCGACTTTTAGTCTTCCTCCGACTTGCTGTAAAAGGTTCTTGTTCTTGCTCCTTCACGTACATCCCCTTATGCTGAGTCATCAATTGAGTCTGTACACCCCTCATAACCTCATTTATCAGCATCATAACCCCGTTCCTATCTCCACGTAATTTCTACTACGTAACTTCTCTCCTCTTTACTCTTTAGCATTACACTCTTCACTCCACGTACATTATAGCCTAACGCCTCCCAAACATACTTAAACACGTCGACTCCCAACTCTGCCACCTACTGCACTGCCCAGCACTACAGCACACCATAACTCCCACCATGAAACTGTTTGCCACCATTGGAGTCTTGCTCCTGGCTCTGCTGGCCTTCTTTGTGCAGCCTGCCGAGGCCGAGCCCGATGCCGAAATCACCCACAAGGTCTACTTTGACATCAAGAAGGGCGACGAGGCGCTCGGACGAGTTGTCATGGGTCTCTACGGTGATGTCGTGCCCAAGACCGTCGAGAACTTCCGAGCTCTGTGCACCGGCGAGACCGGCAAGGGCTACAAGGGCTCCAAGTTCCACCGAGTCATCAAGAACTTTATGATCCAGGGAGGAGACTTTACTCGAGGAGACGGTCGAGGAGGAGAGTCCATCTACGGCCAGAAGTTCCCCGACGAAAACTTCAAGCTCAAGCACACCAAGCCCTACAAGCTGTCCATGGCCAACGCTGGCCGAGACACCAACGGCTCCCAGTTCTTCATCACCACCGTTGTCACCAGCTGGCTCGATGGCAAGCACGTTGTTTTTGGCGAGGTGCTGGAGGGCCAGGACGTTGTCGACAAGATCGAGAACACTGCTGTCGGCGGAGGCTCTGCCCCCAAGGTTGCCATCACCATTGCCGACTCCGGAGAGCTCCCTTTCGAGAAGGCCGACAAGTCTGAGGCCGAGACTGCTAAGCCCGCCAAGGGCAAGGCCGACAAGGATGAGCTCTGACTACATGGCTCCAAAAAGAAGGCTATGGAAATCTACGATAAGCTGAGGGACCGGACCCAGGCCGTGTACGACCGGGAAAAGCACCACGCCAGCTGTTTCTTTGTGTTTCTCTTCACCGCTGCCTGCGTGATTGCCATCAAGGCCCGAGGGTCCAATGCTCTCAAACACCGAGCAGAGTAAGAGAAAGAATCGATATGAATGTTACTTTGTTATCGTACTTACCCGCATGGTGTACGCAGGGTGTGTAATATGTGTCGGTACTGTAGATCCGTAATATACCTGACTGTAGGTAATATCAGGTTAAATGCAATGTCTATATGCTGGAGAAGGAGGAGATAGCTCAATGACTTGCGTCAATGGGGCTACCTCTTATTCTCATTTCGAGGTCTTGTTGACCATGTTGATCAACGGAATGTCGTCGCCTGAGTCCTGCGCCTCGTCGTCGTACTGATACGGCTCCTGAGGCTGCAGATGCTGGGGAAGATCGTACTGCGTCCGCTTCTGCTGCTGCTGGCGCTGCTGCTTGATGTATGCCTGGTTCTGGTCGCGGATCTGGACCTCCTTGGCGGCCGCCTCCCGGATCTTTTGCAGCACCTGCTTGTTGAGCGGGAACTGTGTGCCGTCTCCGCGGACAGCCTCGCTGGGCTGGATC
The DNA here is from genome assembly GCA_017639365.1 of Yarrowia sp. E02. Taxonomy (NCBI): domain Eukaryota; kingdom Fungi; phylum Ascomycota; class Dipodascomycetes; order Dipodascales; genus Yarrowia; species Yarrowia sp. E02. Next base: position 3,736,587 of record JAAQQX010000001.1, read on the forward strand.
GGTAGCAGCCACATCCACCACCGGTCGCCCATGACGAGCTGGAAGTTGCGTTTCCAGCCCACGTCATACACATTGCCCACCGTCTTGGAAGTCGGCGCAAATGTGTATCTGTACGCCGCGGTGGGCACGGCGGACCGGTACTGCGTGCTCTCCAGGAACTCGACCGTGCTCTGGTTGTTGAACACCAGGTAGAGCGTGAAGGATGAAAATGTGCCGACGGCAATGGCGAACACCAGCGCCAGCACCATGAGGATCATCACGTTGACGGAGATGGCGCCCACGTACTCCGAGTTGCCGTCCGGGCCTGGTCTGCCTCCAATCTCCAGAATGTGGTTGTAGAAGACAAAGCCTGTGGAGCCGAGACAGACGAAACAGAGCACCGTCACGTACCACAGAAAGAGCACAAAGTACTTGTGGTTGTGGAAGCCAATGGCCGTGGCGAACCAGGGACAGTAGTGGTCAAACTTGAGCACGCAGCGCTTGTAGTTTGAGCAGTGGTGCGAGCGGTCCGGTTTCCAGCCGATGCATTTCGTGCAGAACCGCAGCCCGCCGTTTTCTTTAGCGCACACCGAGTTTGCCATCTCCCGGGGAGGCGTGAGATGCTGGCCATCGGCGCTGCATGCGTTTTGGTACTCCATGAGTGGAACGCCAAAGTTGTCCAGGTCCGTGGGGCTTCCAGGACCGACTTTGCACACCTTGAGATAGAGAATGTTGCACATGATGCCGAGTGCGACGCCGAGCACGCCATACACCCGCCAGAAGAGGGTGTCGGATTCAAACAGCTGCGGCTCCCAGCACACAAGCCATGCATGGACCCAGCAGGCCCAGATGATGAGGAAGTTGACGACTAGAGGCAGAAACGCCTTGGCGCCGAAGAAGCACCACTTTTCGCACGCAAAGCAGCACTTGCGGCACTGCATTCTGGGACGGGTCTGGAGTCGTGCGGTGTAGTGCGTACTGTCGTGAGGCACGCGCTTTAGTGTGTGGTGATGGTGCTGCACTACGAGACTAAGTTAGAGTGGATCAGATCAGTTAAGAGGTGATGAGGAGGAGGAAAGGAGAGGAGAGAACGAGTCTGAAGATTAAGTATTGGGCTGTGGTTTTTGTGTCTCTCGAGGAGACACAAACAGACAAGCTTATATTATGGTCTTGGACAAGGACATTCGACCAGTCTGTTCTACACGTCATCATTGCCACCAGGCAGTGCATCTAAAGTGGCGAAGTTACAGTGTAGGTGTGACGAGTGTAAATACTGTATACAGTACGAGTAGCTATATCTTGTACAATAATTGTAAGACTCTAAATTCTCACCTTACAATGATTGTACACGTACTCGCACCAGTACACGTACTCTTGCCACTCTCCAATCTCGTCAATCAAATCAATTAATACTAACAACTATCGTCAAGCCTAGTTGTACTTCTCGGTGAGAGTCTGGACCAGAGCAATGTACTCCTGCTCGGCCTCCTCCTGAGACTTGCCCTTGAGCTTGTCCCAAGAGTCCCACTTGTACTTGGCCTTGAAGTTGAAGGCACCGGGTCGGTCGGTGTTGTTGTCGCCGACAGTAGCCTGCTTGTACAGTCCGTACAGCTGGGTTAGTGGTCTTGTGACTAGAGAGGCATTGTCTCACTGTCTGTGACACTGTCCGTGTGTGACACTGTTTGTGTCGTCATACGTGGCACACCATTGTCACTATACTCACCTCAAGAAGCTCGTCGTCGGAAGGGGTCTTGGAAAGCTTCTGCACAGAGTCGGCCTGGGTTAGTTGAGCTGTTCAATCAAACGAGCAATTGTGTGCGCAGGAGTTTGTGTAACTAGATACACGACTCAACACACGCTAGCTACTCACAGCGGCGGTGAATTCGGCGGAAGGCATGATGATAGAGATGTGGTGTGTGGAGATGACGACAGCAGACAACGTGAGTATATGGTGTGCTAGTTTGAGGGTTAGGGCTGGAGACGGTTATGGGGAGAGTGAGCCGAGGTTATACAGTAATGCTTTGTTGAACCCAATTAACGAAGGGTATTTTGTTGGGATGTGAGTGGTAGCAATTGTGTCTTGTTTTGGTGCTTATGTAAGCCAGGTACTGCCGTAAACTGCTGGTATTCATTGCCACAATCGTTCTTCTTCAATTGACGAATTTACACCCGTTTTCTTCACTTTTTTCTTCACTTTTTTCTTCACTTTTGCTCCACCTTTTTTCCCAACGTCATCGAACAAGTGCATGACTAGTGCAGATTAGGGGTCAAGGAGATGAGGTGGGGTGGAGGGGTATCTGGAGGTGTTTGGTGATGATATGAGGTTTGTTTTATGTTATTTGGAGGTTTTGGGGTTGTTTGGGGTGTATTGGTGAGTCTTGTTGTATGGTTGATTGTTGGAGACTTTATCCTTACACTTTGATACATTATACTACGAGTACGCGTACGATCAGTATTCTTTTGTCTCGTTGTTACTATAACCAGAGAGCTCTTTCAAACAACAGCCCACTATGATTATCACACCGTTACACGCATCATACGATATTAATTCAGATGGTGCAATGAGCCTCGGTATCGTACTGAGCCGAGATACGTTCGAATGGTCTTATGAGCAAGTATGGCCTTATAGTACGAGCACCATAGTGGTCTTATGAGTAGCAATGAAGAGAAAAAGGGCAAAGAAAGGAAATTGAAGAAAAACAAATTATAAGGTCAGCTGGAACTCTCCTTTTGGTCTCCTTAATTCTGTCGGTATTTGCAACTTTAGTACAAGTCTATACTCTACTCTAATGATCGACAATCACCCCTATCTCACGTCTATCTCACGTCTAGTATGCGAGATGTGCATCTATCAAGGAATATCTTAGTCAGCGTTATTGTGGGTGCTTTGACATGTGCAAGTGCAATATATGACTCTGTCAGACTTGTAGGCAGTTTTATTGCTCTTTTCTACCTGATCTACCCCTTTCCTATAACGTTACTAAGCCACACCAAGGTCAATCCAAGACAAGGTCAAGGTCTATTAGAAAAAAGATCAACCTGAAATAACCCTTGGCTAGTCTCATTGTGGGATAACAGGAGGTTTAGTCTTTCTACTTTTGTGGTGTGATACTTATACAGGTACAACTTGTTGCTATAAAAAAAGAGTATTACAAAGGTTTTAGAACTCGGAGTAAAAGAGGTATGGAGATTAGGACTTGACAGGAGTGATTAGGCTGCCTCTCTGCTTTCGAAATACCCCCATTTATGACTCTCTGGTTTTATAACAGGTAGGTATAAGCAGTATTGAAGTATTTGGTGGAAATAAAATGGCTATAAAACACCAACTAAAGGGATGTTATAGTCCAGAACTTCGTTGGATGGTTGGTATATTCTATTACTTTTAATCATTCACCTTTCTAGGTCTCTTGGATGTTCTAGCACGGTTAATAGGTCTCCCTTCTTAACCAGTAGGTGTACGTAAAGATCTTAATAACACGAGTAAAAGGGATCACAAAGATAGGGACTTTCTTCAAGACTTGTCCTAGTCTCATTGAGTTAGTGGCTCTCGTTTTGGGGCTCTCTGAGCTGTTTTGAACCACTTTTTGAGAGCCTGTCTGATGCTATGTTGAGACATGATAAGTAAAATGGCCTTAAAATAAGAACTAAAACCAGTATCGAGTCAGGGACTGGCCTGAAGCTTTAAATCAGCTATTAAACGTTGCTATCACCTAGCATTTGGCTTCATTGGTCTTTTTTACAGGGTTAAGACACACTTTTATGATCGCATGCAGAACTTGACGACTACATAAACATCAGTAACTGAAAAAAAGAGAGATGGAGATGGAAACTTGGTTAGAAGGTTTATTTTGCCTATCTACGTAGGAAATATCTCTCTCTCTCTTTACTAATATGCTTTTTACCGGCCATTGTGAGCGATATTGTGTCTTCTCACAGAACTTTGGGGTTTGATAAAGGGATATTAAACACAAAATAAAAGTGGTATTGTGACAGAGACTTGAATATGAGACTTTCTTATCCTCAGTACACATCACATATACCACTTTATCTCACTGTGATCTTCTGAACATTCGTTAAGTGCCGTAATGTGAAACACAGTAAGAACATAAATCGCTTCGAAACGTGAACCAAAAGATAAGCTGACAAAGGGACTTAGTCAGGTAGTTTAGGAGCCCTCATGAATCTCATTGTACCTTTCCTCTCTCAAATCATCCTCCTTGTATTATTTTTTACCCAGATTTCAGAAGCTTTCACAACTTATGATTACGTAGAACTGTCACAAAAAACACATAAAAGATCTATCGAGTTTGTAACTGTGTCCAGAGGTTCTTCCGGCGCTTAGAATACTCCCAAAAACGTGTTTCACCACATTATATTATCATATGGCAGATTGAGTGACTTCTCGATGATACTGTAGATCCTAGTCACGATTAAAAAGCCACATCAGACGAACCAGATGAGACATCGAGAAGAGAACTTTACCATTGGATTTATCACTTTTCAGTTCGTCCATTTATATCCCTTATTATTCTCTCTAAATTTCTCTGGACCTATAATATGTCATCTCAAATTCTTTACTAAACGAAGTGTTCATATAATGTGCCATAAGACGTGAACAAAAAGTGGTGTAAACATGGAGACTCAGTCATAAGTTTCTTTCGGTCCCATTGTAGCCCATCAACCTCTTATCCCCGCTACACTGCTAATTTCCTGTCATTCTTACTCCTATTTAGACTCACGTACATACTGTGATTCCGTAAAAGCGTAACAAACGCAGAGATAATAAAGCCAGGGGATTGAGGACTTCACTGTGAGTTTTGTAACCCTCCTTTGACTGTCCCTACAGTATAGCTTTTTGTCGTCACTCTTTTGCTGATATCATGTTTTCTGAGCCATATGCATATCCTGTACCAGTATACTATCTCTATTCAGGTGCTATAAAAGAAGTGATGATTTCGGGAAACCTTTGAAAAGCGCGATAAAACGGTAGCGTTAGACGTCTCCGTCCTGTTAAATAACATGGACCATCTATTACCTGCGTTTCCTGCCACAGGTTACTTTTTTCCGATTTATTATAGTTTTTAAACAGCTTATTTTTGTAAAATGTCAGTAAATCTCAGAAAATTGGTAAACCGCATACTAGACAGATACCAGCTTTAACCCCTTCCAACACCCCTATTCCCTATTTCCAGGGTAAGAAATGATTTTTTCGGATTAAATAGGATTAAATAGGATTAAATAGGATTAAATATGAATAAAATTCTAATTTGAACGGAAGCAATGACGTATTGTACACCTTTTTCCAACAACTACGTAGAGGACAGTTATTAGGCTGTACAAGTACGAGTACCAGACACATTGTCTCCATCTTCGACTACCTGTTAGAAACAACGCTTAATAACCACCCAGTAACCAGCAACCACTCTGTAGCGCCTCTCCTCCCGCCCAGTGCAGTTTGACAGCAAGAAACAAGGTTTTCAACTTTGCGATCTTTTGGACAAGGTTGAGGCAGGTGCCTATACGCAGAAAAACCGGTGAGGTTTTTTGTCCCAATGTAGAGACGCAGATTCAGGCAGGGACGCCAAGCGACGTTAAGCGGAGTGCTTGAAGGGTATTTTGGAGGTGGAGAGACGAAATATAGAGCGTTTTGTAAGCATTGATAAGCCGCTATTGGCCTGTTATTTAAAATTGTCAGGAGGTCGTCTTGCCATTAGAGTTACGTAAAGTCTATGACATTCCTTTCCTATTCAGGTGTCTACGTTATTACGTTATTACACAGTGCATAGGCTTGTAGGGATTAGTTTAGGGGTAGGGAGGTGTTGGAATACTAAAGGAGGTTTAAAAAAATAGGTCACATGTGATTTAAGCAACGAAGGGAGTATTTTCGAATTTCAGTTAATTATTTCTATACTTTTTCTTGTTCTCTAGTCGTTTTTTTTCTGCATGGTTATCTGGAACTGTAAAGTGTCCAACTACCGGCTTTTGCTGTGGATGTGGTATCACAGGAAGATAATGTACTCATGAGAGCACGTGAGATAATGTAACTGTCACGTGACAGGTAACAGTACACCGTTCCATTACTTAGTCATCTACTGTCCAATCCTCTTATCATATGCAATGTATTAATGTGATGCCTAGGCAAATAAATAATTAGTGTGAGCCCAGATCTGGGTATGAGTGTAAAGTGAAAGAAAGACTCAATACCCAAACTTGTAATACTGTGACAGTAGAACTAGTTCGAGATCTTAGCAGGCAGTGACATGGTACTGTGGCATGGTAACATGAGACAGGGCACTACGTACCCTGCTACCTTACATCTTCAAGCCATCCCGCCACAAGTTCGCATTCAACTCACTGCCCTTCAACATATACACCACCCGTCGGAGCACAAACGCCGTGTTTTTGGGAATGTAGGCAAACACCGCCACAGCCATCATCATGGCAAAAGCCAGTACCACCACGTTAAAAAGTCGCTTCTCAACATCGGTCATAAGGGCATGAGAAGAGTGCACAGAGTAGCTGTACCACCATCGGTTGGGTTTGTCCTGGGACATGGGCACAATGTCCTGCTTGGAGATGAGATCGTAGGGGTTGGACATTTTGAGATTTGGTGAGAGTGGTAATTGATTGTAGTAATTGATAGTCGAAATTGAAGGTCCTCCAGCTCTAGATATAGTCTCCGGCTTTATATATTTCTTTGTTTGGCTCCGGGCGTTTCTTTTAAAGCAATTTGCGTTATTTTCGAGCTCACAGTCTACTTTTTGGCTAACTTTGGGTTTCCGGCTTTTTTGGAAACCCGAGTTTACCGCCGGATTGGCCCGGGGAAAAATGGAAAAAGCCGATATTCGGCTCCACGGACGTCGAGAGAACATATCTACCAGTTCATCTTGTCTCCACCGGCCCCCAACCGCCTTTTAAACCCCATCTCCTCTGCTCTCTACTCATCGAACCTAGTGTCCCAAAAGAGCTTGTCTGTTGCGGCTCTCAATGTTAAACAGTGTGCGGCTGGTGAGGCGTTGTAGCGACAAGAGTTGGAAAAATACCCAGACACCCGATTGTGCGGGTATTTGGGTCATTTTGTGTCCCCAGGCCGGTCTCAGGGACAACGCCGTCACCCCAGTAACGGCCCCAAGACCGTCTTGCCCTACTCCTCTCGCCTAACCATTAGTCTGCGTTTGGGTTTGCACGCGCGCAATAGCAGCATGTTGGTCCGAGAAAGTAAAGATCTACTGTACTACTGGTTACTAAGGAGCCTTACTAAGGGTGCCATACCCCTACACACTCTTACTCTTACAAATCACAAACACGCTCTTACTACCAAAATCCGTCATATCTTCATCTCTTTTTTTAATCTCTTTTTCCTCTTTTTCTTTTTCTCACCTACGTACATCTCGGGCTTGTTTAGCCTTGGGAATTTAGTACAAGCCTTATTGAGGCTTTTAGCACCAACTCCAAAAGTAGCTTAGAGTAGCTCGGAGAATTGTAGTCCAGAATGTTACCGCGGAGGAGGAGTGCTGAGTAAGCAGGGTATATTCAAGTTCTGTTACTCAGGATGCTGTTACCATAGTTACCACCCCGCCACCGTTACCCCGGTTACAGTCGTCCCCAATCACCGTCACCTAGGTTACCACTCTGCTGCCGCACCAAAGCTAAAGGTCTAAAGGTCTCCTGCCCCTGATGCTGCAAGTCAGAAGCCGCTCCGACTGATTGACGGATGAACAAGATGCTCAGACGAGAGTCACCAGATCGTCGCCAAGCAGCCAAGCCGGTTAAAATCTTGGCACCGGGCATCCCGTCCCCCCACAACCAACCAGCTCGTCCTACCCCTCAATAACCCTCCCAAAACGCCATCAGCAGGGCCAGATATGAGACATGGGGCAGCCGGTGAGTTTTGGCTAACAGAACAAGATTGACTATGACTGGAGTAGGGTTTAAAGAGTTTGTGCTTTTGTGCTTTGTGTAACATAAAGGTGACGGAAAGAACAGGTGACTGGACCAATGTCGCAGTCGTACTTCAATATTGGCAAAAGTGTTTGTGTTTTTGTCGATTGCGGCTTTTTGAGGAAAATATATTGTCTTGCTCATGTCTTCCTTTTTTGCCTTGCTTTATTTTTATTGTTCCTTTTTCTCCGTATTCCTTCCTATTAATTAAAGACACAAGTAGCTATAAATCACTAAACATTTCCGTTTCAATAACCATCATAGCTCACATTTATTCATTCCAGCGGGGTTGTGATTAGATAACGCTATGGGGTTAGTAATCAGGAATACGCAGTAGATTTCTTACTTGTGCAATGCATGAATATCGCCGTACAAAAACGACAATGCATGAATCTCGTCGGTATGCTCTTGAGCACTTTTTTTTTTTTTTTTCCCACCGTTGTAAAAAGATTCCACACTCTGGAAAGCCTGCCAAGGAGTCAATGGTTTGTGCTGTATTCCACGCTTTCTGGATTTTATTTTGGTTTTATTTGATTTTTGAAAATTAATTTGATTCAGTTTTGGTTTTATTTTATTATTTTAATTCGATTTTATTCCATTTACAATTACTTGTACAGTCCTCCATGTTGTCTTACAAGTATCGTACGAACGTACATCCATTTAAATGGATTTATTTTTAATTTAATTGGCTCCGAGGTGCACATGTATTTCTCGGAAATTATTTGATTTACAGGGGAATTAAAAAAATATTTTTACAAATTTCGAGGTCGTTTATCGGGTTTATTCAATGACAACACGGTTACTCACTTGCACCGATATAGAAACTGAAATGGATCTGAATCCATCCGATCCATTCATTTTTATCCGATTTTGTTTCCCTTTATTCCCTACGAGTACACGACTTCACATCATTGGGAGTTTGGGCCGAAATTTGAAAATTCAGAAAAACCCCAAATATTTCAGAAAATTCAAAATACCTTTCCAAAAGGTATACACAGCTTCCTAAACCTCCACTCTCATTGTCACTCGCATTTTCCACCCCAATTCCCAAACTCCCACTTTCCTCCTCCCTCCAGTTTGCTTACTAATAGCTTACTCAGCTGAAAAACTTAACCTACAAACCTCCACGCGAGATCACCAAGACCACCTCACATTTCTCCACAACACACAATGAGCCGAATCGCCGTGAGACATTTCAGCGTGGCCCGACGAGTCATGTCCAAGCCGTCGCTGGGCGACTCGTTCGACTCGCTCGTGACCCAGGCTCTCAACGACGAGACCAAAAAGCCCGAGGTCGCTGACGGTGCTCAGAAAAACTCTTCTCGAGACCTTCTGAACCGTCTGGGCGCTCTGTCCAACGACTCCAAGCGGCTCCAGGGTCTGATGAACCCCCACAACATGCGAGACCGTCTGCACTCGCAGTTCCAGTCGATTCCCGTCACCGGAATGGCCCAGCGAACCTGTGTGGAGGTCAAGGAGGGCGGCATTCAGGCTGCTGTTCGACGTCTAGCAGGCGCCGCCAACCTCCACGCCAAGCCCCAGTGGTTCCGACAAAAGTTTTACGAGCGACCTTGTAAAAAGGCCTGGCGAATCAAGACCGAGCGGTCGCAGCGAAAGTTTGATGCTGGCGTGAATGCTGTTTTTTACCAGATTCGACGAGCCAAGCAGCGAGGTTATTAGTGTATATAGTGAATGTAAATAGGAGGTTGCAGTGCAGCCGTTGAAGATGGACATCTAGGGTGGGTGGGTTTGTGTAGTGTGGTATGTTGTGTGATGTGGTGTGCAAGAGAGTGAGTTATCAGAACAAGAGGTTATCTTTTATACTTGTAAGGTGATAGTGTAATGTGATAATTGTATCTTTAGATATATATAGTCTAAGGTGATGCTCTGTGTTATACTTGCGGGTACTGTAGGGTGCTATTCGTACCGATATCAGAACCAGTAGATCAGTAGTCTCTTATCACAGACAATGAAAGACAGGTCAGCCCAGTCTCTATCTTACTGAGTGTATAAGTGTGCCATTTCCTTTTGTAGGTGAGATCCAGACCTATCTTTTGGTAGTACTGTAGTATACTAGTTGTCTGGAGTCTGTAAAAGGAGTGACTTGTCAAGAATAGTCTCTAGGCAGTCTTGTATCAACTGGTGTATCAACTAGAGTATTAGATAGCTCTGATCAAGGTGAATCATATGGCTCCAATTTCACAGGGTCCTAGAGGCTTTCAGTATGAGTCTGAGGCTTTCTCATAGTCTGTTAATTTCTTGGACTATCATCAGAACAATCTAGTTCAGTCCACAGAAACTGAGCTCATAAATTTAGTGAGTCGAATGGACTAGCCTTGGTTATAAAAGATCCCAAGCCTTCTATTTCGAGTTACTGTACTACAAGGGTAAACTGATACCCTGTATAAGAATGTTGAGACAGGGTAGGTATCTGGTCCATTAAGGGTCATGACAGCACAAGTAGACAATATCTATCGATAATATAGCCACTGGACTCCTTTGACTAGATTTATCTAATTATGAGCTAGACTGGACCTACACTAATACACTACAAGTACTGTACTAGTATTACTACAGTCTCATGGTACAGGTTGTGAGTCTGTTGAACCGAGAGAGATATTAGACTATACAACGGACTTAGGAGATAGAAATATGATATAAAAGTCAGCCATACAACTATCCAACTCTAGATCTGACGATGATAGACATATTCCGAGGCTTTACTTGTGAACTACAATACCAACTTCACACTAAAAGTAGAGTATATCTTGTTCCAGTCAATGCTTAGGGTCATGGAACACACTCAACGATACTCCTCAAAAACTGCTCAAAAATCATCAACCGAAATATATCACCAGTAAAAGCGATTTTTGATCCCCTTCTAAACCACCCCAAACTATCTCTATCTCTCCCCACATATATTTCACACCAAAAAAACCCCAAACCTTCTCTATCACTATAACAGCACAACATTATCTCAAATACAACCCAGTAAACACACCAGTAACATCTACATTTGATAATCCGATACTGCAGAGCTCAACAAACCCATCTACCTCGTTACCCCTTTTCAACCACCTTTCCAACCATCTTTTACGCACCAATACTCAGTCCATACATATCCCTCCTTATCTCGATATTTTGTTAGACACTAAGGCCAAAAAACTAGACCAAATTGTAGCCCTGGTCCCGGCATTTATCCCTATCAACTCCACCATGCTCTACCAACTTTTTCCACCCAAAAAATCAACCCTTCCCTCACTCAGCCTACCCAACTCCAGTCAGATTACCAAATAGAAGACCAAACAATAAGCTGACCCAGCCAAACTACATCACCGTAAACCGCTGACTAAGCACACCCCTCATATACCCCTCATTTTCACCGCCAAACCAAAACTTCCTCCTACCGTACCAAAACCTCCATTGACCCCACCTCAACTTCAAACCTTAAAATAAACGGTTTATTTGAGTCGCCGTTTAAGGTTTGGATACCGGGATCATGAGTCTGATCTGATCCCGCGCTGAAATTAAACCACCTTGCACCACTGTTTCCTACAACCACATTCGTCTACGTATTCCTGTGTTTTTTGTTCTTTCTCAAATGCATTACTCCAATGTACATAACCGATCCGATCCGTTTTTTCCGTTCCGTGTAAAATAATAAAATGTTTCTTTTCCCCCCATTTGTGTCTGTGTCTGTGTCTGTCATGAGGTGAGGGGAGAGTTAACCCCAGACGGTGGTGGTGGACATGCCAAGAGCGCTCTTCTTGGGCCACGGTCGCTGGGAAGATGCAAGGGCGTCCGGCTTGGTGCCGATGGGCGCAAACACGGACGGGGGCGACGTCTCCTTGTCGTCTGCGGCGGCGGAGGCGCTTTCCGACTTGCCGATACCTAGGCCTGCAAACGGGTCAAAGGTGAAGGAGATGGGCGATGACGTAGCCGAGGTGACCGACGGCTCGAACGCCTTCTTGTCGAACGACTTGGACCCAAACTCGTCTGCAAACTCGTCCTTGTCGTCTCCTTCGTCGAGCTCCAGCGACATGTCTCCGAGACCCTTGATGGCCGAGTCCACCTCGTCAAAGTCCGTCACGTCCCGGTCGCCTGTTCGGGGCCGCTGGGTCTTTGTGAACGGGCCTGCGGTCGGTTGCAGCACCGGAGTCATGGCTGACGTGGCCACGAGCGCCGGCGAGGGCATGGAGCCCACGGAGCCGACGGATCCCAGCCGCGAGTGGGTCTGGAAGCTGCTGTACGACTGCGAGCGGTAGCTCTGGGGAGGGGCGTGGGCCGGAATCTGGATGGACTGGGGCTGGGCGGATGCTAGGCTGACCTGGGGGATGTTGTGGGTGTGGGAGGTGGTTTGTGAGTTCAGCTGGGGGCTGTAGTAGTAGTTTTTTCGGTACTGTTGGTGAGCCTGATGAGCCTGATGCTGTTGCTGGGGTTGCTGGGGTTGCTGATGCTGCTGGTGGACCTGCTGCTTGTCATAGTAGTACTGAGGAGGGCTCTTTCTGTACTTGTGTTGGTTGGGTTGACCATAGCGACCGTAGCTGTTGTTGGTATGCTGGTAGAGCTGGCCGCTCTTGACCAGGGTTTCGATGGCACGGTCTACCTGCTCAAACTGGTGACAGAACGGGTAGTAGTCGCAGGGGCGTTCTATGGTGGTCATGACAGAGCGAGTGTTTGTGCGCAGTTTGAGAGGAAGAATCAACACACCCAAATGTGAGGTCATGCATCAAAATCTTATTCGTTGAGTGGAGTACGAGGTCATGCAAGCAGAACAGAAGAGGATTATAAAATGGTTGGTAAGGGTGAATAAACTGGTTTGATGAGAGGATTAAGAAGAGGACAGGTTTGTGGACTACTTTGAGGGCTATCTTGTTTTTATATATATATTTCCACGCATTTTATCGTGCCAAGAAAGACCAGTCATACTGCAACCAATATGGATAGTCAAAATACAATACCCAATACAACTCAATACAAGTATCGTACAAGTATCGTACTTGTATTTGTATGGTAGAGTGAAGAGGTCAATATTGGAATGAAAACCGGACCTGTAATCATATATACAAGTACGAGACTAGTAATGGTGTAGAAGTAGTTTTCATCATTTTTCCAAATTTCCAAATTTCCATTTTTTCCACTTTTTCCACTTTATTCCAAACCTCTGTTCTCCCATTGTCCCAACTCCTCAACTCAAAGCACATTATCGTAGCTCGAAGTTTGTAAGTCAGTTTCACCTTGAGAATGATAAAGTGGGTTGAAACAGAATTCAGGGGATGAAACGTGGACACGCGAAGACTTTGAGGACCAGAAATAAACGTGCCACTGCGCGCGCCCTGTCCTATCAGTTCAGTTTACCCACCCCAACTGTCACGTGTATCAACAGATCGACAGCACGATAATCAGGAACGATATTCGCTCAATACGTTCGTACTTGTACTTGTACGCTCATATACTCAGTCATACAAGGTACCACAGCAACACTGTATACAATAATGTGCACTCAAAGACATTCACAACACCCACCTTTCTTTTCCCCTATTTGTAGTAGACCACATTCTTAATACTCCCCTCATTCTCACTAGTGCCACGCGCTGACTCCCCGCGTGGTAATTCCCTAATCTGTCCATTTTCAAGCCGTCCATTTTTTCAAAGCCGTATTTTCGTTAATATCGCAATATTTCCGGTTAAACTTCCAGGCACCTGGGCTGTCACTTTAACGGCCGCTTAGGAGCTTGGCGTAATATGTACGACACAACAAGAAGCGACATGAGTTGTTTAGCACACAAATATACAGCCTTAACTCCGACTTATCTCCGCCCACTTCCAAGGAAATACCTTGACGCCTCTTTTTTCGATTCTACCGATGCTATTTTTGAGTCCACTTAGCCCCGTTTGGTCCCACGGACTTAGTCAAAAGCACTCTCAGTTTCTCGGTTGCGCTATAAAGTTGCAAAGTGTCCCAGTTAGGCATGGAGTCCCCTAACTCGGGCAAGGCTATATCGGAGCTAAAAGCTCAATGTCAACAAGAGAATGAGGGCTGAGACGAGCAAAAGTCGGGTATCAGGAGGTCCAGGGGAGAAGAAAAATATATATTTGTGCTCAAAACCAAGCCCTCTACCCACCACAGCCATCTTATACTCTTTTGCCGTCCTATTTCCCCCCTCATAAACCCCTCAAACACACTGTAGTCACACCTTGCACATGGGTAGAGTTTGCCAAACGATATACCTCGACCCTCTTGTAGTTTCAAAAAGCTCTCCGAAGGCCCCCCGACCTCCTCACCATGTCCAACTACAACTACGGCGACTCGCAAAACCCCTACGGCGACCCTGGGTATGCTGCCCAGGGCGAAGGAGCACCTCCTCCTCATAACCCCTACGAGCAGCCCGATGCCGCAAACTCGTACGAGCTCGAGGCTGTGGGCGCAAACCCCTACGGCGAGTCGCGAGACTCCGTTCTCGATGGCCCCAGTTCCACAAACGTAGCTGGAACCCAGGGCCGAGTTCCTACTGAGCCTGTACCTGCTCTTCCCAAGACCACTCAGCCCTCCGCTGCTGCTACAGCCCGAAAGCCCTACAAGGGCGGCAACGACATGGGAGCGTTTTTCGAAGAGGTGGACGACATCAAAAAGTCGCTGCTTCAGTACGACGAAAACATTGACACGATCGAGACTCTCCACAAGCGGTCGCTCAACGAAATCTCCGAGGAGCAGGGCTCGTACACCCAGGACCAGATCCAGAGCCTGTCTACCGAGGCCATGGCACTGTCGCAGTCGCTCAAGGACCGTATCAAGACGCTGCAAAAGTTTTCTGCCGCCGATTCGACGAAAAAAACGCAGGCCGAAAACCTCAAGCGCCAGTTTATGAGCTCCATCCAGCGGTACCAGACCGTGGAGGCCACTTTCCGACAAAAGTACCGGGAGCAGGCCGAGCGCCAGTACCGCATTGTGCAGCCCGAGGCCACTGACGCTCAAGTCAAGGCTGCTATTGACGATGCTCAGGGCGAACAGATCTTTTCCCAGGCTCTCATGACGTCCAACCGACGAGGAGAGGCCCAAACCGCTCTGTCCGAGGTGCAGAACCGACACCGAGAAATCCAGAAGATTGAACAGACCATGGCGGAGCTGGCCCAGCTGTTCCACGACATGGAGATTCTGGTGGCCGAACAGGAGGCCCCCGTGCAGCATATCGACAACCAGACGCAGGCGGTGCAGACCGACATCGAACAGGGTCTGGGACACACCAACAAGGCCGTCGTCAAGGCCCGAGCGCTGCGAAAGAAGAAGTGGTGGTGTCTGCTCATTGTCATTGTCATTCTCGGTATCGCTCTGGGTGTGGGTCTCGGTGTGGGTCTCAACAACCATTAGAGCGCGCTATGGAGATACAAAGGATGCTTATTACATCCAGAGGGCGCAGCGGGCGCTCTTGGACGCTGCTTGGCCGGTCTACGAACCGCTTCTTCCGTACTATGTACACTATCACTAATTAATGGCTTGGATTGACTGTAATTAGTGTTGCGTAGAGAGGGTGTAACTCCATGGGGAATAGAGATATCGATCTGGGGAGTTCAAAAATCGATTCTGCGGGTCAAAATACGGGGTCTAGGATAGTTGGAATTGTAGAATGTCTCACTCGTAGCTCTTTGTCTATGGTGCCTGTGTATGGAGATGTATAGCAAGGATGTAAGAGGTGATAGCAATGAGAGAGAGGTGAGATAGAAGAGCAAGGCGGCGGGCTAAGAGACGGGGGAAATTGTTTCTATCTACAGTATCAATTTGATGTACCGAGAAACAAAATACTGTGGAATAACTTGTCAAAACACGAGGTAGCAATATCACGTATTCCAGCATAGAATTACTATACTCCTTTGTTATCTAATCGTTATATGCTACAAGTACTGTACGTTCTTTTGATACCAAATCGTTATATGAGGATTACTCTAATTTCGTCCAATTTATCCTTATTATCCTATATTATTCTTTCCATAAACAGAGTTGAATACGCTCCACACCTCAAAACGGTCCACATCTCAAAACACCACAATGCTCCAAAACAGTCCAAAGCAGTCCAAAACAGTGAAAAACACATCAAAAGTAATCAAAGATCCATCTCCAGATATTCCCATTACTAAACCTTCAATCAAACCCCCAATCCCCACATGTTTTCCCTTCCAATGTTACCATCACTTCATCCTCACTGCCTCATAACCTGAAACAAGGTTTATATTTTGATGCATCATCACAGTGTGTAAATCCAAAAAATCGCTGTTGCTGAGAACATCACTATATCAACTACAGCCATGTCGAGCGTGTTTGGAAGCGCACGAACCACCACGGGCTTTGGCGGCCTGGCACAAACGTCGTCGGCAGGCACCGTCCAGGATATGGCCCAGGACCCCACTCTTGCCAATCCGCCCGAAGACTCAGTGTCGGATATCTGTTTCTCTCCACAGGCCGAGTTTCTGTCTGTGGCTTCGTGGGACAAAAAGGTGCGCATCTACGAGGTCTCTCCGCAGGGCGAGTCACGTGGCGTGGCTCTCTACGAGCACCAGGCTCCCGTTCTGTCTACACACTGGTCGTTGGATGGAACCAAGGTGGCCTCCGGAGGCTGCGACAATGCTGTTCGGGTGTTTGACGTGCAATCGCAGCAGGCCCAGCAGGTAGGCCAGCACGAGTCGTCGGTGCGATGTGTGCGGTTTGTGGCTGCTGGTCCCTCAGATACACCCATTCTAGCCTCGGCAGGATGGGACAAAAAACTGCACTACTGGGACCTCAGAACCCCCAATCCCGTCTCCACCATTGCTCTACCCGAACGAGCGTACTCCATGGACACGTCCAAACAGCTGCTAGTGGTCGCCACCGCCGAAAGACACATTTTGGCCATCAATCTGTCCAACCCAGGAGCCGTGGCCACCACTCTGCAGTCGTCGCTCAAGTTCCAGACCCGAGTAGTGTCCTGTTGGCCTGCCGGCGACGGCTTTGCCGTGGGCTCGATCGAGGGCCGGTGCGGCATTCAGTACGTGGACGAAATCCAGGCGAAGACGAAAAACTTTTCGTTCAAGTGCCACCGTCAGACGCCCAACCCGGCCAAGAACGAGACGGACATTTACGCCGTGAACGCCATTTCGTTCCATCCGCAGGAGGGCACGTTTTGCACTGCTGGCGCCGACGGCTCGCTGACCTTTTGGGACAAGGACTCGCGGCACAGACTCAAGGGCTATCCTCAATTGGGCTGCACGATTCCCGCCACAGCCTTCAACCGTGACGGCTCCATATTTGCGTACGCGCAGTCGTACGACTGGAGCAAGGGCCACTCATATAACAATAAGGACATCCCCCACACGGTGCGGTTCCACCAGACCAAGCAGGAGGAAATCAAGTCCAAGCCCAAGCGGAGGTAGGAGGAGGGAGTGAGATGAGGGAATAGGCCGGCCGTTGTTTCGGCTATTGTGCCTTGCGATCGATGTTGAGATGGAATCAGGGTACAAGTACAAGTACAGTAATGCATAAGAATGATAGTAGTGGAGGTGGTAGAGGTGGTGGAGGGTGGTATATATGGTTATCTAAGTTGGTAAGTTTTACAGAACACCCTTCAATTAGGTGTACAGTATAATCCATATAGAATACACTGGTAAGTCTGTGTCTATATCTGGTTTTTATTTTTCAAGTTGATGCGGTTTTACAAAACACTGTTCAGTTTGGTGTGAACGTCAATGTCACCAGATTGGCGAATATCTTGAATATCAAAGAGAATTTTTGTGTGCGTACATATTGTCAGATTCTGAATCTACTGACCAAGTCCACATATCGATCTGACCAATATCGGAAGAGTTATGTTGTAGTACTTCAACGAGTCTTGGTCTTTCAGGTAAGTATAGGAAAATGTGTAGGAAAATATGTAGGAAAATATGTAGGAAAATGTGTACTAAGTGTGTACGAAATGGCATACGAAAGATGGTACGAGTATACGAAAGATGGTATATGATACAGGATGTAAGACATGAACCCCAGAGCCGTGTATTTATGATACAGGATGAAAGGTAAGACATGTACCCCAGAGCCGTGTATGTAGACTTGTCTGAGGTCTGGTCTGAGACTCGTATGTAGGTTGTCTTAGGCTTGTCTGAAGCCTTGTATTATATGGTCTTGAATCTAGAATTGACTGTAGACTGTCTGACGACTGTCTATGGCTTGTCTATGACCTTACTGATGAGCAAATTTGTATTAGAAGAGGGGAAATAATCCGAGTCCGAGACTAACAATGTCTCATAATTAGTATCAAATTAGCAAGACAAGTTTTTCCGAACGGAGATGAGTTTGTGAGACTTGAGCGGGGAAGGAGTAGTTTGAATATTAATTTAGTTCTGATGGAGTTGGTTGTGGTTCTGATGGTATACGAGTAGTTTTGATGGTGGTGTTATGACTTCTAAACTTGTATCTCCGTATACACTATTTACAAGAACACTTTTAGCCCCATCAAAAGTGATAAATTAGGCCAAAAGTCGAGGAAGTTGAATATTTCGTCCTCCTTGCCATTCCCTTCCCCCAAAACCATTGTCTTGTCTTTGCCACCGTTTTTAGCCAAGAAAAGCGGGGATCACCCTTGCAGTAGTGTATGATTTGTGATATATTGGCTGGTTCAAGCAGAAATAGCTCGGAGAGTTCATTGTCTTGTTGTAGGGGTTTAAAAAGGGGGGAAGGTCAAGTCTCTGGAGTTTTTCCGTAAAAATTGGGGTTGTTACGAGTACTGGTAAGTCTGTATGACGTCACCTTACAACAACTTGTATGATATAGAAGTGGTAATTTACAGTAGATTGAGTTGTGAGTCTTTTACAATAGACTGGGTTGTAATTACTCTTTTTTTTCTTCTTCATACTCTATCTCACAACTGCGCTCTAGCCACCCTCAACTTCATACTGAATACTTTGAGGGATATACTTACTTACAAACCTGACAGGCATAGACAGAGATTCCGAGCTTGTCAGTCAGCCGACTTTTGCTTACAGATAGTCCAGCCCCCATTTAGAACGGCTATTTGTCCCCGACTAACGGCTCAGACTATAACTCTAGTAACTCTAGTGTAACTTATGCCGTTGGGTGGATCCATAAGATCTGGGGTAGAGAGAGAGGGGAAAATTCAGAGCCGAGGTTGAGGTTAGGACGTCATTATGAGATTTGTAAGTACATTTAGTCCTATGTGGTTCTTACTGTATCCGGTACTGGTTACTCCAGTTACTCCTCCATACTGGTTGGTAGGATGAGAAAATTGAAAATTGATAGTTTTTTTTCTTCTCACTCACCTTCGGTGCTCGTTCGGTGCCCCGGCTCCCCCCACATGCGCATTTTCATTTCCGCTTTCGCTTTATACATGTTAGCACATTCCTAAGGCACTCAATCGTACGGTATACTTGCCCAAAAGTAGGTTGTTGGGCATGTACCTTGACTCCAAAATGGATTTCAAAAACTGATTTTTTTATTCAAATCTGAACTGACCACAAACTCCGAACTAGTAACCGGATCGGACTCAAAAGCCCCCCGATCGAGCCCTGAGACGCACAGCTCGCCATCGCACCTTTCTTTCGGAAAAATCCCCGCCCCCTTGCTCCTCAACTTCGCAGCTTGAGAGGCGCGCCAAGCCGCATCGCAGCCGCGTTTTTCCGACGGATTAACTCCTCGGAACCGCTCGGAGACAGGTACATATTCATCTAAAAGAGACACTAGTGGGTGACTAATGACGTGGGGAAGTGAAGGAGCTTGGCAGTCTAGTGTATCCGGTACTCTGTTGGGGACGTATTTGAGCACCGTAAACGGCTCTCTTTTTTTTTGTTCATTTTGTGGGGTCATATTGCGGGGAAGCTCTCTTGGGGATATTGACTCTCCGCTAGGAAAAAATCAACTGTAAAACAAGGTCCTTTTTGGTTCCCCTTTGCAGCCTCTTTTTTTTTAGAAACAAAATTTTTTTCCCCGGAGAAATTTGAGCTGCATATGCAGAGAGTCTAACCTTGCGATATATGAAGCCAGGACTGGGGGTCGTCATTGCTACTGCATCCGAGTGCGCTGGTGGCAACAAAGAGACCAGGAGTAACTCTAGTCAGGTGAGTTGTTGAGGTATTTGTGGTTGTGGGGGTGATTTGGGGCTGCCATGGTGATGTGTGGTTGCTATGGTTACGCGGTCTACATACACTCTATACTATACGTAGTTTGATGTTAACATAGATAGTACTCTCACAGCCAAACTCTTGACCGGAAGAATCGACTTTCACACCAGATCCGCCCCACACTTTGCACCAAGGTTTCTGCACAGGTTTCTGCAAAGGTTTCTGCAAAGTTGTGTTGTTATGCACTTTTCTTTTTTTGTTTTTCCAAAGGGACAACTGTAGGTGGACTCGTGTCTTCGAGAATCAGACGTGTTTGGGACGATCAGAGTGAAAGAGATCGTTCAAAGCGATTAGTCAACGCGATCAGTCCGATTCTCCTGCTCCTTCCCTTTCCAACGAGCGTCTCAGACCCTTGACAGCTCTATTCCTGCCTCTTCCAGCTCAGTCAGCTCACATGGTCTTAGCACGGCACACGCAGAAGTCTCCAAAGTTTCAAGCCCCTTTCCCCCGCCATTTGGGTGGTGGAACGATGTGGTGATCAGGTCTTATGAGTGCAAGATGTTATGACGAGATACGTTATGAGATACCCTGTGACAAGACCCTATGACAAGAGACCCTATGACATACCGTTACGCCGTCAGACCGTTGCCAGGGTCCCAGACCCATCGCCAAGCTTCTGAATGCCACCCCGGAAACCCAGCTGCCGCTCTAGGTTTAGTTGCGGCGAGAGTTGGAGTCTGTTTGGAAAAAGACAAAGTGAAAGAAGACGTCTTGTCACAGTCGGTCTCGTGTTGCAAACAAGATCCGGAAGAGATATATAAGCGCGTCTTCCCCGAAGATCGTGACCCCAAAAACTCACACAAAAAACAATGTACAAGATCCACAACCCCTACCTGACGGCGGCGGTGGCTACCATGGGCGGTATGCTCTTTGGTTTCGACATTTCGTCCGTGTCTGCCTTTGTGGGAGAAGCCCAGTACATGGAGTACTTTGGCAACCCCACCTCTATTCAGCAAGGAGGTATCACTGCCTCCATGGCTGGAGGATCCATGCTGTCCTGTTCGTTTGCAGGTATCATTTCAGACCGTTTGGGTCGAAAGCCCACCATCCAGATTGCTGCTGCTTGGTGGATCATTGGTGCTGCTATTCAGTGTTCTGCTCAAAACATGGGCCAGCTGATTGCCGGTCGAGTTATCTCTGGTATCGGTATTGGTATTGGTTCTTCTCAGATTCCCGTTTTCATCTCCGAGCTGTCTCCTAAGAAGATCCGAGGTCGACTTGTTGGTTGTTTCCAGTGGGCCGTCACCTGGGGTATTCTCATCATGTTCTACATTTCGTTCGGCTGCTCCTACATTAAGGGACCCGCTTCTTTCCGACTCGCTTGGGGTATCCAGATGATTCCTGGCGCCATGCTTGCTGGAGGAATGATGCTTCTGGACGAGTCTCCTCGATGGCTGGCTTCCAAGGACCGATGGGAAGAAGCCATTGCCATTATCCGATCTGTCAACGCCAAGTACGGAACCGAAGAAGATATCCTGGCTGAAATTGAAGACCTGCGAGAAGTGGTGCGAATCGACCACGAATCCAAACACGTCATGATCTGGGACCTGTTCCGAAAAGACTCCATCAACCGAACCATGGTGGGTATCTGGGCTCAGATCTGGCAGCAGCTTACCGGAATGAACGTCATGATGTACTACGTGGTCATCATTTTCAAAATGGCCGGCTACTCTGGAAAGTCCTCTGTTCTCGTCTCCTCCTCTATTCAGTACATTATCAACGTGGTCATGACCATTCCGGCTCTGCTTTTCATCGACAAGATTGGACGACGACCTCTGCTGATTGTCGGCTGTCTGTTTATGATGACCTGGCTGTTTGCTGTCGGAGGAATGCTTGGTGCTTACGGTACCCAGATGCCCAATGGTCTTCCTGCCCAGCCTGAAAAGAACATTGGAGCTGATCCCTACACCACCATTTTCATCGACGACAACCACAAGACTGCTCGAAAGGCCATCATTGCCTGCTGCTACCTTTTTGTGGCCTCTTTTGCGCCCACTTGGGGTCCTGGTATCTGGCTCTACTGTTCCGAAATCTTCCCCAACAAGCAGCGAGCCATGGCCAACTCGGTTACAGCCGGAGCCAACTGGGCCTTCAACTTTGCCCTGGCCATGTTTGTGCCCACAGCCTTTAAGAACATCAACTGGAAGACTTACATTATTTTCGGCGTCTTCTGTGTTGTTATGTGCATCCACGTTTTCCTGCTCTTCCCCGAAACCAAGGGCAAGACTCTGGAGGAGATTGATATGATGTGGGACGCCAAGATTCCCGCCTGGAGAACCGCCAGCTGGGTTCCCGACCACATTCCTTCTCGATACCGAGAAAAGGATCTGGACGAAAAGGCTTCTGCTGAGCTGGCTGAAGAGCCTTCTCACGAGGAGGTTTACACTGAAACCGTTTAGGTATATTTATGATTGATTGATTGAACACACAGCACGAGTACGTAGTGCGAGTGCCAAACACTATGGTAACACTGGTACAAGTATTATGGCCACCCTTGCAAGTGGTATTTTTGTATATATTTTTTATCTGTGATTTTGTCTATATTCTCCATACATGTTTTATATATTTACCATATTCACACTCTAACCATATAACCATAACCTGGTTGTTTTGATCACCGGATCAACACTTCCAACTCAACTCAAATGGACATCGGACAAAGCCGCGCAAAGTGAGACTGTCTCATTATAGGGTTGGAGTGACGTCAAAAACTGGCGATGAAAAAACTGACCATGTTTTTGCGTGTCTCTGAACGACTTCTATGAGTACAACTAGGAGAACATACTTAGACTGGTTGTTTGCTACATAATCAGTATCTGTATGAGCCATACTCGTATTGATAGTAACTACCAGGTACCAGTCTAGCAATCAATCCTACTCCTATACCCCTCCGTCTAACCCTCTTTTACTGCTTACTCTACCTCTGTTTTGTCTCTATTCCTGTCTCGCTTAACCATACACTTCAGAGTCTCTAAAAAGACAGTTTGAACCGATATGACCCGCAAAAGTTCAAATCTACGCGAATCGGCCGTCTTTTTCACGTTGCTCAACTGCCCGCACCGCTCAACTGCGTACCCGTCTCCTGACAAATCTTCTAACTCCATGCAAACAGCCTCTTCGTGCGTCGGAAAAAGAACCGTTAATTTTATTTGCAAAGGTGGAGAAAAAGAGTATAAAAAAGGAGACTTGAAAAAAGAGATTATAGAGTGGCAGAGAGGGTATTAAAACTTTTCCCTGGGCGTCATACCAGGTTTTGGCTGTTTTTCCCGCCCCCTTTTCGTACTCGTACTGAAAAATACCCTCCTTCCCAAACTGAGACACTCTCTCAATACGGATCAAACGCCTCCAACTTGCTAAACGCGTCCGAGACATATGCGGGGGGACTGTATTAGGCGACTGTTTCTTGCTGGTTCTATAAAAGAACGATTTTGAGACCGTAGGTGCGGCAATACCTGAATACTGTAGATATACTATACCTGAAACTGTTCCTTATACTGCTAACTACAAATGATACAGTCCTTTACGTTTAAGCCTTGCCAAACCTCCACTACTAACCTGATCTTAACTCCTTTTTGCTCGTCCCTGATCGCCATATTGTTCCAACGGCAAGACTCACCTTTACCCAACTGCATACAGATACTAGGGAAATGCTCGAAAACTCGAATACTCGAAGACAGCTGTATCTCCTGACTGTGTAAAGTAATCTTGTCAAGACGTTGTGATTATAAGAGTATTTCTGAACGAGTTGGAGGCAATTGGTGGTGTTTTAGAATTGGGAGTGGCAATGTAAAAAGTCGAACAGGTATACAGAAGTAAACGTATTTGGTACCGTTAGAATCTCAAGGGACTAAGTAACTCTCTCGTCTTGTTGGTTTGGCCATGTGGTTACTTTTGTTTAAGTTGGGGGCTATTGAGTTGTATGGTAAAATGAGTGTTTGTGATATAAATGTTGGGGAGAGATACAGGAGGGAGATGAGGTGTTCAATAAATGTTCCACACGCGGGTGTGCTGCACAATAGCCAACTTTCTGTTACTCTGAGAGTGTTTCTGGGGCAACTGAGAGCAAGTCTGCTGGGGATCTATCAAGGGTGTGGTTGTGAAAACCTGTGTAAATCTGTGTATTTTGCGAAATAGTCGGTACTGAACTCATCACACGGGCTCCTGGAATACATTACTGATGTTTCCGTTACAATGGGAGTATTTTCGAGCGAGATAAGGGCAGTCTCCTGAAACCTTAGAATTCGTAGAGTCGGTGTAAAAGTTGTGTAATGATAGTAATAGAAACATGAATGGTACCATTCACATCTCCGGGTCGGTAGAAATAACACAATCAAGTCACGATATAGCTACGAGTATTTCTGAGTGTACTTACAGACAGTTTCTTGAAATGCTATAATTCCGAGAGTCGGTTTTCAAAGCTGTGTAATACAGCAAGCGAACCATGGGCTGTACGAATCGAATCCTACAGTTCAAGTGATCAATATTATCAAATCGCCATCCAGATACGGGTATTTTTGAAGAAGCTGGAGGGAGTTGTGTGGATTGATAGAATAAGTGTATTGGCGTAAATCCTGTAAAAAAAATCCGAAAGTAGGAAATACTCTTGTAGCGTGTATTCACCAAGTTCTTGGTCACATTCATTTTTTGCAGCGTCAGATCTGTGTCATAACTGTCTTGTATCTCCACTCATACCTAACTTCAGATGTACACTCTAGCACCCCCAACCAGCGAACTGATAACGCTACAAGAAATCAAAGACCATAATTGGAATCAGAATGGTCATATTACAATATAAAAGTGCCGTTATTTTGGCGATATGAGCCTTTTTAGATCACTTAGGTATAAACTGACGAAGTACCGTTGATACATGTACTCGTACCATGGTGGTTGATAAGAGACAAGTCCACGCTGTACAGTTCCTGACAGTGACTCGACCTGAATATTGAATAGTAGCCAAAATATTGACATAAATATATTTATACAAAAGTACTCTAACTTCATACAGTAAAATACATCATACAGTATATATGATACTTGACCTACATGATACACTTACCTCTTCCGTTTCTGCTACATCAGTATCTCTGCCATCAACTCCTCACTTACTTCTAACATCCTTTGCCACACCTTTGACTTCGTTCATGGGGAAACACCCCGTTAGTATATATATTACACTAGTGCTAGAGGCGTGCCCTGCAACGGGACACGATGATGTATGTACGATTCTATCCGACGGCTAATCCGACAAGGTGAGGTCGACCACCTCGACCACCGTCTTCTGGGGCCGTGGACCTCGTCGAACGGCGTTGCTGCGGCCCAGAGGAGTGCCGTTGCCGTTGGGACTCACCGACGTGGCCGCCGTGTCGGGACTGGCCGAAGTGAGCTTGTTAGTATTTTTGGAATGCGACGACGAAAAAATGCCCGACTCCCACGACGGCAGCCCCAGATCGTCGTTGCCGTTGAGATGCAGCGACGACGACGAGTACGTTTTCGGCACCGTGGGCAGATTGGGCGGCGGCGACGTGCTGTCGGAGCTGGAATCGTCCACGTTGGTGATCACGTCGGGGTACGCCGATGCATCGCCCAGGAGACCTCCTGTCCAGTTGGGCAGCGCAAAGTCCTGCAGCGTGCGCCGACGCTTGGGGTCCGGAATGGAAGATGTAGAATGCGTGCTTCCAGACCGTTCAGGCCGGTTGGAGTGCTGTTGCGGCGATTGTGTGGGTGGAGAAGAAGATGCGTCTCGCTGGGAGGCTGGCAGTACGGGGAGAGGATGCTGGTACTGCGAGTCCGACGGAGGAAGCTCCAGAGGCGTGTGTGTGACCGACGTGGCTGCGGTGCTTCGAGACATACTAGACCGCGCACTTCCGTTGGTGCGGCTGGTTCCATTGGTCTGGGGAGGAGACACTGGAGTAGAAGGAGCAACTGCAGCAGGAACAGCAGGAGTAACTGCAGCAACAGGAGCCGCAGCAGAACCGTTCTGATCGTTACCATCGTCATCATCCGAATCCAAGGAAACAACAACGGGAGGATCAGGATGCCGTTTCTTCAACCACTCGGGCTCCGGACTGCTGGCTTCTCCATCACTGTCGTCCTGAGGAATAATGTAACTACCGTCTTTCAACAACGACACGTTATCCACCGACTCGGGCGCCTGGCTCAGAATCTCGCTCATAAAGTCGTCCACAGCTAGAGAAGCATACGACATGGGGTCGTCACATACAGGACATCGCCATTGGAGAGCCTGATGCTGCATTTGGAGGAAAGACCGACCATCGAAACACTGCACGTGTTTGCAAAAAACAGACCGCACAGGCGTCTCCATTCGTGAAAACGACACGGGACACCTGAGTTTGAGCGGAATGTTGTCCACCACCAGATCTTCGTCGCTGTAAAACGAGCGGATAATCTGCAACGGCTTTTCTCGCGGAATGTGTCTAGTTTTGATATCGTTGAGCACCTGCGTCATGGCCTTTGCTTCCACCACATAGGCCCAAATGCCGTATCTGACTTCTCCACAATGCGAGTAGTATGTTTCCAGTCTCTGGGTGGCTCTTTGGGGTTTGATGAGGTCCGTCACATCAGGAGGAACCGTGGTGCCTCGTTTGTTTTTCATTCCTCGAGTGTTTGCTTCCACGGCCTTATCGTTGACCTTGAGCTGTAGAGCAATGGGGAACTCACAAGAGGTGGTTTTAGCAGACGGCTCGGGCTGCAGAATCTGTCCAAACAGCCGCACGGCGTATTTGGGGTAAACAGTGCCGTGTTTGCGTTGTTCGGCCTCCTCCTCAACCGTCTTGAGGTAGTAATCAGGTAGTTTGAACTCCATGCGAGTCGCTCGTTGTTCAGCTGACATGGACAAGATCATGCCTGGCAACAACGGCTCCTTAATCATGTAGAACGGCGAGTCTGAAAACGTCAACGGCGGCGGTAAGCTGACCACGAGGTCCGACACGGCAGGAAGCGTCTTGACCTTGGCGGCCACCGTCTGCGTGTGAACCGGAGGGCTATAATAGCTGTAGCTTGGCGGAGCAGGAGGAGGAGCTCCAGACTTGCCGTTGAGCTCGTTTTTGATGAGAAAATGCATCGAGTTGACGCGCTGCGAAAAGAGATCGCGACTCGCCACCTGAGTCACGTAGTACATGAGCCGTTCCTGAAGCACCTGCTTGAGACCGGTGGTGCCCAGATTCAGACTCTTGAGCACGCTCTTGAGCATCGGGACCGTCATTTTGCTGCGCGTCAACACAGAAGCAATGTACGCATGCTTTTGCTTGACATCGTCGGAAGCGTCCTGGAGATAAGGAGGATTCTCCATCACAAGCGACTGGTTGTTGTTGTTGGAGTAGTAGTAGGAAGAAGGAGGAACCACAAACGGAGAGGGAGACGACGGAATCCGGTTGAACATGCGGCGTCCACGGCAGATCCAGAGATGGGGGGAAGGGGCGCAAAAAGGTGACTTTCGTCACTGGAAAATGTCGTGATCAAAAGACACTCATAAATTCCACATTACCACCAAATGGGATAACTTGACTATGCGTCTCATGCAGGTAGGGTAACCTAAAACTAGCACCACTCCTGGGAAAACAAATAGCCCAGAATATTGTATGACAACACCTACAACAAAATGCGGATTCGTCATCGTGAAACCAACAGCTCAATTTTGATACCCTTAAATCCACGATATCTCGCACCCACCACAGTTACCCGGAAGTTGCTCTCAAACTCGCAAGTCCGCCAATAAACCGAATCCGGAAAAAATAACACCCACACGGACAAAACAGACGTGTCTATGAATAAATTCCATACACTTGAAATCGCCACCATACGTCGATTACATTGATTTGTAACAAAGTATTTCTGTCCACACAAGGCACGTGACGCACCTTAAACGATATAAGGTTCGATAGAGTTTTGGGCCCAAACGGGTAAGTGGGACTAGGACAAGTCACGTGGGTTGTATTGAAATAAGGTTTAATATGGATATCCGAATATTACACAGTATCCGTTTGTTGTAAATCCGTTTATTCGCGATTATTTTTATATAAATATCTTCTCGTTGAGTGAGTGTGGTGGGAGGTGTAGCTTGTAGATGTATAGCTTTCCTCTTGTCTTTAACATGGAAACAATAGGTTAAGCAGGATAAGAAGTAAGCTGTACACTCGACATAGTACATACGATAGTGAAGGTGGTAACATCGACACATTCAGAGAAAGTCGTGTAGATGGCTCCTGATACTCCTGATAGCTCCTGGTAGCTCGCTGTCCATTCTATCTTCAGCACAACTCTCCATTGATAGCCCATAGCTCTTCCATTCTGATAGCTCACTGCTTCGCAGCTCGCTAAGTGGGTCTGTCCAAAAACGGCGCTCCATTTCTCACCAACACCTGCTCATCAATCTTCTCGTCATAATCAGACACCTTTCTCTTCCAACTAGTAATCGAGTTGGCCTCAGTGTCAATCTCAAACACTCTCATTCGACGAACATATCCTCCATAGCCTCCATATCCTCCCTCTCCCAGTCCTCCTCCGTAGCACAGCCACATGGGCGGAATGTCTTCTTTTCGAGCAGTGACATCGTCCCACATGCAAAAGTCGTTGACATGGTCGTGTCCCACTGAAATGACAGACACACCAATCTCCTCGAGCAGCTGTCGCACTCCAGAGTTGTGTTTTGGGGCAGCAGCACCCTCCTTCCACTGTCCAATCATCTTCTTGCCCCGTGCGTTTCTGTACTCGGTAGTAGGAATATGGAAGAAGGCCATGGACATGTGGATATGAGTGTACTTGTTCTGCAGCGGCTGGAGCTGCTCGTGTTGCTTTTCCAGCCACTCAAGCTGCGACTCCTTGACCCAGTCGTAGCCCGGAAACAGCTTCTGGTTGGGGTGTTTGGCGTGCGTATCGAGGAAGTAAAGCGTCACGGCTGGGTTGTCTGATTTCGGAGCCAGAATCTGAAGCCAGTAGTTGCCCACTCCATCCACATCTTCCGGACCAGCCTGAGACAGGGAGTAGGGAAGCGTCTCCAGAAGCGCCATCTGCTGAGACCGGCTCATGTTGGTTTCCTCGTCGTCGTGGTTACCGAAAACAGCGGCGTACGGCACTTTTTGTCGAATCAGAGGCGCCACAACTTTGAGCAGAGCCGTTTCGGCGTCTGGAGCAGCACTTCCGTAGATTTGGTCGCCCGTCAACACCACCATATCAGGCTTTTCACGCTCCAAAAACGCCTCCACGTGCTGAAGAGACAGAGGATCGGCCTGACAGTCTTGTCCTTCGGGATCAGTGGGAGCAGAAACATGCTGAAGACACTTTCCGTAGCCAGTAGAATAGTGCAAGTCTGCGAGCTGCATGATCTTGAACTTGGAGCCACGGACTCGCAAACTGGGCTTCTTGACGTTCTCAGAAGTCTGTCTTTGAAACGAAAGTCGGGGACGCAGGTCTTTATGCGTATTTTTCCGTTTCGAGTCCAAAATGTACTCAGACGACAAAGTCCAGCCCGGTCGAGGGTCCACAGCATCGGGACCGTACAAAACCGTCAAACCGGTGACAGATTTCGCACTAAAAGCGCCAAATTGAGCCCACATGTTGTCCTGAATGTACTGCCATCCAGTGGCCTTCAATTGCAGCAATCTTTCGGTGCCCTGGGGCATATCCAAAAGATCGAGCACTCTCTTAGGCACCTTGCCGTCCTCCTCGCTGAACGCAATGTCCAAAATTGTCTGATCGCCCTGCCCAAGATCTTTCTGCGCCTTCTTCTGCACCATCAGAAACGACTTGTACTTCCACGAATCTCCCAAATGAAGATCCTTGGGGATCACCTCCCAGCCCTCGGGAAAAGAACACGTGGACACTCGAAGACAGCGCATCACAGAAACCTCCGTAATGACCTGGCCTTGAGAATACCGGTACAAAAGAGCTCTCGCAGAGCCTGTGACGCTCTTCTCGGCGACCCTACTGACGCCAAAATACTCGGCCACAAACAACACAAAGCCAATGGCCAGCGTGAGTTGCAGCGCCAGTCGCAGCCATCGTTTGGGAAGCAGACTCATGGTGATGTTGAGGAGAATGGCATCACCGAAACGCTACAAGGGGTGTGCATATGCAGTGAACCTAAAGTGGAGAGCTGGGGTCTGAGAGATATGCATTTTTGAGAGTGTTGTAGGATAGATATAGGAAAATGGAGAGCGGAATGTTGTTGCTGGAGTGCGGTTTGAACGATTTACAATTTTTCAGACCGATTTCTGAAGAATTGAGGAAATTGGGTGTGGGTTCTAAGGAAAGAACTCGTCCGGGTGTGAGTAGTTCATATCACGTGAAATTGAGATGGGAGTGGGTCGAGGCGATTATTTTCGTCTTGGAGAGTAGAATGATACCGATCATGACTTGCTTTATGTTTTTTCTTGCGTTTTAGGCGCATTTTACTGTACTCTTTCAGATGGGGCAGCTATTGAGTCTATACAACTCGACGAATATACCGAATTGAAGTAAATGGGAGCATCAATGTTATTTTAGAGACTTCAAAGAGAAGACTGGTACCAATAATGGCTAATACATTGTCATTTTACATCTTTTAGCTACCTTTGAGCTGTTATACAAGGGATTTATATGTATCCCCAGAACTTGACGAATACCCAAATTATACACGTGTAAAGTCCTCCATTGTATTGTTCAAGTCTTTGTGAGAAGAATAAAGCCACCCTCATGTTTATGTAGCCATTTCTCATCTATTTGTTGTTTCAGTACAATCACAGTAATGATGGAGGACTTAAAAGTGGCGGAAATTCTCTGAGAAATATTTGAGAGACACTTAGAAGTCATCCATTGTA
This sequence comes from Yarrowia sp. E02, assembly GCA_017639365.1. Lineage (NCBI taxonomy): Eukaryota > Fungi > Ascomycota > Dipodascomycetes > Dipodascales > Yarrowia > Yarrowia sp. E02. The sequence goes on from JAAQQX010000001.1 coordinate 3,767,480, forward strand.
ATATAAGATGCCTGTTTAACGTAATTACCAAGTTCTCTCCTTTCATTTCATTCTTTACCGCCTTTTGGGTAATTTTTGGTAGCTATGTCTAACTGAAGATTTTTATAAACCCACCGTAATGCGCTGAAAAATACTCTCTAAACGCATTGAGGGTAGCAATTGAAATCCTCTCACCCAGGTTAACATGTCAATCAAGTTTCCTACTTTCTTGTCACACTTTTATGCCTCTGAGGTGCTATTTAGCAATGTCACCTAACAGAGTAATTTGGACATAACTCAACCCGTCGGAAAAAGATGACAAAGATAAGAAAGGGGTCATATTCTGTACTCTAATAGCACTTTAATGGGTTCAATCTCTTGTTAAGCAACCTGCTATGCTCTGTTCTCTCTGAGCTACATATTAGAAGAGTTGAGGAAGAGGTGTTGGATCTTCTAAAAAGTGATACTATAGGGAAATTATAGGTGAGGTTGCTATTGATACAGTAGTGTTACTCTGTCTAACCATTATTACACCTCTTGTGCTTTGGTTGACATTATTTTACGTTTTTTGGTTGACTCTAGGTGCTTGAATCAGATTGAAGAACTAGCTTAGCCACCAAATGAGCCATAATTACGTCATAGACATAAGTGAAGTCAGTAATCATAGTATTATTGCACCGATGAGAACATAAATCGAGTTCATATCTCCGTTAATGCATTCCATCGCTTTTTAGACACAGGCAATTAGTCATGTCTTAAGTGAGAAGTTCTAGAATCGCACATTACGCCTCAAAAACAAGTCAAAGACATAAGTGAAGTTGCTAGTTGCAATCTATCGACTATTATGATTCATATTATCTAGTACCTATCTTTATTCTAGCTTTATCATCTCATCTACCTCCATATTTCTGCCGGATCAAGTAAACGGGAGTTTATAAAGTGGCCTAAACTTGCTGAAAATTCTTGAAGACATAAGAGAAGCTGATGATTGTAATATTGGACCGCATCCAATAGTACTGATCTAGTTTCTAACTTTTCTTTCTCTCTTTTATGTCTGTTATTTCTGCTTTTCAAATACCACATCAAGGGGAAATTTATACAAACGCCTAGACGTTTGAAAAATACAGAAAGAGATACGTGAAGTCAGTAGGCATAATCTACCGGCTATTTCAAACATGCCTATCAGCTTCTAGTTCTTCCAAAATCCCTCTATCAGTTTCTAGATGCATTTTCTTGACATCACCACCGTAGGTGTAAATGCCCTATAAAATTGCCTTGTGTGCCTTAAAGAGTAGGAGTCTTGTCATGAGCATCTCTTGTCAGTATTAAAACATATATTTCAGCTCATGGGCACTGCTTTCGCATTCTCCCTCTCTTCAAATCGAGTATTCAAAACAATCAGATCTGGCACCCCAATTTTGGAGGTGAAAAATTACCAATCAGGTTCTAGTGACTGTTCAGGCAACTACAAACGTATCGAGTACCGCTTTGATCTCACACGAATAAATCTTTATGCCGTATGAGCTTTCCTTTTTCCTCTTAGACGACTCTACCATTTCTATCAATTTTACAATACCCGCACCAGCACCTGTAAATGCCCCCCAAAACGAGACAAGGACTGCTAAGTACTGCTCGCATCACCAGTCTGAACAGATTGGTACCATTAACACCCTTATTGTTGTATTATCTCTCTTTTTAGAACCAACAACGTCTTCTGGAGCAACTTCTAAACACCTTTTAAGAACACCAGAGGAGAGAAAAAAGCACCAAGAGTAGAAAGAGAGACTATTTAGGGCGTTTAGAATCACCTAGAGTCAACGCATTCTCTTTATTAACGTTTTTGAGCTCAATAGATGGTTATTTCATTACTCCAAAAAAGAATATAGTACTTGTCTACCCTCAACATCATATCCAATGACTCTACAACTCCTACAACTCTACAAGACTCAAACCCCAGTCTACACTTCGCCTGATAAACATGCAATAAATAACAATATCTGAAGACAACGCCTTATGAGTACACCATAAGACAAGTCCACCGTTCAAGGACCCCTAAAAAACGTCAGGAAGACGCTCAATAACATAGCCCTTGTTTCCAACGCCCATGAGAGGAATACCGGGCACCTTTCGAAGCCGACGCTTCAAATCTTGATCATTAGTAGCCACAATATAACACTTGTGTTGAAGCACTCGGTTCACCAGACAGTCATCGGCATAGGTACCCTTATGAGTGCACGTGAGTCGTTTGATTCTGGGATCTCGAGCAAGCTTGAGCGCAATTCTGTACTTGGGACCCAGTTTTTCCAACTCTGCCATGACACAATCCGTGATAATGGGATTGGCCTTGGCATAGAGACAGTCCATCATAGCTCTATGAATATCCAGTTTTTTCTGGATGCTAAAGTTGATGAAATTCGTATCGATCAGCACCTGGTAGGGCGGCTTGATGGCCTCGTTGTACTGGAAAAAGAGCGCGGAAGAAACTCGAGGCACTTCTCGTACCAGCTCTTCTTCCTTGTTTTTCTTGGCTGCCTGGGCCTCGATATCCTCCTTGTTTTTCTTGAGCCGGGGGTCACTGGCCTTGATCATTCGCTTGGTCGCGGCAAACTTTCGGGTTTTGGCGGCTTTTCCCATTTTTTCTTGTGTTTTAGTCGACTTGTAGATGTGTAGAGAGGTTGGAAAAAGTTCCATAGATATCGGCATCATGCATGGCAAAATATTTTTAAGGTTTCGAGGTTAAAGTGGTGGCGAGGATGGAGTGGGAATATGGCGAGAGAGATACGGAGGTACTTGTAGGAATGGGGGTATTTCGACGCTGTGTGCTCAGAGAGTGGATTTTGGGGGGTTTTGAGTGTTTTCTTTGTAGAATCACCAATATTGCTCAGAATGAGACAAGAGTGGGTTTGTTGGATCCGGGAGATCATGAGGATTCATTTGGTACCAATCTCCACTAGTTTTTCTATAATATATTCTATTTCTGACTGAGCTATAGATTTTGTTCGATTTCGTTCATATTTACTGTGTAATCGGTATATAGGAAATTAAGGTTTCGTTGACCTCTACTGATAGAGATTTAAAAGTCCCTTTAAAATGAGATGTAGAAGTCCTATCGAGTAGTTTTTTTGTTATAATATACCTATTCTCTAGTTGTGTAGATTATCAAAAACCAAGTCTCTAAGTTCAAAATTGATGGACTTATGTTATCCCAAACATCCAAACCAAGCCCAACTAACTTTGTTGACTTTAGTTGACATTACAAAAACACCCCTGAGACCACCAAAACACGAGAGAATGACTAAAACACCCCAAATGCACTCATAACCTCTCCAAAAATCCCCAAACACCTCCTTACCTCTCTCCCCTTAAATATCCCCCCTCCCTCCCCCCTACCACAGATTATGACCTCATGCACCCCCGTATGCAGTCTACTGCGTAAGGCCAATCTGGCGATATCTGACGCACGACAACCTCACCACAACAATGTCCATGTCAGCTGTGAGTATATTTGCTGCTCCCAAAGTCAATGGGAACACAAACACGTCCGGAGTCTATATATTGAGCCGGCTTCCCTTTCTCCCTTCTTTCTCTAACACAGTGGCGCCAGTTTTCCTTCTTCGACTTCACGCCAATAAGAGACCCGTACTCGGGCACAGACGAGGCTCTGTACTCGGACTCGCGGCTCACGGCGATAGCTCCAGGCGTGGATCTGGTGTTTTATGCGTCGGGCACCACGATCAAGGCGTTCGACAAGGATCTACAGACACAAAGACACTTTGAGGCGTACGACCAGGGATGGACCATTTCGCGCATCAAGTATCTGGACGGCACGGGGCTGCTTCTGACGGTGGGAGAACTGCTGGGCCAACCCACGACACTCAAGCTGTGGAAGTTGGGGCCCGACAACACCCAGAAAAGCCACTCTGTAGTGCCTGTCAGTAATGGCGGCAACACTCAGCCGTTGACAGCCATGGCCATTTCGGCCGACTTTGGCACAATTGCCCTGGGCTTTGGAAACGGAGCGGTCGTCATGGTCAGAGGAGACATGATCCGTGACCGGGGACACAAACAGAGACTTGTTTACGACAGCAGTGGGCCTGTGACAGGGCTACACATGACCGAAAACGATACCCTGGTTTATGTGACGACCGTGAGTCAGATTCTGACTGTTCCCACGTCCGGCAAGAATCCTGGACGGGCAGAAAAGGTGCTTGATTCGGCTGCTGGCGCAGATGTCGGCTGTTCGGTGCTAGAAGGCACAGGAGGAGATTTGATTGTAGCTCGAACGTCTGGCTTGCAGTACTACTCGATCCACGGCAAGGGCCCCAAGCTGGACTTTGATGTGGCGAAAAAACAAATTTACAAACACGGCGCCTATCTCGCTGTGGCCACGTTGGAGAACTCGGTGAACCGGATTCTGGTGGTGAACCCCGAGTACAAGTACGTGGCGTTTTCGGGTGCTCTTTCTGCAGCCTCCCGCACCATGTTCACCCAATGGGGCCAGCTGCACGTTCTGGACACGTCTGGAATGCTCTATCGAATCGAGGAGAAGCGGGTTTCGGACCAGATCGAGGTCCTGATGGCTCGCAATCTGTACTCCATGGCCGTGGACTTTGCTGAAAAGCACAATGTTCCGAAATCCGAACTTTTGGCCATCCATCAACGGTACGCACAGTATCTTTATGACAAGGGCGAATACTCTGGGTCGATGGACGAGTACGTGGCGTGTTTGGGACTCGATGATTCTGCCACTTCGCGTGTGATTCTCAAGTTTTCAGACTCACAACTTGTGGCTCAGTTGACTCGGTATCTGGAGGAGATTTACGATCGCGGACTGGCTTCTGCTCAACACACTGGCTTGCTGCTCAACACGTACGCCAAGCAGAAGGACACGGCGTCCATTGAGCGGTTCATTGAGACGACCGCCAACTCCAAGTCGTATGACCCTGAAATGGCCATCCGCATTTTCAGACAGAGTGGATACCATGCTCAGGCCGCGTATCTGGCTGCTCTCCATGGCGAGCACTATCTTGCTGTTCAGATCAAGATTGAGCTGCAGGACTACAAGGGTGCTCTTCGGTACGCCCAGTCTCTGACTCCCGAAGACGCTATTCGAGTCGCTATCGATTATGGAAAGACGTTGTTGGACGTGTTTCCCAACGAGTCCACCGCTCTTCTCATCAAACTGTTTACTGGGCAGTATCGACCTAAATCGTACGACATTTCTTCGCCCAACGATGCTGCTGCTACCACTGCTGAAGAAGAGGAGGAGGGAATGAGCTCCAGACTGGCTGCGCCTGTTTTGCAGTCTTATCGGGCGTTTGTCTCGTACATGGGTGTATCTGAAAAGGAGCAGGTAGCTGTTTCGGACTCTGAAGACGAGTCCAGACCGCAGTACATTCCTCCGCGGCCCAATCTCATCTTTCCGGCCTTTGTTTCGCATCCGTACGAGTTCATCATCTTCCTGGAGGCGTATCTCGCCGAGTACGATCGTCTGGGCTCGGAAAAAGACAAGAAGGAGATTGTCTGCACCTTGTTTGAAATGTATCTCAACCTGTACGAGCAGCACAAGGACGACGAGTGGGAAAACAAGGCACGTGATATCTGCGCAGAGTACCAGCATTACATTGACCCCAACACGATGCTTCTCCTGTCGCATTTGTCGGACTTCAAGGAGGGCTACGTCATGGCCAACACGTTCAACAAGGAGGCTTCCAGCGGCTTTAAAACCGATCTCTTGAGATCGTGTATTGCCAGTGGAAAGACGGACGATGTCGTTCAGGCTCTGCATACCTATGGGCCCTCCGAGTCGGAACTTTATCCTATTGCTCTCAACTACTTTGTGTCTTCTCAGCAGGTTTTGGATCACACCAGGGACGAGTTTGTGGCTACGCTGGCCAAGATTCGCAAGGACCGACTCATGTCGCCTTTGCAGGTCATTCAGGCCTTGTCGCATTCTTCTGTGGCTACTGTGGGGCTTGTGAAAGACTATCTTTTGGAAGTTATTGAGGGAGAAAAGACGTCCATCAACAACAATAAGTTGCTTTCTGATTCGTACCAGAAGGAGACAGCTGCCAAGAAGTCGTCTGTCGACAAGTTGCGGGAGGAGATTTCCGTCATTCAGGCCACTTCCTGCAGCACGTGCAAGATGACTCTGGACCATCCCTCGGTGCATTTTCTGTGCAAGCATTCGTTCCATCAGCGGTGTCTGAATGCTGTGGACGGCGAGAATCCCGATTGTCCCGTTTGTGGCAACGATCTGGACGCTCTCAAGGCCATTAGACGGGCCCAGACGGATGTGGGAGAGCGGGGCGATTTGTTGACTGCGGCTTTGGATTCGGCGGAGAACAAGTTCAAGGTGGTTTCTGATTTTTACGGAAGGGGAGCTATGGAAAAGGTGAATTATGTTTAGCGAATGAAGCGGGGCGTAGACGAAGTCTACATTCAGCTTTTATAACTGTCAGCTATATTGACAGCAGCCAGCTCTATTGGGCCCATTCAGCCACATGCTGTAATGATTAATGATAATGATATGATAATGATAGAATTAGGTTGGAGTAACATTGGAAGATTGTATCTTTAATCAAGGTAGATGATGGATACTGATAGAGGTGTAGTTATGTATTTTGAACCCGGTGTTGACGAAAGAAGCAGATGTAATTCGGAACTCTTGTGGGACTCTAGCGTCTACTGATTTATCGATACATTACAAATCAAGTGTTTTACGGAATGTCGATCTCTCATGTTAAATTTATTTCAAGAGATAACTAGGAGAAATGAAGAGCTGTGTGATGTACTAACAAACAGAGATGAATCATTTGCCCATCTCAAATAGTTATACGGGTATTAATGAAGGAGCTGGAGTTCTTTAAAAAGACGATGTACGAGTAACGGTTTTAATGACGAGTAAGGGATGATAATGAACAAGTAAAGGTATCATTAGAAACCTCTGACCTGTGGGACCAGATTGATCAACTTGTAGGACTTGTGGGGACATTATTAAATAAGTTAGAGGCAGTTGTGTGGAGAAGTAGAATTGGAAGGACCGGTGCTAAACGAGGATACGGCATGATATAGGGGGGTTGTATGGTACAGTTGAATTAGTCTAACACCGAGTAATTCTCTGGTCAAGTCGCTGTAACTATTTGAGTATTCCCTGTGAAGTTGGGAGGGGTTCGGTGAGAAGAGGAGGACCATATTTCGGTACCACCCTGGAATACGAAATAGAAAAAGGAATAAGACAGGAATTTAGTAGGTTACCTAACCTCAGGAATCACTATGATCAAGTTTTTACAATGCCACTGGTGTTTTTGAAGGATTTCGGCAGTTATGGGTGGAGGCAGTCTCAGGCGTGTTGGGGTTAAAACAAAAGAGGAGTATATAACAGAGATATGAAAGGTGCTGAGTGGCTCTATGTATCCTGAAGATCACAATGGTCAAGTCTCCATATTGGTGTAAATGCTTTTCGCTTAGTTGGAGGCAGTTGTATAGTAAAGAAGAGATGGAAGGGGGGGCCAGAAGTTGATATGTAATGGTAAGAGATACTTGAGCGGTAAGATTAGAATCTCCTAGAGTCAAGGAGAATGCTTGTCAACTCTTCATTGCGATGAAAGTATTTTCGAAGCAGTTAGAGATCGAAACGTGAAATGAAGAAAATGAGATTTTCGGAACTAGGGAGAAGCAAGGGGTAGAAGGAGGGAAATTAGGAGTGTTTCCTGGATGAAATGATAAATTTAAACACGTTTGTCAAACCGGCTTGATGATACGGGTATTATTGAAGGAGTCAGGAGCAACTGCGTGAGGCAGGGTGTGAGATGGTTGGGGGTAAAACTGGTACTGTTATAGTACAGTAAGAGAGAAATAGTCGGTACCATCAGCATCTCTAAATCCCAATAATTGTTTGTATCTACCTTATGTAGCTATCTGGGCATTCTTGCAAAGCTGGAAGCTGTTCTGTGACTGAGTGTGTCGCTTTTAGGGAGATACAATGGTTAGCAGCAGCGGTAAAATGGACACCAGTTGCTCTGCTATACTCTAAGGACCTAGATTAGCAAGTTTCTTTTGAACCTGTTCATTCTTTATTATCTCCTACCACTTACTACACTGACACTCGCAATTGTCTGAACCACACAACTGCGCGAAATATGCTCAGAAATATTCACATAACAAACATTAGTCAATCATGGTGTTTAAGAACCCAGAGGAGTCTGCTGGTACCCATTATTGCCCCCAAGATACCTCCTACCCACTTCTAATCGGAACACCCCAATTTTACTTGGAAAGCAGAACTCTCTTTAACTTATTCAATATTACTCCCAGAGTCATGATGACTTGGTAACAACTGTCGTAGTAGTCGGTTTATTCTAACGGCACCGCTCAATCTGTTCTTATCATGTCCTCTCTGCTGTTAACTCAGCCATGACCACATTTACTTGACCACACAACAGGCTCCAACTCGCTCAGAAATAGCCGTATCATGAAGCAGACTTGATCAACCCGTTCCCTAATGTAACCCCATCAATATTATATCTTCTATTTTCCCCTAGCACCTCTATTGCATTTGAAAAACCAAAACACTTGACCCACACATCCTACATAATCGCCTCCGAACTGGTCAAACATACATATATACGTTCATTGACTTGTCAGGAGTATTCTTTGGAGCCAGGCGATGAAAACGATATCTTACACAACTACCCTACTGTCCCATACCTGCTTTTAGTACTTCCTCCTCTAATTCTAGTTGGAGGTATAACTGCCCGCAACTTCATCAGAAATACCTGTTTCACTAATTAGCATCTATCATCATTATTGATGGAGCAATTAGAATCGAATGGTACCATTTACAGGCCTGTTTCAATCCTTTCTGGCTTTTAACACCCTATCACTGTTTTCCTACGTCCCATAGATCCGGACTTAACTCCACCAAATATATGCACATTGTTATATCTCCCTAACAGGGGTGTTACCGGAACTGAACAATATCCACTATCTCCCCCTTTCCATTCTCCTTTCATTTTTACACGACAGAGGTGTACCTCTTGATCATGCCACCTATCTCCGAAGCACCACCACTTCTCGAAAAATGCAACTGGCACCCCAGAAAGTCGATACCTGTGTTCTCCTCGGTTTTGGGAGCAGTCCCGATCATCCCCCGGTCTCTTCTGACCCTCTGACGACCTCCTACAACCACTTGTGTTAACCATCTAATATTAAGTTATATTAAATTAAATTAAATTAAATTAAACGTAATGAGCCCAAATTAAATTAAAATTAGAATAAAACGGGAATAAACCGAGAATAAAACGAGAATAAAATGAGAATAAATATATTTTCGTTATTTTAATTTTTTTATTTTAATAAATTACATAATATCGTCTATTTATAATTTAGGCCATAACGGGATGAATCTGGCCCAGTCGGTCGCACACACAAGGAGCCCGGACATAGCAGTCCAACGTCCAATACTGCGCCTTGAGCTTGTTAGTAAGATCTCTTCGGATATCCAGCACCTCCTGTTCCGAACTTGCCGAACACTGGACCCAGTCAATTGTGTTTTGTTCCAGTTGCTGGCAAAGCGCGGATCGTTCATTGAGCGCTTCTTCTCGTCCAGCGTGATCCTGCAGCTTGTCTCCCTCTGAGCTTCGGGGCTCAGGATACTCGTATTTGAACGTGTCCTTTCCTCCGAGGTCTTCGGGGATCTGGTCGATTTCGATATACTCTTGGAGAGCCTGCACGTTTTTGGTGAACTTGATTTTCTGCGCGACATTGGGGTCGATCCAGCCCTTGATGATGTTCCAGACTCCGGAAAAGACCCAGGGAGCGTTGTGGATGAGCAGGATGCCCAGACTTTCGGGATAGTAGTTTTCAAAGCACTTGAGAATGTACTTGACGTAGGCGTAGTCCATGTTGAAGAGCGAGAAGCCCGTCATGTCGAAAAGAAAGACAATGGTGTCCACTTTTTCGTCCAGCATGAGCAGCGTGCTTTCAAACAGATGCAGAGTGAACTTTTCGATGCACTGGGGGCTCTGTTTGTCTTTGGAGTGTAGTCTGGGCGTTACTCTGACGACAGGCCGTCCGTTTTTGTCCTTGCCGTGAATGTAGGCCTTTTTCGATCTTAGTTGGCTCAAGAAATCGACGTCATTGGACTTGAGAGCTCCGATTTCGCCTCGAAACTGCAGCTCATCGAGTCCAGACTCCTTGAGACGCCAATGCAGAGTCTTTCCGAGCATTTCCACGGACTTGGGCACGTCGAATTGACGCGCTCGAAGAAACCGCAGCAGCATATTGTCAATGGTCATGGTTCTGGACAGGTTCCACAGTACCAGTCTGATCTCCTTGGAAGACATGAGATTCAGCAGTTTGGGAACCAGCGGTTTGGGGTTGAACTGCGGCGAAGCAGCGGGAGCTTGAGGCTCTGCGATCTCCATAGCTGCCAGCAAAACTGACCACATTTGTTTCAGCTTTTCTTGCTGTTGGGGAGTCAGAGTGTCGAATCGACCATTGTTGGAAAGAGTAGAAGCAGCTGAGGACGATACTGAGGGCATGGTGGGTACGACACGGGCAATGTGGTGACTGTAGTGATTTTGTTTGTGTCTCTCAGTCTCCAGACGACTATTTATATCGGTCCTATAGACGACCATCTCCAACATTAAGTTGCATGAGCAGGGTTCGAAGATTAACTTAATGTTGCACTTGCCTTTTGTCTTGGTTGAGGTGTATCAGGTGAGTCATTTGAGGTAACTATATATATATCGATATAACGGTGTTGTGTTCTCTTCTTCTTCTTCTTCTTTACTCTTGTTTCTTTTCCATCTCTACCTTGTGTGGTATCGTACTCGTGTCCCACTCGGCGTTTCTTTTTCTATCTGATTAACCTTCACTCGTACCCCTGCGAAAGACGCACTGTCCAACGGATGGAGAGGAGACGGGCAGCAAACGAGCCTTTTTTCGGCCTTGTGCGACGCGTAGAACACGGCGGGGGCGGTAGCTAGGAGCAGAAGCGGTATGAGCCGCTGACTCAGCTTTTTCCCGCAAAAAAAAAACACTCTCGCGGAAAAACTGGCTCCAGCCCCGACCCCTAGTCCGCCACTAGGCCCACATAAGTCGTGTGCGGGGATGTCTGACTGTGATAAGTGGATCCTGCACAAAGACAGATGCTGGAAGGGTACCCTGACAGCGACTGGGTCACCGACACAGATGCCGGTTCTGTGCTTTTATTGTTACAGGGCCACTGTGGCTACTTACAGTCATTCAGCTTCAGTCTCTTCTCCTTAATCTAGCTGCACGAGACTAGTTGCCAAGGAGTTGTCTAGCGTGGATCTAGAAAAAATGAAGAAAAAATGAGGAACGAAAAAGAGGAAAAACGAGGAAACAAAAAAAAAGCCAAGATAAAAAAATTGGAATATTTTCACATTTTCACATGATAGACCAAGCCACATTAAAACCCCGCTTATTTCATTATTTCCATTTTGCCCGTTTTCGCCGTTTCTACGCTTCCCTTCCTAGCCCATACTCCGGTCTAGATGCAGTTAGTAACTCCGAGAAGTCCGAGTCTGACGCCGTGCTCTGACTCTGACACTGACACATGTCGTGTGGCTCTCCTGTCATTGCACTATCCGCCTGTCACGGCTCGTTCTCAACGGTTCGTGTGTTTCACCGTTTCTGGGCAAACATGTGAAATCCCCGCTTTTCTTTGTCGTCGTTGGTGGATTTTTGGCACATATTGGCAATTAATTAATGCATAAATCGCTATTAATTCGGAATATGGGAGAGAACTGGAAGAGGGGATATTGAAAAATGAAGAAAAATCGGGCTTATTTAAATATTTGGTTTTTTGGTATTTGGTTATTCGGCATTTGTTAATCGGCATTTCGTTTATTGATAATAAATCAACATAAATTGTCTTAAATACAACCATCTGAAACACTGCTTAATCCAGCAAGCCGAATAATGGTATATTGACTACAAATGCTCTACCGTACTGGCACAAATACGATACTCCAACTATCCTGGTTCTAGACCTCTCACCCTCTCTTGCCTTGATAAATACGTCAAAATGTCAATTTGCATACTAAAAGCTCGGAATTACCGTATCCAAGCTCCACGTTCGTATTACCCCTCTCATGTCTCTCAAATGTCTCACCACCGTATTCCTCGACATTCCCTCTAACTGTACTATTCACTCATTCTCCGACTAGCTGCATACCAACTCTCGGGCAAAAGCAAACATACCTCAAGTATGCGAACGAGAAGAGTATGTGCGAAAATGTGAGCGATTTTTGGTCACGTGGGTGCGCGTTAAGAGTACGGTATCTGCCTATTTAACTGCCTATTTGGGTGGTTCCATAAGGTATAGAGGTTTTTCTGGGAATGTGGAAAAGTGAAGTGAACAGAAATGAAATGAAATGAAATGAAATGAAACGAGAAATAGATCGATTCTATGCCTTTATGTACAGTACGAGTACTCGTAGTTGATTAATTGTGCAATGTAAGTATCCCTCTGAACTTCTCTTATAAGTAGCTACATAAACATTTCCTGGAATGAGGATATCGGGGTTAAAAGTGGCGAAAGGACATCTTGAATGGTACCAGCAGATTCACTGGACTCTGAGGAAGACACTGGTTAGCTCATTTTTATGATACAGTTATTTCTGGGAGAGCTAGGGGGAGCTATGCATTTGAACATATTGACAGAGATGGAGCCAAAACTACTGTGAGATAATGAGAGGGAGTTTCATGGTGCAATAAAGTGATGTAATGGCTCCAGAGAATGCAGTGGTCAACTCTCTGTAGCGATGAGAGTATTTTTGAACGAGTTAGGGGCAGTTCTGCTTGAAGACACTATTAGGGGTTTGGGTGTTAAAAATAGGAAAGAGAGTAAGAGAAGAGAATAAAGGGGACTGTAAGAATCGCATATCTCAGAGGAAAGTAGTGGTCAAGTCGCCAAATCCATGAGGATATTTCTGGTGAAGTTCTAAGCCACTAGGTTGTCTGTTAGTATTGGGGTGGTGGGGGTAAATGGAGAAGAGCGGATGCAGGAGAATCAAGAAGGGTACGATAAGAGGCGCTCCCTCATCTTCTAGCTACTAGGGAGTTGTTGTATTTATACTCGTATTTCTGACGGATTTAGGGGCGCAAGTATGGCCAAGTACAATTGAGAGAGTTGGTCAAAGAAAAGGCAAGAGATATATTGAGGAGATGTGAGAGGGAATCATTGGGTATAATGGCCCAGCAGAACAATCTGGTCAAGTCACTATAACGATATTGACATTTCTGGTGAAGTTGGGGCCAGTTGTGTCAAGAAGTAGAGTTTGGAGGGCGGGGGTTAAAAGCAGACAAGAGATGGTAAACCAGATCTTCTGGGTATCATTCGAATGCCCTGTGTCTAACTAATACAATGGTCTACTCGCCATAACGATACAGGTATTTCTAGAAAAGTTAAGGGCAAGTCTTTGGGAGAGCAATATCAGGGAAGTTGGTCGTACTATCTGTGAAAAGGATGTAGTTGAGATCAAAACGGTAGAAAACATAAACTAACGAGGTCCACAAATACGTTGGTCTAATTGCTGTTAAGCTGAGAGTATTTCTGAGAGAGTTAGGGCAAGTTCTAAGAGCGAGTATGTTGGGGAGTTTCAGAATTAAAAGTGGTGCAGAGGTTGTTGGAGATATTTGAACAGTACAATGCGATCACCCTGAGGCATATCAAACACCTAACCGATTCGGTTTAAAGATACTGATAGTCTTGATAAAGTTGAGGCCTGTTGAGTGAAGGTGTAGAATTGGAAGCTCAGAGGGTAAACATGGTGAAAAGGACTTGGGAGATATCTAAATGGTACCGTTGAGGTCCAGTAGCTATAAATAACACGATGGTGAAGTCTCTGAGTTGATCTAGGTATTTTTGAACAAGTTAAGTGAGTTCTGCGAAAAGGTTGATTTTTTGTTTGTGAAGGTAAAAGTGGTAAAGAAATATAAGGAGGGACACGAATGGTATCGTTGACATCTTTCGGGTCCGAGGAATACCCTGGTCAAGTTGCTATGACTATGTGTACATTTCTGGGAGAGTTGAGTGCAGTTCTGTGAAGGGTAGCAATCAGTGTTTGGGTGTTAGAAGTGGTAAGGGGATATAAAACAAGCCTTTAATGGTACCATTGGACTTTCCTCACTCTTGGTACGAGGTTGAAAGAGCCCCCTTGTTGTTGCAGATAGTTCTGAGTAAGTTCCTTCAGTTTTGGTCCAGAGTACACCCTAGTCAGATTCTAGATAGTCGCTTAAAAGTGCAATAATATGGGTAGTGGCTTATAAAACGACTCAACCTGACCAATCTATATCCCTGAGTAATGGGCACTCTTCACATTTTCCATTTATATTCTGGTTGTCGAGATACAGCTCCCACAGAGCCTAACTAGTGAATACTGTACGGCTCTCTGAAAGGTTCAATAATACCTTTCAGAGTCTTAAACGACTCGACCTGACCAATCTTTATATTCCTAACAGAATATACTCTTCAGATTTCCTGTACTTCTTTTCATCATCGAGATACACTTCCCAGGAAGCTTTTGGCCACTATGGTACAGCTCCCTGAAAGGTCCGATAATACTTTTAGGACTCTGTCAAGCCCTCAATCAGACCAATATTGATCTTCTAAATAGAATACACTCTTCGGATTTCTTGTATCTCTTCTCCTCCTCTATTTATACACCTTTATTGATCCGACGGCGAAAGCTGAAGGTGAGTCTGGAGGGTCCAATAATACTTTTCAGATTCTGTAAAGCACTATTCTGGTCAATCTGTACGATTTGAGCGAATTGCTCTTTTCATAATTCTATTATCTCTTCTCCTCGTCAATATATACACCTGTATTACCCCAACTGAGAAAGCTAAAGGTGAGTCTGAACTGTCCAATAATACCTTTTGGAGTCTGCAAAGCAATATCCTAGTCTAAATTGTCCTTCTGAACAGAATTCACTCTTCAGAATTCTCAAATCTCTTTTCCTCATCAAGATATATTCCCCAAGCCTACCCTATGACCCTACAATACAGTCACTAACAATCTGTAAGGGCCAATAATACTTCAGAAACCACCGAAACCACTCAATCAGATCAACCTCTATCTCCTGAACAAAACGCACTTTTCAGATTCTCTATATTTATTCTTTTCGCCGAAGTACCTAAACTACCCTCTAATGCACCTGTCGAGAATCGAACTGATACAGGTTTGAACTGTGGCTTATTCGAGGGGCTAGAGATTATGTGAACGTGATATGCTCATGATACAAGTGAGAGATACCATGTTCTGAGACAAATGAAGATATTCATTGATATCCAAAGTTTCAGATACCAAGATACAAAATACAAAAATACAAAAAATACCAGATATCCTGATACCCCAAACCACCCAAAAACACCCTTCTCTCCAGATAAGCCACAGCCCAACCCCCCTCACTGTGGCTTGATTGTGCCAGTGTGGCTTATACCTCCGGGTGGGCGTGACAGATGGCGGAAGATATAAACCGGGAGCTTCGCCACTTCACTGCCACGTTCATCATGGAAATTGCGTCTTATATTCAGGGTGAGGATACGAGTGGTTCTACCAGTTCCTCCAACGGCTCCCCCAAGCGACAAATCATCCTCAATGCGTTCATGCAATACACGCCGAACCACCTGGCGCCCGGTCTGTGGCGTCATCCCGAGAGCTCAGCCTCCAGAATCAACAGTTTAAGCTACTGGACGGACCTCATTCAGGAGCTGGAGGCTGCAAAGTTCCACGCAGTCTTTCTGGCAGACGTAGCGGGAGTCTACGACGTTTACGAGGGCTCCAAGAACGCTGCTGTTCGGTCTGCGGCCCAGTTTCCAGACTGCGATCCTCTGTACCTTGTTCCAGCGATGGCAGCAGTTACCAAGTCCATTGGCTTCGCTATCACGTCTTCTACGACATATGATCATCCTTACGGACTTGCTCGTCGATACTCCACCGTCGATCATCTTTCTGAAGGTCGTCTGGGCTGGAATGTGGTCACATCGTACCTTGAAAGCGGAGCTCAAAACCACGGTCTAGACACCCAACTGCCCCATGACGAACGGTACTCTGTTGCTGAAGAGTACATGGACGTCGTGTACAAGTTGTGGGAGTCTTCGTGGCGCAGTGACGCTGTTAAACTCGACACAAAAACCAACATTTATACGGACCCTTCTCTGGTCAAGTATATCGACCACAAAGGCAAGTATTTCCCGTCTGTTCCGGGTCCCCATATTGTTGAGCCCTCCAAACAACGTACTCCTGTCATTTTTCAGGCTGGCATGTCTTCTGCCGGTCGAAAATTCGCTGCCAAACACGCCGAGGGTATTTTTATCACCGGAAACTCGCCCAAAAGCACCAGAAAAACAGCAGACGAAATGCGACGACTGGCTGCGGGCTTTGGACGTGCTCCCGAGTCCGTCAAACTGTTTGCTCTCGTGTTTATTTGCGTTGACGAGACCCAGGAAAAGGCAGAAGCGAAATACAAGGAGCTGGAGTCATATGTCGATCTGGAAGCCGCTCTGGTGCTGTTTGGAGGCTGGTTTGGCCTCGACGTGTCTGTGTACGACGACGAGCAGGATTTGCGACAGGTTTCCGACAACAAGGTGCTTTCTGGCGCTGTTACTGCCTGGGCAAACACCTCCAGAGTGGGTCCTGACGTTCTGTGGAACAAATGGCGAGTAGCAAAGGAGTTTGCGTTTGGAGGCCGAGGAGACGTGATTGTCGGCGACCCCAAAACGGTGTGTGATCGGCTGGAGAGCTGGATTGAAGAGGGAGACGTTGACGGGTTCAATCTGGTGCATGCTATTGTTCCTGGAACTTATAGAGATGTAGCCAAGTGGGTAATTCCGGGACTGCAGCGTCGAGGACGGTTCTGGGACGATTACGCTGTTCCTGGCGGCACGCTGAGAGAAAATCTCTTTGGACGGGCAAAGGTGTTTGACGACCATCCTGCGGGTAAGTATACCTGGGATAGTGGAGAGTTTCCTTTGGAGAAGAAGGGGGAGAATGGGGAGGGTAATGGGAAGGAGGAGGAGCCGGTTGTAAAGAAGCAGAAGACGGAGTAGTGGTTTGGAGAAGTACAACTTCTCTTGGTGCTTCTGTTTCTAAAATATATTGTAATTGTTGATGTCGGTAAAGAAGAAAGAGGTATTGTAGTATTCTGTAGTTTGGTGTGTATGGTATTATAGTGGCTATGAAACGGTTTGGAGAAGTGTCTGGGTGGTTTGTGTCATTTTTGAACGGGGTCTGTAGCCTTTGTGGGGCCTTGTATCTAGGTAAAAGTTCAAAGTGGTGGTATTAATGAGCATAAAAGCTCAGGGAAGATGTTGGAAGGACTCTGAATGCCATTGGGGTTTCTAGGAAGATGTAGTACCGACTCTAAGAACGTCTAGAAATGTTAAGACCATTTTTATTTAGATTGAACAAGACTGATTACTGATGTATATATCTCATGGGATTTGGATAAGGAACTATTTACGTTCCCAAGGAACATTGCCATTATAATCTCTAGACGCTATTGAATCTTTTGGTGAACTTCTCCAGTCACAGTTGTACATTTGAGTGAGCCGGTTTCTCTTCTGTCTCTTTTCATATCTGTTTAGTTTCTTCTTACTCTTCTGTATCTCATCTGTTCTCTGAGCTCTTACATGTTTTGGCAGGTCTCTCTTGAGGAGAAGAGTCTATGGAGCCCTATAAAAACAATACCTAAAACCATCCAGAATAAGTACTCGTACGATACTACTCCATTCAGCTCATACCACGTACCATCGATCTCTAAGCGGCTCACTTCCAACCTCGGCCCACCCTTCGGCATCTTCTCCGCGTCCGCATCCGTTCCTGCCTAAGCTAGTGTGGGGCTAGTCTTGGGTCCAGGCACATTTTTCGAGGCAAGACTGTCAAGAGTGGATGAAGTAGAAATACTGGTCATTTTGCATGAGTCTATATATCGTACTATTATTATTTATTTATTTTATTTTATTTTAATAATTTTAATTTAATATATATTAATTTGCCTCCAAACTGTGTCTCACTTTTACTGAGGCAAGTGAGACAAGGGAAGAGGCTGACATGGAGAAGATAAGACAGGATTAGTGGATATTGAGCATTGAGACTGGGAGAGGAGTATTGATAGGTTACCTCTTTTACAACACTGTACTGGTACTTCTACTCCAACTTCTCTCATCCTCTCTGCCATTAATTAATAGTCGTATATCTTACCTCCACCTGAACACTAAATGCAACCGTATGCAGAATATGCACTTACCCCACACAATCAAAAGCTAATATATAGTGTAGGTGTGGCACTGAAATACTACTAGAGGTCCGTCTCTGTCTTTAATTGCTGAGCAGTAAAAACAGAAACGAACAATACAGAAAAATACAGACAAAAAACCACACAAAAACACAGCAACACACAATCTCAACCACACAAAACAACAGCCTCAAACACAGTCTCAACACAAACACAGTCTCAAACACAATCTCAAACACAAACTGAATCTGACTGTAACACAATCTGTCTGAACTTCTTATTCGAACCACTTATTCGTACCACCTTATTCGATGCTCCTCCAAACCCTCATTGGAACAGCCATCTTTGTCGTGGTGTATCTCACCTTTGTGAAAATCGATCTTTTCCGTCGAAAACGGAAATTCGAGACGTATGATTTTCCCGTGGCTCACAATGGCTTCCTTGGCTGGAAAGGTCTGCGTCATATGTTGACTGTTTTTTACAACGATATTGGACCTATGGGATTTAAGGATATTTTCGGCCATTATGGAAAAACCCTTAAATTCTACGCCTTTCCTTCAAACACCATTCTCACCTATGACCCAGACAACATCAAAGCCATGTTGGCGACCCAATTCAAAGACTTTTCTTTGGGACTGAGAAAAGAGGCGCTGGCGCCGTCTTTGGGGTACGGCATTTTCACTCTCGACGGCTCCTCGTGGTCCCATTCACGGGCTCTTTTGCGTCCCCAGTTTTCTCGAGAGCAGATTTCGCGCCTTGAATCTGTCGAAACTCACGTGCAGGAAATGATGAGTTGCATCGACAAGAACCAGGGCGGCTTTTTCAACATTCAGCAGCTCTTCTTTTGCCTGGCGATGGACACAGCCACCGAGTTTCTGCTCGGAGAACCTGTGGGCAATTTGCAGGAAATTCTTCATCCGGAAATGCCGCGAACAGGAACAGCCTTCCAGAAGGCGTTTGACCGTGCGCAGAGACTCGGCTCGCTGCGAATCATTTTCCAGGAGGCGTTTTGGGTCGTTGGAAGTCTCTTTTTCAAAAGGGAGTTTGAGCAGACCAACAAACATATCCATGATTATGTCGATCAGTACGTGGATAAGGCGCTTCAGGCTCGAAGAGAAAAATCGGAAATCTACACCAATCCCGACAAGTACGTTTTTCTGTACGAGCTGGTTCGAGAAACGACAAACAAAATCACTCTGCGGGACCAGGTGTTGAACATTCTGATTGCGGGACGAGATACCACGGCTTCCACTCTTTCGTGGATCTTTATGCAGCTAGCCAGCAAGCCTGAAATCTTCCACAAGCTGCGACAGGTGGTTCTGGACGAGTTTGGCACGTCCAACGAAAACATTACCTTTGAGAGTCTCAAAAAGTGCGATTACTTGAGACAGGTGCTCAATGAGGGTCTGAGACTGCATCCCGTGGTTCCTGTCAACCTCAGAGTGGCTGTCAGAGACACTACTCTTCCGCGAGGAGGAGGACCTGATGGAGATAAACCCATCTTCGTAGCCAAGGGCCAGAAAGTCAACTACGCCATTTTCTGGACCCACAGAGACAAGAGCTACTGGGGCAAAGATGCCGAAGAGTTCCGGCCGGAAAGATGGGAAACCACGACCGGAGGAGCCATTGGAAAGGGCTGGGAGTTTTTGCCGTTCAATGGAGGACCGCGAATCTGCCTGGGTCAGCAGTTTGCGCTTACTGAAATGGGGTATGTGATTACTCGGCTGTGTCAGGAGTACAGTGACATCAGTATCCAGCCTTCTGAAGCCCCTGTCAAGGTGAGACACTCTCTGACCATGTGCAGTGCTGACGGTATTAATATTTCCCTGACCCGAGCAAATAATGAGTACTCGTAGATGGTTGTGAATGGATTGAGCACTAGGATTATTATATCTTTTTTATCTATTTTTGGAATTATTTTGGAATACTTTGGAATTTTTGGATTTATTGGATTTATTGGTATTTTTGGAACTTCCGAATTTTTGGTTTTTTTGGAATACTTTGGTTACTTTGAAAACCTCGTGTAAATTCATGTAAATTTAGAAAATATCCAAGCGGCTTAACCTGCGTGCACACCGCCTATCATACCTCAATTGGTATTAAAAATGGGCACTACAGTCACTTTGACCACATCCCTTATTTTTTGGTATTATTTTTTCAAAATTTAAATTATTTTGAATTAAAATTTAATAATTGCTACATAACTCAATGGGCCGAGAACTGGCATACATTTGCCCATCGTTGCCACCTCGCTCACATCAAACACACTGTTGCTACCATGAGACCGCGAGAAGCCCCGAAACGCAGAGTATGCACTTTTTATCTGTTCTAGGCACAGATTATCACTCTGCACCATGCGGTGCACTTTGGGCTTGGCGACTCAACATGAATGTGCAGTCCTACATTCTTAACGAACCCGAGATGGCGACTTGGCGTGTAAGCGAAGTGCCACTAACATGTTTCCACATGTATCGATATGTATGGATTTTGTCGGAAGAAGTTTGAGTCTGAGAAGTAGCGATTTTGGCTGTTATATGAGTCTCCAGATTTTCGCCGTTTTTCTGCGCAGTGACTCTTCTAGCTGAACTCAAAGCGGCCGTTGAGACATATGGGGGCTAGCTCGCGCACGTACATTGTCCAGAGGGGTGAGAATACATGTTCGGACATATTTTGATCGACGCCGTTATTTTTAATGCCGGCTGGGCTGTATCTTGTGCAGCGTGCAGTCGTACATGAGTTGGAACCGTATTTTCCACAACCTTAATTTCGCGTGCAGGAGGTTATGTATTGGAGGCAGAAAACGGGTTTGTAGGACATTAACGAAAAGGCAAGAGATACACAAAAGACGCGGGAGAAGAGCACAAAGAGCGAGACGACAACAAGGAGGGCTCAAATGCAGCTATTCCGCGTCTTCTGGCCCACGTGGGGCACTGGTTGGGCTGGTGACCATGCGGACGCAGATTTATGGCTGACGTTTGATACGAGAAAAAGACGGTTAAAAGATCGACATGAAAAAGTTTGAGTGAAACTGGAGTTAATTAGTGAGTTGCTAATGAATACGAATGTACGAAATGCGAAACAAAAACGAAACCGAAATACGGAAACAATGTACAAAAAATACTAAAACGAAAATGCGAAATACGAGAAATAGACGGCACTAAGGCATTAAGTGGAAGGTTTCTGGAAGATCTGGACTGGTACGATGCGATTGTAGAGGGGACAGTAAGTCAAATACGAGTACTCGTACCAAAGGCACCAGTTTTTATACAAGGGCAATTGTATAATTGTACTAGTCTGGGTTGTAGTGGTGCCTGGTACAAGTCTGTCGTGTGCTGTACAGCTCTTTATATTTCCTTTTCATCTCATTTTTATCACTTGTTTATCTCTTGCCATCTTTTACTTTTTTTATGTTCTCCATTCTTTTACACTCTGTAACCGTATACTCTTAAGCTTGTATCGTATGTTCTTAGTTTCTCGTACCAGTACCTTAGCCTCACTCTAATGTAGAAAACAAGCAGTTGTCACAGTCTGGCTCGAAACCAAAACAAGACCATTTAGCCATCCATTCTGCAACATCTGGACCTCGTGACGCACATAATCGCCCCGAAATAGCCCAACAGATGCAATGTAAGTCTCGCTCTCAAGCAATGTACCAGCCTCGTACTTCGGCACGTTGAAGCAAGGGTTCGGGATTTGTACTTTGGCTGAAGCAAGGGTTCGGACTCGAGCTCGCTTTCCGCGTACCGATACCCTACCTCAACTTCTGCAGCAACCAGTCGCATAAGGTGGGCAGAGGTGTGAATGGAGGTGGGCACTTCTTCATAAGCGAGCGAATATGCACGGCACGGAGTTGCTATAATTGCCGTGCCGGGGTTTGAACAGTACATTTCAAGACTTGGCAGTTCTGTATGTGCTAGTTGGTGCAGCAGCTTTACTGTAGGTGCGTCAGTAGCTCTTGAAGTGGCTTACAATACTGTGCTTTACGAAATTTGTACGATACTTGTACTTTACATCTTATATCTGGTACGATTGTTGTTCTTGTACTTCTTGTGATACTTATACTTCTTGTGATACTTGTGCTGGCACCTCTTCTAGCTGTATCATACTCTGGTATAGTATACAGTATCAGGCCTTATACTCGCACAAGTTTTCTACCTTACCTCTTTCAACAGGGCAATTGACCTGTACCGGTCTCATCAACATGCTCCTCTATTATCGCATTGGTACCTTCTCTCGAATAATAATGGTATCGTGAACTGGGACCTTTCGTACTGTGTTGTACGATACTTGCAAGATGGTACGATGCAGTACTTTGTTCTGCTGTAGTTTCAATGCATCTACTTATAGAATGTGCATACTTGTCATACCAACACGCTCTAACAACCTTAGCTGTCTGCAGATACTTCTCCTACTCCATCTCATAAATATATTACGTACATCATTCGTCGGTATCTCTCCTGTCGCCTATCGTCTAGGTTGCATCTCAATAACATCTCAGTAACGTCTCAGTAGCGTCTGTAACGTGTCGCCTATCGCATTGTCTTCGTATCGTCTTCGCAGGCTCAGACGCTACGTAGACGCTGCCTACGGCCTCTTCCAGTACATAATCTCGTTGTAAATCAACGTCTTGAGCTGCTCCACACTCAGTTCATCCTTATTCCGGTCAAAGTCGAAGAACTCGTCTGGAATGGGCTCAGCTGTAGGCTCATCATCAGCATCGTGGTACTGCTCCAGATAAGGATGCACCAGCGCCTCTTCCACGGTGATTCGCTTGGCGGGGTTGAAGGTGAGCAGCTTCTCCAACAGGTCAATGGCCAGCGGATTGGCCTTGGGGAAGAGCTGTGAAAAGGGCAGCTTCTTCTTGAACGGCAACGAACGAATGTACTCTCGAGCTCGCCGCGACTTGACCGAGTAGTAGTCCTCCATGGTGGGGGTCCCCAGCACGTCCAGAATCATGGTGAGCTGCGAGTGGTAGTCTCTGCCGGGGAAAAGAGGTCTGCCACCCAGCATCTCGGCCAAAATGCACCCGATCGACCACATGTCAATGGCCTTTGTGTACTCTTTGAACGTGAGCATGATTTCGGGCGCTCGGTACCACCGTGTAGCCACGTACTCGGTCATGAAGCCAAAGTTGTCTTCGGTGGATGCGGCGGATCGTGCGAGACCAAAGTCACAGATTTTCAGGTCGCACGACGCGTTCAACAGCAGGTTGCTGGGCTTGAGGTCACGATGGAGCACGTTGGCAGAATGCAAAGCCTTGATGGCCCGCAGCGTCTGGTAGACAAAGTACTGGCAGTGGTCATCTGACAGCTCCTGGGTCCGAATCACCCGATGCAGATCCGTGTCCATGAGCTCCTGGATGAGATAGACCTCGTTGAAGGACTCGAAGCTCGCGGGCTTTTGCACGTCGAGAATGCCAATGATGTTTTCGTGGCTAAAGTGACGCAGCAGCTTGATTTCTCGCAGTGTTCGTAGACAGAACATGGAGCGGCCAAACGGCGTGATTTTTTTGATGGCCACCTTTTGGCCGGAAGGAGTGTGCAGCGCGGAGCAGACAATGCCGTACGCGCCCTCGCCCACCATGTCGAGAATCTGGTAGTGGTCGGACACGTTGAAGGCCAGGGTGCGCGGTTCGGCGGTTTTTGGTTTGCTCACTGGGTTAGAGGAGGAAGGAGATTATGGCCGAAGGCCATGATCGAGTTCATGGATGAAGGAACGAATTCATGATCGAAGGAACGAATTCATGAACAGGTGGAGTATTCAGAACATCTGAACATCTGAAGTCCCAGAAGTCAGACCTTTTGATCCTGAACCATAAATACTCGGAAGTACGAGTTCAGGACCAAAAGGACCAACTCAGAGTTCTAGCTGCTGGCTGATGAATGGAACATGGTCTGAGTGAGACTGAAGGCTGGAACGCTGAAGGAGAGCCTCAATGATCTGGAATTGGCCTCCTGACTGAGTGGAGACCTTGTCTGACCAGGTATTAAGCTTGGCTCATTGAACTTGGTAGAATAAAGACCTGACAGAATCAAGACTAGCTGGTAGAGTAAAACCAGCACAGACTGCAGATAGGAAATCAAGACTGTGAAGAGAATCAACCAAGGCTAGAAACATGACTTTGTGTCAAGTCCAGTACAGTCCATTACCAGTCCAGTGCCAATTCCAATGACAAGCTTAGTATCCTAACAACTGGTCTTCAGGATGACTTTAGAGGCCCATTCCTTCACCTTAAACACTGCTGTGGGACGTCCTTAAACTGTGCCAGTCCTCAAAACTGAAAACAAGACATAATCACTGCAGCCTTAAAAGTGCTGAGAGAGTTCTTAAACAGCCCCAAGAATAAGGGTCCATATCAGCTCTGATCAGTCCTTAAAAGCTGTGAAAACCATTGAAATTACCAAAACTGATGTGAATGAAAAAACACGGTCTAGGATTTCCAGATTGTCAGGTTTCCAGGTTTCCAGATCTCCACATCAGATTGTCTCTTGTCCAGTTTATCGCCATTCTGTTCCATTTTCTGTCTTGTTTCCAGACTCCGTTGTCCAGACTCCCTCTCGATTCGGCCTCAAATTCTCTGTATCCTTTTATACTCACTTTTGTATTAATGTCCTTTCTTTTTCGTGTTTTCTTTTTCTTTTGTCGTGTTTTAATCAGATCTATCAGCGTCTGAGTGTCTAGTCACTCTGGGTTAGTATAAAACGTTCTGGAGTATGAGCATGAGTATGAGTATAAGTGTGGATATCATGAATAGTATCTCAGTAATGTAACAATACTGACACTGATGCTGTCACCAATCATCTGTAGATCAATGAGACAGGTCAGAATGACTCCTCATAAAGACACATCAAACAACACATCAGCCACGTAACCAATGTCTCTCTCGTCTTTGTCCTCTGATATCTGACTGATCATATCCTATCCATATAAAACATCCCTCTCTCCCACCTTACTCCTTCTCTCCTCTCCACCTTACTCATTCTCTCAACCCAACTCAATAATACTCACAATGGTGTCAGTGGCAATGTCGCGAAACAACTGGGCCTCGTGTGTCGTCTAACGGAAGAAGACGGTCGTGGATGGCGTTACAGGCGCTAGGTAATACTACCACTCACCTTATATGTACTTGTCGTGTGGCAAGTGTGTGCGTCTGGAGATGCAGATTGGTGTGGCCGAGGTGCGTCTGGACCAATGTTGGGGGCGACTCTGGGTGAAGGACGTGGGGACACGTGGTCACGTGGCGAAACGGTGGCAAGCGACGATTCTGGCGAAAATCGCTCTTCAAAAGTCACGGGTTGGTCTCAAACGGATCTCAACCTGGACGCTCGACTCAAGACTGCGGCAAGCTATGGGAGCGTTGGCGTATCTTGTTGGTTACGGTACGGGGTCCGAAAGGGCCGTCTCGAAGGGTGGTTTCTGGAAGGCTGTGGGATCGCGTGCACACAGGAAATCAATGTCTGAGGGTCTAGTCAAAGGCCCCTGAACAGATGGAAAAGAGTCGGTGTCTGACTGCTGCTTTGACAAGAAAAATCTCAGACTCGAAAAATGGAAAACTGGCCCTCGACTCCCATCTACGGCTTTAGGTTTCACCATGCCTCCAAATAACCTTTTGGGAGTATGGCCGTGGGTCTGGGGCTAGGGATACCAGCCGTTTGGGGTCGGTACGCGACCTTTGCCGCGACGATATTATAATTGTCGCTCGTCCAGCAGAGAGACGGGAGCAACAACAAGCGGCGGGGCGCCACAGCTTGTTCTGCACAGCTGTAAGGGGCCGTGTTGGAATGGCCTTTCACGTGAGCCCTCTTCCATCTCGCTCCGTATCGTCTTCATTCCACTATTTCGTTCCCGGCCTGCATATTCTGAAACACCCCCTGGATGGATTGGATGCGTAGAGCCTTGATGTGAAACGAGGGATGAGATGAGGCTGTGAGGCAAGTGAGGCAAGTGAGGCAAGTGAGGCAAGTGAGGCAAGTGAGGCAAGAGGGAGGCAAGAGGGAGGCAAGAGGGAGGCCAGAGTGAGGCAAGCGATCGGGCACGCGAGGTTTCATCTTGATCAGGAGGTGCGATTTTACGAGGTAGTATCTGGTACTTTTTCTAGGTCTATGGGTGGTACTTTTGCTAGGTGCTACGGTGGTGAGATCTTGAACTGTTACAGTGAAGGACAATACCACGTACAAGTACCAGGTAATCATACTATGATTGCTACCATGGTACAATGACGCTAATACGACAATGAAGGCCACTATTGCTCCCGCGGTATTGTTCTCCTTGCTATGATACTGCTTATTTTATAGACTATTCGGTTTACTCCTTGTGCCTCTACCACCTCAAACACGCTAGTGATTCAGATGATGAAAGTAGACTAAGAATGGTCACGCTAGCAAAAAAGAGGGTGGACAGTTTTTTGTCTGTCGAGTCACGGTTATGGATTGGTAACAGTCTTATTGCACAGGTAATTGATAGCTGTCTTATTACACCTGACCAACTTCACTTCACGACTCTATTTTTATTTTCATCTAGTCAACAGGTGATACTGTAGATCCAAGCAGCTAGGCTACAGCCTCCAACGACTATTAACTTAGAGATATTGTCGGAGTTTGGTATTCAGAGTTCTTGCTTCTTTCTTCTCCTCTTTTGTCATTATACGGGTATATCGTATCAGTATTGTATCAGTTTGTAAGATGACTAAAAGTACAGTCAGTTACAGTAACGTTACTGTAGAAGCATCGTATCTGTGCGGGTACACCTCAAGCTCAACATCTGAAACAGCTATCAGAATAAATCAGTATAATACCAGATATATACTCCAACTGAAAGAAGACTAGACTGGAGCATGTACGTATCAGCTGATGTCGCAATGACCAGTGAAACAGGTTAACTCAGTCTAGACTTTTCTCTTTGGTTCTCTTTATGGAACAATCAAGTGTTGAGGTAGTGAATACGACTAGTACCAGGTAGCCGCATCAGTTGGTTCTGTTCTTGTTTCTATCATATCTGCCTCTCCACAACCTGATACTGTACCAAACCATACCCTCATGCTGGTACCTACGATACTCCTCTCTCTGAAAATGCAAATAAATAATCTATGGATGCAAAGTGTGTACAGACGATCAGCGATCATCGTCTACATAAGACCTTCAAGCGACCAGTTGAGCGGCTCGAAAAACTCGCCCTCGTCGGACGCGCTCGTCTCGCTGATGCTCTCGAGCGAGTCGCTGTCGGAATGCAAAAGTTGGTAGTGCAGCGGAAGCGCCGACTGCGACAGCGAGTCGATGAGGTTGGCCAGGTTCACGTGGTCGTCGTGTGCGTACAGCGTAGGCTGCTGCTGCAGCAACGGGAACTTGGAGGGAGTGTGTTCAGGCATCATCATCTCCATGGGCGGAGGCATGTTGTTCTGGATGGGCTCGATGGGCATGTGCTGGATCTGGGGCTGGTTTTGGGGCATGTTTTGGGGCATGTTCTGGGGCATGTGTTGCTGGGGAAGCACCTGGATGTTGTGTTCCATGGTCTGCTCCATGGGCTCCAAGTTCTCCATGTTCTCCTGCTGGTCGTGCTCGAAAAAGTAGTAGGGGAACTGGGGCTCGTCAAAGTACTCGGGCTGGGCAGAGTACTCCATCTGGGGCTGGACCAGAGGCTCGACGTGTGGACTGGGCTCCATGGGTGCGGGCTGTGTGGGCTCGACGAGCTCGGGAAGCTCGGCCTTGGCAAGCTCGTCAGCCTTGGACGAGTCCTCCTGCTTCTGCGCGCACTTGATGACGTGGCGCTTTCGAATGTCGGCCCGCGTGAAGTTCATGGTGCAATGGGGACAGTCGTAGGGCCGTTCGCCCGTGTGCAGCAGCATGTGGCGTCGTGCGTGTTTGGACTTGCAGTATGTTTTGGGGCACCAGATGCAGCGGAACTTGCCGTCGGCGGTGGGGATTCCCACGAGCTTGGATTTCGACTTGAGGGGCATGACGGAGGGAGGGTTGTGGTGTGGGAGTGGTGATAAGAGTCTTGTTGAGAGTGTTGGTAGTGAATCAAGAGTCAGGTCAGATCAGATCAGGTCAGTGAGATCAAAAGAGGTCAGGTCAGGTCAGTCAGGTCAGTACCGGTTTGTATGAAGTCGATGATGTATCGCTACGGGAACCGTAGGAATATATACATCGTCGAAATCGAGGATGGCCTGGGACAAGGTTGGTCGAGGTGCAGACTAGCGGTAGCACGATTGGTGAATGGGTTCTTTGTTGGCAAAGTCAAAGTGTGGCGAAATGAGCAATTTGGACAAAGCCCAGACACACAAAGAAACAGACAAGGAAGAAGAGAAAAGGCAAAGGGGAAAAATGAATCCAGGGAAAGCGAAAAGTGAAGGAAGACTAAAAGAACATGTCCAAAAAGTGCACAAAGACAGATAGAAACGGAAAAGGAAAAAGGAAAGGGAAAAGGGAAAAACAAAGTCATTCTCTCAACCACACACCCTCACTGGGTCTAGTACAAGGGGAAATGAAAGCGAAATGACGACGGCAAAAGCAAGCCTTCAGGTCCAAATGTGGCTCAGCCAGGCCTTGTCCTCTGACAAGATTGAACTCAGTGACAAGACACACAAACACAAACACAAACACAGACAGTCTAGTGGAAGGTATCACACAACCATAGTCACAATAGACGCTGAGCTACAAACGGGGAAGACGGAAATTTTTGAGCCCAATAGGCCACAAAAATAGTCGTCTGATGGTTCCATATCGCCACCAAGTGCCCAAATCTCCCACCACTGGCCTTTTTGGTCTTTTTGGGCTTTTTGGGCTTTTTGGGCCTTTTGGGATTTTGGGCATTTTTGGGCCTTTTGGCAAAGCGCAGAAATAGGCCCAAATTGCACGCCAAAACAACGCCTCACTACAGGCACTACAAGCCCGATCCACCCCCGACTAGCAAAAGTGGAATGACACATTTTGAAGCAGCAACGTTCACGATTGCCCCGGCGACTGACTGGCTCGTGAGCAACGACTATTTTTACCTCGTGTATACCTGCCTCAGCCCCCATGTGAGACACCTAATCCTCGACTTGGTTGGGACGTCTAGCTTTCAGGTGTCCGGCTAAACTTGCACTCCCAGCATGCACGCTCTTGCACCCATGCCTCGCTGCTGCCACGCATGCTCCTTTGCAGGACGTCGGTCATTTAGAATTCTCTCGGTGTCCCGGGGTTTGAAACGCGTTGATCGAGCGACCTCCAAATCGGGTGATTGAGCTTTTGGCGTCGATAGGGGTGACCCGGCGGCAGGCCCGACGAGAGGACAGGCACTAGCGAATATTGTGGGATTTTTAGATTGCTACAGGCTGCTTTTTTCGCGCCCACATTGTCTGAAAATCACCTGTTTTATTTCGAGAAAAAAAAACTGGTGATTTGAGACACTTCCGTAGCCCCGACAAGCGCCTGAAAGGTCGCTGACAGCTGTGGCAGCCTCTGGCAGGTCTGGCAGGTCTGTCAGCTCGCGGGAATGTGTCTGGAGACTCTGCTAAGCCTCCGTGTCGTTCTGCTAAGCCTTGTGTCAGACGTCACTGGTGGCAGAAGTTTGTAAAAGCAAAGGCCGACGACATGGACGGGCAAAATTCGGGGAAAGGAAATTACAACGGCTGGTGTCTCAACGAATCTAGGTACCTGGTAGTCTTTCGCTACCGGGGTTTGAAGGATGCTAGTGTGAAGCTGTACTACTTTACTAGGGAAAAGGCTGCTCTAGTGTGGGTTTAAACAGCGAGACGGGCTCTGCGACGTACAAGGTGATACGGTCTCGTGAGCATCGAGCTAGCGTGTATTGAAATTCTTTTCTGCTATCACCGTCGAACACTTTAGCGGGCCGATCTGGGCTAGACTAATGTCGTGTCACAACCTGGGGTAGTGGAGATAGTGGGGACTGAGTGGGTCTGGGGTATGTGTTTGGGTGTGGTGGTTGTGAGGGGTTTATTGTGGTGGTTTGTCATGGTGGTTTGGTTCTCTTAGTCATACACCTCTACTTCTATGAATAAGCTATATCTCACCATAACTAAGACCTATAGCATACCCCGAGCTATTGCAACAATACAACAATAGCAGACAATGACAAACAATAGCCCCCAACAATAGCCAATAACAAGGCTTTCAAATGGCGGGGGAGGGACTAGACTCCCCAGGTCCGTTCGCGGTCCTATGAAACTCGTATCGACACAGCCATGCACTAGTGCAATGCGACAGTAGGCTTGAGCTAGTGTTAGTGTGGTGGTCGATACGGATATTAGTGGTGGAAGGGATTGTGGTGTTTCTCTGGAACACTTGGTGTGGTTGGTGGTGTGGTTGGTGGTGTGATGTGATAGTGGTGTGATTGGCATCTACGTCTACTAGTAATGGTCTGGTTCTTGGTACTGTACCGGTTGGGCACGTTTTATACCATTGTTTTCATACTCGTCGTCGGACTCCAGACTTCAAACTTCGCGGCTTGGCGTTCGGACAAGGTCGTATCCTGTGGTGCGGCCCTGCACCCTTTTTCAGGGCCCTCGAACTCCGAACGTTTGAGTTTGGCTAATAGCACTACTCCGGATTGTGTCCGAGAGATTGGTGGTGGTAGTATAGGCGTGATACTTTTGTCCACGTTTTCTTCTGGTTGTCGTTTTATCTGTCTTTTTCTCGGTTTTACAATTTTGTCTTTCGTTGACGTTTTCATGTCTTATTTCCTCTTCCTCTTCTGTCTTCTGTCTCTTATTTCCTTCCCTGTCTCTTCCTTATTACAAAACAGGATCTTATCGTTACAGTATGTTCCTTTCCATATTGACCATCTTGCCTCTTCCATATCCATATTCCCTCGAACACAGTTTCTGGCTTGTCTTAATATTACAACATGGCAAGACTACAGTAATATCGTAATCGTAATATCGACCAATCTGGACCTCTGCACTGCGTTATCTGATTATTCACCCTCTCAATTTTTACAAACAAAAGTCTCTAAAATCCTGGAAATAACAAAGGTACAAAGACCAATATCGTGCCTCGATTCCCAGGTACAAAGCACCCAATATCCTCCGGAATGGTGTTTCATATTCTCTACTTTTTAGCACTCACTTGTTCACTGCGCCACAAGGCCAGAACTCCAACAACGGTGCAGAATTCTACGCCTCTTAAAGTGGGAGACGGCTAGACTCTCAGTTGCTAGTGTGGCGTTTGTGCGCTTCTTTTTTCCACCAAACGTGGGGTGCACTAAAATGGCTATATTCTGTTGATTTTCCAGATAATTTCCCACACGGATATTTTCCCATCACATGCACATTGCTCAGTACTCCTGGCTCCTCTACCGCGACACAAAGTGACGTCGCAGGCTGTTCTGGGTAGCAACTTGACTTTGCGAGATTGTTGAGTTCAGGAGGCAGGACAAGCTAAAGTCTATTGAAAAACGCATTACAAACGCGGAGCTTA
Source organism: Yarrowia sp. E02 (assembly GCA_017639365.1). Lineage (NCBI taxonomy): Eukaryota > Fungi > Ascomycota > Dipodascomycetes > Dipodascales > Yarrowia > Yarrowia sp. E02. The sequence goes on from JAAQQX010000001.1 coordinate 3,799,143, forward strand.
ACCTTGTAGTTTTCATCGAAAGTAAAATCGGGGTACCATGCAAGACATGGACAATCTCTAAACAGGAGTGTCAACGTTCGCGCTGATCGAAAAGTGCTGCGGAAGCTAGGATTAAAAGCCAAACGTCGGGAGAGTCGATCCCCGGACAAAAAAAACCAACGCTCAGCGAAAAGGGCGTCTTTTGCCAATATTTGTTTCAGAATTCGTCTCCGATTTTGGTGCACGCCAATGCTTGGCACGCTGGGTGTCAGATGACAAAGAAGACCGCAAAGAAGCTTTGTTCCCATAAATCGACAAGCCCCCAGTCGGGCCGCAGCACGCATGGAAGATGCATGAGACACGCAAGCTCAAGGTTAGGACCGTGTGATTGGGTGTCTTGGCGGGCAGCGCTCGGGTCGTTCTTCCGGGCGCTTGGCGGTCTTGGCACCGGTCTTGGCATGCGTCCTATCTGCGGCAGGTGTCGAGCTTAAATTCCCAGCCTGGCAATCCCATTGTCAGCGGGGATGTGTACGCGACTTGGGCACAAAAAGTGAAAATTGGCCACAAACGGGCTATTTTTGTTCGCGCGAAGGGGCAATCTATTTGTGTCTCTTTGGCGGGTCGAAAAAGGGCGTTTTTTAATTTTTTCCCATTTTCTGCAATTTTCTGCCAGTTCTCCAAGGTCAACTATTAGCGACCCCTGTCTCTCGATCGAGTTTTGGCGGTGCCAAGAACTGTGCTGCTGCAATGTAACTGGCATTAGTACCCCGCATACAGCCTCATAACGCTCAGATACGTGTGGGTGAGAAAGCACGTATACAGTGCAGACTTGAGGGGTGAAGTTTATTGGGGTCAAGTGAGGAGGGGGAGGAGAAGAGATATATTTGGAGGGTGTGAGGGGACGCTGGGGGTTCTGGGGTCGTGTGGCGAGTGTCGTTTGGATCGGCCGGGTCTCAGCTGTTGATTTCTTTTTGCAGATTTGTCTAATCTTTCAAACTGAGCTTTTTGGGAGGGTTTACCGGTAGCCAATCAGCGCTCACTTTGTCTCTAGGACTGTCTTTGAGTGTGTCAGTAAGTCATCTGTGGTACCTGGTAGTTGGTGGCGTATTGTTCTGTCATCTGACTTGACGTGTCGTATTGTGGGTGCTATTATGTGCCTTCAAATTCCAAAAAATGTTCAGAATTCGTGTGGAAAAATATCCCTTTTTCCAGGTTATTATTTTTTCGGTATTTTAGATGCTCCAAAATATAGGTTTAGATACTCATTATTTAGATATCCAATTACTAGGTTTGCTCTTTTCTTTTGGATACTAAAAGAGTGATATTATCTCTCTCGTCTATTGAAACACCGCAATCAATCTAACTTCTTCTAGCTCCTGAACAACGGTTGGGTAGGTTTCATGAGTAAGGACGATCACACTGCTTATCTCGTTCTCAGTTTGAGCGTTAGGGTGCCAGCGTGGCAATACGGAGTGGCAAAGTGCATTTTTCCCCAAAAAAAAACAAAACAAAAAACTTCCCCTCAAGACTCATTTCCACAGACAGATCCAAGCGAGTGCATCAAATGTTGACCTGCGGGCCGTGCCAAGAGCTGGTGATTGTTTGCAAGTGTGGCAGCGTACGCGAGGTAGGTACGAGAGGGGTGTAGATCCTTTAGATCCAGGACCGGGGATATTGTGGGCTGGAGGAGTAGCATACAGAGATGACGTATCATATCTACATACCGTAGTATATCTACGTATGATTCCTTGTACTGGTAGTACCATAGTACCTGGTACTGGTACCTTTTTGTCAATACCAATCTAGTAACACCTGGTACACTCTAATAGCCGCGGTTCAAAGTTCTGACAGCCTCGACTCGAATACGCTGTCGAATACGCCATCTCGTATTGACACAAGGGTGTGGCAGGTGAAGCTGACAGGTGCATGCTGCAGATATACAGACAGGAGTTCGTAGATCTACACAGACGGAATGTTTCGTTAGATCTATATGAGTACAGTAGGTACTGAGGTAGGGTATGAGCTAGGAAGGCACTGAGCTCTGGGAGATAAGGTCTCGTGAAGGAAGAAGTGAGTATGATACCGGTACAAGATATTGGTGCAAGTACTAGTACAAGATCTGTAGAATTCTTGTACTGTACCAAAAGTAGTGTAAACGATATTGTATCTGAGAACACTCGCTAGGCTCGTGTTACTGTACAATGGAACACTCGCTATCGCTCGTGCTCCTCGTGTTGCTTAACTACTACAAGTACTAGCCGGACTCTCCTTCTTGTTAAAAGAAAACCGATCAGACCCATCGAATCCCCGAGGAGGAGGCCGTTTCACAGGCACGTCATTTCCCTTTTGTCGAGCCTGAGCAGCCTCGACAAAACTAGTCGCACTCTCCAGAGGCAGCAGCGAAAACAGCGAAATGAAGTACGCCAAAATGACCTGGATCACGTGACGCATCGATGACGTGGCCTGAGCGGAAACAGGCTTCTGACCGAGAACATGGCCCTGGGTCACATAGACTGGTTTGGCAGCAGTTGCGTGTTTCTTGATGAGTCTCTCCACAGCACCCAGGTCTGCTCCTCGCACGGTTTCCAGCAGTTTTCCGTTTTTGAAAACGCCAAAAGTCGGCATCGCAGAAACGCCAGCATGCGAAGAAGCTCCCTGGTTGTTGTCCACGTTGACCTTGTAGAAAGACGCCTTGGACTTGTACTGTTCTGCAAGCTTTGCGTATCCCGGGGCAACAGCTTTACACGGTCCGCACCAGTCGGCGTAAAAGTCGACCACGGAGACTGTGGCCGGATGGATCGCCTTGAAGTACTCGTCTGTGGTAGTGAGTTCTTTCATGTGTGGTGTTGTGGAGATGGTGTACGTATTTTGAGTGTATGCATTGTACGTACGATAGTGGCGAATTAGGTTTGCTTAGTCAGGAAGGTGGAAGAGGTGGAAGGTCGTAGGGGGGTGGTGGAGGAATTCTGAAGAGTGCGTTTTGCTCGGGGAGGGTGTGTGGGGAAGGTGGTATTTGCTTTGAGGGGATTTGGGGTGAAATTGGTAGTTTTGAATGAACATGTTCTGACATGATATACTCTCCCTATATAGAGTGTACTGTGGAATAAGAGGGTCAAGTTGGATGACTAATATTGAGGGTTGCGGAATATCTGCTGGAATGGGGTAGATGTGTAGCAGGAGGTCGGAAACAGCAGATACCACGTGTATTTCAGGTGGTGGATTTCTTTCCTTTTTTTTTTTTTTTTTTTTGAAATTCACCTTTTCAACTTTTTTCACCTCATCATAAAGTGCATGAGAGGAGTATCCCAACACGAGAAAGAAGGTCCAGTCAATTCGGTCAATATATATCTATTGGAGGTGAAAAGGGTACCATTCGATTCATCAGAGCAAGTGGAATCGATTGGTACCGGTTATACCTCTACACTAAGCTAATCGAACGTTTTAGTGTCTATCTTTCATGAGTGGTCTTAAGCTACAGACATAGTCTATCCATAGTCTGTCATACACCTACGACTATACAAAAAACATACTATCAAAATGTACAACTGGTAGTATTAGAAACACAGGAGTACCAGATACTACAGGGTACACTGTATGTACGTAAGCGAACGTGCACATACCTCCACACACAAACACATCCCACAAGCAGGTATATCCCTGCTTCAGAGCCACCTAGACGATGCCACACGAAGCTCAAAGCGATGCCCAAAGGGTGGGTGGGCTAGCGACATCGCAAACGCATCTTGTGGCTCCGATACCGCATCTCAGCACCCTAGTGGCAGCAAGTCGGAGAGTTTGTTCTCCACTGGCAGAAGTGGACGTTGAGGCGATGAACTCGATCGATCGATCACAACAGGAAAACTCAACACAACTCTCAACACTCTCACGAACACTTCTCAGACGATCCACCTGTTTCATTGGATGCACTGTTTCAATGGATGCACTGTTTCAATGAATGCACGGTTCCAATGAATGCACTGTTTCCTGGAATGCACTGTTGTGCTCACTTCTGTCTGTGTCTGAGTCTCCTGTGTCTGTGTCTGTTATGTTTCTGTCCATGTCGTGTCTGCTTCTGTACCACCGAAAAAGCCCCCGAGACACCGAAACCTCCACCCTCCTCCACCCTGTCCTACGGGCCATCTCCGGGCCGCTGTACCAGCATCGGAGACGCGAGAAAGAGTGCCTGGCTGCGGTACTACTAGGTTGAGAGAGAGTTATCAAGTGATATTTTTCTCACCAAGGAAAAAGGAGGTTGAGTGTAATAACGGTGGGTCTTTAGGTTAGGCCATCGACTTAAGCTTATACGATTCGGAGCGATGAGAGACATGGAGACGAGTTTGAACTGTTGGGAAAAAAAAAGAAATACAAGGCGAAGATGACAAGGAGAAAAGAGCGACAAGAACAGAGACAAGGAGGAAAAAGACGAGATCCGTAGGCCCGTCGGTTGCAGTTGCCTGGAAAAAAACAGTCTTTTAATCTTCGTGAGATGAATTCATAAAAAAGCATTTTTTTCATTCGGCCTTTGGTATGACGTCAGAGGCAGAGTAGATACATCATCAGGTGACGCAGAAGGGTGCATATGGAGGCGGTGGAGTGACCTGGCGGTGTTAAATCCCAGTCTCTGTGTCTAGTTTCTATTGTTTTATTCCACTTGAGTCTTCCTATATGTTCTGAATCTTCACTCCAGTTGCCATTAGTTAGAATTAGTTGACATTTACTTAGACTTTGTTCGAATCGTCAAAAAATATAAATATCTTTGGTTCATCTCGGTCTTTAATTTGATCACTCAGCGCAGCCAAGCTCCTGCGCAGACAAGCTCCTGTCACCTGCTCCACACACGTTTCTTTTGCTCGTTTCTTTTGCTCATTGCTTTTCCGATCTCTGCCTCTTCTCTGCTGACATGCAGGTTATTTTTGCCTGTGGCGGTGGCTGGGAGATTTACGAGGGCTCTGATTGGCCAGCTTAAAGTTAGACTTGCTTCTCCTCCCATTGTTGGGTATTGATGTTCCATTGTCTTTTTTTTGCTGCTGCATCAACTACGCCTCCTGCACGCATGGAATGAGAGCCGCAGAAAAAAGACATCCGGAAGAGCTGTTCCGAGTGGTGGTACACAAAGAGCGCAGGTGTGATGTATTCGAGAAGAGCGTTTTTGGTGACGACACTGAGCTAGTTTGGATGCCAAGTTCAGCCTTTTAGAACAGGTGATTTAAAACAGAAAAAAACAGGCCATAAATGGGCGACAAAAAAGCAGGCAGTTGAGCAGGCATCAATCCCAAAATAGATATCAACAGGTACTGGCATGGCTTAACTTGTACCATGTACTTCCTGTCCCACTCCTCTTGTACTCCTGTAAGCAGCCTGATGCTTCTGATCTTCTTCACATGGGACTATCAGTTCTGCGCCGAATACTGTAGACAGCTCGTCTTGGACGAATACATAGGACTTCATTTCGGTTAAGTACCACAACGCAGGGTTGCAGAGGATGCGTGCTATTGCTTACGTAGTATTGCTACTGATATCTTCGTATGTGCCTGGAATCATAGAAACAGTCTTCAATATGGCAGTGAGAGGAAAAGCTTTGAAAACAACCTCAAATAGTCTTCATAGTCTTGATAGAAACAACCTCAAACAGGCTTTAAGGGAGGCTCAAAAAGGCTTTAAAACAGAAGAAAAAGAACATCAAAAGCATCCAAAAATGCTTCAAAAGGCATAAAAATGCTTCAGAAGCTTCCGCAGCATCCAAAAAGACTCTAAAAAGCCTTAAACAACCTCCAAACAGCCTTGCACATCCATACATAACGACTGGACAGGAATGATTCCGAAGACCCTAAGGTGCAGGTGAGACACGACGATCCACAGTGAGACCTACGTAGGGCCGACCTGGAGCAGGGCTTCTAGAACTGGAGATCTGCGTCACCAGTCTTGGCGGAGAAATATTGCTTGGTATGAGCTCGCTTATCTAAGCTCTTCTTGAACAGAAAGAGCTGGTCTCAGAAGAGACTTCAGAAGAGGTAACACCATACCCTTCTCTCAACCTTAGAGGCAATGGGTATGTATATACAATAATACGAGATACGAGGGTATAGTAACATGAAGAAGTTCACATTCTCTAACAGAAAACCAGTGATAGAGAAATTGTTGTAGAGTAGAGCTGCTGAAATGCTAGTACAACTGCTAAAGTGCTGCTTCATATGCTACCATAGTACATCTACTCAGAAGTCTACGTCTCCAATAATGCAGCTCTATAGAAAAAGCAATATGTCTCTGGCACGTGAGACCGCGGGAGGACGCAGGAGGTGCGGTTCGGGTGCTGTTTTCCGAGTGAGACATGTGTTATTATTGGGAAAAAGAAAACCTGACAATGTAGGAGACCCTGTGAAGCTGCGGATATGGCGGATGAGAGGTCTGGACCGGCCGAAATTCGGTGACATCAGGAGCAAGTCAGAATGCTGACTGGAATGTGTTTTTAATCAGTTTTAAGTCTCTGTTTAGTTACAAGATGAATTGTAGGAGGTTACGTGTAGGAGATTGTTACTTGTATGAGATTTCTACGTGTATAAGATTGTTATTGTATGAGAGAAGCAACAGCTACCCAATTGTACTGTCAATTCTGTCATTACACTCACTTCAGACCGTCTTAGCTGTAGGAACACTATTCACACCAAAAGAACCCTGAGGTGTCTCACAGTATGCAATTGTTATAGAGCAATAACGGAAGGCCGAGGGACAGTTACTGAAACAAGTTCCGGACCGAATTAATGTATGGTGTCTGAATGGTAAAATAATCGACATTCTGTTGTCAAAATGTGTCCAAATATGTACTCTATGTTTCCTGAGAATGTCTTCAAACATGGTGTTCTGTTGTATGGACCTTGTCATTAAACATGGTACTCTACGGTTTCTGAGAATGTATTTAAGCACGATATTCTACGTATCTGAGCATGTATTTAATACGGTATTCTGTTCTCTGAATTCTGTTCTCTGAACATGTTCATAATCATGATATTCTACGTTGTCTGAGTATGTCTTTAAACACGATATTCTATTATAACTGAGCATGTATTTACACAGATAGTCTACATTTTCCGAACATGTCCATATAGAGATATCTCAAGTTGTCTGAGAATGTAACGATGATATTCTATGACTGAACATTGATACTCTACGTTATCTAGACAGGTCTGTAAACACGTTATTATATTACGAAACATGTCTTTACAGAGATATCTTAAGTTGTCTGAACATGCCAGTATACGCGATATTCTGTTGTCTTAACATGACTTTAATCACACTATTCTATCTATATCAACATCTGTCAAAACACGATATGGAACATCTTCTGACAAGGTCTTATGTTCTATATTGTCTGAGCATGTCTTCAAACATAATATTGTACATCTTCTGAAAACGTCTTAAACACGATATCCTATTCTACGGAACATGTATTGATACGATATTCTATTTTAGGGAACGTGTCTTGATAGGATATTTTGTTGTCTCAGAATGTCTATATACGATATTCTGTTATCTTAGCATGTAACTAACACGATATTCTTACCGAACATGTCTTGACACGTTATGTTATCTGAGAATGTCTATATACGATATTGTGTGAGCATGTAACACGATATTGGATATCACTGTCTTCAAAACAGTGCGTAAAGAGCTATGACCTAGTCTTTAAAACTACACACAGTCTTACCAGTTACAACACTACAGGCTAACAGTTCATCTAACCAACAGCTTGAATCTTTAATAGTAGATTCAACATGTTTGAACATGAATTCTACTGGAAAGTGTCAACTCGTCTGAGCATGAACAGATCATTTTTGGAACACGAGACAATACTGAAAACACGTAGTATCCCACGTGTACTCTCAAACAGACAAAAATGGCATCCAACCCGCCATGACAGACTGACACTTGTACTGGTACACCTGTGACCGTATAGCCTGTCTAGCCTTGTACTAACCATTGATCCACCTGTCAATGTCACTGATCCACATGCCGTCTGTCACCCAGCAACAAGTGTCGTATTCCAGCAGCCGGTTTAGGAATCCATTGTTGGCCTGTCAACCTCCGCGCTACTGCTGTTTGCAGGGGTACTTAGCACGAGCATAAGACATCTCGTGAAAGACACATGCCGAGGTCTCCAGGAACAGATGCACCCCATCTACTAGCAGACAAGGAATCAGGAGTCAGACAAGGGGTATCAGGAGGAGTACAGTACCAGGTAGTCATATGATATTACTGACTAGTTACATTCATACGATATTACTAGCTACAATCATACGATATTACTACAGTACTAGTTGTAAGACTCTACTAACAGTCTAATCTTGCACTACTGTTCAGTACTGGTATAGTCACACAAACTACAGACTACACTATAGCACTCAAACACTACACTGATACCACTGATGCCGTGTCCGGTTTTGGTGTCACCTGGTCTCCAGTCAGGAAATATGGTGACGGCATTGACGTAAGTTAACGACATTGTTCATATGACAATGGCGTTTGACATGTGGAATTTGTGACGTTGACGTTTGGGCTTGTGACATTGACACTTGGTTTTTTGACGTTTTTTGGCTGACGTTTTTGTTTGACGTTTTATTCTTTTAATTTTTATTTATTTTATTTTGACTTCATATCTGTCACATGTCAAACAGCGCCTAGGCCGCAAGAAGCGCTCTACAACTTCCGGAGACCCGAAGACTTGCAGACAGCTTGGTTTCGGCCGATTATTCTCCTTTCAGAACTTCTGCCGACTTTCTGGCGACTTTTCCGCCTCCTAAGCGGCTAATGAAGAGTCCTGTTCCTGACAGTTTCAGTCCCCGAAACACACACTAGTCTAGTCTAGTCTTGTAGCTAGATCCATTGTAAAACGAGGCTAGCGCATCTAGGGACGCTATACTAGCCTCTGGACCCACAGTTGCGCCACCACCAGCCTCATGTAAAAATAGCGTCAGATACGACTAGCTAGGCTAGAGGCTAGTATCGTACTAAGACTAAGAGCTGACACTAACAAAAACAGGTGACAAATGTGGTTTGTGGCTAGACAGTGGTCAGACAAAATCAATAGTCAGGTAACCAGTAGACTACGTGATTTTTTGGTAGAACTAGGAGTTGTACTAGGAGTAAATACCAGTATTAGTGAATACCAGTAGTAGTACACCAGTACACAGCACTAACAACAGTCTGACCACTTCAAAAACACGCCACAAGACATTCAAGAGTAACCACTCCTAGGAATTAGTTTGTTGGGGTTCCAGCTTTGTCTGTTTCACACAGCATACTAATTCTCTCGGCAGGGCTTGAAAAGTGCCGTGCTCGTGGCTGCATTTCTTGGCAGAAAAAAAGGAGAAGAAATGTGGCTAGTAGGTCAATAGGCGGATTTAAGGAGTTCTGTGCCGTTTGTAGCCAAATTCATTTTTCTTGGGCTGTTTTTGGCTGATATGGAACAATTATGTTGTGTACTGGGTACGACTTAAGATGTAAAACCGGCTAAAAAGGTATAAGGAGTAGGAGAGCTTTGATAATAGATTGAATTATGTTTACGACGCTTTTATAAAGTCAGCGTTCTTTTACACTTCCAATATCAGGCTATATAGGGCAGTTCTTCTCATAACCTGAAGATCTGTAGGAGCGAGTCGAGGGACAAATAGCCAAATAAAAGTCAATGAGGTAAGGGGGAAGTGGATATCGTCAATCTATCACCTGTTTATACCTAGTTTACCACTTCTGGAAGTTTTTTTGATCCAGCTAGTCGCCAATCGTCACCCAAGGAATTTTACAACTGGGGAAAAACGAGCTCAAAATCTGGAGATATAATAAGGGAAGATGAGAAATAGGCTTAATATGACTACACCCACAGAATAATTACCACAAATAACTATCTACAGTCTCCCTATAAAATCTAAAGACAGTAGGGCTGTCTACAGTTGACGACAAGTGCTTAGGAAGGGGGACATATTGGAGCGAATAATGATAAGTGAGGGAAGTGAAGGTAACCAGTCGACTTGTATACCTCAGCAGAGTTGGAATATCAAGAGTATGGGGGCTAATATACTCAATTTTGGCCAAATTGTTGCAGTTAAATTTATGACTATGAGCAACTTCAAGATTTCAATTTTTACGAGTTACACCATATAAAATAAGGATATACAGTTGTTTGAATGATACTATGCTGTGTAAAGAGTGCCACTACAGCTCATCTGTTTCCTCACAACATTTATTACACCTTTTTATGACGTCTTCAGTGTACAGTATGAGTAGAGAGAAGGGAGTAAAAACGGGTTAAAGTGATTGAGAGAGACTGAGGAGTTGATAGGAGTAATGATACAAATTTGGAGACACACCAGGATCTCAACTTGAGCTTCCTAATGCTGTTAATTCTCCTTTATTGGCCTACACCCTCCACCAGTCTCTCATCAGAAATGTTCATATCTCACTCAAAAGAGGTGAGATTGAGACAGATACTAGATTGGTACTCTTCTAGATGCCCATTAAACACTAAGACCAAGTTCTCCTCTTTCTTTTGGTATTTTGTGTCGCTTTCTGGCTGTGGCTTCTTCTGGTATACCGCATGCAACAGCGCCATCAGCACGGGATTAACGAATTTGAACAAGTTGAGATATAAACGGAGGTCTTTGAGATTGTTATTGAGCTGGAATAAGCTGTTGTATCTCTATCTTCTCACCCAGAGCTCTTTAGAAGCGTATATATATGGACAGTCAGGTTTTCTAGGTGAATGATGGCAGAAAAAGAGATTAAAAAGTGTAGAGACGTTAAGACGAGGTACCAGCAAGTAGACTCGCTGATAGACTTCCACTAGAAAGCTCCCCAACTTCTCAATTGATATTTTTTAGTCTCAAAATCCCAGTTGACTTTTTCTAGTGTCAACACACCTCAGAGCTATAATCTCCTCTACTCGTCTCAAAAGTGAGGAAATATATGAATAGACTTAGTAATGAGACTCTCAGGGAGCTAGAATACATACACTTTCATCTTCACCTTATCTGGTGTTCAACACATCCATTACTGGAACAGAACCTTAGATTGGATGTGTATGGTATGGAGGAATATTGCTTCTTATGGGAGGAGAATATCCTTCTAAACGAGAAGATACGTTACTCATCGGATTTACAACAGGACCAACAAGTTCATCTCTCTCAATGACTTTCTTAAACAGTTCTACAGCTCAATGCTCTGAAGAGGGTAAAGAGAACTTAAGAGATATGGCGCCAAAAATGCTCGAGAGCAGTAGATCACTTGGTAGGGGAGTTTATGAGGCCCCTATTTACTCATACAAACATCTCTGGTTCCTAATTCACTTTTTTCTCCCCAGAATGTCTAGGAGAGCAGAGGTTGCTAACTCACAACCACGCTGCTATTACGCCTAATAAGGGTTCTAGGTAGCTGAACACTTGGAAATATGAAAGCATCAGGTCTACAAATGATTTATTAGAACTGCTGCAATCCCTTTGCTCATTTTGGGGACTTTTGGACGAGATGTACCAAACTATGATGCCATCGGGGGAGGTCATATTGTCATGGAGACATCCACAAGTATAAACAAAGCTATTCGTATATCCACCCTGGTGCTTCTAAAGTACCCCCTTGTCTTCTGGAAGAAGTCCTTTATTGATTTTTCCCTTTCTACAAGTACATGTTTCTTTCCATCCTATGTCATCTCTAGTTGAAAAGGGTGTCTAATCTTGTGATACTACACTAGTAAAGACACATTACCAATACCAATCGATAGCTAGAATCCTATTGATGTCAAATATCGACGAATATCGCACTCTATCTATATACAAACGATGATTTAACAGTGTTCCTCCATACGTTTAGATTTAGTTGGACTTTAGTGAGTATTTAGTCGACATATAACTGACACTAAGCCTTTAGTCGAACAATATTGTTATTTACTTGGGTCTTTACTTGGTCTTTAGTTGAACATTTACGAAGTCAACAATTAGCCTCCAGAAACTTTTTTCTTTTTTCTTTTTTCTCTCACTCTTCACTCTACAACACTACACACACCACACTCATCAAAAGTAATAAATAACGGCACTAAAAGTACATTAAATTTTTATTTGTGGGAATGTTTCCCTTTTGGATCCAAATCCAACCGCTTAAGAAAGCTCGGCGGTCAGAATGTCGGAGTCACCGGCATCCATGATGGTGACGGCACCGACTCGGAAAAGTCGACCACAAGCAGTACCGAGCTCGTTGTTGCCGCCCTGGAAGTGGTGGACGGTGCACTTGGCCAGCATGGCGTAGTACTCAATCTCGGACTTTCGCAGAGCAGGGGTGTTGCCAGCAATGATGACAAGCTTGGCCTTACCCTGTCGGAGAGACTTGATGGTGGACTTGTAACCAAGGGTGTACTTTCCGGACTTGATAGCAAGACCGAGCTTGGCGTTGACGTTATCGCCGGACTTCTTAGACTTGGGGGCCTGTGTTAGGGGGGTAAAGGGGGAGAAAACATTTCTTCTCTCTAAGGAGACAAAATGAGTCGACTCCTCACAGTCTTACAGACTGTTCGGACAGCTCAAGATCTTGGATCTGTTTGCTGGGGACTTACCATCTCTGCGCTTTGTTGTAATATGCACTCCGGAAGTGTTTGGGGAAAAAGAGAGAAATGTTCAGAGTTTTATATATGTCTATTGGAGTGCGTTTCGAGCCAGAGTTGAAACTCCCAATCGGGAAGGGTCTTGCAGTATAGAGTAATTTGTGGTCTAGGGTGGGGGGTTTGTAAAAGTCGGAAGAGGACGGGGATTTTGGTGAAAACGAGGATATGGGGGTTTATGACCGTGTTTATTCGATTCCCGGGCTCAGATCACCTCTCTGTGTTATCAATCGCCATCTATATGTCTACTACAATGTCCCAAAAGACAGTCACAATTAAGGTTTATCCACGTGACCGAAAAACCAACTCACTCCCAACCATGACAACCTTTGCAAAATTAGAATACCTGTTTCTCTTGTTACAGACTACCGACAACAGGAGAATTCAAGGTGAGTTTTTGGAGGAAATGAGGACGACAGACGATGTGAATGACACAAACGACGACAATGTGACGGATTGTGACACAGAACGTGATCGGCGTGTGATTTGACAGGTTATCATGAGTTCAAGTTCAACATGTTCGACCACCAACCAGTCGTTAAAAAGCCCAAGCTAACCTAGATGAAAATCGAACTCGACTCCTTTTCTGGCAACAAGATCTACCCCGGCCGAGGTACCCTCTTCGTCCGAGGCGACTCTAAGATCTTCCGATTCTACTCGTCCAAGACTGCCTCTCTGTTCAAGCAGCGAAAGAACCCCCGACGAATCGCCTGGACCGTTCTGTACCGACGAAAGCACAAGAAGGGAATCACTGAGGAGGTTGCCAAGAAGCGATCCCGAAAGTCCGTCAAGGCCGTCCGAGGCATTGTTGGCGCCTCTCTTGATGTGATCAAGGAGAAGCGAAACGCCCGACCCGAGACCCGAAACGCCACCCGAGCCAAGCACGCCGAGGCTGCCAAGGAGCGAAAGGAGAAGGAGACCGAGCGACGAAAGGCCGCCAAGGCTGCCCACGTTGCCGCCGGAGGCCCCAAGGTTTCCAAGCTCGGTGCCAAGGGCTCTGCTCCCAAGGTCCAGGCTACTTCTCGATAAGCAGCAAAAATAGTTAAAAAGGTTGTATGATTGACGAGTGAGTGAGTAAGTGAGTGAGTAAGCGAGCTTGCGAGCGAGCGAACGATAGAGACTATTAGGCAATGAACGAGCTTGCGAGTGAGTTGTCGTGGTTGTACCCTTTAGTGATGTAATTGTACCTATACTGGCTTGATGTTGTATATAGTCTTGAACCTATATAAGGTCACGCTCTTATATCTGTTCTTGTACTTAGTCCTCTTATATAATGACATGCTCTTGTATAGTGAACGTGCTGTATTCTTCTTCCATGACCCATCACGTCATATGAAGTCGTCTTGGACTCCTTCCTGTGTAGTTGCAAGGAGACGACTTGCACACCTTGATCTTACGATACAGTGGAGGTTGGTTTCTCCTTTGATCCTAGGGAAATATAACTTTAGCTAAAAACAGTAAGGCCTACGACAATGTTAAGACCCCACGTCGAATTTGGATATAAGTAACAAGCAGTATTCCTCTTGGATGAAGGTGGTTGCTCCAGCAGCTTGGATCAATGGCTACAACTCGAGGCAAGTCAGTCTAACCCATCTTTGTTAGTACAAGGGAGATGGATGGAAAATTACTTGCATGGCGTTGGGCTTGTACCAGCTTGGGGCTTGACAAAAAGGGTAGACAAAAAGGGTAGACAACGACGCGATTCAAGATTCTCGGATTTGGCTATAGATTCAGGAAGTCTGTATGAAGTGGAGAGTGGTCAGGTAGTGGGCGTATGGTATTATGAGACAGAGATGTTCAGCATAAAGTGTTTTTTTATTCAAGGGAGTTGCTGTACGTTTATATATATATTTATTGTATTTTTAATAATTTATTATATTTTATTCTAGGTGTTTTCGAACGGTTTATTTTCGCTTATAGCCTGGAACCTGCTTTTGCTAAATCTGGACAATCCATTTATTTCACGCATGCCTCGTGAGTTCGATTCGAGAAGATGCACACACTACACAGGAGTTGAACATTGCATAAATCACTCTGAAGGGTTCACAACTACAAGCAACAGGTATATCTGACTCTGTGGAGTGATTGAAAAGTGATAAGACTTGATGCAGCAGATTAAAAGATTCGTTGAGAGCAAAATTAAAAGATTTCAAGTGATCGGATCGTTCTGGTTCAGTTGATCATGCAAGTCTGTATACGGTCCCTTGTTGGGTCCTGTAAGAGTGAGTCTTTCTATATTGACAAGGGCGCACTATTGACCACTGTTTGTTGCATATATTCACCAACAAGAAGCCTTGGACTCAATCAGTTTCTATCCTTCACTTGACAATGACATGGGGACTCATCATTCAAACGGTTTTGTGAGCAGCATAATATCTTGGATTCCCGTTTCCCTCACCAATTTCACTTTTCCTGTCAATTGTTGTCTGTTTGAAGCCATGCATAACTAGACGTAAAACTGAATCCAAACAGAAAGATGATAAGGATCCGAGAAGGTGACTTATCCAGCTGGTTATAACAGCACTCAATACCAACATGGTCAGGTTTGATCCCCTAAATATGCTTATTAGGTAGGTATTTTGCCTTCTCGTTTTCTCACAAAGCATGGTGACTACTTGACAAGGGACAGAATAGGAACAAAAACTGACACGGAGACGAGGACTTCGTCATGGGCGTTAGATAGCCTCATTATGTTCCCAGAACAAGTTATATTATCCTCAAACCTTTCTTATCCGTTTTCATAACCGAGCTAGGTGATTTCCTATGTTGGCATAAAACGTGATCCAGTTACACCTCCTGGCTATGAACGGGATAGAGGTTTAAACTGATTATCACTGTGCTCTTTCTACAACTACTATTCTACTCCTACCTGCATTATTTCCATTTGAAGCCCTTCAACATCCAAAATAGTGCGAGCTAGCGTCTACTTTACACAGGACCTTCCAGTTAGCATCTTTGAAATCCGAGACTAGATACTCTCTACATTGGAAACATCTTCTGATACTTCTACCTCTCACTTTATCTGCCTTCTACTCCCTACTCAGTGCCGAAGAGATCAAGTAGCCCGTTTCTCTTTTTCAATACCGTGTTGTAGATGTCAAGAGAATGCCAAAAACAATAATAGTGCTCAAGATGGTCTTTATAAGAGTCACGAATGCTACTTAGTGTTGGGAGAGCAACTTGAACCCCATTTATCTCTTTATCACAATACTTTGGGATTTCTAACTGAC
This sequence comes from Yarrowia sp. E02, assembly GCA_017639365.1. Taxonomy (NCBI): domain Eukaryota; kingdom Fungi; phylum Ascomycota; class Dipodascomycetes; order Dipodascales; genus Yarrowia; species Yarrowia sp. E02. The sequence continues at coordinate 3,814,986 of JAAQQX010000001.1, forward strand.
CCCACGCTTAGTAGGCAGATGCGGAAATGAGAGCTGACGTGTAGAGAAGTAAACTGTTAAATGAACAGTTGTAATAGGAACAACGGGTGCTATTGAGTGCATCAAGAAACTCTCTGGGTCTTTTTTTTTTCTTTTTTCTAGTGCAGTTATACCTCTATAGCAAAAGTCATCATGCTGGGTAGAAATATTGAAAATGGGAAAATAGTATCACTACTTATGTGATACATGGTATAGTGGCAATTCATCAGAAGACTTTGGACAGTAACAAAGGTACACAGTGACTACCTTGATCGTCTTTGTTAATTTTGATCCATCTATGTCTCTATAACTACATGACACATGATGTTAAGAAATTTGGAAGCGTTCATCTCGCCCAAAAATAATAAATAGAGAGTAAGATGACTACTATAGAGGGAAGTTCCTGTGTTAAACCACTTGAAGAACTTCTAGATGTTAGATTGTTAATTCTGGGCTATTACTATACCTATAGCCGATGACACCACAGCGATTAGAAGTGTACAAGTCCCTCCAAATAAATGGAGAGGGTCTAAGATTGGTATTATCGAAGACTGTAGTGGTTATAAACTTGTTTCACCAACTATCCGAGTCTTCTGTCTCAAATTTGAGTCGGTTATACCACCAACTCACAAATCCGTTTGTGGTGTGAACATGGTCAAATATTTCTGGATGTGCAAAAAGAAGTGCTCAAGATGGCTGTTTTGAAGACTCTGAAGGCTACAAAAGCCCGGGGGAAGTTCCCAAGTTCTACATTTGAAAACTGGCCTAGTTTTATCTCGTAATGGAAATTGGAAAGTCAGTATTAAAGGGTGGAGACATCGAAATTGTACATCTTGTTACCACTCAGTTTGTTCTCTGATCTCGGGAAATACTCTGGTAAAGTCGCCAAAGAGATAGGAGTATTTCTGAACGAGTTGGGGACAGTTCGTTCAGGGGCATTATTAAAGGATTGTTAAACAAGGGTAAGAAGTAGAAGGGGTATTTCAAAGGTGTTATATAAAGATATCTTGTCTGAGGGACACATTAGTCCAGTTTATTTAGTTATAGGGATGTTTTTGAGAGAACAAGGAGCGGTTGTGTGAAACGGTCAAATTGTTTGGTGGATGTGTCAAACGTGGGAGGGGGTATAGCTAGGGCTTGAATGGGGTCGTTTGTATCACCTGTCTTTCGGTACAAAGGTGGTCAAGTCAGCTTTGTATTGGGAACATTATTGGAGGGGTTAAGTACAGTTGTGATGTCAAGTAGAAAAGGTGGTTGTCGTTCTAAATTATGTGAAAACAATGTAAGGGAGACATAAAGGGCATAATAATGATTCCTTCGGTCCCAGAAACACAGTGGTCAAGTCCACGTGATGATGGAGGAATTTTTGAGTAATGTAGAGGCAGTTGTATCAGTAAGGGGGATTTGGGTGGGTCAGTGTAAAAAGTGGAATTGACGGAAAATAGATATAAATGGTATCAAAGGAATCTCCTGACTCCGAAGATCACCATGGTAAAGTCAATATGATTGTGTGAGTTTTTCTGAGAGAGTTGAATGCGATTGTTATAGTGTAGTAGTAGATGTGGGGTTGTTAACAGTGGACAAGAGATAGATAGGGCTGAGGGTCTTATGCGTACCAAATGAATTGCCAGGCTCCCAATAATACGCTGATCAAGTTACCATGGGACTGGAAGTGATTTTGGAGGAGTTGAGTGCAGGTGTATGGTTAGGTATAATTTTGAGAGCCGGTGTCAAAAGTGGAAGCGATAGAGTAAGGGAGAAGTGGTTCTAAAAGTTACAGTATTCCAGCCCTAAGGAGCGTGTTGGTCAAGTTTCTGTAATGTCATGGGTATTTCTGATGATGTTGGGGGTTGTTCTGTGGAAAAGGGGAAATGAGGGTCCCGGCTTTAAAAGACATGTAGAGACATCAAGGGGCAGATGAAAGGGATAATTAAGATGAATCTATTCTGAAGAATACATTGCTCAAGTCGCCATAAAGATGAGAGTATTTCTGCGGAAGTTAGAAGCAGTTCTGTGAAAATCAGGAAACTGGTGTTTCGATTATAGAGAGAGATGAGAGACAACAGGAGAGTTATGATCGGTATTAATGGAATGGTCCGACGATTGAAGACTCGATGGAAAAGCTGATATGATAATATGAGCATTTTTAAATTAGTTGGAGAGAGTCCTATAGTAACGTAGAATTGGGGAAGGAAGTGTTAAAATTCGAGTAGAGGTGGTAGGGCAGGCATAAATGGTACCAAATGAATCTTCTGGTGCGTCACACACAGCGGGTTAAGTCTATACGGCAGCCTGGGTATTTCTGAGTGAGCTTGTGGAAGTTCTGTGAATTTCATAAAATAAGTGTTTCGTATGGAAGTGCGGAAGAGATAGTATGGCAGATAAAAAGGTACCGTTGTATTCTGGTCTTTCCAGAACTGACCAGAACTACAAGTTTAGCAGTTCAGTATCGTTAATGGGCTGACGATCTAACTGCTTCTACATCTACGAGTACATACATCTACACTATCATTCAAGAGACCATAATTCATTCATTAAAAAAGAAGCTGGATGGTTAGTAAACGAGTCCAAAGGACACTTCTGAGACAAGAAAAAATTAGTAAGACATTGGACCAACAAGGCCAGGAAGGGTGAGAAGAGAGACAAGAGGAACAAGATGAAGTGAAAGAGATAAATGAAGAGGAAAAAACCATGGAGGAAGGAAGTGAAGAAAATAAGGAAGAGAAAAAGAGAAGAAGAGGAATGAGAGAGGAATGAGAGAGGAATGAGAGAGGAATGAGAGAGGAAAAAGAGACGAACAGGAAGAAAAGAAATCCAGTGGCAGAATCCAGTGGCAGAAACCGAGAGGGGCTCGGTTACGCTTCTCTACGCCATGGTACGATACTACTACACTTCCCCAGATCGATGCAACAGATCTCTACGTGGATCAAGGCTTGGACAGGAGAGGATAGACGTCGAGAGGCGCAGGTAGGCAGACCTTGGATCTGGACCACTGGAACAAAAATGGAAAAACGAGGAGACACAATGGCAAGAGAGACAGGACCAATGGCAAAGACATGGGACTGGCAAACGTATACCACTGGGAGAGGACAGGACAAAGAGCTCTACATAGAAGACCAGACAGAGAGACAAATGGAGCCACGTCAAAGGAAGGAGTGCAAGCTGTTCTTCTGTTGGACAGAGAGGTATCTTCGAGAGGAGAGGGGAGGAGGATGGGGCTTTTGAAAAGCTGGTTCAAGCCGGGGGCCTTCCAAATATGATGAAGACACTCCTGCTTGAAACCACGTCTCCAGCAGAGGAGGACAGGGGGAGAGAGGGCGTACAGACACGTCACGGTCTACGGGGGGAAACAACATCGGGATTTCTACTTGCAGTAAAAGTATTTTCAGCATAGCAACGGGGTGCTTGGTGGAATGCAATAGAAATAAATAGATGTGAGGGCAAGGGGTGGGGGGTATAGCTGAGGTGTGACTCGATAAAGGCAAGTACACACCGAAGCGGTAAAAGAGGGAGAAGAGGGAGAAGAGGAAAAAAAAGGGAGAAGAGGAAAAAAAAGGGAGAAGAGGAAAAAAAAGGGAGAAGAGGAAAAAAAAGGGAGAAGAGGAAAAAAAAGGGAGAAGAGGAAAAAAAGAGGAAGAAAGAGATATCAAAAAGTGTGAGGCGAGTCGAATGGAAGAAGAAAAAACTTGCTGAAGATGAAAATGAAAAGAACAAAATGAAGAGATGAATGGGTTAGTGGTGGGGTAAGAACGACCCTGTCTGCGCTGGGGGGTTAGTAGGTTAGACCAAGGCAGACTGGCGTCATCCTAAAAGACAAGAAAGAAGGTCAGTATGAGGAGAGATAGCTAATACACAAGAGAAAGAGCATATCAAGTGAGACAGAGTCCAGCAGGGAATAAAGCGACGTCTGAAAGGAAGGGAGAGCAGGGCCCTCGGGTGGTGGGGAGAGAAAGGAAAAGAAAAGAAAGACTTGATCCACTCGACGTGCGAATCGAGTGAGTCCAAGTGATTCCCTTTTTTCAGTACTACAACTGAATCTACGGGCTCGCCTCAGATATCGTGTCTTCATCAAGTCAAGCCTCAAGGGGTCCAGCCAGAGAAACGGCAGAGTGAGAAGAGTCAAAAAGTGTCTCAAGCAGGGGGCAGGAGGCGACCCGATGAAAAAGACATCGAGTATCGAAGGGAGAGAGGTGTACAACGTATGATGGACGAGAGTTGCAAAATCAATGGACCAGAACCTCCCACATAACAAAATCTTCCGAGGCTTCCCTTTGCGTGTGTAGTGTGTCTTGTTCATGGGATTGTAAGATGCAACGTACCTCGACATCCTATGCCTCGTCGTCTGGGGACTCAGGGACGAGGTGGTAAGTCGGCCGCCGTTCATGTGGGCCGAGAGTCATGAGTCATGGTAGCGATATCATCAATTGTATTCTTGAGGAAAAGGAAAAGAATAACAAGCGATCAAGAAAAATAACGCGATTCGGCACATACGCCGGAAAAAAGGGGGCTGCAGGGGTGTCCTATGGGACTATGGATAAAAGAAAAGCAGCAAATAAAAAGGAACAGGAAAAAAATATAAACAGGAACGGCACATGCGCCTCAACAAATAGGGTGGGGGTGGGGGTACAAAGGACCTATGTCAAGGACACTTTTGGATGAGATGCTTTTTTGTTTTTGGTGACTCCAAAACGGTTATCTGATCATCGTGAGAGGGGTATGAGTATGCAAAATGATGAGAGCAGACGGGAGAGGGCAGGCAAAAAAAGCTCGAAAAAAGACCAATTACTGGTGTGGTGGTGGGGTTCAGGGAACTACATCAGCAACAGCAACTTCCTCCAGAATGGCGGCTGGCGGTTGGGAGATGGAGAGTCTGGGGGTTAGCTGCTGGTTATCGTCGTCGTCGTCAGTGGACGCGATACTCACTTTTTGTCAAAGTCTTGTTCCGAAATGTGAGAGGCGTTGATGACTCGGCCTCCAAAGTAGCGCTGGTGCAGGTTGTTGACCGCCTTGACGCAGTCCATCTCGTTGTGGAAGCGGAGCAGAATTTCTCCCTCATCTGGTTTCAGCGAGATGGACGCCAGCGGGCCAAACTTTTCCTCACACTCGAGACGGACGTCTTCTTTGAGTTCTTCAACCCAGTTTCCGGATTCCCTGTAGTTAGTATTGTCTCTGTCTTCTTCTTCCGTCTTCTGTCGTCTGTCGTCTTCTTCTTCTGTCTTCTTCCCTTTGTGATACTCACTCATTACTGTTGAACATGTTTCTCAGAATCGAACACTTGGAGGTGAACTCCACTGGCGCCTTGTGTTCATGCTCAGGCTTATAGTGTGGAGACGCTCGCCGCTCGCGCTCGTTTTCGCGTTGAAGGTCGCGCTTGTCTTGCAGCTTGAGCTTGTGGTTCTGACGGTCCACGGCAATCTGGGCCGCCACCTGGTCTGCCGATCGAGACACTCCGTCAGCGGCTAGAAGCCCAATCTCGGTCAGAATCTTACGAGCCTTGGTGGCACCTCGTTCTCCCAGACCAAGCCCGACTCTGAGCTTTCGTCCTGCCAGCTCAAAGCCGTTCATCTCCTCCAGTGCCGTCTTGGCGTCGTCCGGATTCACGTACTGGATGAAGCAGTAGCCCTTGGACTTGCCAGTCTTTTCCTTTTGCAGGTCTGCAAACTCGATAGGGCCAAACGCCTCAAAGATCTGGATGATTTCGCCCTCCGTGACTCCAAAGTAAATGTTGCCGACGTACAGACGGTGGAAGCGAACGCTGTCGAGGGCGGACGCCGACGAGGGAGCATTGCCGTTGACGACGGCAGACGTGGAGGCCCCACTGCCGGCCACAGAGCCGTTGACAGACGTCTCGGGCTGCTCGTCTCGGTGTCGACCCAAGAGAGTCTGGCCCATGCTGCGTGGACTGCGCTCCATGTCATCAAACTCCATGTATGCAACGCCTCGGCTCCTGCTGCTGCGCTCGTTGGCCAACGGGTCATGCTTTCCAGGCCCGCCTTCCGAAAACATTTCAAACAGCTCGGACGACTTGCTTCGGTCCTCCGCCGACGTCTCTGGGTTCTTGGAGCCGGTTCCACGACGCTCAGAGTTGCGTTCGTGCTCCGTGCCCCACCGGCGGTACCGTGCTCGGGCTCTTTCGCTGTCCCGGTTGCGGTATGTGTCCCACTCCTGCACCCAGTCTGGTCTGTATCGTTCCCAGCCGTTGCGTCCGTCGCGGTCTCGGTCGTGGCCACGGGCGTGTTTCCACTCGTAGTTGTCTCGGTCCCGCTGGTCTCGGTGGTCGCCTCTGTCGCGAGGGTCTCTGTCTCGATCTCTCGAGTCCCTTGGGTCTCGCGAGTAGTCGGGATAGTACGAGTTGCGGCTGTGTGTGTGCGTGTGGGTGTGTCTTCGTTGGGTGGGGGGTTCTCGAGACGACTGACGGGTGCTGTTGGAGCTGTAGTCGTCTCTTCGGGTGTCCTTTCTGACCGGCGACTTGGAGCGGTAGCGTCGACGGCTGTCTCTGTTGTCTCTAGCGTCTCTGTCTATGGCCGTGGTGGTTTTCTCGCTGGACGGTGGCGAGAAGAACTGGTCTGAGGTATTATTCGACAACGAAACGGGCGTGGCTTCGCCGTTCCATTTGGCCTCTTCGTTAGAGAACATTTCGTCGAGCTTTCTGTACTTTGAATTCGAGCTCGAGCGACCCGCCACCGTCTCCACCTGTTTTGGTAGCGTGTCTGCAAGTGTTCTCTTGGTCGACGGGTGGCCTGCGGTGGACGTCTTTTTGGCCTGCATGAGAGCAGCCTTGGTTTCCGACTTTGAGCCCGTGGAGCCCTCGTTGGCCGAGTTGGAGCCCGAGCCGCCGCTGCTCGTTTCAAAGTTGGAGCCCGAGTTTGTGCCCGAGCTTGTGCTGGGGTCTTTACCGGACGACCCGCCGGACGAGAAGCCCGAGTCGCGGCCGTCTACTCCGTTGGGCAAGTCCAGCGCCAGGTTGGGCGCCACCTGTTCCGACGGAATCTGGGGGGGATTGGGGGACATATCGCGAGATAGTCTGTGTCGTGGTAGTGACGTTAGTTGTGGGGAGTGTGGTTGTATGGTGACGTCGCGGTAGTGGTTATCTGTTGGTTGCTCTTTAGAAAAGTCGTGGCAAAGTAGGGTCGAGAGGTGGATAAAAAGTCGAGTTGCGTGGGAGGCAAAAAGTCCTAGTTTTCGTGGAGCGTGGTGAGTGTAGTTGTGGAAGAAGGGTTTTGTTTCTGTGGACGGATGTGGTGAATGCAATGCTCTTTCTCTCTCTCTCTATCTCTCTCTCCCTTTCTTCTTGTCAAGGATGAGATGAACCTTACATTGTGGTCTGTGCAAACGCTAATGTTATTGTAGACAGACTGCTGCACTCTGCGATACGTCCTCCAGCGTTTGTTTCAAATTAGCTTGAGGATGAAGTACTGGTATGGTATGCTAGTTGATGGTATGCTACAACCTCAGCCAGTATCTCAACTCCAACCATAGTAATCCAACTCCAAACACAATCCAAAACGCCCCTCCTCCTCCTAGTCTCACTAACTTCGTCGCCTGACTGTTGTCTTGACCATTTTGGATGTCTCACTTGTGATCCATCAAACTCTTCTGACAGTGCAGATCGAAAGAGCCGGATTGCAAAAAACAGAGACTCCCAACTATCCTCCACTGCCCTACTTGGCCGTTTCATCACCAAGGGTCCCCCCTTACAAAGTTAACATTCGGCACACACCCTAAAAGCCAGATGATGGAATACGGCTTGTTCGGAATACGTGGCGAAAAAAAGTCAATGTGGTTGATGTTGAGATTTCTCAGGGACATAGCCCCATGTCCGCACCTGAACCCCAGCTACTCCGTAACGTGGTCCGATCTCTAGCGCCGCATCCACTGCCACTAGCGCTGCTCATCGGCCTTAGACCAGGCCAAAATCTATTGTTCCACAGAAAGCTGCATTGCCTCTAAGATGCACTCGATCGGGGTCTGACATGTGCCATGAGCAGAAGAAGAAAAACAGCCGACGATACGATACGATGTGGCATGAACTAGGCCAGGTACAGTGAGATGGCCATCACATCAACTGAGTCACTTTGCTCCACCATCTCCGCCTCATCCACCATGGTATTCACATTTTAACTTGATAGCAATCAAACCAGACATTATCGTTCCACCTCCTCACCTCAACCATCATACAACAAGACCCACCTCCAATGCTAAAACAACAAGCACATCCAGAAACAGCCAACAACGGTTAAAAATAGACGCCATTCTTTGCTACTTTGAGCCCACCAGACCTTCCATAGACCTTCCACACCGCTTCCAGGACTTCTCCTGCCACTCGACCACACCTTGTTGTCATCTCCTGCCTGCAATCTGAGACAAGTTAGGGTTGCACTCGGTTATCTTTGCCTGCAAGTTAAAAGGCAAAGACAAAAAAATAAAAGAGCCAACTCTCAAGACTCCAGAAACAAAGCAAATGATGGTCAAACAGTCACGTGGAAAGAAGAAGACGCCAGTAGCAATGTTCCTCACCCCGTATTCGGACCGTTGACTCCGTTTTCCCAAAAACTTTTCCGATAACCGTTGCTAACCCTAGAACCCGTGCCATGTCCATTCGCCTAAAACTGCCCATCGTACTTTTACCGGATTAGATCTACACGAAGACTTACTCGTCCAACCCTCAATCTCATTAAACCTCCATCCCCCTAAGGATATCCCCGGTTATTTTGCCCCGAATGGCTACCTATAGAGACAGACTTCATAACAGGGATTTATGATCCTCCTCCCCTGTTTCGTGGAGCTGCTCTCTAGCTCTGAATGTAAGAAGATATACTGTAGAAAAGAGGGCACGTACACTATCGTACGAGATATCATCCCACACACATCTTCCCCCACACACTTCTATAGCCACCACACATACACTCTAGCCTAGTCATGCTACTCTATGTTACTCTATCAGTCTATATACCTCCTTTTTCTTTTGACCACCCTTTTTTTGAGACTGCACACGGCTCGCAGCGAGCGACGCGCTCATCTGCTCATCAAACACACCAGCATTCTCATTCTCAGGAACGTGTATACCTCTTCGAGATTCGAAACACTCGCTGCGCACAAACGCACCTCGTCTACAAGTAGCATGGTACAAGTCCGCTCAATGCGGAAAGACAAACGGCACGCCAGCGCTCAGCCTGCCTCTCAGGAGCTCGGCAGAGCCGGCTCGCACATGGTCGCGCGCCGACTGCTCCCAACCCTCCCAACCCTCGTCCACCTTGGCCTTTTTAGGACCAGGCGCTTCACCCTCGCCAAACCCTGTTCGAGCCCGCCGCGAACCGCTCCCAGCAAAGGGCCGCCGAAAGTGGTGCCGTGACCGCGACGTCCGAAACGGCGAGCCCGAGCCGATGGGGCACGGCAGCTTGGACGACGACGTGGCCGGCCGCAGCGGCACCTTGTGCCCCTTGAGCGCCTGGTGCGCCGTGTTGGTGATGTCGCTCAGTTCAGAAGCAGACACCACGCCGCCTCGGGCATGCATCGACGCAGAGGGAGGCCTCCCCCACATTTCGTCGGCCCGCGGCAGGCCTCTGCACACGTACGGCAGGTAGTTGGCGATGAGCAGCGACCCGGGCGCAGACACAGAGACTCCCTGGCCCACGTCCGCCAGCGTCATGTTGCGGAGACGAAACTCCGTGTCCGAACGCAGCCGCGGCTCGGCGGCAGGCGACCGCGCAGGCTCCCCGATCATGCTCTCCAGCCGCGCGTGGTATAGCACATTGTAGGTGTAGATTCGCGACTTGAGATCGTACATTTCGTCCTCCACGTAGTCGGTAGCGTACGGGTACAGCGGGTAGGTGGAGCCCACACACGCGCCGGGGGCAGACTCGTTGCGCAGCTGGAGCAGCTCGGACGACGTCAGCGTGATCTGGCACATGCCAATGTTCTCCATGGGCTCCAGCTGGTCGATGCACAGCTGGACGTGTGGGGACGACAGCGCCGAGGGCGGGATCCACGACACGGGGAACGGGGTCATCCCGACATCGTTCCAGTCGCCGTACTTGGGGTTGTCCTGCTCCTCGTCCACGCCCTTCATGTCGTCGTCGTCGTCGTCGTGATCGTCGTCTCTGTCGTAGTCACTACCCCCAGAGTCGTCGTCCGAGTCGTCCATCGAACACACCTCAAAGAGCTGCTCGTACTGCTCCTGCTGAAAGTAGTGGCGCTCCACGGGCTGCGGATAGTACACCTGTGGGCTCATGAGCATGCGCGGAGGCACGGGCAGCGACTTGAGCCACCGGCCCACCTTGGAGGCAAACGTCATGTTCTTCTCCTGCCGCGGCTTGAAGGTGCTCCAGGGGATGCCCCGAGTAGCGTACGGCGTGGCCTCGGCAACCTGGCCCTCCATGCGCTCCAGATTGAGCATGAGAATGCGGTGCAGCTCGTCCTCGGTGAAGTCGAGGTTGGCGAGCTGGCTGGGGTCGTCCAGACGGATGTCCGGGGGGAGGAGCAGGTGCTGGACAAACTCGGCAAACGTCGCGGAGCTGGAGGACGACGAGTCGGAGTGCGAGTCTTCAGGAGCAGGGTCACAGAACCCGATCATATCACGTTGGTCAGAGGGTATCTGACAGGGCTGTTGTGACGAGACGAGCTGTATCTGGCGAGACAGGGCTGGTCTGGAGTGGTATCCGAGCTGGTATCTGGTATCCGACGTGATAGCTATCTGTGCCTCAGTGTTATCTATGACGAGATCTCTGTCAGTGACGAAATCTTGCCTGTGCCTCCGTATCTGTGACGTCGTGTCTGTGCCTGTCTCAGGATATCTGTTGTAGGGTATCTGTGTCTGTGTCGAAACAGGTATCTTTTGGTATCTCGAAATCGCTTGGTATCTTGGTATCTCGATATCTCTTTGTACTGCTTGGTACTCTGTCAAGCAAGTGTGTAGCAAAGCTGTGGAGTTTTGACACTCTGGAGTAAGATGGTATAGTAAGATGGTATGGTAAGGTTGAGAGAGAAGAACAAGAGGGAGTCTGGTTAAGGTGGTGGAATGGAAACGAAAACGAAACACAATCATCAGAGGAGAGAATAGGTTAAATGTGGTAGCCTATTCAGGAGATTGAATGGGGAAGAGGGGAGTGGGATGATATAACCAGTCCGACAACCAACTCAATCAAGAGATATGACAATATCAAACAATCTGAGGCAAAATTCGTTGTGAGTAGCATGGCTCATACTAAAGGCACTTGAATGACATACTCGTACAGTACAAAGTCCACAGCCTACCATTCAGTTGAGTCCAAAAAGTCATACCATGCCAAACCTTTGAATAGAGTGAAGATTAATAGAGAGAGGTGAGCTGGAGGTAGTCTGGAATTGAACTGGTGGTTGATTGAGAGGTTGTTCGAGAGGTTGCTTAGAGTGCCCATATAACTGGCTAGACTCTCAACTATACAGCCACTGGCGAAGGATGAAGGATAAGATGTCTCCAGAGCTAATGTCCCAATTGGCTACCCATAATCAAGTCATGAAACAGTTTCGGAAGATTGACAGCTATTGAATATCAACTTCCAGACTCTTCTCAAAGCTGACATTCGACTCTCCAAGACTAAGTGTACTGTCAGCTGTCTCAAATCTACCTCCAGACGAACAATAGCCATTCGGAGTGGATGATAACAAGACAGAACAATGCCAACACCCTCAAAATCCAGAGCCATGGAATACAAGGACCGGAGCACACACCAAATGAACACTGACTGTCGCACTTTCACACCATATAGAGCATTGACTCGTACTCTATCTTTGGTGAGAAACAGCTCCCATAACAAGAACTCTTATCAATGGAGGGAGTCAGGATTCTTCAAAGCATCATCCACTGCTTCTGAAGTCAATCTCAGCACTTCCTGCTCTAGAGCTCATCATTGAGGTATGATATCGACTCTCGAACCCTCTTGTACCACAAGGTACCATACCTCTTAAGATACTGTCCTCCAGGATGATCTTCTTCAATTCAACCAGAAGACGAATTCCAGGTTAGTGGCTGAGTAAGAAGACCTTCTTCGGGTGATCTCCAGACTGTCAACTTCAGGTAATGGCTGAGTAAGATCTTCTTCAGCTCAACCACTGTCAACTCCAGATAGAGTAATATGGTCTCAGAAGCTCCATCTAAGACAATCCTACCCTACGTCAGCGAAGCTCAAGTCCGACAAACTCGGAGCCATACCAGGGAGACTAGTCCAAGAAGAGGGGTAATTTGGAATTGGGAATTGGTAAAAAGGGTATTTGGTAATTTTTGTGGTCGAATTACACGACTTGCATGCCTGGAACCGTACGATTCTACATTTCGTATTATACCGTATTATATCGTACGTCGTATGTACATGCTGAGGTGCACGTCCCAAAAGCAAATGCCTCTTTGCAATCCATGCAATCTCCCCAGACGGAAGGACATGCACAAACAACTGTAAAAACGACTCTAATGGGCCGTCTAAATAAGATCCCTTCCCGAGGGGGCTGTGCTGAGCTTACTAGAGAGATTTAGCCAGTTGCCGTGTCTCGTTGTAAAGTTGAAATGCGAGCGATTATGCAGGAGGAATGATGCGTTTGTTGGGGTTGATGTTTTGGTGGGTGGTACTGTAGTTTTGGTGTTGGTTTTGGTGTTTTGCTACAGTAGTTATGATTGTTTTGGTATCGTAGTTATGATTGCTTGGTGGTATAGTGATATGAGACTCTATGACAACAACAAACTTGAGCACGGCACAGGTGAGTCAGAAGGTATTTGTACAGTAAAGTTCCCAGGCAGGGACCTGAGATCAAGGCGGCTGGCGATTTTCAGAAAAAGAACATCTATAAACGCCGATTATGGGGAAAAGGTCGTGTGCCACAACACGTCATTTTCTGGTCTTATCCCGGAACATTTCAGGACCACTTTTTTCGTAGTCTTCTTTGGCTCGCTAAAATGGCGGAATTACCTTATACGAACATGTCTCACTTACCGCCCCACAACTCGCTCTTATCGCCAAAAGTGATTTGAGTCCAGACGGTACAAGAAAAACAGTAAGATACAAGTAATAACAAGTGCGATACATACGATATGTACGATATGATACAAGTATCGTACAGTAGATATTTCGTCTGCACAAATACTCATAGTTCGTTGACCCTAGCACACTAAACATACCAAAAGGACATTGATTCCCTTTTTGATTCCCCTCGTTTGGGCGCGACTTTTGAGATAAAAAAAGAGCCATTTTTCTCCATTTTTCTCCCTGAAAGTTCAACGTGTCGAACAGAAGTTGACTTGTTGAGACGCACATGTTAGCGAGATGCACATGATAATGCACGGTCCAGGGGACACGTCGAATACAGAAACACAGAAATACTCTTTGTGTTGTCAAGGCTCGCCCAACCAACCAAAAAAGCAGCTAAAGACATGCAGCCGTGGATAGGCTAAGAGAGCTTGTAATGGGCTTGTTAGCTTGTCTCTATAGCTTGGCCCGGTTCGAAAACGAGGTAAATCCGAAAATCCAGAAGCTTGTTTTTTTGGGACCCCACTTTTAAGGTTGACCCGACTGCAGGCGATAGCACTCTAGGAAATATAGAAAAGGCAGATCCCCTAGAAAAGGGGACATGAGTCTGCTAGCCACCTGAAAGCTCTCCGCCGTCTCTCACTCATGTCGTCTACACGAACAGCCACCGCAGCGGGCCAAATCCGCTTCCGAGCAGACCCCTGTGCCCAAGAAACACTCTTAGAACACGCCCAACATACCGTGACCGATACTATAGAGGAGGTCAAGGAGTCGCTGACTCATCTGTGGGACGACATTCCCGTCTGGCAGCGCGACAATTGCTACATTCGACGCGGCTACGTCAAGGAAACCAACAGTTATGTTAAGACCTTCAAGGCCATGGGTTTCGTCCATAACGAGACTGTCAACATCTACTCTCATTTGATTCCTGCTCTGATTACGTTTTTTGGAGGAGTAGCAGTCTACGGTCTGGGAACCTATCTCAACGTCGGTCTGCCTATTTACCCTACCACCACGTGGAAAGACCATGGAGTCTTCATTCTCTTCATGTTTGGAATCGTGTCCTGTCTGGGCATGAGTGCCACCTTCCACTGCATCAAATGCCACTCTCAGAACGTGGCGCGAACAGGCAACCAGCTCGACTACCTTGGAATCGTGTCGCTGGTGGTTACCTCCATGTTCGGCATCATTTTCTACGGCTACGAACACGGAGACTACGAACGATGGCTGTACTGGACCCTGTCTTTTTCTCTGGGCACAATCTGCGCGTGCGTGTCGCTCATGAAGAAGTTCCACACCAGCGAATGGCGACCCTTCCGAGCCCTCATGTTTGTGCTTTTCGGACTGTCTGGAAGTCTGCCTGTTCTCCACGCCTGCTTGAGATTTGGATATCACGGAACAGTCCTGCGAATCCAGCTGCCTTGGATTCTGCTAGAAGCCGCTTGCTACATTGGCGGCGCCGGAATCTACGCCGCCAGAGTGCCCGAAAAGTGGTCTCCCGGCACTTTTGACATTATCGGCTCGTCCCACCAAATCTTCCACTTGTTTGTGGTTCTGGGAGTCATTCTCCACTGGATTGCGCTGCTGGGAACCTACCATGCGTACCACGGCTGGGCGCTCAGCGACAACGCCATCTTTTTCAGATAAGCAGCATCCTGGAGATGTTTTCACCTAGCTAACAAGCTCGTTTGGCTCCCTAGCTCTCTGGTAGACTAGAGACATAGATGTAGTTAAAATCATGACACAAACCGGCCTAGAAAAGGCCCTCGGGCCACCTTGGAGGTAGCGCACTCAAGTTCCAAAAGTAGGGTTCCATCTGATCACCGGTGCAGAAATTAGTTCTTTCTGGACTATCATAAATCACATGTGTGGGGAATGGATGGATACAAGGTCTGGGCTGTTTTTGGGAGACAGACGGATGCCATTAAAAGGAGGGTTGAGCAGGTTTTCACAGGTTTGAGTAGTAAGATGCAGATATGATATTGCAAACAAAAATGACGTCTTTGACCAAGAAATTCATACCAAATATAACCTCGTTATCTGAATAGATATCGGTTAAATGTCGGCTAAATTGAACTTTAATCAATATAGGGTTTCTATCGGAGCTTTAGAAAAGTATTGGGTGGTGTAAGAGGTGGTATGGACGTTGAGAGTGTGTTAACAGTATATAGAGTGTGATAGGGAGTGTTTAGGGCGTATTATTGCGGGTATAAAGTAACGTGACGTGTTTTCCGTCAACTTTTGGTCCCTTTCTTGACTTAGCTTTAGCTGAGGGCACGGATGTCGTTGATAACGAGCGATAGACTAAAGGTATTGGAATTCTGAAGAGTGCATTTTGATCAGCGGTGTTGGTTTATATGTTTTGGTTCTTTTTCTGGGCATTTTTGATACTTTTTGGCTATTCTAAAGACACCTCTTCGGTGAGGGTTAAGAGGGTTCAAGCCGTTTTCGACCTAACCAGTATGACATCATCCACAGTATGACATCATCTCATCTTTCCAAAAGACACGTAAGACTGTACCGGCTTTACGGCCATGTTCATAATTCGTCTTTATCCAGGGGCTGTATTCGTATTGCTCTTAATATACGAGTTCATCTGCCCCATTGTGAGATGAAGGAGAGTCAAGTTATGTCGCCAAGCAATGAGATGAGTATGCAGTCGATTGTACATACGGCTATAAGTACGAATATTAGGAGGAGTTTCAGGGAGGAGTTTCAGGGAGGACATAAAGTGCTCCATTTGTGTCCTTTTTGTACCGTTTTTTTGTACCATCTGAAACATGCCTCTCGTTGAAACCGTTTCCCACAAATTTCCCCTCGTTTCCGACCTGTTTCACCCAATTGAGCTCCTCAGTCTTTCTCCTTCCCCTCTGCTCTCTTTGCATGCATAAATGGCATCACGAAAAGACCTCTCTGAACTGTATTTTGGTGATGAAAAAGGGGAGGATAAGACATGTGGAGACGGGGGAAAGGGATATTTGACATGCTACAGAGTCACGTGACTGTACAAAGCCCCAATTCCGTCCTTTCCCGTCACTCAATGTTGGTTCAACGTCTTTCCAATTCCCTTTGACCTATTAATACATTTTTTTATAAACAATTATTTTCTTTACGTTCATCTCAGTAAAGTTGACGGAGTCTGTTTTGGGATGCCGCTCTGAGAGACGGATAACGCACTGCTGCGATGGCTACATAGCTAAAGGGAGTTACAAGATGGTAATATGTGAGGAATGACGTCATTGACGCCACCGGTTCTTTGTTTGTCTAGTAACACAAACTCCAGCCCGTATTGATCGTATTGTCGAGGTCTGCTCTTGCTCTTGCTCAACCTCAATATAGCCAAGATACAACGTGTAACAAGGGTTTGTCTTTACAGTACGAGCATGCACCTCTCCACATGCAATGTCGATCCTGAGAAAAGATTGAGAGAGAGAGAAACGATCGAATATGAGACTATAGAGAGGTGAGTGGATGTTACCTGATCACGTGTATTTAGTATTAATATATAATTGTTTTCGTCACCATTTTTTCGCCCTCTCACCTCATTGCGTTTCCTCCTATACCACCACCCACACATCGCCAAATCGCTCGATTGCTACCACTGTACGTCCAACTCTATGTCCAACTCTATAGACAGTTTTTCCGACGCGCGGTCTATATGTAGAGCTTGTAGCCTCGTATTCTCTCTCTCCACCCTCCCTCCATCTCTTCGTTATTGCAATGTCTGTCAACCCCCAGGATCTAGGAGATAAGCTGCAGAACCTCAAGCTCAACGAGGACGGCACGCCGTCGCGAAAAATCATCAAAACCACCAAGGAGGTGGTTGATCCCGTCACCAAGGAAACAAAAATCGAGTCGTCGACCGAAGAGGTCATTTCCCACAACCGGTACGCAAACTATGCCTTTGCCTTTGACATTGACGGAGTTCTTCTCAAGGGCTCAGATGTCATTCCCCAGGCTCCCGAAGCCATGAGAATGCTCAATGGAGACAACGAATACAACATCCGTGTGCCCTACATTTTCGTCACCAACGGCTCCGGTCTCACCGAAGAGGTGCGGTGCAAAAACCTGTCGAAAATGCTGGAAACCGAGGTCAATCCAGGCCAGTTCATCCAGGGCTCCACGCCCATGCGTTCGCTGGTGGAAAAGTACGACACGGTGCTTGTCGTGGGAGGAGTCGGAGAGGCCTGTCGAAAGGTGGCCCAGGAGTACGGTTTCAAGAACGTTGTGACTCCCGGCGACATTCTCAAGTGGAACCCCAACGTGTCGCCCTTCCGAAAGCTCACCGAAGAGGAATACAACGCTTCGCGACAACTCGACTTTTCCAAGATTGCCATTGGCGCCATTCTCGTATTTGCCGACTCGCGAGAGTGGGCGTCGGACCAGCAGATCATTCTGGAGCTGCTCATGTCCAAGGGTGGAGTCATGGGCACCGAGTCCAAGCAGTTCAACGAGGGCCCCGACATTTTCTTTGCCCACGACGACTTTGTGTGGTCCACAAACTACAATTTGTCGCGGTACGGCATGGGCGCTCTTCAGGTGTGCATTTCTGCGCTGTACCAGGCCCATACTGGCAAGGAGCTCAATGTGACCAAGTTTGGCAAGCCCAACAAGGAAACGTTCAACTTTGCCAACTCCATTCTCAAGAGCTGGCGCCAGGACGCGTACGAAACGCACTTTTGCGCCGACAAGGAATGTGAGGATGGGCACTCCAAGGAAGAAACTGAGGCCGACAAGAAGCTGAAGGAGGCCGAGAAGGACGCAGATACCGTTGTGGCCAAGGCCGAGGAGAAAACCAACGCCGACGGATCCACCACCGAGGTGTTCGACCTGCTTCCAGCCGCCCAGACCGTCTACTTTGTTGGAGACACTCCCGAGTCGGACATCCGGTTCGCCAACACCTTTGACAAGACGTGGTACTCCATTCTGGTCAAGACCGGAGTGTACCAGGACGGCACCGAGCCCGCGTACAAGCCCAAGAAGATTGTCGACAACGTGCTGGAAGCTGTCAAGTTTGCCATCCACCGGGAGCACGAGAAGGAGCTGGAGCTGCGGGAACAGGCTCGGTCTGCTGTGGCCAGTGGAGCCGCCACTCCTGGCGCCAAGGGTGGAGCCAAGACCCCCGTCGAATCCTTGCATCCCCATGAGCTCCAGCAGTTGATTATGACCCAGGCCCATGAGTAGGAGGAGGGTAAATGAGTGTGTTGTTGCTCTGTCTAGCTATAAGAGTCGTATTAGAATTACCATATTTAGCTGAATAACTAACGAGTGAATGGAGCCACGGTTACGTGGGTCTGAGTTGGAGTAGATACTCTGGTTGGAGACTCAGTGGTTACCTTACTGTAGTCAGTGCACTTCTGTCGAAGATTGTAGATTTGTACAGCAATAACCAGTAGATGTGAAGTATGAGTGTTGTCATTCCATCAACAGTATTCCAACAATTTCTCACAACAGCTTTCCACCAACATCGTTCCACCAACAACGCGTAATTCTCATTTTTCATTATTCTGTTCACAAGAAATGAAGTGCTGTCATTCCTAAAAGCCGACATTCTCTTTTTTTATTTTTTTCCCTTCTTTCATGAGTGAAGAAGCACTGCCATCCACAAGCGGTAGTTCCTTTTCCCTCTTCTTTTCCCTTTCACTCCAAACTGAACGGAAAGGACACTAATTAACACCAGTTGGCAGTTGGCTGAGGCTTATCTCGCTATCAGGAGGACGATAAGGTGGGGTTTGACATTCGATGCAAAAATTGTCCTAGAATAAAAAGTCGGGGGTAAGATGAGAAAGTGATAGGGTGACCAGTAGTTCTTTCCATCTGGTTGTAGGATGTATCCTTCACCTGTGTCATTGTGTGTCATTCTTCTTTGTCATTAGGAGTAGTATTTTCTCACTTGATCAGAATAACTAAGGGAGGCAGACATAAGACATTCACAAAGCGATAGCCTCAGATACGGTTTTTTCTGGCCTGATTTCGTCGGCTGAAACAGCGATACTCCCAGAAGCTAACGGCAGGATGACGCGATGAATATGAGGGTATGGATACAGTAGATGAACGCTTTTCTGTATGACGAAATTTTTCTGTTGAAGATGGGACAGTACAGGGCTGGTACTGGTATGAAGAGTCTGAGACTAAGGTAGTCACAAGCCCACAATTGAGGAAGAGAGGCCCAAGAAAACGGCTCATATGGACTTTCGACCCATGAAGGATGCGTTGGAGAACAATCAAGCAAGCTCAACGACACAAGCTTGTGCGATTCAGTAAGTACTGTGTGTCCAATGGAGATGTAACTTTTAGAGGAGGTTGGCGGCTTCAAGGTTGACGACAGTCTGGTATCTGTTAAGGACATGACGTCGTCTCTGAGGGTGGTTTTCAGACAGTTCATGTAACACGAATACTGAGAGCATCACAATGACACTGTTCCTGACTCACTTGAGTGATTCGTGTAGCAGTCTTGACGGCAAGAACTCCATGAGTCCTTTGAATCGACCAATCCGGTTCCAAACAACCTGAAGAGAAATTCTCCTTGTTGTAAACCGTGTAGAACGACTAAGAAACCACACTTCTTGTCATAAGATAGTCTGACTAGACAACAATTCTTGTACTGCGATAGGACGCGTTGTCCGTCTTTAATCAACTCTCCTCTCCGTACAAAACCTTGGAGACATCTACCAACGGCAGATCCCAAACGCCATCTGTGGCCTCCCAGAAATACTCGCCATCTTTTCCTCCATCCACACGAGCATGTTCGTCTACAATCACCTCCAGACGGTCCAAAGGATAGGTCATAACCTCAATGTTGTAGAGAGCGAGAAACACGTAGGTGAAAATGAAGGCGGCAATGAGCCACGACGGGATTGCCAGCGCCCACCAGCGCGACGGAAAGTAGTAGATGTGCAGATAATGGAGTAACCAGGTCGGAGAGAGAGACCAGAGAAAGAACACCAAAGCAGCGATATTGGCACCGATATACAGCGCCATTCCCTTGTATTCCGTTCGAGGCGGCACCGCAAACGCGCCCACCGTCACATCCGAGTTTTTAGCCAGTGTGTCCATGTTGTGTAGACTGGTGTATTGGTGTATACTGATGTTGACTCGGATCAGTATCTCCTGCAGAATAGGAGATTGAGTTAGTTGGGAGTAGTTGGAGTTTAGTCTAAATGTTCGCGGCAGAGTTACTTAGTTAGATTTGAGGTGAATATAGAGAAACTAAATAGTGCATTAAATGGACGGGAAAGGGGTTAAAACGATACGATACGAGAGTAGAGGCCTGATAAACGTGTTGAAAAATAAATTGAACTTTTCGGATTCAAATAGACGATATTGAATCAACTGTTCTCCAAGTCTAAACATCCTTCGAGGAAGCTTACTGTAAATGGCTTCATAGCTTAAGGTCAAGTTCAGGTCTGTCTGACCATAAATTACACTACGAGTACTCGTACCAGTTCGTAGGACAATTTCACCATCTGCCGAGTTACCAATCTGCTGACTAACCCCATGATTATGCTTACAAACCCCTGCACCCCCGCTGACTAATCTCGTGACTTTAACTTTTCATCCCCGTTTCTCCGTGACCGCTATTTCCGTTCCAAGGCTGACCACACGGCTTACAAACAAGGTGCACGGATCCAACTTCAGTTTGATTAGACTCTGTCAGATGATTGAGAGGTGGTGTGATGGAGGAGGTTAGAGAGGAGGTAGGGGGGGTTGTGGTTGGGGGGATTGGTGGAATTTCTCGGTCTTACTCGATTTCCGCGCGGTCCATTTTTTTTCCTCTTTTTTTCCCTTTTTTTAGACACTCTTCAAGTCTTGGCTTGGAGGTGTTCAACATGACGTGGTTTTGCCTTGTTGCATGTTTCACTGTTTTCGAAACCTTGACTTGATGGTTCTAAACCAAGCAACCAGACCCAAGAACAATACCGCTTCTAACGGCAACCGAAAGCGCAGTGGGGAAGTACGACTTGGCATTTTGGTGAATACGAAGAAAAAATAGGGCTCTGAGGGGCTGTAGTGATACTGCAGTTGTATCATACAGGTCATAAGGTCCCACATTACCATAGATACTATACTTGGTACGATACTGTAGTTCATACTGGTACGAGTACACTCACATACGCAAATTGCCTGATCTTATGAATTCATCCATGCCTCCACGATGCCCGATCGCACATGTCTGCTGCCGAGTGCGGGCTGGCTGAGAAGATCCATTTGAAGCGAGACGAATGGAAGCGGTAAAAGTGCTAACAAATGGGGTAGGATCTTGGCACGGAACAAGTCGGAGACGTCTGGCCAATCAGCGGGGCTAGTTTCGGATTAATTGGATTTATTTGGATTTATTTGGTACCAGGTAGAACATGTCTTTCTACTTGTAAGTCAAGGAAGTGTGATGTACACGGTGTACTCTGAGACTGTGGTATAAGACAGAACTGCAACCAGTCAAGTGATGTGGGGAAATTAAAAAGGGGAAAAGAGGTGTATATTGCCGTAGTAACTGTTTACAGCTGTTTACCTGCAATATTATCACAGTCTTTATTTTTATTTTTATTTTCCCATATTTACCCATATTATCACCGGTTTTCCGCTTTTTCCGCTTTCTTTTTCTACTACCTCCATTCTCCTTCTCATTGCTCCATACTCTTTTTTCAGACTTTTCCAAAGTTGTAATGCTTGCATGCGTCATTGTGCATCCACGTGGGGACAAGAAATGACAGCGAGAAATGAGTACAAGCACAAGAAGCACTTTCTTAATGAGTGCGTGCCATGCCGCTTGCTAATATTATCGCCATCCTCGGTTCTCACCTTCTCTGCACCATTCACGTGCCTCTCTACATTCCTCTGAAAATTATCACCTGCCTCAGCCGTATACCGCGGGAGTGTATTTTCCGAACGTATGTTCATGGTCATTCGACGGAATGGCAATTATAGAGAAAAAGCATGGGACGGTAGAAACAAATCTCTTCTCAAAATTTACAAAAACAGCCGTACACTCCATTTGTACTACCCACTTTTATCTCTCTCGTAATGGTACGAGTACACCCATACTAGTCTTTACTTTGTATTATCCCGCATGGTGCACTGCAGTAAACAGGCCCACTTATTTTTTGGATCGATTTGTACCGAATAAACGATTAACTGGATAACTCGAATATTCGATAACCGACTCCAAAATTGTATACACCTGTTCTCCACTCTACTTACTGTCCACCTGTACTATATATAATCATGTCCTTCTTCTCTGCTCACTTCTCACTTTCACTTTCACTTCTTGGTTTTGTTTTGCATTTTCAGAGACTCCCCCTTTTATACTTTTGTTAAAGTTAACTCAACCAACCGCTCCATCTCGCCATTGTCAAGCCCCAGCTCTCTTGACCTCTTCCCCATCCGCAAAATGACCGTGCAACCCGCCACCGACGCCGTGGACGAGCTGCAGCCCGTGCCCGAGGCCTGCGGCTCCTGCGAGTCGCTGGACCCTCCAAACGGACATGCCCACGAAGCAGCACAAGCAACAGCAACGACACAAGCAACATCACCAGTGTCATGTGTGCCACAAACAGCCCCCATTCCGACCCCCACAGCCATTCCCACACAGCCGCAACCGGTGCCGGGACAACCGCCCAGACGCACCCCAAGCGGCGTGTCGTCGTTCGGCACCTCTGTGCGCTCCACGACATCCACAGGGTCGCAAAACGGCATGATTCTCGACACAGATCTGCCGTCGCACCACGACACCAAGCTCAAGGTCGGCTCGTACGTGCCGTCGTCAGGCGAGGAGACGACCGACGACGAGGGCGGAATCAACTTCATGGCAACCCGACGGTTTCCAGCACGAGCGTCGCCGGCCAGAGAAAAGGAAAACCTGCACGACATAGACACCACGTCGCCACACGGGTCGCTGGAGAAGAAAAAGTCGTCACGGGGCCTGTCGCGACTGTTTTCAAAGACCAAACTCTTTGAACACAAGGATAAAGACCACGCCAAAGAGCCCAAGGAAGACCACCCTAAGAGAGAACGAGGCTTCTCGCTCACCCGACGGTTCACCCACAAGGAAAAAAAGGACAAGGACAAGGACGTGCATCCCGGAGGCGTGGACGTGCCCAAACAACGACCTCGAACAAACACCCTCGACACCCATGCAACCCTGCCCCATTCCACAAGATCGCCCTCCGGATACACCAGAGGGTCCTCGGTGCCCACCAAGGGCATCACCCGCGCAAACACAGACACGGAGCTGTCGCGAAAAGAACAGTCGCTGTCGTCGTTGCGAAACGGAGGCCATGCCACCTCGGCTGGAGGCATGCCCCTGTCGCCAGGAACGAGACGGTTCTCTGGCCACCAGTCGATGCGTCCCCGTGTCATGACGCAGACCCGCCAGCCGTCCCTGCCCCACAATAGCGACATTTGCGACCTGCCGTTTGTGCCGTCCACGCCCAAATATCTGCTGTCGCCGGCGAAAATCATGAAGCCGTCCGAGTTTCTGCCGCCGGAGTACAACACGGATCCGCCGGACATGGACATTTGCTCCAAGTACGCGGCCGAAAAGAAGCTGTCGAAAACCAAGCAGCTGGGCCGAGGCGCCACGGCCGTGGTGGAAAAGGTGAACGAAATCGAGTCGAAAATGGTGCGGGCCGTGAAAATCTACAACAAGCGGTCGGCCGATACGGACGCCAAGGACTTTTACGAGTCCGTGGCGGAGGAGTACGTCATTTCGCGCAAGCTGCAGGGCCACCGCAACATTGTGCGGGTCATGGAGCTGTGTCTGGGCTACCACGACTCGTGGTGCTGTGTCATGGAGTTTTGTCCCCAGGGCGACATGTTCACGCTGCTCGAGTCGTACAAGGCCCAGAAGAAGAAGATGCCCAAGGACGAGCGAAACTGTCTGTTCCGACAGCTGCTCATGGGCGTGGCCTTTATGCACAGAAACGGCGTGGCTCACAGAGACATCAAGCCCGAAAACCTGCTGCTGACCGACGGCACTCTCAAAATCACCGATTACGGCGTCTCGGTGCAAATGTTCGACCCCCAGGTGCCCGAGGGACCGCTCAAGTACTGCGCCGGCATTTCTGGCTCCGAGCCCTACATTTCTCCCGAGGTGTTTGAGTCCAAGGTGAGTTACAAGGAAGACACTCCCGAGCAGCTCATTGGCCGGTACGACGGCCGGCTGCTGGACGTGTGGTCGTGCGCCATTGTCTTTGTCAACCTCGTGCTCAACGGTGGCCTCTTTGCCAAGGCCTCCATGGACGATCTCAACTACAAAAAGTTCCAGGACGAGCTGGACCGGTACTGGCGCCGAGAAGAGAACTTTCAAAAGTTCCACCGCAACGAGCTCACTGGAAAGGGCTCGCAGCTCGACCTGTCGGACTCGTGCGGCAACGGAGCCACCCAGATGGGTGCTCTGGAGGCTGCTCTGCAAGAAGAGGCCAATCTGGTCAATTCCGTCGTCCCCTCTCCCCGTCAGTCCTCTTCAAACCTGACGGGCATGGGCTCCATCTCGCGGTCCGATCTGCGTCTCGGAGGAGGCGAAATGGCCCCTCTGCCGTACTTTAACGAGATGGGCTCGGGTCTCAAGCGACTCATTGCTCGCATGCTCATGCACGACCCCCGAGACCGTCCGTACATGCCCGAGATCATTTCCAGCACCTCTGTGCGAAACATTGGCATGTGCTACCCCGTCAACAACACGGAGGACTACGCTCCCGACCAGTACGTCAAGGGCTCTCTTGCCGAGCTGTACGGGTACGATCTGGCGATCAAGCGGGTCACCAGCGCCGAGCAGACGCTCAAGAAGGAGGAAAAGTTTGTGCGCAACCATAATCATGAGCCTCTCAGTGCTCCTCCCAGTACCTTTGGTATTGGCACTTTCCGGGACCCCTATTAGACCTTGTGTCAGGGCCTGTTTTAGCATACCACACCTCCTTAGCACTATAGGTTTTGTATTTATTTATAGACATTGGATAGAGAACCGGGGTGCGACTCTGGTGTAGTGTAGTATCTAGTTCATAATTAGGATCTATCGAAGTAGATATGGTTAGAGTCGGGATAAGTTTGCTGACTAAGCGAGCAGGTGGACATCGGATGTTAGCTTCCGTATATAGTGAATAGACTGATTAATAAATGATTTAAAAATTAAATTTAAAAAGTACAACTTAATTCGTTATAACATCAATAAGAAGGATTCAATTAAATGTAAGGCATCGTAAATACAAACAATTCAGAGCACGAAAACTGACGGTAAAAAAACCGATACAAAAAACTATACGTTCACCTCTACTTCAAGCTGTTCAAATCTTTTAGCCCTATATTCATAACTACAGCATTGTGCTGACTCTGCGCTTCTACAATACTCCTCCTCGGAGTGTATATCCATTCAATCATAAATACTACTGTTCTTCTCCGTCGTTGGCATGTGCAGCCAGCACCTGGGCCTCTGCCTCCTTCTCGATGGCCTCCTGCACGTGTGCAGGAATAGGAGCAGCAGCAATGGTGGTGCCGTTCTCTCCAGGCTCCTGCTTGATGAGATCCGGGTTGATCTGTGGAGAAGCCGGGTTGGACGACATCTGGCGTTCTCGAGCAATTCGGGCTTCGATTTCTCGCAGCTCCTGCTCTCGCGCCAGCAGCTCGAGCTTCTTTTCGTTGATTTCCTTCTGCACCCGCAGCTCGATCTCCCGCAGCTTTTCCTCCTCTCGGGCCAGCTGCTCCTCCTTGAGCATGTAGCTCTGGTTGGCCAGCTCCTCGGGGTTGAGCGAGTCGTCATGTGAGCCGGACACGTTGGGGCCAGAGTAGCCCTTGGACAGCCTCTCGGTTCGGTAGTTTTCGTACAGAAAGTCGTGTGTCAGCAGCTTGAGGTCCTGCAGATGGGAGCCCAGCAGCGCCGACTTGAGCGCCACAAAGTCACTGTGTTCAGGGTTTTCAATCTCCACGTTGCCCCAGGGGTATGCTCGCACGGGGATATCATCTCCATTGGGGCCCTTGGCGACGCTGTTGCCCGAGACAATGGCAAACGGCAGGAGCTTTCGCAGATACGTGTTTTCCTCTATGGTTTCCTCGTCGTCGTCTTCGGGATCAAACGGAAAGTTGTAGATGGGGATCTGGTGGTGGTCCACGTCATCCATGATGAGCCGTTTGTTGAGCGCGACTTCGGCGGGGGTCAGGGCGTCGGACCGGCCGATGACGGGGATAATGTTGACTCGTTTGGAGAGCCGTTTCATGAGCTCCACGTCGAGCTCTCTGAGCCCATGTCCGGTGGCTTCAATAAAGTAAAGCAACACATGGACTCTGTTGTCCTTGAAACGCGGGTTACGTCGGATACGAGACTCCTCGGACAAAATGTCGTCGTACTGGTGCTCCAGGTACTTGAGAATGGCGTCGAAACACTCGTCATTGTTGATATTGTCTCCAAAGCCGGGAGTATCGACAATGGTGAGAGTCACTCGGGTTCCATCCTCTTCATCCAGATCCACGGTTCGAGGCTGAACCTCGATTCCAGGATCCACATGCGCGTGTTCGGGAGAGTATTCTTGTGGAGAAAGAACCTCCACGCCACAAAGCGAGTTGATGAAGGTGGTTCTTCCGGTTCCAGAAGCTCCCACCACCATGATGGAGAAGGAAATGCCCTTCTTGACGTTTTTCTTTCGTCGCAGCTGGGTTAGTGGATGTTGCTTAGGGTAGCGCCAAGTTACTCACAATAGCAGAAGAACTCATGATTCTGTGCCGGGTTGTGTAGGTGTTGGTGGTCTGCTGGAAAAGGGGGGGTCGAGATAGTCTGGGTTGGCACAGCGCATGCAGAGTGCAGCATGTCAGGGTTAGGGTAGACGCGGGGGGTGGCCTCTTCCCCTCCAACTAAAGATTTAATGGAGCGTGTTTTTAGTGCGTGGAAGCCCGGGTTGCGGTTCTACGCGTCTTGGTTCTGTGTCCTAGCGTGGCTTCAAAACCAGACGTTTTTCAAGCCAAAAAAACCGTTCATTTGCCAGCTGCTTTTCCGGCTGTAGATTACCCTCGTGACACGTACGCTTGAAAGTTTCAGGTAGGTGTATACGAGTATCGTAGCGAGGGGAAGCGAAACATATGGAAAAAAGATGAAAAAATGGGAAAAATGGGGAAAAAGAGCAAAAAATGTTAACATATGTCTTCCACGTGCAATTGACTACGTACGAGTTTTACGGTGGCCGTTTTACGGCTAAATTGGGTTACTTAAACCCGCTCCAATAACCTCATCTTGTTTCAGGGGGTATTCTGAAACAGTAGTGTTGAGCTTATGATAAGCAGGTGAGAAGACGTTGTGAAAGAGGTGTAAGAGATCGAAAGTATAGAAACGCGAGATAGGGGTCAGGGTAGGGGTGTGAAATGTGGAATGATGGAATTGGAGTGGTAATTGAGGTTATATGGCAGAAAAGGGTTATGGAAATACTCGGAAGTTAGTTAACCCAATTGTGAGGGTATTTATGGACAACCAAAAGTAGAGATAGTCCAACTTTTTCATTGAGACCAACTCCATATCAGGTAAATACCTTAGGGGTCACTGGAGAGTCTTCACGTGTGGGAATTGGTATTTTTTTATTATTTTTTTGATTACTTTCACAATTTTTGGCTGGAGCTGTAGCAGGAAATGAATGCCAAAAATCTCCAATAATACCCTATCGATGTAAACAAAACCCAAGTATAAAAGTCTATCTTGAAAAATGTGAAATCAGCTCATAAACGCGGATATATCGGAAT
This sequence comes from Yarrowia sp. E02, assembly GCA_017639365.1. NCBI lineage: Eukaryota > Fungi > Ascomycota > Dipodascomycetes > Dipodascales > Yarrowia > Yarrowia sp. E02. The sequence goes on from JAAQQX010000001.1 coordinate 3,842,711, forward strand.
AATACATGACAGCTAGTCATTATCAAAGGAGATTAGTTAATATCATCTGCTCTGGGTATAATATGCTGTAGCTTATGTAGCTCTGCAATCTTGGGAACATGGAAATAGGTAACCCCAGTGTGATTCAGTTCTAAGTAAAGTCTAAGTAGAGTCTAAGTATATTGAAACTCAAGACGATACACAAGTTCAATCTTTATAAGAGGAGGTATTAAAGGCAGAGGACCTGTTAAAGGGTATTGTAGGGTTATCACAAGGTCTCTAGTTGGTACTGGTTGCGTGTTCAACGCTTTAAGCTGATTATATCTCTTTCCAAGTCAACTTAACCGTCTCCGTTAGTTACCAGGTAGAAGCATTGGAACGTATATACTGTAGAAGACATTCAGTATATCTGTCTAATACATATATTTTATCTGTACTTAATGCATCGTTCTTGAACAGATAAGTTTTATAAAAGTACAGTCTTAGGTGTAATAATTAGTACTCGTACTGGTACTTCTCCAATTGGTAGATAAAACACTCAAAGGATACCTTATTAGGTAGCACTACAGTCTCGAATTCAGACTCCAAGAATCACTACTCTTGAGCACTCTGTGAAAAGAAATGAAACAAGGAGATTAGATCATTGGTGGTTGACTTTTTGCTTGAATATTTGTGTATTGATTTGGTTATTATAGCATTGTGTGTAATTATTAATGAATGTATGAAGAAAAAAAGTGGTGTTATAATCAGTCAGAGTAGGCAGAAGAACGGTTAAAAGTGACAAGTAGGGGTGGTTAGCGAGATACCAGAGCTGTTACAGCTTAAAAAACATAATAAGCAAGTCTCCAGAGTTATACCAAGTTTCTGTTGATTTTCATGTGCTTCTTTTGCTCCAGAGCAGAACTGAGTAGAAGAGGTACGAGTACAGGTTCTTTTAGGAAGACAGCATGGACAAGAGGGCTTAAGAACTAGACTCTATTTGAGTGATCGATCACAACGATACCGCTTTCAAGTCTATTTTAGTATTTCCTTGTCAGTTAGACCTTGTATTCTCCACTGGTACTTGTCCACATTTTTATCTATGAAGTTCTTTGGTAGACAACATCTAACCTAGATGATCGCCCTGTGGATTCATCTCCCCAGATCACAATGGTACTGAAAGAAAACAGTGCCTTCTACTCTTGGACAGTGTTCTACCCCAAACTTCTCTGATAGTTATAGGGTCCAGAGTTGTTCATATTCCTGTAGAGATTCAGACTACACATTATCTACTCTTGAGTAATGCTTTCTAAAGTGAATCTAGTCTCCTAGGGTTGGCTGTTTCAATCTATAAATCCTAGGGTTGATTTGATCCATTCTAGACTGTCATATAGATATTTCTGCTCTCTTACTATTAACCGGAAACATTGATCTATACTCTCCAGACGTAGATAGACGTATATTATACCCTCCTACACTTGATAGAGTCAGGTACGTCTTCTAGACTGTCCTACAGTTGATATACTTTCCTATAATTGATACTTTATTGTCTCCTTTAAGTCTTATACTGTCTACTTGAAAGATCATTGACTCTGACTGTACAATCATAACCGTCTACAACTACCTACACTTCTCACTGCTCATAAATCATTTCAATAAATACCGCTTCACCGCTCCTCCTACTTGGAAGTGTCGAGAACGTATCTGCCGGCAATCTTGCCCTCCTCCATGAGCTTGTAGACGGACTCGAGCTCGGACAGACCGACAATAATAATAGGAGCCTTGACGAGTCCTCGAGAAAAGAACTCAATGGCCTCTCGGGAGTCGGCTCGGTTTCCGACGTAAGAGCCCTTGATCTGAATGGATCGAGCCACCTGCTGGAAGATGGGCGACTTGCAGACGGCTCCAGCAGGCAGACCGACGAGAACAACGGTTCCAAGAGTTCGCACATACTCAATGGACTGGTTGACGGCGAATTCGGAGACAGAAACGTTGATGACAGCGTGGGGACCGCCCTTGGTGGCCTCCTGGACGTCCTTGACGAGGTCCTTGGACTGAGCAAAGTCGACAAAAACATCGGCTCCCAGCTCCCGACACATTTTCTCCTTGTCGGCGCCAGTGTCGATGGCGAGTACTCGGTAGCCCATAGCCTTTGCGTACTGGACAGCAAGTGTTCCGAGTCCTCCTCCAGCTCCAGTAACAGCGACCCACTGGCCAGCAAGAATCTGGGCAGTCTTCAAGGCCTTGTAAACAGTAATACCGGCACACAGAATGGGCGCAATTTCAGCGAGATCGCAGTTCTTGGGAATGTGGGCAGCCTGAATGGCATTGGCAGTGGCGTACTGCTGGAAAGAACCGTCATGGGTGTATCCAGACATGGTAGCGTTAGGACAGTTGGGTTCAGCAGCAACCTCACAGAACTCACAGGTGTAGCAGGCCTTGTTGATCCACTTGATTCCGGCATAATCGCCAATTTCAAAGGTGGTCACATTCTTTCCCTTGGCAACCACGATACCAGCGCCTTCGTGGCCTCCAACAAGAGGAAGTTTGGTGTCCAGAGGCCAGTCACCCTTCCAGGCATGCAGGTCCGTGTGGCAGACGCCGGAGAACTTGACGTTGACCAGAATCTCGTCGTCGGCAGGCACAGGAACAGGAATGTCCTTGTACATGAGAGGGCCTCCGGAGGTCTCGAAGATGACACCCTTCTGGGTCTTGGGAATGGAGAAAGCAGACATTGTGTTAATTGGGGAAGTTGGGGAGTACGGACTGGACGACCCACTCCTTTTATACCCCAGAGCTCCATTTGCCCACTTTGAAACGGAGACAAAGTTCTCGGAAGGAGCCCTAACTCACACCCCACATTCTGCAGGTGAGAGGAGCAGTAGAGAGGTGGGTAGAGAGGTCTAGGAGGTATCAGGAGTCGAAATCTAGGGTACTTCGGGGTCGCTTCTTCGATCGCCGTTGTCCATTTGTCTCTACCTCGTCCCAATCGTCCGTTGTACGATTCTCTCCAAAAACCATGTGATGCCAAAGTCTCCACCATGCTTCTATCACGCACTCTTTCCAACCGTAAATACGCCGAGTCAAAAGCAAAAACAAGAGAACAAAAGAACCAAAAAATCTACCACGCCAAAAAGCCGGTCGGGCGGATTAAGGGACCTTGTCCTGCATCCAGCCCCACTCCGCACATCCGGTTTTTGTACAAGCGAGGCGATATCCGGCAAGGTAAGTACATTGGTTTTGTTTGTACCTGTTCATCTTCTGCTCTCTGCTCATCTAACTGCTCATTTGCTCCCCTTCATCATCTGCTCATCCACCTCTTTCTCCACTCAAAATGAGCCCACAATTCTTATTCCTACCGAGAAGGTCTAGTGTTAGCCTCAACCTTGCCTTAGAGTGAGAAAAACGAAGTATGCGGCTGGAGGGAGGAACGCAGTAGTGGTTGGAGGGTGTGGGTAATGACGTCATCGTGGTATTCGAGGTTGAGAGCACATTGAGAGCAACACAAAAAGTACCAAATGCCGCCCTTTTTTCTCTTCCACTCGTTCTGGTACTCGTAGTGTAATCTTGTGCAGTTGTACTCTCATTCTCAGAACTCAACAAGATGCATAGTCAAAGACGGGTCAAAGACTAAGTTTGAGATTATCCGGTAGTAGCCGAGTTGGATATTACCAGGTAGGAGGAAAGAGTAGGTCTAAACAGATGGCTAGGTCACGTGTGGTCACGTGTTATTATATAAAGTCACGTGTTCATCCCACCCAGTAATACCAAATACTTGCATACTCCAAAAACTGCTCTACTGCTCTACTTGTAACTCGTCTCACTATGGGCTCACTCTCAGTCTATACTCTATACTCAGTCTATACTTGGTTACACTCACTCTATCGTAATCCCTCAACCTAGACTATAACTATCGCGGTTGGAATGGGGTGATTCTAGAAGATACGTCTATACGAGTACGATACTGTCTTAGCTATTCACTCAGTGTAGCTTGATACGGGACGATACTGTGGTCAATGAGTTCCACCTCAATTAACTCCAGATGCAGTGCTCATGTATGTGGTGTAGTGCCGTGCGAGTAGGAGTATCTACCTCGGTAGTTGGTTACTGTACGAGGCAAGTGGTGGTGTGGGTATTGATTGTTACGAGATTTTTTAATTATTTTTCCTTTTTTTTTCTTCGTACATTCACCAATTGTAGCATCACTGACAATAATCACTCTCGTTGTCTCTCTCTTTACTTACATTTACTTGTCATTATTTACTGCTCAATTGTATTATCCCCTGTCTCGTCCCACTATACTTAGTCTTACTCACAACTCTAGTTGACTCCAGCATTTATAACGACACCCCAAAACACCCAAAAACGCCCCAAATCGTTCAATTTTTCCCCATTCAATTCCCATCCCCAATCCCTCCAATACCATCCCTTTTCACCTCTCCACCACCCCTACTGCACCTTTTACACCCATCTCTAAATCCACAACATCGTCAATCTACTCCTTCCACAAGCACGTGACTATGCATAAACATCTACAGTTCAACTCATCAGCCCCAGCACCAGACACAATGGCCAAAAAGAAAAAGCTGGATGACGGAAAGGCGCAGGAAATGCCCGAGTCGGGCGACGAAAACGAGGAGGAAGACGAGGACGACGGCCAGGGACTGACGTCGTTGCTGGGCAACAACGCGAGCGGCGAAATGACAAACCAGGAAATGGAGGCCGAAAAACTCCGCATTCTCATGAAGAACTTTGACCCCGAGCAAATGAACCGATACGAGGTGTTCCGACGAGCCAACATCAACCGTCCGGGTGTCAAAAAGCTGGCCAACGCTGTTTTGAACCAAAGTATCACGGCCAATGTCGCGGTGGTGCTGTCTGGTATTTCAAAAGTGTTTGTTGGAGAGATTATCGAAAAGGCCAAGGATGTTCAACTGCGAATGAATCCGCGATACGAGGGAGACGACACGTACGAACACGCGTCTCCGTTGTTGCCAGAACACGTGCGAGAGGCCTGGAGAATGTACAAGTTGGAAAGTGGCCAGGTTCCCAACGCTCATTGGAGACGACAGGGAGGCGGAGGAGATGGACGGATGTTTAGATAGTATTTATTGGAGCGCCAGGTCCAGCGCCAGGTCCAGCGCCAGGCGCCAGGAACTGGTACCTGGTCGTTGAACCTGGTTTGGTACTGGTATTATTGGATGTATTATTGGATATATGGTATGATATATTGTACCTGGATTGGTATCTGGTACTGGTATTGTTGGATGTATTATTGGATGTAGCTATACAGTATATGGTATGATACAAGCTATACTGTAGTTGTACTCGTACTTGGTGGTTGTATATGATACAGTATATGGTATATGGTATGGCATGATGGAGTGGAAAGAGATAATTGTATATTGTTTTTCGATATCCCATACTGCGGAGTATAATCTTGATATCACTGGAACGATTGAATTTCTATTCAGAATATGATCACACAAGGTATCATGTGATTTTCTCAGGTCAGGGTGGCTCATTAGAGTTCTGGACCACCCCTCTGGCACACGACATTCTTTTCCTGTTGACGATTTTTACCCACTGACAGCACCTACACTGGATCACGATATAAAGGTGTTGAACTGATTGATACGTCTCAGCTGAGATTAAGCGATACGCTCCTTGCACGTTAAGCTCTTCGATCTATACGCCGCTATACGGTTCATCGTATGAGCAGAGAACAGCTGATGGAGTAGTGATACCAGTTATGATATCATCGATGCAATGATGACCAGGTGGTGAATGTGCCGGGTTGCAGACCTGTCAGATTCGTATAATGTGCCCTTATCACTTGTTTATATCCACGTTTATTTCCAAACAAATTCCTCTCTTACAAGTACAGTATGTACTGTACATGTTCGTTCAATGTGTGTGACCTGACTGCTCAGAAAAGTACATTGCCACCTTCATAGCTAGTTTTACGGAGTCCGCTTGCTTGTCAGCTGAGTATACCAACATCTGATTGAAGACCCACAATGGCTAGTTATATAGAGGCGACGTGAGCCTGCTCGCTTTTGCACCTCGTTCACAACAGTACAGTATCATCACTCAACTAGGCAGCGTCATCCTCCTAGATTTGCTTCATTCTAAAACAACAAAACAGCAAAACGCACTTGCTGGTCAAGTTCTGTAAGTACTTAATTTTCTCACTTCTTGGCCCTTGTTGTGCGGCTCCAAACGGCAAAAAAGTCCGCGATAACAATCATAATCCCGTCCCGGATGTAACCAAGGCAACAATCACTAACTAAGCTATCTGCTGGTCAGATGAGATTCTCTCAGGGCTTGTCTTTCTTGGGGTTGCTAAGTGCGCTGGCGCACGGGCAGACGGATACACATGAGCTGGAAAAACGCCAGACGTTTGGGACCCGTTTCAACGGAAACCCGTTCGTGCCTATCTCAACTGCAGACCCCTTGGGCATGTTTCCCCGAAGAGAACATCCCATCAAGCTACCGCCGTTTGTCACGGGGGGCTCTCAGACTGCTCTAGGAGCTGCCCCCACAAACAACTTTTACACCAACATGCTTCTCGGTACCCGAACTCTTCCAGCGTACGTCTACCCTTACAGCGTGTGGTGGTCTAAGGCGGATGGCTTTTCGGGACTAGCGATATCCCACACCCGGCATCACCAACTGGTGTACGGTCCAGACCCGAACCGAAACCCGTCTCAGTTCTACTTCAACCCCTCCGGTATCATGTCCATGGTATTCAGTGCGCGTGAGTTCTCATCCACCATCTCGATGAGAATGGATTCTCTGGGTCCCATGAGTGTGAACGCTAACACCCTTGACGAAAGCGGAACACTCAAAATGTGGACACCTCTGGTGAGAGGTATGGGCATGGTCACTGCCAAGTACTACGGGGTGACTCCTGTTATTGCCTCCCAGGTGGGTTTTGCGCGCGTGCAACAGGAAACCTCGCTCCGGCCGGATCTTCACAAGTACAGACTCGTCCTTAACAATGGCGTCACGTGGCTCATGTACGTTACCACTCTCTCCGGGCAGCCTATCCACTTTACTCTCAGCAGTAACAACCGTCTTGTAAGCACCCACAAGGGCACCTTTGTGGTGCAGGTTGCTGCCCTTCCTGATGCTGCCTCTGAGTATGCCTTGGACGCTTCTGCTGGAAGCTACGCAGTGGGCGCCACTGTCACTGGAAACATTGATCAGGACGGTCTTCGTGGATCCTACAGCATCAATTTCCAGCATGCCGGTTCGAGTGGTAGGGGAAAGCCTCTGATGTACGCTCTCGAACATCAGGTTCAGTCCATGACAGATAGCATGATGTCTAGTTGGACTATGGCAACCCTGGACTCTCCTGCCAAGGGCCAGATGCGTGGATTTATTACCGACAAGTTCACCATGGTCGAGCCCTCTTTGCCTCGAGACGTGGGCTACGTCCCAAAACCGATTTTACCCAACTACACATCTCGTCTCGGTGATGCCCATGTCCGCAGCATCATTGCCAATGCTGCCAATCAGGAGATGTTGCAGGACATCAACGCGCAAACTAATCTCGACTCTATGTACTTCTCAGGAAAGGGTCTAGACAAGTTTGCTCAGATTCTGGTGGTTCTCAATGACGTTCTGGGCGATAAGGGTCGTGCTCGGGATCTGCTTGGTCGGCTGAAGAACGCGTTTGCTGTATTTGCGAACAACAGGCAACAGAACCGACTGGCCTATGATACCACCTGGAAGGGCCTTGTTTCAACAGCCGGCCTTGGTACAGACCCCACCGCAGATTTCGGAAACTCCTACTACAATGACCATCACTTCCATTATGGTTATTTCGTCCATGCAGCTGCTATCATTGCGAAGGTTGATAGGGAACTGGGAGATGGCCAATGGCTCAGTCAGAATCGACAGTGGGTCGATAATCTGGTCAGAGATTATGCAAACCCCAGTACCCAGGATAAGAGCTTTCCTATCCATCGATCGTTCGACTGGTGGTCTGGGCACTCGTGGGCCAAGGGCTTGTATCTCAGTGCTGACGGCAAGGATGAGGAGTCTTCTTCTGAAGACTACCATTCAGTATATGCCATCAAGCTCTGGGGCCATGCCAGTGGAAACCATGCTATGGAGGCCCGTGCCAACCTTCAGCTTGCCATCATGAAGCGTGCCATGAACACCTACTGGTACATGAAGGACAGCAATAGAAATCAGCCACAGAAGTTCATCAAGAACAAGGTCCCTGGAATTTCGTTCGAAAACAAGGCTGATCATGCGACGTACTTTGGTATGAATCCTGAGTTCATTATTGGTATCCATTCTCTTCCCACAACTCCCATTTCGGCATACATTCGAGATCCTGTATTTGTTAGAGAGACTTGGGATCAGCGGGTTGCTGGGTTTATCAACTGGGTTGATACTGGGTGGAGAGGTACTCTTCAGCTTGATCGAAGTATTTTCGATCCCAATGCTGCGTACCGATTCTTTACCCAGGGTTTCCAGTCTCGATGGCTCGATCCAGGCACATCTCTCGCCTGGTCTCTCACCATGGTTGCAGGGTTGGGTGGCCGGTAGATTGATATAGTAGAATATACTGTACTGTAGGATTGTGGCCACGTGTTTAGGTAGTGACTCTGTCTCCGAGTGGTTTAAAAGGACCTTCCTGACTGATAATAGCTACCACTTGTTCTACAGTATCAAAGTCATCATAGAGAAGGTTTGGTATCGCATATAAGCCGTTAACGCCGATCCTTCCTTTTGTGGAAGATTGCGGCAGCAGTGTATCCCATTGTACTATATCGCTGCATTTGCAGGTTTATTGACCCCCAAAGAGCTCATAAATCGATGCGTCTTATCGGTAGATAATGCATGGATACGTCAAGTGTGTATCCACACTCCGCTTCCACACTTGTTTCCCCACATTGTAATTGGGCGCAATGGCCGCAACTGCATAAGCTCTGCAGATGGGGTGCATAATGGAGTCCAGTAGAATATAAATTGGGCTTGAAGCCTGAACTTGACCAGCACACCCGTTACCGACTATTCATACACAATGGCTCCTGCTCTGTTTAGCCCCATCAATGTGGGAGATACACGCCTGCTCAACCGGGTCGTTATGGCTCCATTGACTCGATTCCGAGCCGATGAGGGAGGAGTCCCCTCCGATCTCCAGAAGGAGTACTATGTCCAGCGATCTCAGGCTCCAGGCACACTTCTTGTTGCTGAGGCTACCTATGTTTCTCCCGGCGCCGGTGGAATGAAAACTTTTGGAGGACATGTTCCTGGTCTGTGGAACGATGCCCAGATTGCTGGCTGGAAGAAGGTGATTGATGCAGTTCATGCCAAGGGATGCAAGTTCTACATCCAGCTGTGGGATCTCGGCCGAACTGCCAATCAGCAGGTTCTGGAGAAGGCTGGATTGCCCTTCACTGGCCCCTCTGCCATTCCTCAGAAGGGAGACAAGTTTGGAGATAAGATCCGAGCTCTCACCGTGCCTGAGATCAAGCAGAAGATCAAAGACTATGCTACTGCGGCCGAGAACGCCATCAAGGCCGGTGCTGATGGAGTCGAAATTCACTCGGCAAACGGATACCTTCCTGACCAGTTTATTCACTGGAACTCCAACCACCGAACAGACGAGTATGGAGGAAGCATAGAAAACCGATGTCGTTTCTCTCTGGAGATTGTCGATGCCATTTCTGCCGCTATTGGAGCTGACAAGCTGGCTATCCGGCTTTCTCCTTGGACTGACGTTCAGGATGTTGAGGTCGACCAGGTTAACACATTGCCCACTTTTGAATACATTTTCCGTGAGCTCCAGAAACGAGCTGATAACGGTCAAAAGCTGGCATACGTGCATCTCATTGAGCCCCGAGTCAACGGAACTAAAACCAAGAGAGAGGAGGTTGTGTGGCAGACCAACGAGCCTTTCCGAAAGATCTGGAAGGGCCCACTGGTTCGAGCTGGAGGCTTCACTCGGGATACTGCCCTGGAAGCCGCGGCTTCTGATCCTCTCACTCTGGTGGCTTTTGGCCGCTACTTTATCAGTACCCCTGATCTCGTTGAGCGACTGGAAAAGGGAGAGAAGCTCAACCCTTACAACCGAAAGACCTTTTACTCCAGCGGCCCTGATGGATACATTGACTATCCTACCTTTGAGAAAGCCAAGTTGTAGACTCCTCTTACTATAGACTCATTTTGATTTTGATGAAACCGATGCCAATATTATGTATTTGTACAGATATGTATACCGTATGCAATGTGATTGTCCGTCTGACTGAGTGACCAGAGTCTTCTTTTATTCATTGACAATGACAACAAGCACGGTGATATCGTCAGGCTTGCCTCCCATGTAGTGCACCTTCATGACCTGCTGCACCTCCTTGGCAAAAGGCGACAGATGCTGCTTGTTGGTGCTCAGCGACTTGGCCTTGAGCACAATTCGTCGGGCCAGATCCATGGCGCCCTTGTGCTCTCCACTGGACTTGATGCCCTCCTTGTCGTCCTTGATCCACGATCCGTGCTCAAGCATGGTCTCGTTAACAATCTTAAGGGTATCCTGGGCACTCATGTTATCAGTGAGACCATCGGTAGCGAGCACAATGACATCTCCGGGCTCGGCAGTAAAGGAGAACTGGTCGGCCATGGCGGGAGTGTCCTCAATGTGTCTCAGACCCTGTCGCTCATCACTTCGCTTGAGCTCTTCGGGAATGATGGCCAGCTGATAGGGGGTGTTGAAGGCATGAGTTTGGGCCTTGGAGCCTCCCGCAAGCTTTCCGTTTCGAAACACCATGAACCCGGAGTCTCCCAGGTTGGCAACGGCCACCTGGCCGTCCTGGCCAGCCACTCCGATGCATGCTGTGCTTCCTCCTGCCTTGACGGTCTTTTCTCGGACAATCTTATCGTAGGCATTGACGAGAAGCTGCTTCGGCGAAATGAGAGAAGCAAGCGGCTTCTCGGCAGTTGAGGGCTCCTTCTCCAGCTCCTTGGCCTTCTCCACGGCGAGGTTGGAGCTCTCGTGGCACAGGTAGTAGCTGAAATCAGAGGAGTTGACCCCCATCTCAGCCCAACCACCCACTCCGTCAGTGACGCCGAAAGCTGCGCTGTTGTATGTGTATGAATCGGGCGAGTCAGTCTTGCTCAGCGAAACATGGAAAAATGCATCTTCTCCGGTGGGCGGTCTGTTCTCTCCAGCTGGAGGCTTGGACTGCTGGTGAGGAGGCCGGGGCTTTGCGCTGTAGGCCTCGGCGATTGTGTAGCTGAGGAATCGCTTGGCGAAAAGCGGATTCAGAAGCTGGTTTCGGGGTAGTCGGGTTAGTCGGAACATGGCTTCCTTTGTGTGTTCCAGAAGTATAGGTTTTATTTCAAGACACTTCTTCAGTCGAAAAAAATAGGCTCTTCGAAAAGAACTGCTTTTAGGGTTGAGGTGCGTGCCAACAGCACAGACACTCAAAAAAATGATGCTGTGGGAGCAACTTTAGGATAGAGATACGAGAAGCGAGGTGTCTTTTGAACCACAGGGCAATGATCGACATGTGTCCGAAGGTTACAAAACTATTACAAATACATTAACTAAATCAATTGAGTTTGTTAGAGGAATCAGACACCTTTATCTCGTCCACCTTGACATCATGGTCGTCCTTGATATCCTCCTTCTCATCACAGTCCTCCTTATCAGCCTCGATATACTCGACAGTGGAGCCAACCAGAATGATACCGTTCTTGTGACAGATTCGCTTCTCGTCTCGTTTGTAAAAGTACAAGATGGCGATACCTCCCAGGATACAGAGAAAAGCACAGGCAGCACATGTTGCAAAGCCCTTGGTGAATCGAGGAGATTCCTTGGTTGGGAATACCAGAACAGATACCCATGCTTGAGTGGACTGGCCCAGCATGCTCATGGCCACAATGACGATGGCATAGGCCTGTGGGTCGTGTCTCATGATATCACTTGTCCATCCAAAAAACGATGGACTCATGGACCAAGATGTGTATTGCAGACAGAATGCGAACCATTTGGCAGCTTCAGACACATCCCAGACTGCCAGAATCACACAGCCTATAAAGTTAAGAGTCTGGGTGATGGCTATCGCTCCCCATCGACACTTGAACATGTCTGCAAAGAGAGATGCTGAATACACGTAGACGAACCCCAGACCCGGCGCCACAGAAGACAGCTTGTTGACCTGTTGGTTTGTGTATCTTTGGTTTCCTTCCGAGTCTGTGAGACTCTTGAGCCATAGGATGAAGGAACCAGAAGTTCCACTGTTGTTGTTGAAGAAGACACAGGCCACAAGTACCATTAGAGGCATCCGCCAGGTGGTCAGAAGCGGCTTCCATAGCTTCCAGGAAAGAAAGTTCTTCTTTTCCATCTTGGTGGACTCAGTGGCATATGGTTTCATTCTAAGGCGACATCTTCGGATCTCATCGTCGGTTAGAAACAACGAAACACATTTATCAGGGGTTCCAGGGATGACAAAGAAGCCGATAATAGCGAGAGGTAGAGTTGCAATGGCGTCGACGATGAAGACCCATCTCCAGCCCTCGAATCCACCGATTCCGTGCAAATCCAGAGCGGCACTGGCCAGCAGACCCGAACTCAAGAGACCAAGGAACTGGCCCATGTAAAAGAAACCAGCTCGTCGAGCAACCTCCGAAGGCTTGTACCATGATCCCATGAGGAAATAGGCAGTGGGAACGAATCCAGATTCAAAGACTCCAACAAAAAACCGAATCACCTTGAGGGCTGCGACAGAGTGGATCTTGCAACAGAGAAGAGTCATAAGGCCCCAGCAGAGATCCATGACGGGAATGACAATGTTCAGAGGCACCTTGGGTAGCATGAACATGAAGGGGAGCTGGAAGACAACGGCTCCAACCAAGTACATGGCCTGGACCTGGACTAGATCGTTACCCTTAAACCCAAGGTCTTCTCTCATACCACTGACGTAGGCATTGTTGACGTTCGTCTGATCCAGATACTTGACCCAATAAACAGCCAGAGAGTAGCATGTGAGGAGAAGATCTAGTTTGAGAATCAGCTTCTTGTCTTCTTTTGTGTCTCGTTCATCGAACCACTTGAACCACTTATGGCCCGACTTTTCGTATTTATTCTGTCGGTACTCATACTCGTCAAAGAACTTCCACCACGGACGGTTGGTTTCGTCTCTGTATTCCATGACGAGTTCTTGCTCATCCGTGACGGCTTCGACGGCCAAGTCGTCTTCCACGTGACGTATGGTTGGGATAAATTTCATCTGAGAGTGTGTTGCGAAGTGCAAATGTGTATCTGAACCTCATTCCGTCAAGGCCTATATATACAATTGGGCCAGATTAGCCCCCTCCCGGATCAATACATCTATTAACCGCCGTCAGTTACCCATGCGGTTAACTACTGGACGGTTCTTATCGCGTCTCCATGCAGATAGATGCCAAGACTTGAACACTAGGAGATGGGATGAAACCGGCGAGGTGTGTCCAAAGGAAGTGGATCGGTACTGGTAACAATTGCGTATCATTTTTTAGTCACAAAACCAGATTCGAGAGGCAAATAGGCGCTTCCCGATTTCATGCTGATTATATCATCTCAGCACCACTAGTTTCAAGCTGTACAATGACATCGTTGCTTGTGCATGTAGATAGCCGCCATACATGTTTAGGGTCATGATAAGCTTCTTGGGGGTCCAAACTCTGATCGACCCCGAACTTTGTGAGCGCGATAGTTGGGACCCACACAGCTGAAGCATAGACCAGGGGGCCATGTTGCAGATGACGTTTTTGTGCATTAGTTGGTATCTACCAGAGTCGTTGAAGCTCTCTCTTCTACAAGCCTCTCCTGAATCAGTTGTATATACTCTGCTTGTCCTGTATGGACGCACTGATTGACTCGCCTAGATGTTGCGTTACCCCACACTGCCCCCACAGACTTCGAACACAAGCAGAAATCAGACAATGGACACTACAACCCCTCATTCCAAGAACTGATCTTCGTTATCCATTTTGTGAATAATTTAGGTTGATCTTGCCTTCTGGAGGTTTTAGATGTTTTAATCAATCAGCCCAATTCCGAGAACTTGCCGTTGCCTGTTGCTCATTCCATCTGGCTTCAGGACTCCGTATTGATATTGTGTGGACGGTATGCTAGGCTTCTACTTTGCTTAATTACTAAGACATTTGATCCTACTTGTACAATAGTAACTCGAAAGTGATGTCATTATACTAAAATGTCATAAAGAAAAGAACGAGAGAAAGTCCCAATTGGCCATATCCACCTACCACAGTCGGTAGTACTCGTTTCGGAAGGGGAACTGAATATCCTTCAAGAAACCTCGGTTGGTCCACATTCCATTGCCTCGCTCGCTCTTGAACTCGGACAGTCTGAGGCTCTCGTGCAGAGGTAGTTGAGCAGGCTCGGAGTAAGTGAAACCATTGTAGGCTGAGTCAATGAAGAAGTTCTGGTTGTACTCATTCTCGGCAGTCTTGGCAATGTTCTCCGACAGAGGGTTTTCGTCCTCCACGAGCCACTCACCTGTCTTTTCGTTAAGCCCAGTCAAGAGAGCATCCAGTCGATCGAATTGAGATAGGTGGGACTGCACAGCATTGTGCCATTGGGCAGCCAACTTTGCTAAAAGCTCACATGCCACCTCGTAGTACAAAATGTGCATATAAGTGGTTTTGGGCACGTTTTTGTTCTGGCTCTTTTTGAGGAACCAGTTCTCAGCCAGCTCGGCTCGCTTTACAGCTGCGTAGTAGTGCATTTCGGGGCCCTTGGACTTTCTCTCCTGAACCGAATAGTGGAGGTGCTTGACGTTGACACCCAGCTCTTTAGTGTGGGCGGGAGGGTGGAGATTCTCAACCAGTTCGTTCTGGAGCAGATAAACGAACTCTGCGGCAAAGGGAGCCGAGAAGTCACCCTTGGACTCTTCAAAGAAAGAGTTCAGGCTTTCGTTTGATTCAATGACTTTAGACAAGAAGGAAGGATCCAGCAACTTGATAAGATGGAACTCGGTGGCAGGAACATGCTTGCTGGGGAAGACCCTCTTAAAGATACCGGTGTCCGCAGTGGGAAGGTAATTCTGCTCAGGCTCCCAGTTCTTGGGCCCGGAGAACTTGTTGAAGATGAAAGACTCCTCTGATCTGTCAGCTCCAAGAAAACCCCATTGTTGCAGGAAGTACTCCGAGGGTTCGACAACACCCCCGTTCTGCTCGACGAGATCAGTGAGGAACTCCGCAGTATCCCGCTCGTCAGATTCATCATATTGATCTCTCAGAGGGGAGTTGATGAGAATCTGATAAGCGTATGACATGCAGTCAAAAGTTTCTCGTCCTTGGGGGGACTGCAGAAGCTCGACGCATCTGTTTCTGTAGGCGAATCTGAGACGGCTCTCTGAGGCAGAGGAAGGACATCGAAGAGCTAGGTAAAGAAGAGGAACCATTGCTGCTTGTATTTGTGAGTGTGTTGAAGTTTTTGTGGATTCAATTGAGGCTGGTGAAGACTTCTTGCCCAGGGACACATCCTCCATATATACCCCCACTCTGGGTTTGCATGGGCCGTGTGACCTTCACTAAAGCCGTTTAACGTCAATGGATTGGCTTGAGAGAGGTCTAGTGCGGTATTTTACAGTACCCACCTGATGAAAGAGTGCTACCATGAGACCCATAGTCCTTGTGGGGTGATGTCAAAAACAAATATACTTTTGAGGTTTGTCCTACCAGTACGGCTGGGAAAGGGTTATTGTAGAGCCTAGAGGGCATGAATAATTCACGGGCTTAAAGAATCTATGGCTTTTTTAAATAAAAAAAATATCTACCATGATATCAATTCTCTCAAGTCCTCTATTATGAAGTTATAGTACAGCAGTTTACGATACACCTGGTAGTACATCGAAATTGCCAAGAAAACGTTTTTGCATTATCGAGGCAATGGCGATGGGACAAACTGGCACAGTGCATGCTTAAGTCCGTAGCACGTTTTTCATACAAGAAACACTATTGGGCAGAAGAATCTAAGACAGCCGTAGAGCTAAAGTAGTTTCGAATAGACATAACTTGAGTCACTCTGTTTCTCGACGACTTGTGACAGAAGAAAGTAAGCGAGCTTCCCAATGAGAGAATATCACTCGAACCGTAAGGCTGAAGGCTATCCTGTGACACGAGTATACCTTAAAAGTCGGACGATTCACCCATGATTAATGTCTCACGGAGTTAACGGTCGATTTATCCGATCTCTGGACTATATAGAGGTCTTGGTGGCGCTGTAGGAGTCTCTATATTTAGGTGCTAGAGCCCTGTGGCTCTTTGTCTACTAGCACACGGTCTTCTGGACGAGTAGGTTGTATGTTTACGGACCCCGGAGCTTACAGTTGGTGCAATACATGTTCCCCTCTCATGACGGATCACGGCTTCTCATCCATGCCGTACAAAAGATCCCCGGTACATGCTGAAGAGATGTATCTCACCCAAAAGCAGCCCATTTATTTCAGTCCACTAGTATTTGTACTTCAATATCGACCCCACAAGAGCCCAACTAGCGAGAGACTAGGTCGTATAACGGCTAATTCATCTGGGGAAGTCTAAGCGAGCCATCGTGATTGGCAAAGGTTTACTCCGAATCTCGGGATAGAGAGAGAATGCGGAAATCACGGACTTAAGAAGAAAAGATAAAAAATTAAACAGAGACGGATAACTGTCTCGTGTCGTCGTATGTACGTTGCCTTCGACCAGATTTGAACTGATGATCTCAGCATTACTAGTGCTGCGCCTTACCACTTGGCCACGAAGGCAGATGAGTCTCAGGGACTAGTTGTGAGTACAAGTTCGAGAAGAAACAGTATTCGACCCACTTCGCAGTACTCTTATATGCCCTTATTTTCATCCCTATCACCCATTCCCGTTTGTTTCAACAATATCAAAAATCTCAGAAACAACTCTGAACCTTTGGATTGGTTTATCTTGGTAAATCAAAAAAAAATCTAAACAAATTAAAAATAACAAAAGACCTTGGATTTAACGTGAAAATATTAATCTTAGAAGCCATTTAAGTATAACTATACTACTCAACCTGATGAAAAGGCCTCATAACAGTCTACTTTCGTCATCACAACCTCTCTGAATTTTAGGTTTGATCGGATCACGTGACATAGAGGATTGATGTGTGTCTATTTTTTTCTTCAAAAATTATGCCCCTGCCCGAGTAGCGCAATGGTTAACGCGTTGGACTTCTAATCCAAAGATTGTGGGTTCGAGTCCCACCCCGGGTGCTCTTCACATTTTTATATTTTTTGTTCTCCATTTTAAAATAAGGTTTTGATCAATCTCGTTCAACCCGCACCAAATTACAACCTGAACACATAACCGCATCCACAAAAATGGCCCCCAAGCACAATTACAGAGGCGTGAGTACCTTGCTGAATGTTGAAATCGCACCCAGTTACTAACAGCAGGCAACAGTCGAGGATCTGGAATTCCCTCCTGCCTTTTCCGTCACTCCCCAGACCTCTCTGATTGAGGCTCTGGAACTGTCGTACGAGAAGGAGTATTCATACCTGCCCGTCATCTCGGGTAAAAACCGGGCTCTTCTTGGATACCTTACAGCCGACCAATTGAGACAGCAGAGCTCGCGATCCAGTCTGGACGGCTCTGTGCCTGTGGCGAGTGTCTACAACAAGTTCCACAAGGATGCTTCTCGACCTTTCAAGCCCATCACTCCTGCTACTCCCCTTGAGCAGCTGGAGGACTTTTTTGAGTCTGGCCAGCCCTTTGCTGTGGTGACTGATGACAGCAGACAGTTTGTGTTGGGAGTGGTTGTCAAGGAGGACCTGGAAAAGTACATCAAGTGTCGGCCTGAGCTGCAGTAAATTGCATTATTATGATTGATATTTAAGTCGGTCTATGGAGGAGTTGATCGTGAAGCAAATATAGGCTTCACCTAGTATTGTAGAATAATGAAATAGCAGCTTCTGTGATAGGTGGTGGAGCTAGAAACAAACAATATTGAAGAGTTAATAACGGTGTATTTATACCCTTGAATTTTCTGCTGATTTTCTGTTAGCCATCTTATATTTTTCCAGTCTCGCGTGAGATCTGAGATTAAGGTGCGATTAAGCTGTGCAAGCATGCATATAGACCTTGATTCTTCCACAGTGGTGGGCTTCGCCAACTAGAATTTCGACAGCTTCCATGTGAAGGACAGAAATGGACTCGCAACAGCTCTCTTATCGGTTCCTTAAGCTCTGCAATGAGACCGTCAGGCTCCCTGGACATTTGGATGATGACCAACGATACTACCACCATTTTGACAACTGGTCAGCCAAAGTGATGGGCGAGGCCAAGCGCGAAATCAACATCATAGTCGACACAAGAATCATTGACAAGTTGCTTCTTTCCTACATGAAGCTGGCCGGGTTCGATGCTAGTACTATGGATACGGAGGATGTCGTCCGGTGGCCAGTGAAAAACTATAACGTTCCTTGGACGATTCTGGCGGTACATGTTCTCTTGGGTTACACGACGGACGCGTTGGAAATCACAAATGCGTTGGTGGAGACTTTCCATGTTCACGGCATTTCCCAGAGCATGGTACAGCAAGTTGTTGCTTGGAGTCTCCCTCCATTGGGTCTCGATTACAACGTTGACTTGCACGATAGTCAGACTCGAGACTATCAGATCAAGTACGCGGCAAGTAACGCGGCAAAGTTGACTGAGAAGCGCACACATACTTGGAGGAGAATATTTGACCATCTTCATGCAGAGAAGGCTTTCGCACATCCTAATGTTGCAGCTGGAGTGGTCTACTTTGCTCTGTATCGATTGACGGAGGAAAACTCTCAGGGACTATATACAATCTTGTTCATTGACGCTGCTACCGGGGCCCTTGCTTATACATCTCCATTTCAGCGCGAGCAGGAGGGTCTTGGATCTCTCAGTCGTTACATTCGCAAGCATATTGGTACGTTTCTGAAGAAGCATGGTCAACCAGCATTCATGATTTGTGTAAACCCTTGGGATGGGGGAGAAAAGAACCCCTCGCTTGTGAGCGTCATTCAGGACTCTGTGCAGGGTCTCCCGCCTCTTTCTATACGGTTTTGTGTATTCACTGCCGATGAAGAAGATGTATTTTGTGACTTGCCATCCGCACTCGCAAATCTTTTTGAGCATATCACACAGAGGCTGGAATCTGGACTGGAACTACTCAAAGGTGACCCATCTCTTTCCTTTTACACCCAAAGAGGCTCCGCTGCCTGCTGGGAGTATATCTTGGAGTCGTCTTTTGCAGACCTGCTTCAAAGGAAGTTCCATAAGCATCCCCTTTCGTTTTATCATGGAAATAGGGGTATGGACCCATTGTATAGCAAGTTGTGCTATGCTCTACCTCCGAAAAGCACGTCTATTTCTCTGACGGGACAACAAAGTTGGGGTCGGCTTAATGTCTCCCCTCACTTGGATGTGGAGGCTGGCAATATGACAGTTCAACATGGACAAGTGGACTATTTGGAGCCCAGCGTCCAGGATGAGCTTGACCGCATCCTAGCTCTTTCTGTAAACTACTATTTGCATGATGTGACGTCAGACCGCAACTTCTGGGGCCTTGCGCCTACTAGTCTTCTGCTTTATCTTCATCGTGTGGCTGACACGCCCAAGGCCAGTCTCGAGTCAACCCTAGTGACAACACATGTTCCTGCCGAATCTAATTCCGTTCTCAGAGCAGGCCAAAGGCGTGTGTCGGTACATGAGCCTGAGACTAAGATGTCGGCCTCACCCGTTAGGACACGGAAGTCTCCGACATCTCCCCGCACACCTGTGTTAACAGTTGGTCGTCCTGTTGGCCCGGCTGCTTCCGTGACCTCGAAGAAACAGGACAGCACGGATGCTCCTCGATCAAGAGGATTGCCTGGTAGTGAGATTCCTGCGGGTACCGGAGCTTCTCTTAAGAAGACGGCTGTCAAAAAGACTGGGATTAGCATTAATGCTTCCGACGAACCGAAAATCGCTAACGGTGAGATAGGTGAAGGTGGTAAGAAGGCCTTTCCTTCTGGCAAGGACTCTGCCAACAATGCAGGTGTGAAGAAATCTACCGCTATCCTTAAAAATGCCAGAGACGAGGTTTCTGCGGCACAAAAATCAGAAAAGCCATCAAAAACCTCTTCGAAGACTGGTCACGCGAAGTCTTTTGCGGCAAAGCCATCTCCTGTAAAGGCATCTATGGTAAAGAGTTATCCAACAAAGACGCTCTCAGGCAAACCCGCATCGTCCAAGACACAAGCAAACACTCCCTCTACGAAGTCGTCGTCTACGTCAAAGACGCCACCAGGTTACGCCTTCTCAGCCAAAACTCCACCTTCGAAGGCTTCACCCACCAAGACTTCCACGACCAAGGTCCCATCTTCCTCGGTCTCCTCAGCAATTGTTTTACCCACCGAAACGCCGCCGAGAATAATCTCGTCGTCCAAGGCTCCATTGAACAAGAAGCCCGCCGAGACTCCCAGCAAGCAGCCCACACCTAAGACTTCCACACCTAAGACTTCAATTACCAGCCATCCCAAGACGGTAACTCCTGCTGGTCAGGCTACCTCAAAAGGTCGTTCTCCGAAGATGGCGAAGATGACCACCCCCAAGGGGTCTCTGGGAAAGGTCACGCCAGCTAAGACGTCTCCCCAAACGGTTCCTGCTAAGTCTCGTATTGTACAAACCCAGTCATCAAAGACACCCGTAACTCCGACAACCAAGAAGTGGGCTTCTGTCAAATCTCCTAATGGAAAGCCAACATCATCTAAGCCCAGCGTCACCCTTTCAACAGAGTCGACTGCTGCATTAAGCAACAGAGAGATGGCAACTCCCCAAAATAAACGCAAAGGAGAGGAAGGTGATGGAGGGTCTGAGTCCAAGAAACCAAAGACTGGTGTCGCTCCTGAAGAACAAACAGCACCACCTATCAAACAGAGCTCAGTTCTTGCTTTGTCAAGGAAACTTTCACGCATGCTCAGAAAGTGATAACTACTGTACAAGTACAGGGTACATAACAACTCGCATTTACTCAGAAATATATATATACTAATTTTCAATTTAAAACTCTGCAAAATGTATATAAATTATTCATCACGAGGATTTACTTCATTACAATTCATCAAATGTCCGTTTACTTCTCCTCCTTGGGGTCCTGCTTGCTCTCCTTCTCCTTCTCAAGCAACTCCTTGTTTCTCTTTGCGGCGTGCACAACCTCCTGGAAAGCAAGGGCTCCAGTGCCGCTCTTCGAATGGGATCGCGGTCGCATGCTGCTAGCAACAGATAGCAAGGAGGGCTTGTCGGTGTCTGTGATAGCCTCCTCCTCGTCTTCGTCATCTGAATCCACCAGGTTGAGAGACTTGATACGGTTGTGCAGTCGGACAGCCTCGATAGCCTGTCTGAACTTGGATCGAGCATTGAAGCCTTCTCGGATGCTGGGCAGCAGATCGATAGATCTGGTGGTGTCGCAAGTGATCCACTCGTGTTTCAGCAGCTCAGCAGATGTGGGTCTGAGAGCAGGGTCGAGAGCGAGACATGATTTGATAAAGTCCTTGGCATCGTCGGACACGTCCTGCCAGTACTTCTTGTGGAACACCAGGGCGTTGGGGCCCTCAATCTCCTCCAGGAAGTCCCGAACGGACTCGGATCTGAATGGAGAGTATCCAGACAGAACGGTGAAAGTGATGACACCCAGCGACCAGATGTCGCAGGGCTTTCCGTGTCCGACGCCCTTGAGCACCTCAGGAGCTGCGTATCCAAAGGAGCCGGCCATGGAGTGCAAAACCTCATCGGGAGACTTGAGGTGCTTGGCGATACCGAAATCGGTGAGCACCAGAGAGGCGTGGGGGTCGGGGGTGACAAACAACAAGTTTTCAGGCTTGAGATCTCGATGCACAATGTCCTTGTCATGCAGGTAGTCGACAGCCTCGAGAATGTCCTTCACGCACTGTCGGGCGTCCTTTTCGGTGAACTTTCCATAGTCGCAGATTCGATCAAACAGCTCACCTCCAGTAGCAAGTTGGGTGACAATGTAGAACTTCTCCTTGCTCTCGAACCAATCCTTGAAAGCGATAATGTGAGGATGGTGACACTCCTTGAGTAGAGACAGCTCTTCAATGACCACATGGTCGTTTCCCTTGAGGTTCTTCTTGACGATAATCTTTACGGCCACCTCATCGCCGGTGGAGTGCTGTTTGGCGTACTTGACAATGCCAAAGGTGCCTGCTCCCAGGGTCTTGCCAAACTTGTAATCGGCCTTCTTGTTGTAGGAGGGCGGTTGGCCCGAGACTTTGTTGACCAAGCTTGTGAAGGTCATGTTGTGAGTCAATGGTTGTGGTACGGGGGTTGATGTATGAAGCAATTGCTCTCGTTATCACGATCTGATGTGTTGTTGGGATGCGACAATGATGCACCTGGCAGGTTTCAGGAGGAGTTGGGAATGGACAAGGTCCAGAGGTTATTTGAGTGAGATGAAAGCGCCAAGATTTCCCGTGGTGATTTTCTTGGGGGCTGCTTGTCGAACGTGGTGGCAAAGGAAGCCGTTATATATATGCACCGAACCTGACGATCTGTTTCTATTTGTGTCACTAGCGCGCTTCTCTGTGGGTTTGTATACCATAGCTGTTACTGCGCCTTGCGGCGGAACTATTAAATTATCACGCTTCTAGACCTGCGTCTGCATTCTGCTCAGGTGTGTATTTTTGGATGATCTCTCATCCGCCCGTTAAAGCTCAGAGTTTGAGGGGAGATGACGAAGCTGACAGAAACTGCCAAGTCCAGCAAGCAGGACTGACAGCAGACAAGATGGTGCGTAATCGTGACGGGTGGCAACAGGTGTGAGGTCCCAGTGACACAAAACACCCGCTCAGTGCTGCACAAAAGGTCCACGTGTACTTGTCACACGTAGGTGCTCCATGTCAGGCACTTCCGTCATGCCCGCAATTTGCCTTTGCAATTCCTTGTCTGTCTGCGAGGCGATGCAAACCGTGTGCCTAGAAACGGATAAAGCGGTTGATGGAAAAAACAGTATCAGCAACACGAGAGACGCAGTAGACTCCACATATAGAAGATCGCATCTTTCGTTGTTCTCCGTTACGCTCGCTGGCTTCGTAAGTATATTTCACAATGGAAAATAAAGACGAGGCTATGCTAGTTGGTAGTCGCACCTGTTCAACAAACTAACTAATGTGTGCAGTGCAGATTTATAGACAAGGATGGGAGTTTATGATATTGGAAGGAGGGCGATAATACAGTATTCTACACAGCCATATTACGCTTGGTCTTTAATACCTCCCCTGGTGGTAATATAGTCTCATCTTTCTCTGAAATATAACTCCAGAATATTACAAGTATGATACACTTGTACTGACGGCATAGGATACGCACGTGTAGATCGGGGCGGTGCACAGTGGTCCCATGGGGATGATATGCTCTTTGTCTGATCAACAATCGTCACAAGCAACTATCTGATATAAGGACATTGGTTCTACAGCGGTTGCTACAAGTGATTGCTTGCAGCTAACAAGGTCTTCTATACAATTTTGCACGCATAGTTGTCATATAAATTGTTAATAGTTACATAAACCGACACCACTACTGAATATCCTCAGGCTCCATGGGGACATCATCAATTCGCTCTCGATGCATGAAGGGCTTCATAACAGTCTCGTAGTAGTGAGGCTTGCCACCCTCGGGAGGGTACTGCTGCTTGACCTTCTCAAAGTAGTTCTTGTAAACATCTCCATCGTATCGTCCGATAGCAGCGTTGATGAAGTAGTCGGACAGGTTGAAGGCATCGGTGTAACCGATAACGTTCTTTCGAACGATACCACAGTACTTGTTGACCAGGGAAGTCACCTCAATGATATCCTCGGGCTCAAAGTAGCCCTCGGCCAGGAACAGAGCAGAGTCCTCCTCAATGGACCATAGCGCAAACAGGTTGGCAAGAGGAATGAGGTGAGGCTTGACCTTATCCTCAGCAGTGGCGATTCGGGAGTAGAAGGCCTCGATAAGAGCTCGTCGGGTGTGGATTCGAGCAGCCTGGAATCGCTCCTGAGACACCTGCTCGAAGCACTCGTCGACAGAAACACCCTGCTTGGCCAGCTCCTCGTAGGCATCGGTGGCAGCGTTGATGGCGCCAGCAGAAACGGCCTCCCAAGCCTCAACAAGCAACTTGGGGTCTTCCAGAGACCGTCCGTTTCGCTTGGCCTTGGCAAGCTCCTTAGATCGAGACAGGTACTTGGTGGCGTTTCCGAGCTTGCCCTCCTTTCGGAAGACAAGAGCAGACTGGATCAGAGCTCGACCGGCAGACAGAGTCAGAACGGTGTTGTCACCCTCCCAGGTGCACTGGACAACCCAGTCCTGGAAGGCCTGGCCAAAGCCGTTGTAGGCAGAGTATCCATGACCTCCACAAGCCTGTCGAGCCTTGTCAATGATATCAGCACAGGCCCAGGTAGTAGCAGCCTTGAGACCGGCAGAGACTGAGAAGAGCTCCTTGATATCCTGGACGTAAGCCTCGACGCCAGCCTTGTCGTCCTCCTTGAGGGTCTCGGCCTTCTCCTGGGATGCAAAGAACAGCTCTCGGACGTGGTCACCAGCCAGCTTCATGGCGTAAGAGTATGCCATCAAAGGCAGAAGACGTCGCTGATGGTACAGGTAGTCAATGAGTCTGGTCTCGGGCTCACCAGGAGTGGAAGAGAACTGTCGTCGGATAGTGGCATATCTCAGCGCAATGGTCAGGAACTTTTTAGACACGTTGTGAGAGTCAGTGGTCATCTGGACTCGGCCAGTGATGAGAGATCCGTAAGTCAGCTGGGCCAGAGGAGGCTGCTTGACGGTGCCGTCTCGGAGAACCTTGGTGTGCTTCATGAGCATGTAGTTTCGAGGCACTCGGACGTTGGTGAACTGGATCCAACCATTATCAACGGCATCTCGGCCCATCTTCTTTCCGATATCACCAGTGGCGATTCCGGGACGCAGAGAGTGGTCGTCGAGGTTTCGGAGAGGCACCACAAATGACTTGACACCGTAGTCCTTACCATCTACTTGGAGTCGGGCAAAGGCCAGTGTGTGGGTAGATGTGTGGGCGGCTCCTCCAATCCACCACTTGGTGGCTCCTACGTGGGGAGTGTTGATGATAAACTCGTCAGTCTCCTTGTCGAAGGTGGCAATGGTTTCCAGTCGAGACAGGTTGGATCCGTGGCCCAACTCAGTCATGGCGAAGCAGCCGTAGAAGCCCTTGATAACCATGGCTCCCTGGTCCAGCCAGTACATGAGCTGGTCGGGGGTTCCCTGGCCTCGGATGGAGTTGCAGAAGAGCGCGTAGTGGACTCCCAATCGTGCGTAAGTACCCATATCGAGAATTCCGAGGAATCCAATCTTTCGGAACGACATGGGTTCGGGATCCATGGCAATGGACTTGGACAGCTGGAAGATTCGCTTCACAGATCGCTCTCGCAGCGTCTCAAACGACTCGTCATACTCGTTTTGGTTGTTGAAGAGGGGATCTCGTTCGTAAGTGAGCATGAGCGACTCCAGCAGCTCAGTCTCCTCCTTGGAGCCGTCCAGAAAGTAGGTGATATCTCTGGGGTCGAAGTCTAGCTGAGCTCGCTCCTGGGCCATGAGCTTGGGGGGCTCTGTGAAGGTGTCGTAGAGCTTGCCATCATGGACAATGTCGTTAGTGGGGTTGGGGGTGATCATTGTGGTGGGGTCGTTTCTTGAAGAGAGCGTGCCCCTGCGGCTATATAGTGACACCAGCTGTTAGGCTTTCTGTCTCCTCGGACTGATTATTAAACGATTAGGCTTGTCGTAATGTGGGGTAGAAGTTTATGTGGAGGTGGTGTTTGGGAGTTGTGGAGGACGGGTAGAGGATGTATAAAAGGTGATATTGGCGAGCTGTGGTGCTTAGGGTGACTTTTAATTGGTTTTATGATCTCTAGAAGCTCTCAGTTCCATTTTTGCAGCATTCTACACTCTTCATCTGCTCCTGTTACACGTCTCTAAGCGACCTCTTTTTCTACCCCGCCAAACCCATTTGCACGTTCAGAGTCTAACAACGTGGGGATGGCACACACGACTTGAGAAGGCAGTTCAAGTCAATAGAGGAAATATATGAAAAACGGCCATCAGGGGAAAATAAATTCACTGTGAAATCAGCCCGCTCAATCGCTCAGTGTATATCCAACAAACCTGCTCTGTTTTTCTCCCACGGATAACGCATGTAAAGAAAAATCCGAAACTCAATCCCCGCATTCTAATCATTAAATGGTGCATATGGGAGTCGGTTAAGCCAAGGTGTATTATTATACAGATGGAGAGGTTGGAGATATGACAGAACATGTGGGTTTAGAAATGGCTCTTGATATCACATCTAATGGTAGTGACATTAAAGAGTATTGAATATCCCCGCTCTATTTGCATCCCCACAGTTCCAGACCCCCGCCTATAGGTCTTGTTACCCAGTGACACCCTTTGGAATACACGGACAGTCTAAAAAAGAACGCTACACAAAGACACCCCTTCCCTTCTGACATCCTAACGTAACGGTGAGGTTGTTAGTCGTACCTTTTTTCACGGGCGTGTCTCCGAAGCTGCATGGCCGAGCCGAAAAAGGTGGTATTCATAGTCCAGTGTGAGGCGAGACATAGTGGGGGATACTGAGTGAACCGTATGAGAGAATACAGATTAGGACTATGTGAACGATGATGATGTTTAGCTGATTGTTCAGTCTGCTTCTGTCCTCCAATATGGACTATGAGAACCGTGGATGGTGATGTTAGGCCCTCAAGGGTGGTTTTTTTTGTATTAACAAAACTATCAAGTGAATGCTGGGCATTTACTTAAAGCATAAGATTAGTAAGTGGGTCTCAAACTGTCCTCTAGCAGAGATACCCCAAACCAACTAGGATAAAAATATCAATAAGCACCCGGTACTTGTACTCGTGGTTCAATTGACTACTCTTCGATGGCTCTGCTATTATGCTAAAGTTCCAACCAGATATATTCATGAATGTGAACCTGGAGAGATGAATGTGCATTACATGCTGTGCTCACCACACCTACATCCCAGTTGAAGACAACACTTGTACTCGGATAGGTCTAGTGGGATATTTGGAGTAGATTGCAAATGCACACAACTTGTATGGTGTTGGAGTGTTGGACTTCCATAGGAGTGGCAAATCAAGACCATGGTTACTTGAGTTCATTCTATACTTAATTTTCTTACGAAAGGTTCAATTTGATCATAAAATAAGTAATTCTTTACCTGAGCACTTTATCTTAGTCATGAGTATTTTATTTGTATTTAAATACGAATATGTTTCATTTTACATTTTACATTTACCAAATTCTCACCCGTCACATGACTAATATTTCCACTTTAAGTTTCATGATGCAGGAATCATCATTTTTTTTCAGACCGCATAATCGGCCAAAATTACATACTCACAACACACACAATACAAAAATGTCAGCACACGATAAAGACGGCGACGTGGTCATGGACGAGGACGTGGCTCCCGAAATCTCCGAGGAGGAGCGTCTGGCCCAGGAGAAGGCTGAGCGAAAGCAGGAGCTCAACCAGAAGGCCGAGGACTTCCACGCCGAGTTCATGGCCAACAAGTTCACAATTCTGCCTGGAGCTTCGGCCGACAAGACTGCCTGCTCCTTCCAGTTCACCGAGGAGGACCACACCATTGGAAACGCTCTTCAGTACATCATCATGAAGAACCCCGAGGTGGAGTTCTGCGGTTACTCGATCCCACATCCTTCCGAGGCCAAGCTCAACATCCGTATACAGACATACGGCGAAATCACCGCCATTGAGGCTCTTCAGAAGGGTCTGGACGATCTGATTCAGGCCTGTGACGTGGTCAAGGACAAGTTCACCGACGCCGTCACCGACTTCACTTCCAAGAACTAAGCATGTAACAGGGGTATGGGGCCGTTTGGGCTGTATTAATAGATAGATTGATCATGGGTTGGTACTGTGTAGAGGTGGTATGGTTGGAGCGATATCTTTGCTTCTATGTGGCAGTCATTGAAGTGATCCGGAGCTCTGATCTATCGAGGTAGACTGGGGAACTAGCTGGCATGTAGCTACTCGGGAGGTGCTTTAAAGGCCGTCTACCAGAGTAGCGTTCTTTCTTTACACACTCCCAGTTTTCTAGTATATACAATGGTACTAGGTTGCTGTGTATTCGCAATGGCAACAAGCCCACAGTGCCCTTATGAGAGGGAGAACCCCTTTGATAAAGGTGATTTCTATTGGGTCAAGTATTCTTACTTGTACTTGTACTTGTATATGACCGCTGTGTAGCTACTGTACTTGTAGAACAGTTCAAGTACTCGTAGCGAAGAGTATGTGTACAAGTTTATTAGTGTTAGGCTGGTAGAAGTACGATAGAGACAGTGCATCATGATCAGGAGTATTCTCGGGCAGCCCATTCAATACTGTTTTAAAGGTGAGAAAATCAATACTCTATCCCACCAATATTTCTGAGTTCTTTGGTCACTTCCTCAATTCTTTCACCTTTGCATTTGTTCCCAACTTGTCAGACCTTTATTTGTTCTAGACGAAGCTCCTGCCTCCTATTCTCCCTTCCGCCTTTACAAGAAACTATTCTCGCGCCGTTCGGTGCATTAAGTTTGTACGCGTGTCATTTCCTAGAGTCGAAGAATGAGAGAGCAGAAAAGAGATAATAAGACGTCGATTGTGTATATATGTCAGAAAAACACTCACAGGCAACCATGCTTTTCTAAGAACCCCCAAATGCAAAACTATCGCGTTAAACAACCTCTGAAAACTTGCTTCCGCAACCAATGCTCAGATATGCATAAGATCAGGTGCTCTTGCAGAATAGACAACTTTCACCACGCTACAACCACACTCGACCATGGACTTTCTCACCAAGGCCATTGGCACCGTATCGTCATACGGCTCCAAGCTGCCGTTCATTCTGGGCGACGCGACCCAGAAGGCCAGCGAGGGCAGATCGTTGTGGACCGTCTATGACGCGACTCTAAAGTCCAATTCTTCCGACTGCACTGTGTTTGAATTTGTGGCTGACCAGACCTATCCTCGTGACCGCATTGTCGTTGTCAAGCACTTTGCACGATCTCTGAAAACATATCGTTTTCCCGGAATTCTCAAGGTACACGATACCGTGGAAACAGACACCTCTGTTCACGTGGTGACGGAACGATGCAGATCTCTGACCCAGGTGATCCGAGACTCCAAGGAGGAGCTTTCCGCTGACCGGATCCTGTGGGGACTGTACTTTGTGACCGAAACTCTCAAACAAATCAACGCAGAAGGAGCTTCTACCCACGGTAACATCTCTCTAGACTCCATCTTCATCACAGCCTCTGGAGAGTGGAAGGTGGGTGGTCTTGAGCTTATCACCGCTCAGAAAGACGCTCAGAGTGCCCTGGCATCGTTCGGAGCTCTGCTGCCCAACTCCTCCAACAATGCACCTCCTGAAATCAAGAACCAGGGATATCAGTCTGCCCAGAGTGCAGCCTCCAAGCTGGCCATTGATTCGTGGCAGTTCGGAAATCTGCTCCAGGCTCTATACACTGCTGCTGGCGTGGATATGCCTGATGGAATGCCCGCCATGGTCTCCCAGATGACCAGCGCCAGACCTGAGAAGCGACCCCGTATTCCCAAGTTTTTAGAGCAAGCCCAGATTTCGTTTTTCGGTGACCACGACATGATCTCTGTGTCTCAGGAAATCTCCCAGTTCCACATTATCGCAGATCCCATGGAGCGACGACACGTGCTGGAGACACTCACAAAATACAGACAGGCGTTCCCCCCTGCATACCTGGCTTCCAGCGTGATTCCCGAGCTTCTCAGAGCTCTCACTCCACCCACGCCCTCGTCGTCTCAGGTAAACCTATCTACTGACCCTGGAATTGTCCAACCCGACTCCGAGAGACCACAGATTCTCGTATGCATCTTGGCCTTGGCCGAGGGACTGTCTGCCAAGGACTATACCTCGTTGGTGGTTCCTACTATCGCCAAGATGTACACATGCCCGGATAGACCTATCCGAATGGCTCTTCTGGAGGCTCTGCCTTCTTACGCTCCTCACGTGTCTGAAAAGGTGGCGTCAGATCAGATCTTCCCCCAATTCATCACTGGTTTCTCCGATACATCTCCTCTCATCCGAGAGTCTACTGTCAAGGCTGTGTTGCCACTGATTCCTCATCTTAATTCTCGAATCAAAAACAACGATCTCCTGCGATACCTGGCCAAGACTCACAACGATAAGGAGCCCGGAATTCGAACTAACACTACCGTCATTCTCGGTAAAATTGCAGATGAGCTCTCTTCTTCGGCGCGAACAGGAATTCTGGTGACTGCATTCGGTCGAGCTCTCAAGGACCCGTTTGTGCATACTCGAAACGCTGCTCTTTTGGCCCTGGCCTCCAACCTGGACATCTTTGACGTGCCTTCCATCGTCAACAAGGTGCTCCCTGCCATTGCTCCTGGCCTTATTGACAAAGACCCTGCTATTCGAGCTCAGGCCAAACTGACCTTTGATGAGTTCCTCGCAGAAGTCGACAAGCATGCTGATACCATGTCCACTGAGACTGAGATCACCGAGCCTCCTCAGTCGTCAGTCACACTCTTGGCTACCAAACAGAAAGAGAAGGAAGCATCCAAGGCCGAGGCCGCCTCTTCGTGGACCCTCTCTTGGTCTTCTCCTTTCACCTTTGGTACCAAGACTCAGTCCACATCCTCCTCCACCGCTGCAACGCCTGTGGTGGCTCAAGGCACCATTTCCCGGCAGGAGTCCCCTGCTCCCATCATTGACGAGGTTGATTCGTTAGCTTCTGCCGCTCGAACCATGTCTATTAAGCCCAAGAGCGGTCTCTCTCTCGGCTCTACGAAACCCAAGCCTTCTGCTGCTGCTGGTCTAGGTATCAGAAACACCCCCGCAGCAAAGAAGCCTGCTGCTCCTACTCTGGAAGCGAACGATGGTTGGGGTTTGGACGACAATTGGGATGATGGATCTGACGGCGAGGTAGTCATCAAGGAGGCTCCCAAGGCCAAGCCAGCTGCCAAAGCTAAGAAGCCTGCCAAGCTTGATCTGGATGACGACGAAGATGGAGATGATGGCTGGGACGCGTGGTAAAGGATCAGATTTATAGAATAATACAGTAATTACGGATACAAACAAAAGTCGGTGACGTGTCATGACTTCAATACACAGCCCAGTTACAAATTTCACTCATGTCAACAATGTTTACAAGAATTCATAAGAAAGTCAATTATTTTAATCTATACCATTTTTTCTATCAAATTTTAGTTAGTCTACCATCTACCATCGAGAGTTGGAGAGAGGAGCAGAGTTGGATCCGGTGATATCGGAACCTCGTCCTCCACCGTAGCCTCCTCCGCCGTAGCCACCTCGTCGGTAACCACCACGGCCACCACGGCCACCTCGTCCTCCTCGGCCTCCCCAGCCTCCTCGGCCACCTCGGCCACCGCCCATCTCCTCAAGCTTGGGGTCGATGTGCTGCTTGGCCTCTCGCAGGATGACGAGAAGATCTCGGGCCTGCTTTCGGTTGTCCTCAGTGAAGTAGGTGTAAGCGGTACCCTTGGTGCCGGCTCGACCAGTTCGACCGATTCGGTGGACGTAGTCCTCGGAGTTGGAGGGGTAGTCGTAGTTGATAACAAAGTTGATACCCTTGACATCTGGAGTTAGTATTTGGAGGAACAGGATAAGTGAATGAGGAGGTTCAACATATCGAAGCAAAGGAAAGGATGATACTACACGGCGACAAGTACAAAAAACTCGGCGTCTTAAGAACACATAAAATACAATATGCTCAATCTTACGGTCACTTACTGTGAGTGACATGGTAAGGCAAGCTTCATCTACGAAACAGCAAATGTTTCAACAACAGTGTACAAGCAGTGTTTCTCTGCTGTAGCTGTAGCATCCCACATTCTTCCAACACGATCATTCTTTTCATGGTCACAAATATATTCAAACGCAAGCCCGTCCACAAAATCGTTCATGTTCATTTAGGCATTTAAATATATCTATTGTTCAAGTGATGCGTCTTGTCCTGGCATAATTAATCAAATCATAATCTCAACACGTGTTTCCAAAAGGGTCATTAATAAGAGGCTCTGGATTCGTCTTCGGAAAAACAAGTGTACTCAGGATGAGAGTCGTCATAACCAAACAGTCGGAGTGGATGTTAATCTCGGCTCGCTGCATGGCTCAACTCAGAAGAAGTTCTTTTAGGGATATCGTAGATGGTATCGGAAAATGTGCGTGGATGTAGCAAAAAGCTCCCAGCAATGGATATCAATAAATAATCTACTCTCTTCGTGACCAACTGATAACTGGTCAGGTAAAACTGAACAGCCATCGTTGTTGGCTTGAAAAGAAAGCAGTGAATAAATAGGAATGAAAAAGGAAATGTTAGTACTCACCAATACCACGGGAAGCCACATCGGTGGCAACCATGATGGGGCTCTTGCCCTGTCGGAACTCGTTGAGAACCCAGTCACGCTCCTGCTGCTGCTTGTCACCGTGAATGGCGAGAGCAGGCCAGCCGTCCTGTCGCAGGAACTTGGTAATGTCATCAGCGACACGCTTGGTGCCGGTGAAAATCAGACACTTGGACTCCTTGTTCTCCATGACAGTCTCGAGATGCTTGACAAGTCGGTCTCGCTTCTCGTACTCGGTGCAGACCTCGACGATCTGGGTAATGTTATGGGAAGCAGACAGCTCCAGGGAACCAATGTTGACCTGGATCTGGTCCTTGAGGTAGTCATGGGCCAGTCGCTGGACCTCCTTGGGCCAGGTAGCGGACCACATGAGGGTCTGTCGGTCGGGTCGAATCTGGTCGACAATCTTTCGAATTTGAGGCTCGAAACCCATATCGAGCATTCGATCGGCCTCATCGAGAACCAGGTAGGTCACTCGTCGAAGGTTGGTCTTGCCAGACTCGAGCATATCAAGAAGTCGGCCGGGAGTGGCAATGACAATCTCGACACCTCGGGCAAGATCTCGGATCTGCTGGCCTCGGGGGACACCACCGTAGACACAGGTGTTTCGGATCTTGGAAGACTTGCCGAACTTGGAGCACTCCTGCTGAATCTGGACAGCAAGCTCTCGGGTGGGGGCGAGGACCAGAACAATGGGTCCGTCACCGTGGGAAAGCATGGGCTGGGCGTTGATGTGGACAATGGCGGGCAGACAGTAAGAAAGAGTCTTACCGGAACCAGTGGAAGCAATACCAATGACATCTCGTCCGGTCAGGGCCATGGGCCATCCCTGGCACTGAATGGCAGTGGGCTTCTCGAAACCCTGCTGCTTGACCTCCTTAAGAACGTAAGGGGGGAAACCAGCCTCGTCGAAGTTGGTCACGGGCTTGGGGATACCGTCTCCGTGAAGAGTCATCTGGTTCTCCTTTCGGAATTCAGTAACCTCCTCGTCGGTTCGGGCAGACACAGCGGGGTCCTCCTTGTAGAAGTTCTTCTCGAACTGAGGGAGCTTCTCAAGGTCCCACTCCTGCTTGGGCAGGTTGCCGAAGTCATTGTCGTCGTAACCTCCGCCACCGTAGCCGCCTCGGTCACCTCCGTAGCCTCGATCGCCGCCGTAGCCGCCTCGACCGCCTCGGGAGCCACCACGGCCACCACGGCCGCCGCCGAATCCTCGTCCTCCGCCGTAGCCTCGGTCGTTGTTGTTGTAATCGTCACCGTAAGACATTGTGTGTGTAATGTGTTGTTGTGTTGTGAAGGAGAAGAAAGAGAGGGGGCTGGAAGGGTACTTATGGTGAAGAAAAATTTGGGTGGTTGCATGAATTGTGTGATGGGCGAAACTCTATTTGAAAAAATTCCTTCACATCGCAAAGCTTATATACATTGGAGGGCAGCTGTATGCCAATGAAAATTTCGGAAAATGCAAAACGGTGCAAAAAATCTGCACTCTTCGATAAAGATTTCTGCAAAAGGTGCATGTCCAAATGGGGCTGTAGCATGAGGCGGGGCCTAGTTATAGTATAGGTACAGGGCTCTTGTTAGACTAGCTAGATGTGTCATTTGCTAGCACCTGTCAGCTACAATTGTCTGTCATTCCGGCTAAGCTAAGCTTCTCACAACTCTCGATTAGAATTGTTTACCATAAGTCGGCTCCTCGTAAAATAGAAAGCATACCTGGGAGAACATTTAGGATGAATACATGGAAGCATCGAGAATGGGATGGGCCCTTCCCGGTGAATGAATGAACCGGAAGGGTGGCAGAAGTGGATTTCTGTATGTGAGATAGTAGAATTTCGTTCTGTCGTGTTCCTGAGACCCTTCGGCTTTTGCTCAAGGTTGGAGAGATGGTCTTCTCAGGCACCCGATCACCCACACCTAATTCACTATTATTTATCTCTGCATTATAATTCCACACTCGCGACACCAAAGCTAAATGTCTCAGTGGGCCTCTCCTCATCGGTCTATTGTAGCTCGATCCATCAACGCAACCTAATCACACAACATGACGATGAAGAGATCCCTGAACGACATTCTAGACGGAAACGAGGACGTGGAAATCGACTCGGGAGCAGAGGTCGATGAGGATATGGGGGACACTCCGCCCTTCCAGGACGCTCCGGACACCCAGCAGCGAATGTGCGTGGACTGTGGAGATCAGCCAGCAGACAAGAACTGTCAAGGCTGTGAGGAAGACTTCTGCGACGTGTGCTTCCAGTACATTCACCGAACTGGAAACCGAGCCAAGCACGCTACTCTGCCCATTGAGAACAGTATCTCCAACTCCACAGGTGCTGGTACTACCGGAGCTACCACAGCCAGCGATGGAGCTCAACAGGAGCCCGAAGACAGAGTCGACATGTCGCTGTCAAAGCATTCGATGATTGAGCCTGATGAGACTCAGCTTAAGGTCCTGGCCCTGCTCAAGGAGCGAGCCAAGGACGTCCCTGTACGGCTTACCTACGACGAGAGAAAACTGCTCAGACTGCTGGAAGCCGCTCTCAACGTGTCCGAGTACACCGACAAGGTCGACATCCTGTCCTACACATCCAAGGCTAAGCGTATTGTGGCCCAACTCCGAGAAATGTGCTCTATCATGGCTGCCCTGGTCGTGGCTACAGACATGAAGACTGGACAAGCTCTGTTCGAGAACAAGAACTTTTCCGATAATGCCGAGTGGTTCCAGACTGTATTTGAAATTGGACGGCGATACAAGATCATGAACCCTGACAAGATGCGAGACTCTTTCGGAAAACTCATGTACATGATTATGGATTCGAGACTTGCAGAAGTGTCTCAGGTCATGGAGTTTGATCTGTACAAGCCTGTGAAGAGCGTCTATAGCCATTTGCGATCGTTCGGAGACGGTGCTGACGGTTCTGGTGTAGCTGTCTTTGGAGATCCCCTCATTGTCGACGCCATCATGGAGATCAACCCTGATGGAAAGAACCGACGACAGATCCAGCAGGCTATCCAGACCAAGGAGCGAGCCATCGAGATTCTGGCCAAGCGATACTCCAAGGGAAAGCTGCTCAAGGAGGACGTTCGACAGTGTCTCTACTCCCTCGGAGATTACCATGCCTACCTCCGAGCCAACCAGGAGCCCGTGGAGCGAATGATGAAGTACCTCAATGAAGACTTTGACGAGTCTGCAGACACCTCTGGAGAGTTCCATCTGGCTATCCGATATGGCTCTGGAGGAGCCCGTCTGTCCCACAACCACTCCAAGCAGTATCAGTACGTCCGACAGTCTCTATCTCTGTGGTCCGAGATCATGAAGGAAATGTTCCGAATGTGGTCTCTCTCAGACGCTGACCTCACGTCTACTGGCAGATACCAGCTCACCGACACAGGCCAGGGTCTTAACCGAATTAAGGGTTGCCCGGGAGTGTCTCGAGCTATCCACGGAGTCATTTCCAAGGCTCAGCATCGAACTGGCTCTTGGATTGGCTCCTCGGTTGTCCATCTCGGAGACCATACCGTGCCCAACGCCCTCTTTTTCCTTGATAAATACCTCCAGGTGCCCCGTATCCTCATCCCGGTTGACATGGTGGTCTCAAACATCGAAAACCTCGCCAAGGACCCCCATGTGTCGCTGTGGATCAAGGAGCAGTTTGGATCGCCCGACCGGCTTCGAAAGACCATTCTCGCAGACTTTTTCAAGCATGCCTTCGACGGATCCGGAGCAGACAACTTCTACGATGCAGGCTCGTGTATCGACGGCCGGCTCACCTCTGCATGGAACTGGGCCAACTCCATTTCCAAGAAGGACTACTACAAGATCTTCCTTGTCAGTGGCTTCACTGGATTCGATGGAGCTGGCTTCTAAACAGAATCTCTGGAGTGACGGCGCCTTTGGTCATCCAACACTCATAAATATAGAACCAATTAGACTGGATTTTGAAGGTATAGTCCTTATATGATGTGGAATGTAGATACTTGAACATTCCGTGTGGACTTTTGTAATAAGTACTGGTACCTGGTACTGGTACCTGGTACAAGTGTGGTCGTACAAGTAAAGTATATACGATTCTCTGTATCTGGTGCAAGTACGATACATAAGTGACTCTACTGGATCATATGCTAGCTATTGTCAAAATGTACACCATTATTATGTCCATCAAGAGAAGCAGGGCAAACACAAAGGCGACCCCATTCATCGCAAATACGGTCTTGTCCAGAACATGCTGCTCGAAGTCGTCTTCGTCTTCACAGTCAGCACACTCACCTGAATCGGGAAGTGGTTATAATAATGTTTACCCACACAGTGGTTGGTTGTGACAATATTTTCTAAGTACAAAATCTATGATACAATGATATTATTCCAAGCATTTTTTTATTTTATTATGTAAATTATTGTTGACTTTTAAAGAGTTAGCTTTTAGTTTTAAAGAATTATTTTTTTCACTTCTGCAGAGCTCGGAGTCGGGCAACCTCAGCCTCAAGCTCCTTGTTTCGAGTGAGAAGCTCGTCGACTCGCTCCTCAAGTTGGGACATTCGCTCCATCTTTCGGGCTCGAGATCGTCGAGCGGCCTCGGTGTTTCGAGCTCGCTTGACGGCCACAGAGTCGGCACCCTCCTCAACAACGATGGGAGAGAGGGGAGCCTGTCGAGGCTTTCGGTTGTAGGCAGTGAGGCCATGCTGGTCCTTCTTGTTCTCAAAAGTGGGAGACTCGGAGCCATCTCGCTTTCGCTTGAGAGGGTTCACATCCATACCACCGAGAGATTCGGGTCCAACACTGCTGGAGGCAGGGCTGACCGAAGCAGACACGGAAGTAGGGGGAGCAAACGAGTCAATGTTCTGAGTGAAGGCCATGGGGAAGGGCATGAGCTCAGCGTCAGGCTCAGCCTTGACAGCGACGGGCGCAACCTGGGGAACAGGGCTAGCCTGAGGTGCAGCACCGTCGTCATTGAACAACGACTCCCAGTTGTTGCAGTCTCCAAGGTCGGCATCGCCGAAGATAGGAGAGGCATCAAAGTCGTCGTTGCCAAAGCTGTGGCCCATGAGTTCCTGGGGCGAAATTGTACCAGTTGCCGGTGTGAGAGAGGCAACCAGGGGATCAATCTGTTGGGGCTGCTGAGGAGCAGCGGCCTGAGCGTGAGCATGAGCAAGGCCGGGCTTGCCAAACTCTCCGACAGCCTCGTGCTTGGGGGTCAGCATGGGAGAGAAGGGCATCTGAGTGCCGCTCAACGAAGCAGCGTAGCCGCCAAAGGCAGACTCGTGCTTCGAGAATCGCTTGTAATCGTGGTAGATGGACATTTTGACTGGATTGAATGTTGGATCAAATGTAACGGGGGTAATGTTGGTCGTTGTTGTAATGTTTGTTGTTTGTTCAGCTGGGGGTAAGGGACACCATTTTGTTGGGATAAGGCCGCGATAAGAATCGGACGGGAAGTTTACTTGAGTTTCAGCATTTTTAAAAGGGGGGCGTGAGGCGAGCTTTTAAAAATTGTTTAGAGAGGATTCTTTAACAATTTTTCTTCGACTAATAAGAGGGGACTTATTAATTCTTTCGTTTTTCTTTCAATTCATTTTGTGTTGTTTTTGGTTGACGCGGGGGAAAAATTTAGAAAGCGGACATCTTGACTGTATCGTATCTAAATTCTTGGTGTGTGTAGTTGTAATTGAAAGGCTTGGAGAAAAAGAAGAAGAGGAAAGAGGCGGGTGAGTCAGAGTGTATATATAGTGAGTTGGGAGGAATAAATTTTTCGTAGGTGCAACAACCTTATTCTCAGAGGCCTGGGTCTGTCTTTGTTTGAGCCCCCGAAAACGGCAACTTTATCCCACCAGTTGCAGGCTTCCTTTCTCTCCATTGGTCAACGATAGCGGCGGTGAACTTTGAGCTCGGAGCGAGGTCGCCGAGAGTGTGGAGAAGGGAACGTTTGGGCTCTGTGGGGGAGCTTGTGCGAAACTGGCTGTCGGAATCTGAAAATTGAGATCCAAATAACCACCCAAAGATTTTATTTCTTGCCACTCGATGCTTACTGCTCTCTTACTGTGCTCATCCGCACCCCACAAGTTCACGTGCGGTGACTAATTTCTGCACACCATCAGTAAACCTAGAGCGTGAGAAACTCGAGTGACTAATTCGTGGCTAGTGCCAGAACTGATATTGGTTGTCGTTAGGGGGGATCTATCTATGTCTGTGTATCGTTTGGATTCTCTTGCCATTGATTCTTCTCGATTCCCATGACTTCTCCACTTTCCCCGCTGTGATTTTCACCCTCTGCGAGAAAGCCAAGCTCATCTCCACCACCTCCGCTGAAGGAACCACTTCCGTTCCCCTCGGCATGAATTTAATATGAACCTTGGCGTGGGAACTATACCGTTGTTGCCACACGCGATAGATGCCAAAGCCTGTAACAGATCCAAAGAGGCAACCGTTCAGCAGACAAGGACTCCAATAGTCGTATTCTCTAAAATTACACGACGACAAAGAAACGCCATCAGGAGTGGATCAACAATGTTTGGGTGGAGACTTAATAGCAAGGGAGAGTCGGAAAGACATACTCGTATAGACAGAGGTCCTGCTTTCATTGTAAAAGCCGCACCATTGCTCACAGTGTCTGAAGCACCGTTCGGATACCGATACCCGACTATCAGTGCATATTCCGTTGCCATTGGCCGTTGAGTCAGAGAACTGGATCTTTGGCTTTTCTTGCTCCTATTCTGTGCCTTTTTCTGTACCTTCAAGCCTCGGGTCCCACCATCTTTGACCAAGCTGTGGGTCCGAGTCCAGCGCGTTACTGTAAACCATTTAGATGCATGAGCGCAGTGTTATTGAAGCAGAATCACCTCAACCAGATCGAGACACGATCAGGACTCCTTCTGAGCAGTCTCTTTTTTCATCATCGACGGTATAGGTTTACGCTCGACAAGCTCTGGAATGTAGCCTATGACTATGACCCATCTTAGCCGCTTCAATCTAACTCCAAATTGAAGGGCTGTTTCAGCTCCTAGATATAGCTAATTACCAATCCAAGAGGCCTAGATGAGACATATCAACTGTCTATCAGAATCAGAGCCGTGGATTGTAGGCTATAGTATGACCCCTTAGCTTGACAACGTGTTCATATGCTTGCTATGGCTCAGGAGCATGCAGATGCTAGTGGTTTAGTCCGCGTGTCTGATGGTGTTGTACACTGCACACGCACACTATGTTTAGTTGCTTGTACAATTGTACAGTGGCAAACGGTCACAGTGTATACAGCCAAATGTACGTAGCTGTAAGTACGAGTGGCGCTGGCAGCAAGTTTGGGCAATCTACGCAGTTTGTGTGAACTTATCTTATCGCTTCCCAGCAAGATTATCATCTCCTATCTTTGACTCACATTGTAGCTATCCCTCAACATAGCATTGTGGAGATTGAGTTGGTAATATTTACCTGCTCCTGCAATATTTTGAGGGTCGTGCGTGAATGTGGTTATGGGGCTGTGTGTACATTTGTGGTTCGCAAAGCTATCTCTCCTGTAGATATATTTCGTACGATGCTGTATGGCTGGCAATTACCCTATCTGGCATGTTGGCAATTGTTGTACAGAATATACTGCGTTAGAGCTCCACATCGATATACCCTAACTGGTACCTGGTACTATGGTATCTCCATTGGTCATGATCTATTTACATTACTTTCGACCCTTGGAGTCGCTGAATCGCTTGAGAGCAGCCAGAGCAATGACTCCCTCGATGTCCTCGTTCAGTGCATCGACTGCTGCCTCAGCAACAACGTTGACACTTAGGGGGGCCTGAATGAGCTGTGGAAGAGCTGGGAAAAAGGATCGAGCCATAGTCTGGGCGCCAAATCCAACCTTGAGTGCCTCAGCTAGAGCATCTCGAGGGGTGGACTTGTGGATACCGAACTGACGGTCCTCAGGAGACTCGTACATGAATGCAGGTCGCAAGAAGACGGATCTGAGGTTGGTAAGATCGGTGATCTCGTTCTCGGCCATTCGCTTGGAGGTGATGTATCCGTCAGGAATGAGGTCGCTGGTCTTCTCAGCAGACACCATGACATAGGGCTTTCGCTCAGTCGCGGGAATGGTGTCAGAGAATGCTGTGGCTGTCAAAACTGCACTCAATCTGTTCATTTTGTCGTAGGAAAGGTTGGGGTCCTTGGCCATGGGGTTGGAACCCTTGACGAGACCGCAGAGAGCATCCTTGACTCCTCCATTCAGTCCCTTCTTGTAGTTGCCGCCTTCAAGCAGAATTCCCATCGAGTGAATCACGGCGGATGCGTTCTCGAGCTCTTTCGTGTAGGTAGATGGGTCAAAGACGTCAGCCCGCTTCCATTGGACCTTGGCCATCCAGGTCTCTGCGTTCTTGGGTGGACCAGATCTAGAGATGGAGGTAACTGCCCATCCCTTCGTGAGGGCCTGCTTGCAGATGTGTCGTCCTGGGTTAGTGGGTGTGTGGTATGTTTGTATTTGATGCTTGTAACTTACCGAGGAATCCGTTTCCGCCGAAGACAATGAGGTTTTTCGACATTTTGTGCTGTGGTGGTAACACTCGATAATTTGTGGTGATAGGACAAGGTTCGATGGTAAAGTTCGTGCTGCGTGTGAGATGCGGGAGGCTAGACTTGAGTAGGTGGTGGGGGGTTGTAATTGAGTGCGTGGAGGGTGTAGAGTGAGACTGTGTTGTGTTGAGTGAGGATACCTTGTGTGTGTGGCTTCTGGCAGGGTGTTTTAACATTCATTATTAAGCAGTCGTAATTCATCCCTTGTATACGAGATAAACAGGGTCCATATATGCAGAATGTCCTGTAAGAAAGGGTGGATATGTCAATTGATCCAGAAAAGCCCGAAACTCGACTGAATCAGACAGGAGAGAACAAACGTGTACTACCAACCCCGACCTCTACACGGCCATCCCCCCAGACCCCAAAGTATTCTGATCCTCTGCGATTACTAACCTCACCTCCACCAAAGTTCTCCCAGTTCGACTCTCACAAAAAATAAACCGTGACAAATACCTCATTGCCAAGCAAAGCAATCTGGGGAAACACACTGATACATCAAGCGCACAACCCAGGGAACGGGGAGAGACACCAATCCAATATTCATCCAATATACCAGCACTGCCTCCCCCTGGTACCACCCAAATCAACTTTCGGAAGCTGCTGTCAATTTCTCTGATCCGTGTGGTGATCCTGGCAGAGAATGTCTCAGATGAAGTGCACCACTGCATATAAGACCTGTGATGATCGTGCACAGCATATCCACTGGCGAATAAAACGGTCCAATACTCCACGTTAAAATGCAAACAAGCAACCCCAGAGCTTGTAACCTCGTATTCAGCCCCATGGAGTGTAATGTAATATGTTGTACCATATCTCGTTAGCACATGTCGGAGAACGTAGTTTGGTAGAGCTACATCAAGGGAAGCCCACTATTTCTACAAAAGCTGCACTAAGAGCTTCCCAAACAAACACCGTGTTACGAACAAGCCGTTTTAATTGACACAAAGACTTCTGATGCGGTTCTTGCTCTCAGCCAACGACACAGATACATCCTCATCGCGCATTCATGTTCCCTGCATTCATTTTCGCACTAAGATAACTTAGGCTTTCACAGTGAGACCTGATGGATTCAAAGTGGATATGGTAGGCGAGAAAGCGGATAAGTGCGCAAGTGATGAGGTTGCATCGGCAACCTCCAAAATGACATTTACACCTCAGCGCGAAGCGGATAAATGAAACAAAGGGCAATGCCACAGTGTATACAGCTTGCTCAGCCTCATTCTAACATATTCTGGCCTTTAATCAGTCGCCTGGATTTTCTCGGAATTGGCTTCCGAGCAACTGCACTTTTAGGATCAAACGGCATTCTTTGCGGGAAGAAACGTCTATTCATGTGGGTGTATTTATGCTTGCCATTGCCTAGTTATAGCCTGGAGACTATAGAAAATGACCTGATGATGCTCGATAAGGCCGGAGCCAACCCTCATTCTATTCTGTTCATTCTTTGCTTGTCCAGGTCTATCAAAATAACCTCTTAAACCTCCCCAGCGGTTTTGGCATTGAACTCACCAGCTATTAGCCTCCGTTTAAATATTTTTAAACGCGCATGAGCGGACATTTGCGGAAAATATGAAAGGTCGCGAGGTAGCTATTGTGAGCCCCAAAACAACAACGAAACACACTATGAGTCACTGAATGATCCCAAAAGTACAGTAATCAACCTCTTGACCAAAAATCTCTTCTCTAGCCACCCCCAGAGGCACTCTCTTCAACCCCAGAGTAAAAGCCTATGCAATCTCCTGAAAGCCTACTCTGGAGACTGTAAACTCAGCCTAGTACGGCTCCTATATCTCGATGTAGATCTTCCTTTCCTTGTACAAGTATATTAGATGGTAGCCCTCTGCACCATTTCTCTTGCACATCGTCTCC
This sequence comes from Yarrowia sp. E02, assembly GCA_017639365.1. Classification (NCBI taxonomy): domain Eukaryota; kingdom Fungi; phylum Ascomycota; class Dipodascomycetes; order Dipodascales; genus Yarrowia; species Yarrowia sp. E02. Next base: position 3,885,550 of record JAAQQX010000001.1, read on the forward strand.
GTCGCCACACATGAAGAAAACCTCAACACTCATAGTCGTGGCAGCCCTGATAGGCCTGGCCCTGGCTGCTCCCCCCAGTGCAAAGCAGATGGGCATGACCCAAAAGGAATGGGATTTGTGGGTGTATGCTCAATTTGGAGTCTACGGAATGAGACCGAGCCGAGCGGCCAATCTCGTGGGAATGATTCTCTTCATCATTCTGTGGGCTGCTCAAGCAGTATTGGCCATTTACTACCGACAGTGGTGGTTTGGAGGAGCCTTCTTCTGCGGCATCTGTCTGGAGTTTCTGGGATACCTAGGTCGATTCCTGTCCACCTGGAACCTCCATAACCTCGACGAGTTCATTCTGCAGATTGTCTGTCTTACTCTGGCTCCTGCCTTCATCATGGCTGGAGTCTACTGTCTGCTGGCCAAGTTTGTTGTCATTTACGGAGAGAGTTACAGTCGAGTGGCTCCTCTGGTCTACACTCTCATTTTCGTATCCTGTGACCTGATTTCCATTGTCATCCAGGCTGCTGGAGGAGGTATCTCTGCCACTGCTCTTTATGATAACAAGTCCACTGACGATGGAACTCACGTCATGGTGGCCGGTATGGCCTTCCAGGTCTTCACAATGTCCGTCTTTTTTGTCATGACCACAGACTTCTTATGGCGTGTACACAAGGGTAAACGAAACCCCAACGTTGTAGACACTCGAGCCAACGACCCCGAAATCGTTGCCATTCGAGAGTCTCCCAAGATGAAGTGGTTTGTCATTGCCACCTACGTCGCCTTTGCCTTTATCTTTGCTCGATCAGTCTACCGAGTCGTCGAACTGGCTGAGGGCTGGTATGGCAATCTCCTTCAGCACGAGGCATACTTGCTGGTGCTGGACGGTCTGATGATGCTCATTGCCATCACCATTCTGACCGTTTTCTACCCCGGATTTATCTGGGGCCGAACCCACATTAACGCTGGAGCCATCAAGCATAACAGGGGCCACAATAGTGACAAGAGCGAGTTCCAGGACGCTCAGCAGGAGTTCGCCGAACAGCCAACATACCCGGGACAACAAGCATACCCAGAACATCAGGACGACGGGTCTTACGGAAAGGAGACCGAAAGCAGTGTTTAGAAGTCATAATATATTATTTGTTTGGATTGAGTGGAAGTCGAAAGAGCATGTTAGAAACAATACGAGCCCTCAATATAGAAACTGGGTGCCTCTTGTACAACAGTTAATTCCTAATCTAGACTCCCCTTGAGGCAGTATAAACAAGTTGGCACTAGTACGAGTAGCTGCGACTAGCGCATGTAGCATTACTGGCCACAGAAGAGATGGTGGAGAAAATGGATGTCATATGAGAACAGAATTGTTGACACTTCGAAGAATCTCCAGCAGACACGTAAATCAACCCAGAAATTGAACTAGTCCTATCAATTTGGTCCTCTCTACTTACACACACCCATCTCCCTATTTTAACAAAATGCACCCTAAAACACACTAAAATGCAAGGTCGCAAGGGCTTTCGGGTGGCTACTAGAAACCACGCAAACTCTTGAAAAATCATGCTTAACCACGATATCTGGACCCAAATATTCACGCTCATCGACTTCCAGTCCGCCCTGAGTCTCAGATACTCTTGCAGAGAGCTATTTCACCTTAGCGATGAACTATCCGATACAGTTTGGGCTCAATATCTGAAAGGTTTCGGGGGAGAGTTTTGTGACTCGGCAAAAAACAGCATCATTCGACTCAGACGACCGCTAGATTTCACCACAGGGCCTCTGATAAGATGTAGCCAGAGAGCTGGACCTCCTAGTCCCAAAACGGGGTTCCTGAAACACCTGGTCTATATCCAAGGAGACAGAAATATGGGCTATGTGGTGGATTATAAGGAGTGGACAGTCCAAGGGGTGGAAACCTTGGGCGATCCTGATACAACTTCGTGGTTCTGTTTCTCTGAATTCAACAGCAAGTTCGAATCCATTGTGCTGGAATCAGACAGCGTGATTTGGAAGAAACAGAATGGGGCTGATCTAAGAGTTCCTATCCCTCAAAAGTTTAGAAACACAAGGCTCAAACATCTGTTCCGAGCCACAAATCCACACCAGACCTTTGTCTACCTCCACAGATACTGGGAAGACTCTGAAGAAACTGACAAATTGGACTTTCTTAGCGATATCCTCTATGTGAACTGGAAAGAGGGCAGAATGGACCACTTGGAAGGCTGTATCACCATGGCTTCTTCCAACAGTGTCAACTGTCTTCTTGTAAACGGGCTGCTCTTCTTCAAAGGGTCAAACTACACACTACAAGTTAAAAACATGCTTACTGGAGAACAGCAACAAGTGAGCCCTAATGGCGTGGAAATCGGTTACCATGACGACAGATACGTCTGCTACAACACCCTAGATACCACTCACGTGATAGATACACTCACTCTGGTCATCTACCCACTGACTGATTTGCTTTTCGACTTTCGCAGCGCAATTCAGCATATCGATGGCCAGTTTCTGAGCTGGTTGCATCCTTCGGTTGGTTCAGGCATTTTTGACTTACAGCCTGAACAGGTCTTGAGTCTCAATGATGTGTAACCGTGGTAACCGACCCAAACAGAACCTGCATAAAACAATAATCTACACATTCGCATACTCGCTGTCTATATCAATAATACATTAAATACATACTGCACCAAAATGCTGTCTACACTCTTGGCCAGCCGTTTGTGGGTTTAGAAGAAGAGAGTCGCTTATTTGATGTTAACAACCTTAACATCGAAAGTCAGCTGGGAGTTGGGGGGATGCCGGGAAGCTTCTGCTTGCCGTAGGCCATTCCGGGGGGAATGATGATTCGTCGCTCACCCTTGACCTTCATGCCCTGGACACCAATGTCCCATCCTCGGATGACCTCGCCCTTTCCGACAGAGAAGTAGAAAGGCTTACCCTTGGAGTTGGAGTCAAAGACCTTGCCGTTGGCGAGCTTGCCAACGTATCGGACACCGACCTTGGAGCCGACCTTGGCGGAAGGACCCTCACCGACGGTTCGGTCCTCAATCTTGACGCCGCCCTCGAGCTGTCGGGTGACAAGCTTGGGCTTGGGCTCGGAGGGAGTGGGGCCCTGCTCGAGCTCCTTGGTGAAGGCAACCTTGGCCTTCTTGGCAGCCTTCTCCTGCTTCTTCTCCTCAGCGGCTCGCTTGAGAATCTTCTTGGGCTCGACAACGGGCTCGTCGTCCTCATCATCCTCGTCGTCCTGCTCCATGAGCTCGACAAGTCGCTCGTCACCGTTGATGATCTCATCCTCATCGGGAGAGAGATCGTACTCGCCCTCATCGAGGTCATCCTCATCCTCATCCTCAGAGTCCTCACCGAGAGCAAGGAGCTCGTCCTCGTCCTCCATGTCGTAGGGGTGCTCAATGTAGTTACCGGAGAGGTGGATGGCGTAGGAACCAGTGACCTCGAACATGATCTGCTCACCGGGGGTGATAACAAGATCCAGAGTCTGCTGGTATCCAAACTTGGGGGAGAGGGTGCAGACAACAAAGTCCTCAATCTCGCCCTCATCATCATCGTCCTCATCATCATCGTCCTCATCGTCCTCCTCGAACTCCATCTCGTCGTCCTCGTCATCCTCATCATCGTCTCCCTCAACCTCATCGAGACCCTCCTCGTTGGCGGCAATCAGCTTCTTGATCTGGGCCATGTCCTCAGGAGAGACCTCATCGTCCTCGTCATCCTCGTCCTCATCATCATCCTCATCATCCTCATCGTCGAAGTTCTCGGCGGGCTTGAGGATTCGGAGAGTGGCAGGCTCCTCCTCATCTCCCTCAATTCGGGCAGGATCAATGGCAGCCATGGTGATTCGCACGGAGACAGGGAAGTCCTGCTCAATGGGAGCCACGGGGATTCCGGGGAACACGGCCAGGGTGTAAGAGGCCAGGGGCAGACAGTTAGTGGCGTTGTTAGACATGATTGTTGTGTGTTGGTGGATTCAAAAGCGCAGGCCCAAGTATTTAAAATGGGCAAATTTTTGGAATAAGGTTGCATATGCACCGCGAGCTTAACGGGGTGCTGTATGGATGGATTTTGATGGAAGACGAGGATACCGTTATAGTGGCAATGGTGGGAGCTTGTGGGGTCAATTGGTCGGATCCATGCACAAGAACATGCGCATATGACGAGTCAACCAAGCCCCAGTTGCCTAGGAAATGTGTCCTTTTGCGACTGAGCCCTCAAGGCACTCTTCAAACCCAATCCATGGAAAATAAACGTGGGACTATTTGGACCTGGGACTTGGTGCTTGTAATCGCGGGTGGTGTCGTCACGTAGCATTTATAGCAACTTAGCGACGGGCCAGATGACACAAACAAGGCTGCTTGGTGCGATAGTGTGGTGGTCGTGAATTGGTCATGTGAGGCTGTGATTGGTGTGTATTGACCGTCTCCAGACCGCACAATGGGTTCTTTGACTCCCATGGAACTCTTTAGAACAGCAATAACAGTAGACACATTATTCATGTAAGGCGTGCAGGATAAGGTGGCGGCGGTAAGGCAGATGAGCGAAGGAATGTTTGCCACTTGTGGTGACGATGGCGAGTGGTGGATGGTGTTATGGAGGGCTCTTTTGCTCAGAAATGAGGGTTCTGTGATTTTGGACTTTTCCGATTCTTTTTTCCACCTTTAATAGACCCAATACTCACGTCTTTGTTTTCAGGCACCAAAGAGACGATGAGCAGCCTCAACCGAGCCTCAAGTAAAGATGAGATCGTTTTACAAAAAAATAATTAAAAAGGGCCCCACCAAAACACGCTCCATGGGCTGTATCAAAGCCGCACAGAAAAAAAAACACTCTTCGCATAGACGATGCACTGATGACGTCTGGAGGCGTAAGGGCATGAACTGGAGGAGTACGAACGAGTTCATCTGTACGAGAAGCACGTCGTAGGTGTAATTGGACCAGGTGGCAACGGGAAAGGAATGCCAAGCGATAAAGTGGCAATTAATGCGTTGGTGACAGATGGGATAGGCTGAGTTCATCATTCCAGTGAGATACAGTGCATTGTTGAGGGAGTGATAGTGAAACTGGCTTGAATATCTGGGAAGTGGTATACTGAGAGAGCCATGCTGAAGAAGGATGAGTGACAAAAAGTTGGTGACATGCTCGAAGGATGACATGGTTCTGTGTTCATTCATATAGAGGTTCAAGCTTCAGAAGAGGAAGGTCCAGTCCAGTGAGACTACGTACCTACTTGTAGAACTGTCAGAAGCCATCAGAGCTTGAGGAAACGATTACTTCTACTGCTGTAATTCAGGAGACCACCAAGGCATGCTATTGATGTTGTGATGCCTGTAACTTTTCTACATCCAGGACAGTCATGGTGGTGCTCTATAAACAAGTGGGCGGTATGAATAGCCACTTTAAACCAGCTCACAGCTACAGCCAGGATAGCAAGAATTAAGAGAACAGTGACATGAATGAAAACACCACACGAGACAGATTGACAACCATTGTTCAAGTAAACATCACAATGTATGGACGACGATACGGAGGACTACGCCTTACAGTGTACCTCCTGTCCAGCACTGTGTGGGACTAACCCAACAATCGAACTGTAGAACGTCATCTTATTGTCGTAATCTTAGAGAGATTCGCTTCCCTGCAAGCCGGCACTACACCATCACCGAGACCAACACATATCTCATGCCCCTGCTCGATGACCCCTATTTCTACGATAAGGCAGTTGTTTACACTCTAAGTCTACAGGAACAAACAGAAGCGTCGCTCCTATCTGTAATTAAAATTCAAATTTGCATTGCTATACAGCTTTTGACGGCCTAGAGTATCGACTCCAGTCCACCATTTTCCACCCCCATGTTCCATTTTGTGTTTTTATAATTTAAAACTTGAGCAGGTGGGGCTTGTCACCAGACTTGAGAGAGAACTGGGAAGCCAGGTACTGCTTGAGAAGAGGAGTCTTCTTGATCTCAGCGATGAGAGCAGCATCGACATCCTTCTGGTCGGAGACTCGCTCGGCCTTAAGCTCCTTCTGCTTGCCCTCGGCGAAGAACTGCTTCTCGGACTTCTTGTCAGCGGAAGATCGGGCGAAGTAGGCAGGGGTGAACTTGTCAGCCTTGACACCGGAGACATCGACCTTGGTAGAGGTGGCAATGACGTATCGGGCGTTGACTCGTCGGAGAGGAACACCGTTGACCTTGAAGGGGCCGGTGACGAGCAGGGTGCCGTCCTCAAGAGACTTGAGGAGGACAACTCGCTTACCTCGGAATCGGCCGGCAAGGAGAATAAGCACGGCACCGGGAACAAGAGAAGGTCGCAGCTTGGACTTGTTCTGGACGTTGGGGATCTTGACCTGAGCGGACTCAGCGACGTACCACTTGGGGGCCTTCTCAGTGGGGACGGTTCGGCTACCGCCGTTCTTGGCTCCTCCGATCTGCTTGGACATTTTTGATGTTTAGGGTGTTGAAGTGAGTGGAAAATGAGAGCGGTGAAAATCCACTATACCTGACGGCGGCCGGTGCTCCGGAGCTGCATGAAAAAAGAGTGTACATCTGGGAATGGGAGCGTGTGACTGTCTTTTGGCTCAAAACGGTAATTCACGTGACTGTTGGGAGGAATCAATACCAAAGTCACACCCTAACCCAGGGTTGGGAGGTAACAGAGATTGCCGTTTTGGGACAGTAGACTCAGATAGAGGAGCCTGCCCTAACCCTGAGAATATCGAATAGACCGAAATCGACGTAGAATTGCAAACAGAATCGTGTAGTGCTTTACAGAGGCCGCAAAGCTCATATTTGAAGGTATGAGAGTTGTTTAGTATGTTAATGGTTTAAGGTTTTATCCATATCTGTGGTTATGCGGCTTGATTCTAGACCCTTCTTTTTGGCACACGATGGATGCAGTATACGAACGGACGCGAGATGCAGTTGGCGTTGTGGAGTGTGTGGTGGGTCACTGGGGTTACAGAAGGTCACGTGTGTTAAATATGGGGTCGTTTTAGTGTCACGAGCAACTGAGGCTGATTTCTCTACAGGTTTGTCTGCTTTGTGTTGGCAAGTAGTTCTGCCGTGTGTAGTTGGAAAACTACTCTTCTTTAGTTCGACTGGAGTCGCACTATTTTAGCTGACGATGGTCCTTGCAATGATACCATGAGACTAGCCAGCATATATGTATCGTTATGTATCATACAACTGGGCAAGGGTAGTTATTCAGAGGTTTTTCAGATTCCTCAAAATTAATTTCCCTCCATTGTACTTTTACGGCTACCGCTTCCTTTTTCACACAATAGGTTTCTGTAGGGTTTGTCCGTTTTTACTGTAGATCGTTTAGATAGTGATTTTACCCAAGCAGCAGCAGCAGCTGTACCCAGCCGCAACTTTGTTCTTTGAAGAAGTTCAGGGGACTTTTGAGACGGCTTGCAGTCGCCGAAGCCAGAGGTTTTTTTTATTATCTGGAGGGCTGATATCGTTCTTGGCGGTGGTAGTGTTAAGCGGCTGAGATAAGCGTGTATGAGGGTCCCAACGGGCCGGATGTTGGAAGACTAACTATGAGGGTATTACACAGAGAGCTCAGGGAAAAACAGTTCACACCAACAATCGAGTTCTTGTCCACCTAACCAGTGCATTCATACGTACATTCGTATGTACAAATTCCATGAGGACATCTATCCGAGGTCTGCATGAACATCACGACTGCACCAGTCTGGGGTGCAGCTGTTCTGGAAAACCTGCTGCTTGAACCATGCACGGCCAATCCTATCTTCCTCGAAACGACCCACGTGGGCTGTGCCCGTGCCCGCGTATCTCCCTGCTTGGATCCCCCGAAGACGGGCCTGTGTTTATGAGCCAGCCAAACTCTGACCTCTTCGGTCTTCGCCGTATGAGCCAAACGGGCGTGTTTGAGTTTCTTCCCCGAAGATAGGGCCCCAGGACAACGATGTCATCAAACTGAAAATGGCTCGGGAGGAGTGTGACAGATTCAGAATATGGGTGAGAGGTGGTACTGGTCGGTTTTTGGCGCTTACTGGGTTCTTTGAGCGACCTTGACCGTTGCATTATGTTCCTCCATGTGCAATTTCTCGATACGTTTTTTCAGAGATAGGACAAAAAGCAATAATGTCTTGGAACACGACAACAGCTTTCGGAAGAGTTTCCCAATGGATAATGAAACATAATGAAACAAGCGCACGGGTCCAGAGACGGGCAAAGACGAAATTCGACCAGAAATATTACCAGGCCAAAGACGCTGCTATCAGTGCCAACCCCAGACCAAGTTGACACTGTCCCGCTGCTTTGATAAGGTGCGACTCATGTGCGCGTTGTGAGAGGCCAGGAGCTAATTATTAGCCTGCTTGGCATGTATGTGTTTTCTCACAGGCCACGATCTTGCCTATCGGAGGATTTATGGATAGGGCTGTTTTGTTATCAGGTACGTACACTTTGTTGGCAAGTGCAGACACCAGAAATGATAGCACAAGGAATTATACAGCGGTCACCTGGACATAGAACTCCGATGAGACAGAAAAATTTTCGCTCCCGGAGTCCGTATTATTACACAGTTTTTTTTTCTTTCAGCTCGCTCTTTGACACCTCTCTTTTGCTGTCGCCTTTCTCACGCTCATCATGAAGATCTTGGAGGTCGTCTGCAGCTTATCAGCCAATCACAGCGCGCGGCTCACAACGGAGAAGACCGAAGAGCTGGGACAAGTGATTGATGGAGCTTATCTGTCAACCATCGCAGCTTGTTATCTATGCATATTGAACTGTAACACGATTAAGCGACAGGGTCTGGCAGAAGGCTGAGATGGTATAAAATAGCAGGAGGATGGAGATATTTCACCCCAGATTCAAACCAGATCAGCTTCAAAGTCCAAAAAAGTACCATACACAAGATGCTTGGACACGTCCCAACCCAAACATTTACCGAAAAGGCCGGCAAGATGGCCCGGATCGTCAAGAACAAGCTCACCACCAGAGAGGGACTCATTGGAGACTACGACTATGCATTTCTCTTCACCCCCAAGATCCCTTTCATGAAGAGACGGGATGATGAGCCCTCGACCTTTTTCGCTCTCAACTCCTCGCTTCCTCTTCTCCTCGCTATTCTGCTTGGATTCCAGCATTCTCTGGCCATGGTTGCTGGAGTTGTCACTCCTCCTATCATCATGGGCGGCTCCGCCAACTTTGGCCCCGAGCTCAGCCAATACCTCGTCTCTGCATGCCTCATTGGCTCTGGAATTTTGTCCCTCATCCATATTATTCGATTCCGAATTCCCAAAACCAACATTTTCGTCGGAACCGGTCTGATTTCAGTCGTCGGAACCTCTTTTGCTACTATTAACGTCTTCACCAGTTCTCTGCCCATCATGTACCGAGCGGGAATTTGCCAAACTGCTGCCGACGGAACTCCTCTGCCTTGCCCTGAAGGCTACGGTCGTCTCATTGCCACTGCCATGGTCTGCGCTCTTCTGGAAGTTTTGCTTTCTTTCCTTCCCGCCCGAATCCTCAAGAAGGTCTTCCCTCCCATTGTTACCGGCCCCGTCGTGCTTCTCATTGGTGTCGAACTCGTTTCTTCTGGTTTCAAGGACTGGGCTGGAGGATCTGGCCCCTGCTTCGGACGACCTGAATCTGGTCCCTTTATGATGTGTCCCGCCAACGGTGCTCCCATGGCTGCTCCCTGGGGTTCTGCTCAGTTCATCGGTCTCGGATTCCTCGTCTTTGTCTCCATTCTGTGCTGCGAAAAGTGGGGTGCTCCTATCATGAAGTCCTGCTCGGTTGTCATTGGTCTGCTGGTCGGATGTATTGTGGCTGCCGCCTGTGGATACTTTGACCGAACCAACATCGACGCTGCTCCCGTCGGAACCTTCCTGTGGACCCACACCTTCCCCCTGAAGATTTACGGACCCGCTGTGCTTCCAATGCTGGCCGTCTATTTAGTGCTGATGATGGAGTCTATTGGAGACATCACTGCCACTTGCGATGTTTCTCGACAGGCTGTTGAGGGTCCCGAGTACGAGTCTCGAATCAAGGGAGGCGTTCTTGGTGACGGTCTCATTGGTATTCTTGCCGGAGCCTTCACTCTTACTCCCATGTCCACTTTTGCCCAGAACAACGGTGTCATTGCTCTCACCAAGTGTGCCAACCGACAGGCCGGAGCTTGGGCTTGTTTCTTCATGGTCATCATGGGCATCTTCGCCAAGTTTGCCGCTGCCATTGTTGCCATCCCCAAGCCCGTTCTTGGAGGCATGACCACCTTCCTATTCTCTTCCGTCGCTGTGTCTGGTATTGCTATCATCACCCGAGCTGGCAAGATCCAGCGACGAGAGCGACTCATTCTGACTGCCTCTCTGGTCATGGGTCTCGGTGCTACCATGGTGCCCAACTGGTTCCAGTTTGTCTTCACCTACCAGGGTGAGAACCACTCTCTCCGAGGCTTCTACGATGCCATTGAGCTGGTCATGACTAACGGTTTCGCCATTGCCGGCTTTGTCGGAATTGCCTGCAACCTGATCCTGGCCGAGGAGAAGAACATTGACGACGAGGAGGAGATGCAGGTGGTCGAGATTGACGCTGCTGAGGAGAACTCCAGCTCTGACGATATGATGGTCCCCGAGACCAAGCGGGCCTCCGAGGACCAAAAGCGAGCTGATATGGTTTAAACGTGAAGGATAGAGATTTATTTATTGCATTTTTTAATTGATTGTTTTAGTTTGACATTCGTGTACTCGTACTTGTACTCGTAGTTGTAAGAACCAAGTATTCGTATCATCGTGATAACCAAAAGTATTTGTATCATGAGAACTCAACGTACTTCCTCGACTAAAATACACTACTCGTACGAGTGGCTGCTATTAAAAACACGGCATCATTTCTTTATACAAAAAATGATTCATTTAATTTTTTTCTTCTCCCCTACAGGTCTCTGAGTCATCGGTTAGTTATGCATATATACAAATGATTATTTCCAGTCGTCCCTTATTTATCTTCGTCCTTATCCAACACATGCAAATTCTCCGTCTTCATGGCAAGATCAATGTCAATGTCATACTCCTCCTCTTCATACTCCGAAGAATGGTACGAGTCTGAGTCCGAGTCCGATACCTGGTTGCCCAGATCATCCAGAGTCAACATGCCGTCGTTGGATCCCGTGGGAGAGAAGACAGACGTGGGAGACATGACCAGACCACCTCGTCGAGAACAGTCGGCAAACGTAGAAGTGCCTTCATCTTCGATATCAAAGTCAATCATACTCTCAAAAGCCTGGATCTGGGCCGGTGACTGATGCTGCATGGGTGTGAAGCCCCGGGTGACAGGAGGCGAATTGAGACAGGTGGTGGAGGCTGCCGAGTACTGCTGAGGAGTACTGGAGTTGATGCTTGTAAATCCACTAGGCATGGTGCTGGGCATATAGCTTGTGCTGAAGCTCTGGGGCAGAGAAGCAATGCCATTGTCTCTACTGTTGCTTCTACTGGGATGAGAGTCTCTGAGATTGTAGGGTTTCTGTGTCGTCGTTGTGTTGTAATTGTTGTTGTTATTCATGTTGGTGTTGGTTGTGCCTGTGCTCGTAGGAGTAGTACTGGTTGTGTTGGGAACAGAGGGAGTACTCTGCTGAATGGTTGGCAGTGCTGCTGTGAGCTGACTGATGGGAGTAGAGACTCCTGGAGTACCCTTCATCGATCTGCTTCTCAGCCGGCTGTATCCTGCTCCACTTGGCACCGAAGAAGAGGCATGTAGAGAGGCGCTTCTGTTGACAGAAACGGAAGATGCAGGTCTGGAGAGCGACGTGAGCGGCTTCTGGAGTTCTCGAGTGTTCCACTTGAGTGTTCGACTCACAGACTCAATGTAGTCCATGTCAGATCGAATCACGGTGGGAAAGGGGAACTTTGACGCTCGTACCGTAATGTAGTCCCCTGACTTGAGCTCAACTCGAGATCGACCGTCGAACGAGACCCATGCAGAGGTTCGCGAGTTCTTTCGAGGAACAACCACCTTAAGAGTCATTGAATCAGGTAGAAGCATGGGTCTGAAAGACAGAGTATGAGGACAAATGGGAGTCACACAGATGGCTGGAATCTCGGGATGAACCAGAGATCCTCCTGCCGACAGAGAGTATGCTGTGGATCCTGTGGGAGTCGATAGAATGAGACCATCAGCCTGTACAATGGTCAGCAGGTTATCATCTCCATACAGTTCCAGCATGGAGATGAAAGGGGAGGGTCCTCTATCGACGACAATTTCGTTAAGAACTTCGTGTCGGCCAATCTTGGAGTGGTGTTTGTCTCTCTTTCCAGTTTCCGGGTTCATTTCTCGCTTGAAAACCTGGCATGTGAATCGCATTCTCAGGTGCACATGGACTCCCTGAGTCATGGCCTTTGTGAGGTGTCTACCAAAGTCCTGGTACTCGAAATTGGTCAGGAAACCGAGCGAGCCCAGGGCAAAGGGAATAACCGGGGGAGCTGTGCCCTGAAAGAGCCACGAGGCCCACAGAACGGTTCCGTCTCCTCCCAGGGTGATGACTAGATCAAAGAGCTCGGGCTTCTGGGTGGCCATTTCGGCGGTCCAGTACCTGAGCATGCGTGCTGGGGCGTTTGCAGTGAGTGTGGGAGCGTCAAATCGACCACTCTTCTCCAGTTTGGCGTCCACATAGACCACCACTCCTCGGTCCATGAGCCATCGGGCCATATCTCGAGTAAGATAGACCAGAGAGTTGTCACGGGCCTTGGTGATGATCATGACCTTGGTCACGTCAATGTGGACAGAGGCCTTGCCGAGATGTTTGGCGATTCGTCGGACTCCTGTCGCCGTCTGGACAAAGTGAGCATGGCTGAGTCGAGAGCTCTGAATGTCTTCGGCTGAGAGCTCCTGGAGGGCCGAGGCGGCGCTGAGAGCAGCGTCGAACCGCTGGTGCACGTACGGAGACTCGCTGACCGGAGTGCTCATCTTCTCAGGGGTCTGTGGGGAGTCTGTTGGCCGGAGTACAGAGTCTGCTTTTTCTCAAAAGTCGATCCATGTACCGAAACCTAACATGAGTACGGAGCTTAATTTTTTTCTTTAAAAAATGGACAATTTAAAGGGCTGGCTGCACGGGGAAAGAGTAACGGCGAAAAGCGACACGACACACCACAGGGCGTGGGGAAGTCGCAGGAGCAAGCGACCCAAGCCCGATGCAAGCGGCAGTGAGCCCGCCGCATCCCCGTGCAACGAACTCCACCTTTTTCCCTAGTCACATGACTTGGTGCTTGCGTTTGGGCGCAACCGCTGCAGTCTACCAGTGGATCTACCCTAGCCCGAGACTATTCCGATCTTTGAAGGTGTGATTATCAGGTATGGAGGTTCATTAAGGGGACAAATAGTAGACATAAGCTTGTTTTTTGGCTTTTTTTTTGAATAAATAGGATAGGAGAGCACTTATAACTACTCTGAAACCGTTCATACCCCTGTAACCATCCCATATACCCCTCTTGAGAACCCCCCAACACCTCCTCTCCGGTGCTACTGTAGACCGGATTAACTTAGTGGATCCAAGTGACGGGTTCAATTCATATAATCTAGAAGCCAAGACGTTATAATAATATCACGCGCTTGGACAGCGGATGTGCATTCTACCTATCCGACAGATGGGTCCATTGCGTCAGATCCCCGGCATTATTATTTTCTGCTGTCACTTGCAAACCACGTGGTGTGTATCATTGGAGCTGAAACAGACAGGGTTGTGGTGAGATGGGGTGCTTGAATACGGTTGACTAAACTGTAGCTAAAAGTTGGGGGTTAGCACCAAGACAATTGGGGGGCTCCACTCTAAAACAACGGGGCCAAAAACTACAGCCAGGGGTCCGAAAAGGCGCCGTTTGGCTCTCTTAGGGCTCTTTCCGAAAAATCCCCGGCCGAAAAATCAACATTTCCCACAAAACGGACGACTTTTACCTCACATGTCGTCCCAGATCCACGTCTTCGATGCGTCCGCACTTCTGGGGGTAACTCAACAAATGCATACTGGAAGTAACCTTGCCGAGTCATCCGGGGAAAACGTGGAGAGACACGGAGAGAGTGTCCGACACGGGATTCAGGGGTTGGGATTAGTAAGACAATAGTAAGAGTGTGGTCACGTGCTCCAGTGAAGGGTTTTGAAAGCCTGCAGCTGTTTTCACATGTGATTATGTAAGCATAAGGGAGACCAACTGGAGATACGATAGAAGAGGGCCAGGGTGTGCCCTTATGGCTGCTGAGTGACGGATTAGCGTGGAAGGTGTTTGGCAGCGACTTTGCTTCCGACAGGTTTGGTGGTGGTTTGATTTTGGACAGGTCTACAAGTACTGTAGATGCAGAAGACTGAACGTGCTGAAGGAGGTGAAACATAGACCACATATATTGTAAGTCGAAGTGGACATTTACAAGTACAAGTATTTCACATTCAGATGCGTTTCAAGTTGATCGTATTGCTGGTGAACGGGTTTTTGAAAGAACAAATCCTGTGAAGTGCTGATTCCCACAGTGAGGTGAGAGTCGCTTCCTCTGTCCAACGGGGACCTCTAACCACTCCCACATCTGCTACTCGGCTGTACTAGCCTCGTACTTGTAGATCAGCTCAGGCATCAGGATGGAATATCTGTGGGTCCCTTTACCAGTGTAACTAAGTATAGTGAGCTGTCTTAGACACCCAAACGACAATGGAGGCGGTGACTTAGATCGGAATGCAATTGAAGAGAGTGGCGATCGAAGGGATATCAGTGGGGCCAGAAGTCTCCCCATGACAGCGTGAAAATTGCAATTGATCTCTTTCAGGTACTACTGAGCCGCTTCCATGAGCCAGTTGTCATCTTCCTCACTTTGTATCAGACTCAAGGCGGGCTGGTAAGATGAAACACGTATCGCTACGCTTTGGGCTCCACTGGATCTTCGCGCGATTAGATCAATTGAGACACGGTAAAAGTTGTACGAATGTTCCAGTACGACACTGTAGAACATCGCCACTCAACACTCAACGAGGTAAGGTGGAGTAGTATCTTCTTCTGACAATCACATGCTTACCCCAGGGTCTACTGCTTGTACGCCGTACCTGGCATGCACGATTGGGTTGCATGGAGTTTTGCCACCGTGAGTCGTTGAGTGTCTCAATGTGAATCAAGCCCTGAATCAGGCTAGACTGGACCTTATCACATGCGTCTGGCAGGTTCAAATTACCCCAAAAAGGATCTCCATGTGTCTATCTTCCGTGCTGGTGCATACAATCTGAGGTGATAAAGCAGTGGCAGGAACTCTGATGAGGTTGTGTAGATCGTTATTACGCTGTCACACTCTGGTCAGCCGACTTTGGGAGGCGTAGGCTGGATAGAGTGACACTAGCAGTCCAATACTGAAGCAATTATTGTCCACTTGATACTGTCATCGCCATTTATCTCTCTCAGATTTAAAGCTTGCTCTCCATGTAACCTGCTGGAATCATGTTGGCTGTGCGTTACTCTAAGCTTGATTGCGTGCTTGTGAAAAAGATACTGTCAACAGAGATTCTCACACTATACAGAGTTGTATGAGATGGGTTCAGATAAGGTGAGTTTGAGTTTGGGCCAACACAACAGAAACAAAGTGTGAAAAACAAGATGATCCGGAACAGAAATCGTCTGCCTAAAACACAAGGACCCTGAACTGCACTATTTACCCCTCCCCCAGAAACTTGGCCTCGTGGCGTCAAACAGCATTGCTGTAGCATCGCACCATTTATTCTTGGCTCAAATATGTCGCTACCTCCTTCCTCGTTGTGCTAGTCCTGCACTATCACATGGAAGCAGGGAGAGGCACGTGACCTGTATCAGCGAAGGGCAGACTGTCGATCTCGGCGTCTTTAGCGCAACTCAATGGTGTGGAAGATGCGGCTGGAATGTGAAAGTATCGCCATAGCTAGACTAAACACTGTAGAGCAAACCACGCGTATAGACAAAAATACAGGAATGAAAAATTGTTGAGGTGCACACGCACGATTTACCCCACAGTACCACATGCCAAGTGCACGTAGTAAGGGGAAGACGTATGCCCGTTCCATAGAGAGGGTAACCTCTCCGGTTTTGGCCTTTTATCTCTGGTTTAGTTTTTTACTTGTAGAGTCTTAAGTGTGCGCCATTTCATTCCACTAAGGCTCACGTCGTGTGAGTATACACACTACAGAAGTGTTAGAATGTAACAGTGGAGCCGAAACAAAATCGGCTAGTGAAGCCGAACAGGTGGTGCCCAACCACCGGAGAATCCACGGACCCACCGATCCAAACTCATCTTATTTATCTCGACTCACATGGCTAGTCAGCTCATTTTGTCATCTCAGACCATATTCAGAAGGGAGATCCATCACACCACATGTGCACGAGTGCCACCCAACCTTAATATGGCTCTGTAGTGTGCCGGTGAGCGTGTGAGCCTGAACCAGGCTCTCCCAAATTTAGACACAGCAAGAATACACTCACATCAAGGTTCACACACCGTTTTCAACACTTTCACACCGCAACAAGGGAGATAGAGTTTCGGCCTGAAATGTGAAAGACGCACGACCATATATATTAGACGTGTGCCCTGGCCAAGATGAAAGCCATATCAATACAAATCACAAACATTCTCACCTTTCACATCAATGTCTCTCGCACTACCAACATACTCAATGGGTCTCAAGTCTGCCCTCAAGTCTCCCAAGTCCTCTAAGCCGACCTCCGCCAAGCGAGTCTCCTTCGATGCCTCTGCTCACGATAACGAGCCTCTGCCTTCGCCTTCTGCCTTCGACCAGCTCGCCTACCTCACTAAGGCTCCCGTTCCTTACCACGAGGAGCCCCAAGGCCTCAAGCTGACTCTCGACCAGCTCAAGCCCATGAAGAACAAGGACATTTACGCCGTGCACCAGTTTGGACACCAGACTCTCCCCATCCCTTACAATATCGAATTCTACATGCAGTTCCTCTACTCGACAGGCACTTTCTGCTACTATCTGCCCTACGGCGAGCTGGACCCCAACACTGAGGACCCTGAAGCTATCGCTGCCGTTGTGGCTGGAAAGTTCTCTCACCAGCAGGCCAACTGCCATGTGTACATTCTGGCCGTTGCTCCCGGTCTCCAGCAGTCCGGAGTTGGATCCGCCATCATGCGAGTGCTCCAGCAGACCATTTTCGACGAACAGCTCAGCCGATACACCGCCCACACTCATCTCAACTTTGTGGTGGACGTGATTGCTGACGGATCTGATGTCGAGTCTCCCCAGGGCTTCTACGAGAAGCTTGGATTCCGAACCCAGGGAGCTCCTCGACGTGGATACTATGGAGGACAGTGGACATCTGTTAAGATGGTCAAGTCTATTGATCTTTAAAGCCAGTGACTCCACTCCACTACAAACACCCACTCATCTGAACTGCATACACTAACGACCACGAACTCATGATAACGACCTATTTATTGTACATAATTATATTTATTCGAATTAATATCACTTTATTCTATTTTTTGACATGTGTTCCCTGTAGATATTATTCCGACATTTTTCCGCCAGTGCCCCTTTCGTTGCTTTTTGTTATTCTCCTTTCTCTATCTATCTGCCCGGTCCATTCCGTTACCTCTTCAGGAAAATGACGCCCTCCCGAGAGCATGTCCTCGGTTAACGTTTATCACACGAGCAGGAGCTGAGGAATGTGCTTCAGTTAGCAAGTGGAAAAGGGGGTCTAAAGACGCTGAAAACCCGTATAGCGAGGCATCTATTTGTCATCAACGGATTTAAACCACCGCCTTCTTCTCACCTGACGTCTCCATTCTTGTGGTGGCGTCTTATTTACCTCATCGCGACAAGATCAATCTCGGCCAAACCTAAACTTCAAATCAGGCTATGTCGAAAGATAGTCTGATTCAGTCGGCTATAATCGTGTCTTGGCCGAGGATGTAGTTCGGATTAATCTTAGATCTCCTACCGGCTTCTAATTTAGGATCCATTGTTTGGACTGGCACTTCATGTAGCAACTCTCGGCCCGTAGATACCGATAGGATCAGCAGACCTGTGCTTTCACCGAGCACTGAGTTTCATTTAACTGAGCACTTTGTGAGATGAAACGACCACAAAGGAATATCGGTTTCGGCTTACAAATACGCCTAGTCCATTCTATAGCCCGAGTACAATAGTTTGTTAGTCACGCTTCTTAGTCACGCTACTAGGCTCTTCGGTGTTAGGCTATAGAAGATACTCGGTACTCGCCACTCAGCCTAACCAGTGCCTACAGTAGCTGAACTTAACGTACAAGTCGGAAGACACACTAACCTAGGCATGTAAGGAAACAATAAACGTCTGAGCTTACAAACTTGCCATCGGGCGTTACTCAGTTGCGCTTCCCGCAAAGGTCTCAGGGCTGGATGCACGGCTTACCAAGACGAAGAAATAATCGTAAACAGCTCCTTCCGGAAATCCCCGAGATACTGGTGCATCACTTTAATGCACATGACGCTCGAAATTCCACATACCTGGAGCACAGGAAACGCTCCCCAGGGTGCATTTCCCCACACGGAACAAATGCTTGGCTTGTCTCGGTTGGCAACGCGCCGTGGGGTGCTATTTCGGCTCCACCGGGGTTTTCTTGCATACTTTGGTCTAAATGGCTCGGCATCTTTTTATCCGGATTCTAACTTCTATAGACTCAAAGTTATCAATTTGATCTTTAGATCTAGTGACCGACTGACTGACTACGGTGAGGCAGAAATACACGCCCAAGACAAAGAGCTGGACGCAAGGAGATCACACAACAGAAAATAAACAAGGAAGTTTCAACACGGATTTACCGCAAACTGAAAATAATAACCGACGAAGGCCGACTCGGCCAAACCGGACTTTAGCATCTGACTCACTCAGAAGAGTTCTCATGCCGATACAGTGCTACTGGACTTGCCTAATCCTACAGGTTCCCCAGAATAACAGAACACCATGCATCACTTATCCCCGCTCGTAAATACATCCTCTTCTGGATACATGCGGTGGGCCACATCGGGCGCAACGTTGGTTCAAAATCCGGACACCCGGAACCCACACCGATTATATGCAGAAGAGCCGTTGTAATTTTTTTCATACCCTGCTTCCAAAGTTACAATGCAGAACTGACATGAACGGAAGGAGATGACGAGACATGGGAATAGAGACGGATGACTAAAGAATGATAGTATCGTCTGTACTTGAAAGCTCATATTCTGGCAGTCACGTGACATGGTACTTAAAAATGAATGTTCTTGCAGAACCATCGTCGATCTTTGGAAAATCCGTTTCAGCTTTTTACTTGAGTTCTGCCTGTGACTTTGATCCCAACTGTAGTTTGTAGATGACAGTTGAGGACACAATGATATATATACTGACGCCTCTGATCAGAGTACCTAGCTACGGTCCTGCTCATACACGGCACTAGCTCATCAGTTCCATATTTCCCACCAATGCATTCACTATATCCTTTTGTGCGAAACAACCTGTCGCTGTAACTGACTCCCTCGTCCAACGTCTACTTCTTTTCCTGCTCCTTCTCCTTGTCGTCGTCGTCGTCGTCGTCGTCATCATCGTCGTCGGACTCTTCTTCGCTATCATCCTCATCGGTATCACTGGCAGTTTGTAACTCGCCATCCAAGTCATCAATATCATCATCTTCGTCTCCTCCGTATCCAAACTGCTCTCTCCACACTCGCTGCTCTCGCTCGATACGCTGTTTCTCAGCTTCAGCCACACCTCCACTGGGCTTGAGTCTGTTCTCTCCAACAAATTCGCCCAGCTCCTTTTCAAACTTGTCAACTCGAGACTCAAGCTCAAACTTTCGTAGACGCTCAGATCGCTCAATGGCTTCGATTCGAGACTCATGGTCGGGCTTCAGAGCAAGAACAGATGAAAGAAGACCCTCCTTCAGATCTTGGACGGACTCAGTAGGAACAGGGAGAAGCACGGCCTTGGGGGCCTTGGCGCTGGTCTTGAGCTGCTCGTTGGAGCACTGCTCGACAAGAGCCAGAGTAGAAGCAGCAGATGCCAGATCCTCTCGCAGATCGGCCATGAGCTCCTCCTGGAGTTTGAAGAATTGCTGCTCCTCGCAGATTGTCTCCAATTCTCGCTCCCAAATCTTCTTCCACACGGACTTTTGGGAGTTGATGTAGGTCTCCATGGCTGTGAGCTCGGAGTTGCAAGTCTCCATCTCCTTAGTGACAACAATCAGCTGGCCAGGCTCAGCCCGAACACCTCGCTGAGCAACATCCTTTCTAAGAGCCTCAATAACGTCCTGAAGATCGTCAGCTCGAGTGAGAAGAGCATCGGAGTCAGTAGACACCTTCTTGTTAGCCATCTCCATGAAGGCTCGAGAGTTGTCGCCAGCAGCGGGAAGCGAAGAGTAGTCCCGAAGCTTACCAATAGTATCGGAAATGTCCTTCATCGATGTCTTCCAGAGAGTGAAGGACGAGTCCTTGAGCTGTCGAATGACAGCCAGCTCGTGCTTCAATGCATGCATGTCGGCAGCCTTAGCCTTGAGAAGAGCCTTGTCGGCGATAGGGGCGGGTGCTGGAGCTGGCGCAATAGTGGACAGCTTGACCTGGGACACTTCCGGGGGTGCAATAATGGGCGTCTTGACAACAGGTTCTGTTGCCTTGACGATTGAAGGACCCTGGGAACCAGCACCAACTGCAGCCGAGGGGGCCACAGGTTTCTTTTCCACCATGAGCTTCAAGTCTCCAATTTCTTCTCTCTGTTGGTTCAGAGCAAAAGTAATGGCCTTGACGTGCTCCAAAATGCCCTGGATATCGTCGCTCTTCTCTTTTTCCTTTTCCTTTTCCTTCTCTTCCTCCTCATGTAGTATCAGCACAGTTCCGTCATGGATATCACTTAAATGGGACTCTTCCAGCTCGTACTCCACGCCCGAAGCATTGTCACGAATGTAAATGCTTGGGAAATCGTCTCCTCCTGGAGAGTAGTTGAATGTGGAGATAAATAGTAGTCTGAGCGAGTTGATGTTGAGATCATTAGAGTCTGACTTGACCTTTTTGGTAGCGTTTCCCAATCTGAGAAACAGAAACGTTCCCGGCCCACCAGCTTCAGTAGCCGAAGTCATATTGCCCACGTCACTCTCGTCCGGGAGAGGAGTCGCGGGTAGTATGGGCATGTCTGGAACCGCCTTTCGGGGGTCTCCAGAGGTCAGTTTGGCGTACTGATAAGCTGAAAATCGTCTAGAAGCTCGTCTTTCGAGAGCCTCTCCTCTCTGCAGAGCTGCCAGAGGGTCTCCTCGCGATCCAGGACGTCTGGTCGGAGAGCCCTGGGGAATGGGGGGTGTGGGACCCATGGATTTGGCCATGGCTTGAGGGATGCCCGGAGGCATGTGTGACGGAGGAGCCATATGTGGTGGCTGTGGGGGTTGCCGGGCCACTGGTGGACTGGGCAATCCTGGTTGCATGGGAGCAGAGCCTATGGTTTGCGACCGTCGCACATGGTCTCTGTCTTCCTTGTGTGGCAACGAGGTGGGTGCGGAAACCTGTCTCGATGGTGCGTACTGATGCTGGGGCGGCTGCGGGCGGAAGTTATTCGGAGACTTTTGCGGTGGAGTCTGTTGCGCTTGGGCTCCTTGAGATGCTCGAAGTGCCGCCTGTTTCTTCTTGAGACCCTGCAGCAGATTGATGATGATTTCCCGAATGCTGGGAAGGTACAGATCGAGGTTTTCCTGCGACGCCTCTTCGCTGAGCGCCTTTTCAAGCACCGTCCGCAGCGCCTGCGGCACGTCGCCCATGTCTGTGACGGGCAATCCTGCGTTGAGAAACGCGCGACAGGCAATGTTGAACTCGTTACCCAGATTGACGTAGATGTCGGACACGTCCTGTTCCGACGCGGCTCCGCGGGCCCATTGTGTGAGGCTCTCTAGCAGCTGTTTGGTCGCCACCAGCAGATGCGTGACACTGGACTCAATGGAGTTCATGGCCGTGGAGTTGCGGGCCATGGGAGCTTGAGCTGAAAGCCGTCTGGACAAGCCTGCCGACGGCTGGGGACCGTGGCCTGGATGAGGGGGAGGGTGCGCCATGGGTGGCGGCGGAGGGTGCTGCCCTCCGTGGTACGACATGGGTGGTGATGGACGGTTGTAGTGGGAAGTATGGTGGTTTGGCCAGTTTCCACTTCACGAATTAGGTGTAATATGCGTGTCCCACAAACCTTAGGGGAGTCTGTTTAGCTTTGTTGGTGGATACGGAGCGGGAGCTGCAGCAGGGGTGAGACGGGTCACGTGGTTTCTGGGCTCGTATAGTAGCTGATGCGACGTGTTTGGGTTATTGAAGTACGTGTTCTTTCCATCTTTCCTTCTCCATGTCTATTTACACGTCACTCTCTCATTTCCCACAAGGTTCTACCCCAATCATGTGATGTTACTGATGCATTAGCAAGAAAAGCCATTGTCCCATTAACGGCGGCAAACCTCAAACATGCTCAATAGTGTCTAGGGAAGTTACACATCGGGTCTATAATAATACCCTTGCCGGAAATCTGCCAAGAGATAACGATGGGAGGGGTCTTGGAGGGACATGTGGGTGATCGACTTGATCTGTCCAAGCTAAAAGAGATTAACTGAAACATGTGACCTGGATGAAACATTACGTCATTCCACTTACCCGGAGGTGTGGACGGGGAGACTGGAGGAAAGGGATAGGGTGGTTTAACATGCTCTAAATACCGTGGATATTATTTTATGCGGGCCTCAAGGGCTGGATAGATATCCCTAGTTTTGGCCTACTTGTACCAGTTTTTTTTCTTTTTTGTTCTTCGTTATTCTGCGCAATTGTTGGTCATTCATTGGGAGCAAAAATGTTCAACTATTTGTATTTTTTACTTGATAGTTTCAAACGAATACCCATCCCAGCAGATTGGAAAGTCCATCATGTTCCACCCAATATTGATCCTAGAGCGAGTAAAACTGAAATTTTGAATGACATGGTCATTGCTGTTACTTAGGAATACTTACATGCGTATCTATTACTGCGTTGTAGGGTTTTAAGTAGAACTCTTGATTCCATAAGAAAATAGAAATGAGAAAACCCCACAAACATCTACCTGGTATCAGTGCAACATATACAGTATACGCGAATCAACCACGTCTTACATTCTACTACGATTCCGGTATAGTCACCTGAAAAATCCCACCTTGACAGCTTGTATTATCTAATTAAAAACTGCTAATAGTGCCATGCAAAGGAATACTGATCCGTTGGAGACACACCCTTTTTTGAAGTCAGGCCATGCCAAATACATAATGCATAATAGTTTAAGCGATGCTCAGTGCTAATAGAGTAGAGAGAGAGCATGCACTGGAGCCAGCACACAAGTGTGTTGACGACAAGAAGCAAACCGCCAGAGGTTTAACCCATCTGCTGGTACAGCTGGGACCACTTGGTCTGCTCCCACTGCTCGCCCTGCTGGTCGTTGTTGAGCTTGAATATGCTGCTCATGACGGTGAGCTCGAAAGAGGTGGTGGAGTATCCGGCAACGGCCATCCAGTCGTTGACGACACAGCCAGCACCGACCACGGGAGAACCTCGGTTGACGGATCCAGCGATCAGAGGAACCTGCAGAAGCGACGACAGCTCATCCTGGTCCTCAATGGAGGTCTGAGGGTGGACAATACCTCCCTGGTTGGAGAGGGCACAGTAGGAGCCCACAAGCACGTTTCCGGCAACAGTCTGTCGGAAGACCTCGACACCAAGGACGTCAGCAATCAGCTCCTCGGTCTCTCGCTCGATATCGGGATGCACAAGAGCGGCGTAATCGTTGGTGCAGATGACGTTTCCAAGAGCAGACAGTCGCTCCTCAACTCGCTGGATCTTGACCTCGTCAGGCAGCGAGTTTCGCAGATGCTGCAGCTCGACATCGGAGGTGGTGGAGGGGACAAGCAGACCTCGTCGGTTGCCGGCTGTGAGACGGCCCACAAGTCGGGTGCCGCCAATGGTGGAGTAGACAATAGGAATGGTATCTTGGAGCTCAGCCTCGAAGGAGCTGTAAAAGTTCTCGGAGCCGCCAACAGCCACCAGACAGTAGGAGTTGGTGAGCTTGGAGAAGACACCAATCTCGTCGGAGTTTTCAAACTGGGCACGGGTAGCCATTATTGATTGATTTTTTTTTTGAGTAAGGGGTGAAGTGTGGTTATTCAAGCTTGCGGTGGATACTGCCTATCTTTATGTTTTGCATTGCAGCACAATTTTTTCATGACCGTGCAGCTCAGCTGCGTGCTGGAGTCTACTGCCACAGATCTACCTAACGTGTAGTTCCTGTCATGTCATACGTGCAGTCAGCATGCAACTGTGATGGGGCGGTGGCGATATCAATGTAGGTGAGGTGAGTTGGCATTGCGTGATTGCCCGCATCTTGGATGGCGTGCTGCATTTTTCTGCTCGTTCTTCAGACACTTTTACCATACTTTTATGACTTGTATTTTGACCTGTATTTTGACTTGTATTTTGCCTCACAGATATCTCGATTGGCTTAACTGAGATCGACGACTGAGAAAAGTAAGCATATTGAGGCGGAAGAGGAAGATGTAGTAGAAGTGCAAGCACTGGACGACTGTTTTTCTAGAGCTACAAGACACGATTGTTATATACCCATTGTAAACACCTACTACAAGTATACTATCGTTAGGTGCCTTTAAATCTCATTTCTGTCCTCACTTATGTCTCTTCTTCAAACTTTCAGTTGTCTCAAAACTTGGTATTTCTCTTCTTAATACTGGTGCTTGAATTATTTTTTACATGTACTTTTACTTTTACAATACTTGAATACACTTCCTCTACCCATGATAAGTCATACAATTAATTCATTATTTTATACAATAGTTAGCTACCTCCTAGCAATACCTTAGTCGAGATCCATCTCGTCATCAAAGTCATCGTAGGCCTCATCAGCCAGCTCCACGTCGGTCTCACCGTCATGGTTGGGCAGAATCTCAAGACCCTTGTCTCCTCGGATGATTCGGACCTCCTCACCGTCCTTGATCTGGTGCTTCAGAAGCATGACAGCAAGCTTGTTGAGAACCTCGTTCTGGATGAGTCGGTTGAGAGGTCGAGCACCAAGATCGGGGCTGTAACCATTCTCCACCAGGTAGTCCATGGCGTCTTCATCGAGATGAAGCTTGAGGTTTCGGTTGTTGTGCTCGAATCGCTTGGAAATCTCATGCAGACGAATAGAGATGATTCGTCGAATGGACTTCTTGGACAGCCGGTTGAAGACAACCATGGCGGTGATTCGGTTGAGGAACTCAGGTCGGAAGTGACCCTTGACAGCCTCCATGACAAGGTCTCGGGTGGACTGGTCAATGGTGGTGGAGGTGGATCGGTTGATGAACTCGGCTCCCAGGTTGGAAGTCATAATGACGATACAGTTGGAAGCGTTGACCACCTTTCCGGCAGAAGATCGCAGTCGACCGTCGTCGAGAACCTGCAGAAGCACAGTCAGCACTTCAGGGGCAGCCTTCTCGACCTCATCAAACAGCACCACGGAGTAGGGCTTTCGGACCAGAGCCTCAGTGAGGATACCTCCCTCCTCGTATCCAACGTAACCGGGAGCAGCACCAATCAGCTTGGAGCCGGAGTGCTTGTCCATGAGCTCGGAACAATCGATTCGGATCATGGCCTGCTCATCGGCAAACAGGAAGCCAGCCAGCTTCTTGGCCAGCTCAGTCTTACCGGAACCGGAAAGACCAAGGAAGAGGAAAGAAGCGGGGGCGTTGGGGTTGGCAAGACCGGATCGAGACAGTCGAATGGCGTTGGAAACGGCCTTGACAGCCTCGGGCTGGCCCACAACCTCTCGAGAAAGCACCTTCTCCATGTTGATGAGCTTGGTGTTCTCAGCCTGGGTCAGCTTGGTGACGGGGATACCGGTCAGTCGAGCGGCAGTCTCGGCCACCTGGTCGGCGCCAACAACGTCCTTGATCATGGACTTTTCCTTGGCGGCGTTCTCCTCCTCGAGCTCGACAATTCGCTTCTTGAGATCGGGGATAGCAAAGTATCGCAGATCAGCGGCGGTAGAGGTGTCTCGTCGTCGCTCGGCGTCAAGAGCCTTGGTCTCGAGCTCGTCCATCTTGTGCTTGAGGTTGTTGAGCTCCACGTGACCAGCTCGCTCTCGCTCAAAGGTCTCTCGCAGAGGTCCAAGCTCCTCCTCAATGTCAGCCACTCGGTGCTTGGCGGCATCAAGTCGCTCCTTGGTGCCCTTGTCGGCATGCTGGTCTCGCTCCAGAGCCTTGACCTCGATCATAAGCAGATCAAGCTCTCGCTCAAGAGAGTCCAGGTGCTCGGGTCGAGAGTCTCGAGCCACAGCAACGGCGGCAGCAGCCTCATCGACCAGATCAACGGCAGAATCGGGCAGCTTTCGGTAGGTGAGGTATCGAGAAGCCAGCTGGGCGGCAGAAACCAGAGCAGAGTCGAGAATTCGAACTCCGTGATGAAGCTCGTACTTGTTCTGGATACCTCGCAGAATGGCAACGGTCTCTCGAATGGTGGGCTCTCGCACATCAATCTTCTGGAATCGTCGCTCAAAGGCGGCATCCTTCTCAACGTGCTTTCGGTACTCCTCATTGGTAGTGGCACCGATACAGTGGAGAGAGCCTCGGGCAAGCATGGGCTTGAGCAGGTTGGCAGCATCGCCCTTTCCGTCACCCATGAGCATATGGATCTCATCGATGAACAGAATGATCATGTCCTTGGAGTCCTCAATTTCCTTGAGAACACCCTTGATTCGCTCCTCAAAGTCTCCCTGGTACTTGGCACCGGCCTTGAGAGCTCCCAGGTCGAGAGAGAAGAGCTGGCAGTTAGCCAGAACGTTGGGGACATCGCCGTCGATGATTCGCTGGGCCACACCCTCAACAATTGAGGTCTTACCCACACCGGGATCACCAATCAGACAAGGGTTGGACTTGGTTCGTCGTGCCAGCACTCGGATACATCGTCGGATCTCCTCTTCTCGGCCAATGACAGGGTCAATCTTACCCTCTCGGGCCTGTTTGGTCATGTCAATGGCGTACTTGTTGAGGAATTCAAACTCGTCTGCTCCGTCAGCGGTCCGCGAGTCGATTCGTCGCTTGCCTCGCACGGCTGTGATGTTGGCCTCCATGACGTCCTTCTTCATGCCGCACTCCTTGAGAATGCTCTCGATTGAAGAGTCGTCCAGAAGGGCCATGAGAATATGGTCCTGGCCCACGTACTCGTCCTTTTGTCGCTGCTTGTACTTGATGGCATTCTGCAGGACCTTGGAGAAGGCGGGGCTCTGGGACAGGTCGTCCGGAGGAGGGCTTTGGCTGGGCAGTCGAACAAGCGCCTTGTTGACGGCTCGCTTGAACTGGTCCCAGTCGTACTTTCCTCGCTCCACAACGGCCTTGATGTAGGGGTCAGAGGCATCGTCCTCGGCGTCGAACATGGCAGCCAGCAAATGGATGGGCTGGAGAGTGCCCTGCTGGTGCTGTTGGGCCAGCTCGACGGCGGTTTTGAGGATCTTGTTAGCTCTGTCAGTGAATTCTGATTCGTTCATTCTTGTTGCAATTGTGTCTTTGCTAATGTGTGTGTATTTCAAAAGTTGTCCAGATCGGACTCTATGGGTCTATATAAGTTTGTCTCGCTGCCTTGACTATTGTAGATTCATGCAAGTCGCACCCAAACTTCCTTAAAGTTGTAGAACCTACGAGAAGCTGGCGGAACACGGCGGAAGAGAAAGGAAGGTGCTAGAAGGTGCTGGAATAAAAACGAATATTTGGGCCCTTTCCAGACATTTCCACAGCATTGTAGATATTTCTGGACAAAAAATACACTGAATTCGAACTTATCGTGCCCTTGGTCTACCATCCGCCTTACATGGTTCGAGTGGATTAGGGCGCGCGGATTCTGCACTCCCAGGCCGCAACCAAATGATTTGCCTTTGAGCCAGAGACCATCGAGGCTATGTTGCTGCGACCAGGGGGACGTTGATGAGCACTTTGATACGATCAACTGAAACATGAGTCGTTTACATATTCGCTTATATCAATTGACTGGTTGAATGGACCTCATGTATGTACAGTCCGTTCTTCTGGCTAGCGTGATGCACCATAGTCAGACCACACCAAGGGAAGAACAAGGAGATGTTGGGACGATCGTGCAGGCAGTATTATTCTGGAGTAAGGCGGTGGCTGAAGCAGCAAAAGAGCCGGTGGGTCCGTAGACGATGTTACAGCTGATGGAAGGAGGAGGTGATAGAATTGCAGGCGCATCTCGTTTCTTTTGGTGCCAGGACTTGAACACTGCTGCAGGTGTCATTTTCGCGTTTGAAAAAAGACGCTTCTGAAATTTCACGCCGTTATTAGCGCATGCACCTGTGGTTCAGTCTGTACCTGGCATCCAACCAGTGAGGTTGGATCATGGGGGAGTGGAAGATACGTCATCGCTGAAATAGGTATTACAGAGAGCATCGTACCCGTAGTGTACATCAGGATATCAATTGTCTATGAATAGCCTGTCAAGGCGTCATAGCTGCAGAAAATACGAGGACTCAGATATGCCAGTTACTGGATATCTTCGGAAAGTTGTGTCCAGACAACGCTTACTTAGTGTATCCAAGTGGAAGTCTCAAGTAAACGCATGGATTTACTTAACGAATTTCATGGACGCCGCTAGTGTAAAGAATATGATAATGAGGGTGGATTGAAGACATTTCTACTTGCGAGGTTGGTGCCCCAGACGTCTCTGGAAATATGTATTTCTGCATCCATTATATGAATGTCATCACTATATAGCTCATAGCTGATTTTATTCGGACCTCATCTGTAACAGATCTACAACTTGTCTCAGTATAAATCGCTCGCCAGATTATCTTCCTGGTGAGATCAGATGCTTGTATTATGCATCAACTTGAGCAGAACCCGAATCCCACCCGAGACAAGATTCAGTATACCGTATGTCGTATATGAGCTTGAAGAGAGACTGGAAGAGACGAGGTCATACTTCTAGTGGGGGTCACCGGAGAAGTGCCGTGGCTTTCATACGTGACCTGGTAACAGATGTTTCCTACCGTTGTTGCGAAGTGGCCAACCAAAACCCCACAAAAAGACCAAAGGTCGTTTTCTGCACCCCAACCTCGCTTGGTTGCTTCGAATCTATAATTCTATTGGAGCCAATACGAAAGGGACAATAAATTGTCTGGAAACTGCTGATTGAATGGCAAAATACACGTTGGAGAGAATATTAGTGTGATCGATGAGTTTTCGGTTACCTCTGTAATCGTACTATCGTTTCCTCGGCAACCGTAACTCGTACTGAGAGACGTCTCTACCTGGTAATGCATACAGTTCCATGCAAATCCGCCAGTACCAACGCCGAACAATAGAGCACGGCTATAGGTGGAAATGCCACACCACAACCTCCTCTTAGTTCTCTTTGTACTTCCTAGTCTTGTGCCATAGTGAGCACCGTTGACTAGCCCTAATTGGGACACCCACATGGATTGATATTACCCTTTCGTTGAGTCATGTCGTTGAGTCATGTGGAGAGAGAGAGACAGGGGTTTTGAGTATCTTGAACCGCAAGTTTCACAGGGGAGAAGACTAGCCGATTGTCTGCTACTTTCTATACCCTCTCCTGCATCAGAATCAGTCGGTTCTGGTACGTACTTTCACGTATCCACTTTTCCATGGCGTGCTTTGTTTTTGACCCTTAAAATAAACAATAAACATCAAGACAAGCGGTGTGCCAAACGAGAGAGAAGCGCTAGCACAACGCTATTGGTAACATATAATATCTGCCATGACTCAATGAGTCTCAGTGACTCGCGTTGACTCAAGAGTCTCAGGTTACCCGAGTTACCGACAACCGAAAGTGAACTTTAGATGCCGTGCCTGTCGTGTGGGAACCATTGGCTACGTCTTTGTTGATCGACAAAGGACGTACAAGCAGTGCTTTTACAAGCGCACTTTTAGGAAAAAGTTTCACGAGGAAAAAAAATGGTTAAAAAAGAGAGTTTGATTGAGTGGACACAAGGGCCAGTCTAGGTGCGTTATGTCAAATTTCAGGGTGAGATTTCTTATCAGATAACTCTCAGTTTGCGAGAAATCGACCCGGAAAGGCTCTAGCGAGGTTTGGAGAGCATTTCTCTTCGTATACACAGCCGCACCATCCCCCACACCCCTGTAGACGTAACTTTCAGACCTAGACATTAGCTTAAACATTGAGTCACTTGCTGCATACCCTTGAGTCATCCAGGTCCTAAACAAGCACACATGTAACCTTTTTTTTGAGTCAAACGCTAGTCATTGGCCATGCACTGTGCGTCGACCTCCTTGTCTTAAATAGCAGTTCTTGGCCCCCAAAGACGTCTTTTTTTCTTCTATCTCTCTTTTCATCCACATCGAAACCACCGCAATGACCGGATACATTTCAGCGCCGGCATCTAACGCCATCATCTACTGCACTTTATGTTTCTTCCTCGTCATGGGAGTGGTGGTGGGCCTCTTGCACATGCGAAAACAAAAGAAGGAAAATCAGGGCAGTGAAGGATTCTTGTCTGCCAACAATACAAAGACAGCACTGCCATTGGCCATCAATTTTGTGGCATCAGGTGAGTACTAACTAAAACACTGAAAAAAACAATTACTTGCACTGCGGGTGTTTTTGGAGGCCATTGAGACGGTATAACAATATTACTGGTGTTAACTGTCTCATCCTCCAAAGGCTGAGATTAAACCGCCACACTCGAACAAGATAATGCTTGCGTGAGAAAGTGCGTTACTAACCCAGCCATGGGAGCTGGAACCCTCAACTCGTACCCCGACATCGCTGTGCGAGCTGGTGTCCAAGGTCTCGTTGTCTACGGTCTCTCCTCTGCCCTTCCTATGATGCTTTTTGCCGGAGTCGGCCCCATTGTCCGAAAGGCATGTCCTGACGGTTTTGTTCTCACAGAATGGACCCGATTGCGATACGGCTGGCTCACTTCCTTCTACCTCACTTGTCTCACTATTGGAACCATGTATCTATATATGGTTGCCGAGCTGGCTGCTGTACAGGCTGCTATCGAGACTCTGACTGGAATTGATGCTCTGCCTGTCCTGATTGTTCAGGCTGTCTTCACCTCCATCTACACCGCCGTCGGAGGTTTCCACACCTCTTTCTTCACTGACAACTTCCAGGGAGGAATGATGTTGGTTCTTATGGTCATTGTCTGTGTTGGTCTGGGAGTTTACTTTCACGTTGACCCCTCCGAGCCGGCCCAATCCGGTATGCTGGCCCCCAATCTTCTCGCCAACAAACTCATCTACATTCTCCCCGTTGCCATTGCTACCAATGATTGTTTCCTGAGTGGTTTCTGGATGCGAACTTTTGCTTCCAAGAACAACGTTGAGCTTTTCTGGGCCTGTGCTATTGCCAGCTCCATTATTCTTATTGTTCTGACTGTTGTTGGTCTTACTGGTCTACTAGCTGTCTGGGCCAAGCTTGAGATTGATGGACAGGTCTTTGTTTATGGAGACGAGCGATCTGCTCTCGCCTTCTTCTACGTTCTCAAGGAAATGCCTGGCTGGGTGATTGGTTTCACTGTTGCCTTTGTTCTGTCTCTTTCTGTTGCTTCTTACGACTCCCACCAGTCTGCCATGGCTTCCACTATTTCCAACGATTTCTTCCGAAACAAAATCCCCATGGTCTGGGTGCGTCTGATTGTGTTGTGTATCAATGCACCTGTCATTGTGGTTGCCCTCAAGGCCCCCAATGTGCTGAACATTTTCCTCATTGCTGATCTGTTCTCGGCTGCAGTTATTCCCATCATGTTTTGTGGTCTTTCCAAGCGAATGTACTTCATCACGGGCTGGGAAGTCATTGGAGGCGGTTTTGGAGGTATGTTGACCGTCTTCATTTTTGGAACCATCTACTTCAAGAGCGCTCGAGAGGGCATCAAGCTCATTATTCTTCTGGAGGGTCTCTATGGAGATGACTGGTCTGCCTTTGGAGCCTTTGTGGCTGCACCTGTCGGCTCTCTTGTCTGGGGATTCGGAATTCTGACTGTGCGTCTGACAGGTCTCAAAATCTACTCGCTCGTCACTGGCAAGCCTTTCACTGCTCTGGACAAACCTTCCGACGATAAGACTGGTATTGCTGTCATTCGGGATATCCATCATGAGGAGGGAGACGATACTTCCGGGTCTGTCATTCTGGACCGGAAGGACCCCAGCATTCTCACCGAGACTCATATTCTCAAGGAGCAGCCTGTCGTCAAGACAGAGTCTTACGAGGCCTAGGCCCTCTACAATCACACACCCCAAAACATGTACACTCTTTGTATAGCCCCAAGTAATTCAATCATTCTTTATCTTAGTTTCATATTATGCCGTCGGTCACATTCTCGTCTGCTACCCCCATCTTATCACTTCTCCTTGATGGCGTCATAGGGCTGGACGCCATGTCGATCTGACAGCATCGGGCGTCTGGGCCCACAAGCCGAAGGCTGTGTTATGTGATTGAGCGATATCTTTCACGTGTCAGGTGTCAGGCGCGATCTCCATCCTGTGTAATCTGTTTCTGCGGATTGCGAAACAGATGTATAATGTAAATGTCAAGTATCATTTTGACAGATGACGGGATCGAGATTGAGAGGGTAAGCTGGTTAAATATTGATCACAGAGTTGGGGTAAGAGGATACTGATTAGAGGAGTACCCCAGTGGGCTACAATCACTTGTTAGAAAAAATTCAAGGTCTGTCTATTCACCTCATTGTCTTCCCCATTAGAACAAGTTTCCTACAAATACATTAATCCTGGGCAGGATAAATCGTAAACAAGCTGGACAGGATCAAACAAAGAAATGTTAGAACCAAGGCGCCAAGCGAATTAATTCAGGCACTATCGGAGGCTAAAAGGCTTGGTGGAGGAAGAGCCGTGCATGTATAATTTCACATCTAGTGCGATCAATGAGAAGTAGATTGGAATAATGACCCCCACCCTCGACAGGACCAAGCGAGTTAAGTCAAAAGAACGAGAGACAAGTTAAGATAACAAGCGTCATCACGATTATGGAAGATATCGGAAACTGTACCCGACTTCTTTTGGTTGACGGATATGCGATAAAGGCCAAGAGACAGTTAAGAGACAGCTGGGTGCATTATCATGTCCACGCGACCGGCTAGTTGTTAGTGTCACGGCGCAGGGGCAGATTGGCACGGCTCCTTCGGTCGTCAAGAGAGGAGTTACTTCATCAAAAATGGAGCTGGAAATCACGTATATAATGACCTTGGATGCCCTCCAAATGTAGACAGTCATTCAAACATCCGCTCCTCAATCTCAACATGGTTTCATACCTATCTCTTTTCTCCCTCCTCACTCTAGTGACAGCTGCTCCTTCTTCTCAGGGATACTTGAGTGTGCCTTTTACCAAGCACACCACCAAGGAACCCTCCAGCTCTCATGCCAAGTTCGAAGGTGTTCGTCATCTTTGGTCCAACATCTCTGCTCTAAGAAAGAGACAGACTGATGTGACTCTGACTTCGCAGAACTACGTCTTCTACTCCGCTGATATTACTCTTGGTACTCCTGCTCAAAAGTTCACTGTCTTGATCGATACTGGCTCGTCTGATCTCTGGGTGTACTCCAAGAACAATACCAAGGACTGTTCCAATGGTTACTGTGACGCTACTGGCCAGTATGACGCCTCTTCTTCTTCCTCCTACAAGTTCATCTCCAATGACTTCTCCATCCAGTATGTCTCTGGAAGCGCTGCTGGAGACTGGGTCACTGATACTATCACCATTGGAGGTGCCAGTGTTTCAGATTTCCAGTTTGCTAGTGCCGTTGATGCTCCTGGTGGAGTGGGAGTCTTTGGAATCGGTCTTGCCTCTGGAGAAGCTGCTAAGGTAAAGTATGACAACTTTCCCGTAATGCTCCAAAAGGCGGGAATCATTTCCAGAAACGTCTACTCCCTCTACCTTGACTCTATTGACGCTGCCACTGGCTCAGTTCTCTTTGGAGCCCTTGACTCTTCCAAATACTCTGGTAACCTTGAGACTTTGGAGCTGACCTCACCCAATGCCTTCCAGGTGGCATATGGGGATATTTCTGTCGGCGGAGAGAGTGTTTCTAGCGGTGGAAACGCCATCCTCGACTCCGGAACCTCCTTTTCATACATCCCTGAGGCTGCATTTTCTGGACTCCAGAAGAAACTCAACCTGGGAAAACTCGAGCCCAACACCCAACTCTACACCATTGATTGTAACGCAGCCGCTTTCAATGTGGACTTCAAGTTTGGCGCCTCAACCATCTCCGTGCCCTCTTCTCAGCTAGTTATGCCTCTCAAGAACTTTGGTCTCAACTCTACCGAGTGCGTCTTTGGTATCGTGTCCACCAAGTACTCCTCTGGCTATGTTCTTCTGGGAGATACCTTCCTGCGATCTGCTTACGTTGTCTATGATCTGGACAACAAGCTTATTGGAATCGCTCCTGCCAAGTACGGCTCCGGAAGCTCTATCCAGCGAGTAACTGGCTCTCTTTAAGTGGACTAAGTCTATCACTGGAACCCCACACACACCTATGCTGGTCATAGGTCTCTATAGTTAATAAATTTGAATGTTGAAAAATCAGAAGCCCTTGGACACGAACGAGAGCATTTAGAGGTGTCGAGGAATGGTAGAAAAAGTCTGTGCACCCCCTGGAGTCCAAAAACAATGGCTGTAGTGCCCAGGAGGAGCAAAAAGGTCGTACCCGGAATCGAACCGGGGTTACTGGAAGGTACTTCAAGAGTCAGAATCCAAGGTGATAACCGCTACACTATACAACCAGGGGAAAATTGGTCCCTAGCAGGATCGAACTGCTGATCTTCGCGTTGCAAAGAGGCTAATTTCTTATTAGCACGACGCCTTAACCAACTGGGCCAAGGGACCGAATCTTAAAAAGAGCTAAAATTGTTG
Source organism: Yarrowia sp. E02 (assembly GCA_017639365.1). Classification (NCBI taxonomy): domain Eukaryota; kingdom Fungi; phylum Ascomycota; class Dipodascomycetes; order Dipodascales; genus Yarrowia; species Yarrowia sp. E02. The sequence continues at coordinate 3,920,434 of JAAQQX010000001.1, forward strand.
CTGCGGGTTCTAGACTCTGCTTATGTAATCGCGTTCCCAAATGATGCATTTTTGTAGGTTAAGCAACTAAAGTAGAATTATTACGGACTCCTTATATATCATAGCTTCTTTTTATTTCAGTAAAGCTACTCTGATGTGTGTTTTTGTGGAATTCAGGTATACGATATTAAAATCTAAATTTTTAGAAAATAGCGAAAACAATGGAAAATGGCCTATGGAATAGAAAAGCCGGCTCGCAAGGCCGCCGTTTGACTGTTAGAGCTAGTGTATCACCATGGTTGCGATAATTGCCTTACCTTTAGAAAGTCAACACACTCGTCCTATCAGGATGATCTTCAGCCCTGTATCTATGAAGGTGAAGGTGGGAGGATACTAATTTGTTTAATTGGGCGACTTGTACAGGTAGGATCTAGGTTCCTTTCATCCTATAAACCAGTGGTTTATTCCGAAGCTGAATCCACAAATAACCGGTGCTGTATCTCTCCGTACTTCCTGACTTTAGGGTGCATGCATGTTGCCTGTGACGAGTTTGGATGGAAATATAAAGAGACAAACTCTTTACTGTAAGTATAGAGAGTGGGATTTGTCAGTGGATGTAGGCAGTGTTCATATTCGTGTTTCCTCGAAATGCGTACAAGTGCTTGTAATAGTAGTCTTAATACCTTGCCAAGCTATGCTCCATAGCTTCCTGTTACAGAAGTTAGTTGGGCTGAATATATCACCATTTTGATAGTTCCCAGAAGTCCATAATTCTCGGTAAATAACATACACAGGCATCATAAGAGGTCCGTATACCCATAATAACAAACTACCTATCTCTACTATCTAAATATTCCATGTTACGAGTCGTTGTTCTGTGTGATCTCCCTACAAGGTAAAAAAACCAAGTTGCGTCGTAAAAGATATGATCCACCCCCAGAGGCCATTTTATGCCAAGTTATATACAAATTAAGATGCGGAAATACTACATCAGCTTGTCCTAATTCTTCTAACTGGATTTTTGACAGTAATAACGTGGTATTAAAAATATGGATTACATAAGCAGAAGAGAGATTTTATTGTTTCAAAAATGGAAAAATTCAACTTCCCAGAGGACGTGGCGTAATGGTAGCGCATTGGATTTCGGTTCTTCTGAACGACGTCCTCCAAAGGCTGCGGGTTCGAGTCCTGTCGTCCTCTCTTTTTTCTTTTTCATACCTCTGAAAGAATATTATGGCAATGTCGAAGATTCTATCCTCGTTGCATTCTTTTTCACTGTCGAACTGGGAACGAGTTCGATTTAGTGTATTTTTTTGAGCGGAGGGGGATTTTAGTCGGTATTAACTAACTGACAACAAGGGTCCAGTTTACTGCGTGAGATCGGAACCAGAACAGTACCTGTACAGGGAATAGCCATAAACAGCCCCAAAGTGAGAAATTGATGAACAAGGTCCTATACCGACGAGTACTCTTTTAATGGCAAATGTGACAGTTTTCAGTCTCATCAAAGTCAGTCTTACTTCCCCGCTAATGTCTTGGTAACCCTTGCACCTCTCACCTTAACAAGGAGCTACGGACAGTAATTAGGGGATACAACGACACCTCTACAGAGCCATGAGACGAAGATGTATTTAAGGAAAAATACAAATATCAACAGGATGAGACTATCTGGACCACATATCAAAAAATTCTCCTCGATAAACACAGCACAATACCTTCAACAAGTCATCTCTTTTCCACCCCGCTCCCAAACTTTCACACGTTCCACTTCAAACTCTGGCTTCATGCATGCCCAGGGCGACCCCACGTTGTTGAGTGAAGACAGACCATCTTGGATAACCATACTCCATCTTTCGTCTATACCAGAAAACCAGAAACGATTCTGAACGACTGAAATGGAAGATTTCGGGTGAGTACAGAACCACGTGGGTCTATGACAAGACCACAAAAACAGCAATTGCCATTCGAACCCAGGCCTCCACATCCCTTCTTTTTCAAACCCCTCTAACTCAGTATTTCTCGAGCTGGGCTCTCTATCAGAGCCAAGGCTCTCGCCAAACTGGCCAAATATGCCGCCATTTCCAATGCACCCACCGCCGACTCGGATCTCGACAAACTCAACTCTGCCCTGGGCCAGGTTGAAGACAAGTCTGGTATCCCCATGAGTCCCAAGGAGCTGGAGGTTCTGCTTGCTCTCGCTGGCTCTGCCAAGTACGTGGCCAACGTGGACCGAGCCGCCTCCTTGCTGCAGCAGCTCGGCCAGTACCTTATTGAGTCGCCCAAGCAGGTTTTTGCCAAGTGCCCCGTGATCCGAAAGGTCTACCCTTCTCCCTGGGAGCTTGTCACCAAGGCTGTGACTGCTGCCGTGCTCGACCTCGGTATCAACTTCCCCGCTCTCTACGAAGAGTCTCACCGGTACATTTTCCAGTACATTACTGTTGCCCACGAGCTCTCCTCCGGCCGATCTCTGGACGTGCTGCTGCCATTTGTGCTGTCTATCCACGGCTTTTTGGCTGAGCTCGCTCGAAAGACGGACTCTTTCAGCGTCGAGGACCGACAGAAGCTCTTTACTGAGCTCAAGTGGCTGACAGACTCGTCTTTCCTGCTCGAGTTTGAGACCGAAATGTCCAAGCTGCGATCCTCCGAAGACGAGTCCACCTGGGCTTCCATTGCTGCCAAGTACCAGGTTGCTGATCTCCAGCTGGGTGCCATGGTGCTCTCCGCCTACTTCTGCGACTTTTGCCGAGCTCTGGCCACCTCTCTGGTCATTGTGGGAGACGCCTCCGAGTCCTCTGTGCTGGACTCCATTGGAGGTCTGTCCACCGAGATTTCCAACCCCGGCAACAACCTGCTCAACCAGCTCAACGAGTACGCTATCCGAGAGATTCACTCGCTGGACGAGGGTGCCAGTTACATTGAGCTGGCCTCTCCTGACCGAGTTCTGACTGCTCTCAACATCAAGGCCTCTGCCCTGGAGATTGTTGGTGTGGCCGTTCACTTTGGAATCGTCCACGAGTCCGATACTACGGGCATAATTGAGTCTTCTCTCGAGCTCAGCTCCACCATGCAGTCCGAGCGACTCATGCTGACTCTGTTCAAGCTCGGTTCTCTTATCGGAGGCTCTCGAATCTGCTCCACTCTGGTCAGATTCCTTCCCCATTACGCCTGTGACCCTGGAGTGTCTCCTGAAGACGTCCGAGAAGCCACTGCAGTCATTGCTAGCAGAGCTATGGTGTCTCTGTCGGAGGACTCTGTCGTTTCGTCCGTCTACACTCTCGTCAACCTGCTGACCCCCATTGAGCGATCTGACGACCAGTGGGAGCAGGTGGCCATCTTTCAGAACGTTGTGACTGCTGCTGTCACCATTGCCATCGAGTACGGTGAGACCACTATTGCAGTGCTTGTTTCCAACGTTTTGGCCCAGAAGCTGCTTCACATTTCGCCTGAGATTGACCAGGATATCATTCTGGGTCTGTCAGACATCGCCCTTCACGTCCCCGAGAAGGAGTTTAAGTCCATTCTCAAGGTGTACTCTTCTCTGGTGACTCACGCCTTTGAGAAGGACAACAAGGATATGCTCCGAACCGTCACCCAGGCTAGAAACCACATTGCCACCTCCCTGAAGAAGGCCTACCTGCAGGAGTCCTCCGAGACCATCAAGCAGGCTCTTGTTGACGGTCCCAGCACCGAAAAATCTGCCGAGCTGTACCAGCCTTTCCTGTCGGAGCTTCTGTTTGGCATTGTGTCCAAGGGAGAGGTTGCCAAGGATGACCGATCTCAGAACGAAGTCAACGCTGTTGCCGAGGAGATCGGAATCTACCTGCCTCCTCTTGCCCACCTGCTTCCCGAGTACCCCGAGCCTGCTCTGGACCTGTCTTCCAACCCCGATCTGCAGACTCTGTTCCGAAACGCTTGGTTCAACATGGTTGTCCATGGCTACGCTCCCAACTCGGACATTACCAAGAAGTACCAGTCTGAGCTGGAGAACATTGCTCGATCCACTCCTCCTCTGGTGTCCGACAACTCTCCCAACAAGATGGAGTCTGATCTGGAGCTCAACACTGTTCTGCGACGAGGCTCCTCTCGATCCAACGTCAACAACCAGAAGGCCAACATGGCCAAGGTCTTTTCTATGAACAACTCGTTTGAGATTCGATCTCTGCACTACCCCAAGCTCATGTTCATTGCTGCCACCATGCTGGTCGAGACTCTGCGAGCTGGTACTGGTAACTGTGGAAAGGTGCTGATGTACTTTGGAGACAAGGGCTTCAACTCTGGCGAGACTGGCCGTCACATGGCCGGTATTGCCACTGATGTCACCAAGGTGTACATTATGAAGGTTCTTCGAGGACACTCTCCTCCTTTCACTGCTCAGGCTGTTGCTGAGCAGATCAAGGAGATGCTGGTTTGCTGCTGTCATCGAGTGGCTGCCATTCAGGACGTTGCCTTTGCCTGCACTGACCTGCTGATTCGATCCGTTCCTTCTGCTCTGTGCCAGAAGCAGTCTCTGTACGCTCTGCTCGAGCTTCTCACTCTGCTGTGGGGCTCTTGTATCGATGCCGAGACCGATGAGTACGAGCCTAGATCGGTGTTCAAGAGCAACAAGGAGGGTCTGGACATCACTCTCGAGCTGTCCGACTCGTACTCTGCTCGACAGTACACTCTGAAGCGATTCCAGGGAGCTGCTCGACAGTGGGTCCAGTTTGCCATGGCCAAGCTTACCGCCGACATGAAGTCTCTGCTGCAGTCCTACCTGGTTGACATGGAGGGCTCTCGTGACTTTGAGCACGTTTCTCTGGGCTGCTCCTTTGCTCTGGAGATGGGTGGATCCGTTACTGGTACCGACCGTCAGCTTGCTTCTCTCAAGGCTGTCAACGATATCCCTACCGATACCGTTTCCGGCTTCCTGTCCCAGTACATGTGGCGAAACGAGTTCCGAGACGACGGAGCTGCTCTTACCCTCTCTTCTGGAGACGCGGCTTCTGATCTGCGATACAACTTCTACTCTCGAGTCGCTTCTATCACCGAGAAGCTGGACAACAAGGCTTACGTTGCTCCTGTGGAGGTCAAGAATCTCCTCTTTTCCGGTGCCTCTTACCTTTCCCGAGTTGGTCACAAGGGTGTTGATGCTGCTCGACTGCTGGTTCAGATCCCATTCCGAACCTTCTCTGAGACTTCCATCAAGACTGGTATCTCCATGTGGCTGTGGATTGCTTCCGAGATTCCCGCTCTGGAGTACGTGATCCTTGCTGAGGTCTACCGAGGCTGGGAGACTACTGTTCACGACCACGTGGGTCTGTACTCTCGAAAGCACGACATTCCTGAGGCTGATTACGCCCGAATGGAGTACGCTCCTTCCAACAAGAAGGAGATCGACCACGATTCTGCCGTGACTCTGCGAACTCTTGAGCCCCACCATGCTCTGGTCCGGTACATTTCGTCTCGATTCAACACTTTGGTCTACGACTCTCCTCATGTTCTCAAGCAGATCACCGTGTTCCTGACCACCGCTCTTCAGGGACTCCACCATGCCTCTCTGCATGCCCTGTCTCGAGAGACCCGATTCGAGCTGATTCTGCTTGCTCTGGATGTTCTCAATGTCCAGAACACTCGAGGATCGAAGGGTGCTGACCGACTCTTCCGACTCATCATCCGATCCGCTCTCACCTGGTTCGCCCAGCCTCCTCAGTGGCCCTTTGGAGGTAACCGTCTGCGAATGATTTCTGAGATCCGACTCTTCACCGAGGTTTCGGACATGCTCAAGAACGTGGGTGGTCGAAACGCCTCGTCTGCAGCCTACAAGGACCTGCTAGTGGCCTTCATCTCCGATGAGCTCATCAAGATGACTGCCTGGGCGGATCCTCTTCAGAACGGCGCCTTCAAGCCTCAGCACCGAATCGTGGCTTCTTCCATCTCGTCCAAGACTGTTCAGGACGCTTGGAACGTGGACCCTACTCTGGCTGTCTTCCTGGTCGAGCGATACGCCTCTGGAGATGGTGTCAAGCAGCTTGAGAAGCTCATCAATGCCGAGCCTCTGCGAATCATCAAGACTCCTCAGGCCGTTCCTTACTTCCTCCAGAACGCCACTCCCAAGACCAAACACTACCTGCTGTTGATGAAGCCCGTGTCTCCCATTTCTTCCATCAACCTGTTCTTGCCTGCCCACCGACCCGACTCTATCACTCTGCAGTACGCCATGCGATCTCTGGAGAGCCACGATGTTAACCTGGTCTTCTTCTACGTGCCCCAGATTGTCCAGCTGCTCCGATACGATCAGGCCGGCTACGTGGAGCGATACATTCTGGAGACTGCCAAGCTGTCGCAGCTGTTTGCTCACCAGATCATCTGGAACATTCTTGCCAACTCCTACAAGGATGAGGACTCTACCATTCCCGATCCCATGAAGCCCACTCTGGATCACGTGGTGGAGCGAATGATCGACTCGTTCAACGCCGAAGAGAAGTCCTTCTACGAGCGAGAGTTTGGTTTCTTCGCCGAGGTCACCGATATCTCCGGAAAGCTCAAGCCCTACATCAAGAAGACCAAGGCTGAGAAGAAGGCCAAGATTGACGAGGAGATCAACAAGATCAAGGTCGATGTTGGTGTCTACCTGCCTTCCAACCCCGACGGAACTGTCATTGACATTGACCGAAAGAGTGGACGACCTCTGCAGTCCCACGCCAAGGCTCCTTACATGGCCACCTTCAAGATCCGACGTGAGGTTCGAGCTATTGGTGATGATGACGAGGATGTCGATGAGGATGGTCAGCAGCTGACCACCACCATTGAGAAGTGGCAGTCTGCCATTTTCAAGGTCGGTGATGATTGTCGACAGGATGTGCTGGCTCTGCAGATCATCTCGGTCTTCCGATCCATCTTCAACTCTTATGGAATGGACCTCTACGTCTTCCCTTACCGAGTCACCGCTACTGCTCCCGGTTGTGGTGTTATTGACGTTCTTCCCGACTCCATTTCTCGAGATATGCTGGGTCGAGAGGCTGTCAACGGTCTGTACGAGTACTTCACCTCCAAGCACGGATCCGAGGACTCCATTCAGTTCCAGCGGGCCCGAAACAACTTTGTCAAGTCCCTTGCTGCCTACTCCGTCATTTCCTACCTCATTCAGTTCAAGGATCGACATAACGGTAACATTATGTACGACGGCCAGGGTCACATTCTGCACATTGATTTCGGTTTCTGTTTCGATATTGTCCCTGGTGGAGTCAAGTTCGAGGCTGCTCCTTTCAAGCTCACCCACGAGATGGTGCTGGTTATGGGAGGAAACACTCAGACCCAGGCTTACCGATGGTTCGAGGAGCTGTCTGTCAAGGCCTTCCTGGCTTGCCGACCTCATGCCGAGACCATTATCCAGCTGGTTCTGCCCATGTTGGACTCTGGACTGCCCTGTTTCAAGGAGCACACCATCCGAAACCTGCGACGACGATTTGTTCTGGAGAAGACCGAGGCTCAGGCCGCCACTCATTTCCGAGGTCTTATCAAGAAGTCCATCGAGTCTTTCTACACCAAAGGTTACGATGAGTTCCAGCGAATCACCAACGGTATTCCTTACTAAGCGGCTTCTTGTGCACTTGGTACTCTAAGGAGGATTGTATATGGGTTAATGTTATTATTTGATTGTATTTGATTCTAGATTCAATGTACGTATCGTACGAGTACTACGCTCTTGTCCCAATTGTAAATCAGTAACCAATAAGTTAACATCGTCATTATAATACATCATTCGTCACCTTTTCTGCTCAGAGCAGCAGAAGCTACTTACTGCAGGACTACAATCTATAGATCGGACTGGCTCCGTTTTCTCCATCAAAGACGTAAAAGTTGTCAATGGGAATTTGGGATCGGGCCAAGTAGTTGAGCACCTCCTGAGCAATACCTCCTCCCATAATCGATGCCGTAGTGGCAATCTCAGCGTCTTTGCTAGTAAGCACCTGCTCAACAACCTCCTCGGAAATGACACCCAGAGGCAGCTGCAGTTTCGAACATTGCTCCACACCCAGCTGGTGGAACTCCTGTACACTCAGATCACCCCATGACTTGCCGGGGTTAGTATGTTCGTACGTCCAGCCTGCAAACAGCAGAGGAACGTAGCTCGGGATTCGAGTCTTGTGCTTGGGTCTCATGTGCTCAAAGGGCTTCGGCGTCTGAATAGCCTTAAGCACCTCCTTGAAAGGCTTGAAAGACTGCTTGATAGAAGAACTGTAGTTGCCATTTTCCAACTCAACAGCTTCCACAAAGGTAGCTTGTGCGGGGATGGCCATAGGAGTGAGCTTGTATGCAGTCTCAACCTTGTAAGTGTACTCTCTGAGATCAACAAAGGCGTAGGAGAAGAGACCCGAAATGCCCACCGCAATGTTGGTGGTGTTAGTCTCTTGACAGAGGGTTGTAATATGCACAATCTCCGCGAGATTTGCCTGGGTGATGACCACCACGTCAAACTTGCCCACAAAATCCGCGTCGAGATCCAAAATGGCTTTATCCACGGTCTCCACGGTCACATGTCGATTCAGCTGTGAGATTCGAGGAAGCGCAGCTTCTCCTCGGTTTTTGCCCTCGTCGCCCTCCTGGACGAAAAACTGGGCTCCAAAGTCAGCCTCGGTGGTAACATGAGAGTCCACGATGGTCAGAGAGCCGATACCTGCCAGAACCAGGTCCTTGACGATTTCGTCAGCCACAGCTCCGACATTGATGAGTAGGATCTTGGAGTTACGCATTCGAGCCTGCGATTCCATGCCCCACAGTCGGATCTGCCGGTCGTAGAGCGCCACCTCGTCGGCGGAGATGGTGTTTTCCGTCTTGTCCGCGCTCGTATCCGTCATTATCGCTGTGTTATTAGTGTGGAAAGGTGAAGTTGAGATCATGAAACTCAAACGCGCTAATGCAGGGTAATGAGCACATGAAGTGGAGGGACAGTTACAAGTACGAGTACTGTACTTGTAGGGCAGAGAGGAGATACACGTGTATGTGTGTAATAAAGATATTGATATTAGTGTAGACCATCGGTTCTGTAACTTATTGGCTATTCCAGGGGATCAAAAGCCTGTTTTAGGTGTATTATTGATTAGTTGAAGTGTTCTATATTTTAGTTGAAAATTCTAACTAAAAACCAAGGAATCGACAATGTGAGATAATCTGAAAACGATACTATTTTTGACCAAGACCTACTCAAATGGCCACGTGACAGTTAATAATATCTATACCTGCCAATAGTCTTACTCTTTCACGTATATACCAGGTTTGAGGACCCTGGCGTGTGGCCAAAGCTTTCCTGGTTCAGGGTTCCGGTGCCAGGTAGACACACGAAAAATCTGAAACAACAACACGTTTACACACCTTGTAGTATTGCTTAAAAAGTCAAGTGTTTGGTATCATTCGAGAGCCCCAGATCTCGCGTACTAGCATACTCAGATAAAATCTTAGCCATCACAACAAGGCACATTACTAAGCAGAGTATCTGAAAGATGCGTATAATGAAAAGTACGCATGCAGGCATTGCTGCCAATATGGCCGGTATTATATAATAAATTACAATCCACACGCGACCTTTAATGAGGGTCACGTGGACCACCAACTGCCAATCCACTACTCGTAGTAGCTATGCCCAGACCTGTTAGCCCAGGCTAAAGATGCTTCCAAGTGACCAACATGTTTCTTCCACACCAATCTTGTGCACACAATGGCCTAATCTGGATGTATAAACAGTACAAAGAGGTGTTTACTAAGCTTCAGTGAAGGTGGTTTCGCGTGTGAGACAGTTGAAACAGTGCCAGCAGAAATAAGTCCAGTTACTGGCCTCACTTACACCTGAAAAAACTTCACACACAGAATTGCCAGCCTCTAAAAACAGACCTTTGTTTCTTCAAGTTCGTTTTTAAGACACCCCACAGAAACAGAGGATAAAGGGCAACCAACTTAATGGAATGTAAGCTTCGAGAGATGGTGGGATGGGTTCTTCAATAGCGATATAAACGAATCTGGATTGAGCTGGATTTTTGATATAATGTTCATATAGCTACCCAAAGTAATTGTACCAAATCCGATAGCCACGTCTCCACTATTACGCGAGTTTGAACGACGTCAATTTCCGACAGCCACAGGGCAAACCTTAACTTGATGCAGACACTCACTCACCACTTCATCTCTTCCTCACGACTTTCTGATCTTCATTCAGTCCCCCGACACCAGTTAAAATGGACATTGGAAAAATCCTGGACGTGACGCCGGAGCCGATTCTCTCGACGGACGCGGTGATCAATGCGGCCTCCGACAACCGCAGCATGGATTACTGTCTACCAGTCCAGATGGCCGAGTTTCAACGAGAGCTGACGGACCAGGTAGTCAATCTGCACTATTCCGACATTCTGCGGTTCTACGACACAATCAGTCCGACACAAAACCAGTCGTGCGCGCCCTCCGATTGGGCAGACTCTCTGGGAGCCATGTACCAGGACTCGTTACTGGTTGCAACCCATCCCTACCTGTTGGTGGACCACTACATGCCCCGGAGCCTGCTGTTGAAGGAGATCCCCGACAAGCTGGCGCGTACCAGTGCCAAGTTTGCCGTGCTGGGCGACATTGTGTCACTGCTGGAAAACAAACAGTACAATGTAGCTCTGTTAGCGCGGTCAGGAAAGACGCTGGATTTGGTGGAAGCGTTTCTACACGGCAAGCCCGTCTCGTTTGAGCGACACACGGGCCCATATCTGAGAGAGCCGTCGGCCAAGCAGCGAGCACACAAGACGACTATCCATGTCATGTCGTCATCGCTGCTGGAGAGTAGTTACAATGGTGATCACCGGTTTGATCTAGTGATTGCCTTCGACAGCACCTTCAATCCTGCAGAGGTGCATGTGGAGACTCTGCGAATGCAAAAACGAAATATCCCCGCGCCAGTTCTGCGGTTGGTGTCAAACCTATCGGCTGAGCATGTCGCATACAGCTTCGGGCTTACTGCCAACCCTGACAGAGTCTTTACAGAAGAGGTGATTGCGGCTCTGGTAGTGCTGAGAGACAAGTCAGGAACGATTCCTGCTGGAATGAAGTCGCTGTATCTACAGCAGCTCCAGCCATTGGCCTACTGGTTTGCGGATCTCTCTCTTCCCTGGCCACTCCCCGATCTGTCGCCCATTTCCGGATACTCCAAGTTGGACGTGGAAACCTCCATGGCCTCGTCGTATCACCGCCGATCAGCCATTCCTGGAACCGCCAATGATCCTACGGACACTTCTTCTCAACCCTCGAAACGATACAAGCTTGATCCTATCAGTGCAGACCATTTTGCTCCTCCACACGATTACGTACATGGTCGATGGACGGGGCTGACACAGGGACTGCTGGAGCAATACAACGCGCTCGTAGGCCGAGAGCGGCAGCTGGTCAATGAAATCGAGTCGCACAGATTGCTCGCAACCACACAGCAGCTCAAGATGGAGTCTCAGCAGGATGAGATTGCGCGTCAGGTACGACAACACGCGTCTTTCGAGGAGACTATCGGCAAGCTGGAGCGAAAAGTCGAACGTGGAGAATCTGATGCGGTTCGAAAGGAGGAGGCTGTTGTCCGGTTGCAGGATGAAGTTGCATCTCTGAAGGCCATCTTGGCCAGTGGAGAAGACGCTGAGATCAAAACCAAGCAGCAGGAGGAAATTCAGGCTCTGAAGACGAGTCTTCAAAAGGCCAATGCTACTGCCGATGCTCGGTCCAACGAGAACGATTACATGCGTACCGAGTACCAGAAGGCATCTGAGAGCGCGTCTGAGGCGTTGGCAAAGGTGGGAGTGCTTACAACCGAGCTTGCGGAGGCCAACCAGCGTGCCGACGGCGAGTATGCTGCTCTCAGAAAACTTACTTTTGACGAGGAGCGTGAGATTCGAGATTCGGAGATTGCAGAGCTCAAGGTGAAGGTGGAGAATTTGGAGGAGCAGCTCAAGAGACAGAGTGAGGCAGCCCCCAAGACGTCGCGCGCGAGGTACGGTGTGAGATCGAGCTCGGTTCCTAGACGAGCCCTTTCTCCTGCTGATGGGCCTAATACGCAGTCGGAGTAGACTTATGATGAACGATGATATGTATTATGTATAATAGGGGAATTAATTAATTACTGACGGATTTGTTGGCTCAACTTGTAGCTAGTTTGAATGCAATATATTACTAATACAGAACCGGTGCCGGTATGTGTTTTCCTTCCTTGTATGCTTACTCCTTGCACCACAACTTGACGGTCCGATCCCAACCACAAGTAGCAAAGTACTCGTTCCCAGGACCCAGATCCATCCCCATGATTCGATCAGACGTCTTCCACCGTTTCGCCAGAGCCCACGAGTCGGCGTTCCAGATGTTGAAGTCGCCATCGTAACCTGTGGTTGCAAGGAACGAGCCCGACTCGTCAAACTGGACACTCGATACAATCTTGGTATGTGCAGGGATTGTATGAGTGCATTTTTGAGCACGTAGATCCCAGATTTTGACAGATCCATCAGCAGAACCAGAAGCCAGATAGTATCCGTTACTCGACCATCCTAGACTGTAGATTTCTCGGATGTGTCCCTCCAGAGTCTGAATACTTCGTCCAGACCGCATATCCCACACTCTGCCTACTGCATCCAACCCAGCAGACGCCACGAGAGCTCCATCCGGATGAAAGGCAACAGAGTGTACTCCTTTTGAATGTCCTTCTTGAGAAAGCAGCTTGGTACCGCTCTCCACGTCCCAGAGTGCCCAGGTGTAATCGTAGGATGCAGTAGCAGCCCATTGACCGTTTGGATGAACATCCAGACCGGCAATACGACCCTTGTGTGCCTCAGAAATGGTTCGACAAGCCGTCTGTTCCTCTCCTCCTGTACTCGGGTCCCAAAACAACAGCTTTCCTTGCCCACAGCCACTCAGTAGGATGTTACGGGCCCATTTCAATGCACTCACTTTATCCACGTGCCCTCTCAAAATGGCCTTGGTATTCAGATTAGGAACATCCATAAGTTTGATCTCGCCGTTCCACGATGATGCAGCCAACAAGGAGTTGCTTCCAAAAGCCACAGCTCCTGCTGGACGTGTCGAAACAAACTGAGATCCGAGAAGCTGATACTGCTCAATGGGAGCCATCTTCTCTCGCCGAAGATTCACAGTCTCCACAAGAGACATTTCCGACTGTTTCTTCTGTGTTTCAAGTCGTTTTCTTGCTCTCAGAATACTGTCGGTTGTGATTTTCCTTCTTGTTTCCAGCAACTCTTCACTTCCAGGTGTGAAAAATTCCTCATCGTCCATAGAAACGTCAGAATCGCTCTCATCATCCTGAACATCTTGCCGATCAAACTCATCCACCATTAGCTGGCCCAGACGAGCTCTTCTATCTGCCTTATCCTCTGCGAAAAGAGTAATAGGCTCCTTCAGCGATCTCAGTTTGGCCCTGACATCCTTATCGTCTGTCGGAACATGCAAGTTTTTGAGAATGTCTGCTCGCCGTTGTTTTTCCAGCAAATGACGGGCGGCAACGGCCTCTTCTCTAACCGAAGAAGAGTCCACCGTCGTTTTGATCGACTCCAGATCCACAAGTTCCATGTTGGTGATGAAGACAATTAAGTTGGGAGGTGCAGAATTAGTACATGTGATTAGTAAGGCGATGGGGATTGATATATCAGTTGTATGATAACAGACAAGAGTAAAAAAAAGCCGTTAGAGTCTAAGATTTTCCAAATATGTTGAAACTCAAACAAAGGCAGTCATTCTGTAAATTCAGGTTACGAGTACAAGTATCACCCAATCTCCTCCATAAGATCCCCACCACTGCCCTTAAGGTAATCCTAAATTGGACTACAAAGTGCTGACAAAAACAAACAAAAAACGGTGGTAAGTTCGGCGGAGAAAAATTGTTTCAGAAACCGCACATTAACGACGCGTACACATCGTCAATAAAGTGACTCCCACCTGCCTTACATTCACATGATGAGAAAGTAGTAATAAACTCGTTCGGAGTTTAGCTCTAAATGCGGAAGTGTGAAGGAAGTATGCAAGGGATAACAGGGTACAGTAGTGGAAGGCTCCCAATGAGCTCAGAGACATGGTGAACTTCAGTCTAAAGCATTCTATACAAACAATGTATTCAATCATGGCAATCCCATGTCATAACCTCCACTAGGGTTCGCTATTAGCCCTCAAACCTGCCCAATAATAATACGCACAGAGATCGCCTAAGCAAGTTCAAACTGAAAACGGTGAGGCTATTTCTGGAGCATATATATAGAGAGAGGGGACTATAGAGTGTAAAGAAGGCAACAGAGAGTTATTTGGGTTGCCGGAAGGCGTCTAATGTATCAAAAATTTCCTGAATAAGTCATTTACGCAGTTCTGGCCGTTCTAAGGTCTCAAATGTCCATTGGATAAACCCCGCGCACAACCGCATCCATGCATTCCCCGGAGTTAATATCTCACCTCCTGATATCTAGATGCAGTTTCGAAAGCTAAAGTGGTTACATGCACTACGGATCACAGGCGGTAAGCATCCGACTCACAGACCACTTGTTTTGAAATCCCCGCAACCTCTTCTTCTGTTGCACACCACCACAAACAAGACCCAATCACAACAATGGCAGTCCCACACTTGGAGTGTCTGCAGAAATGCGTACACGAGCTCCATGCTCAGTTGCATCAGCACTACCATGAATTCCAGGCCTCTCCAGTTGCCTACCTTCACTCAAAGCACGATTGCGTGAGAGCTGAGGTCATTGAGCATTTCAAGAATGCCACAACCTACGAAAAGTGAGTATTGATGGAGTACAAGACCTTGCAAGCATTACTAACCCAGAATTCGAGATGCGGTATTTATTGTGTGAGTATTTATACCATGACAGCCACAATGTGACATTCAGAAACGAGACATGCAAGTCACATGATACACCATGGAAACCCCGCAAGGTGCAATTGACGCCACCAGATAGATAGTGCCCAACTAGTGACGTTCTGGAGCTATGGTTCTTATCGGGCTACCAATCTAAGACCCAAGGCAGATGCTTGTTTTGATAGAGGTCCCACACCTCCCAGTGAAGGCATGGATACACGCAGGGTGAAAACATCATAACAACACATCAGACCAACGCTTACATGACTGTCAATGGGTTCGGGCCTGAACTGAACCTGTCACATTCTGCATGTCAGATCTGCACGCCAAGAGGGCCAAAGCTCGTTCAATCAATACTAACACAGTGTCATTCTCACTACCCTTGGCAACTTCCTTTCTTTCATCCACAATCTTTTCGCTGATGGAATCCAAAACACATTCCGTTTCCACGCAAGAAAGGTAACCAAAAAGATTCTTAACATCCCCTTCATTAAGGCGAAGGTCGACAAGGAGACCGGAGCGGTGATTGAGAAAATCCAGAATGACATCATTGTCCGAATGCCTGGTACCCAGATCTTCGGTACTCTTCCCAAGGAGGGTATGACCAACAAGGAGGTCATCACCGAGATGTCCAAGTACCACGATATGAAGCGAACCTTCTGGGAGCAGGGTCGTGTCAGTGGAGCTGTCTACCACGGAGGCAAGGAGCTCACTGATCTGCAGGCTGAGGCTTTCTCCCAGTTCACAGTGGCCAACCAGCTGCACCCTGATGTCTTCCCCGGAGTCCGAAAGATGGAGTCTGAGGTCGTCGCCATGGTTTTGGCTCTGTTCCACGGCCCCGAGGGCTCTTGTGGAACTTCTACTTCCGGAGGAACTGAGTCTCTGCTTCTGACTTCTCTGGCTGCCAAGATGAAGGCCTACAACGAGCGAGGAATCACCCATCCCGAGATCATTGCTCCTATTACTGTTCATGCTGGTTTTGACAAGGCTGCCTACTACTTTGGAATGAAGCTACGACACGCCCCTGTCGACCCCAAGACCATGAAGGTTGATCTGAAGGCTGTGCGACGAATGGTCAACAAGAACACCGTTCTTCTGGTCGGATCCGCCCCCAACTACCCCCACGGTATCATTGATGATATCGAGGGTCTCTCTGATATTGCCCTAAAGTACAAGATCCCTCTGCATGTGGACGCTTGTCTGGGTTCCTTTATCGTCCCTTACCTTGAGCGAGCTGGCTTCGACAAGATTCTATTTGATTTCCGAGTTCCTGGTGTCACCTCTATTTCTTGCGACACTCACAAGTACGGATTTGCCCCCAAGGGTTCTTCAATCATCATGTACAGAACCTCCGAACTTCGACATTACCAGTACTTTGTTGCCCCCGACTGGACCGGAGGTATCTACGGTTCCCCCACCCTTGCTGGCTCTCGACCTGGAGCCATCATGGTCGGATGTTGGGCCACCATGCTGTCAGTCGGAGACAATGGATACTTGGAGTCTTGTAAGGAGATTGTCGGAGCTGCAAGAAGGTTCCGAAAAGCTGTGGACCAGGAGATTCCCGATCTCCAGATCATTGGTGATCCTCGAGCATCTGTCATTGCCTTTGGTTCCGACTCTGTCAATATCTACGATCTTTCCGACGCCATGAGCAAGAAGGGATGGCATTTGTCGACGCTGCAGAACCCCCCTGCTGCCCACGTTGCCTTCACCAAGCCTGCAGTGGCTGCCGTAGATGATCTGGTTGCCGACCTCAAGAGCTGTATTGCTGATATTAAGAAGGCCGGCAATGCCAAGGTGGAGGATGGAACTGCTGCATTTTACGGTGTGGCGGGATCCATCAAGACCGCTGGTGTTGCTGATCGGCTGGTGTGTGGTTTCCTTGACGGTCTGTACAAGTTGTAGATACTTCTTGGTATCGCTTAGTTTTCTTGAAGATAATAAATGTATTAGTATGATTAAAATGGGCATTTGATAGAAGTTGTAATCTCATACTCGGTAATCTCCTCCTATAACACCGAACTCTATTTTGCTCCACCTCATATTCATGATGACTGAGCTTATTTCCCTCATCAAACGTCATGTCGTTACTGAAGGAGAAACACATCAAGTACATCCAGACCTTGGACGACCACACCGACAGTCTAGCATACTGGCTAACAGAGCATTTGCGACTCAGTGAGTATCTTTTCGACCCCCTTTCCGCTCTTCATCCCCTAACACAGATGGTCTCTACTGGGGTCTTAATGCCCTTGATCTGATGCATGCCAAAGACGCCCTTCCTCGTGAAGAAGTGATCAAATTCGTGCTGAGCTGTCAGAAACCGAACGGAGGATTCGGAGCTGCGCCCAACCACGATGCTCACATCACCTTCACACTTTCGGCCGTTCAGATTCTTCTGATTGAGGATGCTCTCGACAAGATTGATGCTGACCAGATTGCTGACTACATTGTCTCGCTGCACAACAAGGAGACTGGTGAAGTCTCTGGAGACGAATATGGCGAGGTGGATACTCGGTTCCTTTACATTGCCCTCAACTGCCTGTCTATTTTGGGTAAGCTGGATCGGCTGAACGTTGATGCTATGGCCAAGTGGATTGCCTCGTGTCAGAATCTCGATGGTGGATTTGGAATGGTGCCTGGTGCAGAGAGTCATGCTGCCCAGGCTTTTACATGCATTGGAGCTCTCACAATAGCTGGAAAGCTGGATCTGATAGATGGAGACTTGGCTTGCTGGTGGCTCAGTGAACGGCAGCTACCAGAGGGAGGACTAAATGGCCGACCAGAGAAGCTGCCGGATGTGTGCTATTCGTGGTGGGTACTTTCATGCCTGGCCATGATGAAGAAGCTGCATTGGATCAACCGGGAGAAACTACGAGACTTCATTCTGAAAGCTCAGGATGAGGAGGACGGAGGTATTGCCGATCGAGAGGGTGATGTGGCAGATGTGTTCCACACAAACTTTGGTCTTTGTGGCTTGTCACTGCTGGGCACCGATGGTCTGGATCAGGTGAACCCTGTCTACTGCCTTCCCCAGAAGACTATGCATAGAGTCAAGCAGGATCCTTGGAATGGTGAGGATCGAAGCAAGTAACGGATTAGGATATGAATGAATAATGGGACAATCAATACCATGTGAATCGAGGAGACATGTTCTACGACAACCAACGCCCCACAACTCAGGTACTGCTTAGAACTTGGCGCTTGTAATGTAAGATCCACACCATTACTCGCGTTATAGGAGCGTTGGAATCGTAAGAGCACCTGGTGTTATCGTAGTATCAGATCATCAAGTCGTAAGATATCAAAATGATCAGATAGAAAGACTCGACTTATCGTATCATTTGGTGAGTAAGCACATCTGATATCGTAAGACCCGTATCACGTTTCTTACGCTTTGGGAAAATGGAACCACTAATGGCACACTTGCACCAGTTCTAGACCATCATGCGATATCAAAACGTTCAATATGTCGCCACTTTCCCTAAAGTTGTTCGGTCTTATGCAACTATTCAATCCGATGTTTCCGTTCAGGGAATCGGTTTCCATTTGCCAAGAAAAATGCAGTCTAACACATGGGCTCACTGGTCTTCGGTACGATTCTAGAACGATTTCTTTGATGCAGGTTCACATGTTGCTCCCGATGTATTTGCCCAAGCAGGTTATACAACTTGAAAGCGGATTGACCGAATTGGAGAACTACGGGCCTGTTTTGTTAATCAGGCTACTCGTACCAGTAGCTGCTCTAACCTTAGTGAACTAACCATAGCTTCGGGAAGAATATTAGGGTCCGTTATACACACTTTACTTTAACAATATTCAACACCAAAACACTATCATCGTAACCAGTCAGAAATACCCCCAAAACCCCACCGGCTCTTATTTCCTACAAAATTTCTAATATTCTCCGCTGTCCTGTAACTCACCAATGCAGAGAAACGTCTGGACGCAGATATGCGCACGGAATGCAGCTGTACGATGTACGACTGCAGGGTCTCTTCCGGAAACAGCCCGCGCCACGTACATGTGGCTGGTATCAATGATATGCAGCTAATTCCGTGATATTCGTTCCGTATCCTTTCTGTTTCTTAAAATCGGGTGGTTATCCGGGAAAATACGCCTACTCTGGTAAGCTCATCGCGCCAGTTTTACAATTCACTTTAGTGTAATTTTAGTGGTCTTGTAGGTTAACCTTGAAAGTGGCCTGTTCAAGGACAAACATTGGAAGGATAGGAATATGCGGAGAGAGAAGGATTTGAAGTGAAATATTTTTAGTTATTCAAAAGTGTTCCGGACTTATCGTACCTTGTTATGGAAATCGATATGAGATTGGAAATGAAGAATAGCTGCTGGGATGCGAACGTTCAACTCGTCTCTCTTTACAGTATGTCAATGTTGAAGCCCGTCGTACATTAAAATGACAGCTGGAAAAGAGAGATTATGCTTTTGAATGACAGTTCACATGAATGTACAATACGCCCCTTCTTTCACGCTATTTATAAGAGGCTCCAAGTTGGTTTTACATGATGACTGTTAGCAGCACCTGAGCACTCTCATCCAGATGATTTCAACAGCACGACAGCAGGCTACTTTGTAATAGCAAATACAAATACCAACAGAATATCCAGACCTTTACCTCACCAGAAATATAGAGAAGTTCGAAAATTGCAAGCATATATTTTCACATCCGCATTTTCAGTACAAAACGTTAACGAGGATAAGCTATGATTAGACTCTAGCATAGGGGCAAAGGAACTGGGGAAAGGAACAGTCTCAATGATCTGAATTTTTGTGCTGTGTTCGAAAAGTGTATCAGAAGCCATGTATCCAAGTTACAACTCCACACACAATGAAATGTCCCCGTATTGCCTGGTACTTTTATTTTAGTCCCAACTTAAAGTAACGGATGTCGTATAGAATAGCCTAGTATGGCCAACGATGCATGACAGAGGGGAAGCGAATGATGAAATATAGGAGAGGGGTAGAATTACAGATATTTTGCACACTGTTATGTGGGGTACTAAGAACAATAGTGATTTGTTTTTCATAATAATTTTATTGCTAGAATGCGAAACATGCCAGAAGCAGAACGACTGACACATTTATAAATATAGTGATAAAAGATCCGAGGTAGAGAAGAGTCAAGAGAGAAAGAAAACAGGGCAGCAGCCATTGAGAACCAATGTAGACAAGTAAGTGGAGTAGAAAAGTCACGTTTTCGTAAGATTCCAGAGTCCTTTGCAGGCTAAGTGGTTGTGTTGGCTGCAATGTGGTGTGTGGTAGTTCTCTGAATTGGTAGTTCCTCCGGGGATTGATTATCAAGTGCAAAATGACTTGTTGTTTGATGTAATTGAGCATGTTTAAAGAGCAGACTCAGGCTTCTTGTCCATGAAGCGGGGATCAAAGGTGGAGTGGCCAAAGCCCTGGTAGATACCGGCTTCCTTGTCAAACTTGACTCGCTTGTAGGCGTAAAGACCAAAAGCCCAGCCCAGAACAGGGGTAAGCCATAGAGCAAGGGTCTTGATGTTACCAGCAGTTCGCACAAGATCTCGTCCGTGGGGAAGGTAAGAGACACTGTGCTTGACGAAGGGGTTGACGGCGAAATGGGGTCGAGAGGGCTGCATTGTGGTTTTGTTTTAAGTGATTTGAAACTGAGAAGATCAGGTGATGTTGTATAATGGGGAGATAACTAGCCACACTGGGCTTCCTATTTATACTTGGGGGTGAACACGAGGTATGGAAGACATGGCCTGATGTCGCACACAAGGTTTCTTTGTCTGGACACTAGCCACCGGATTTCAGCCACCCGCGTCGCATAAAATATGCATGCTTACTTCCGTGGGCCGGAGAGGACCCACACTGCGCCACAGTAGAGCCTAAGCCAAAAGCTAGTTTGCTGTCAATTTGTGGCGCAACTGTGGCTAAAATAGATAGCCGTTGGGTTAAGCTGACGGAACTAGCTACACATTTCTACTAAGGGGCCACATTTGTCTCAATGAAGAATGAAAAACATCAATACACGTGGCTGCATACATTCAGCACAAGCAAAACACTTCTTCCCCACTTTACACACTCCCTATACAGCAACACAGATCAGCTTTGTAAATAAGGTTGTCTCACGCAATAGTTACAATGGGCTCATGTGCCGCATAAAACATTGCGCCATTGAATATGGTCTCATGTTGCACATGGTACGATGATAGGAGTCCATGTCAAAACGAGAAACTTGCTGGCCAGAAAGCGATGGTAAGATCACAAATGATCCAGTTGCTTTCAATGTGGAACTTTGTAAGTCGGGCTTTTGCTGGATTCCTTTTTCTGCGATTGGGTTGCTCTCTCCTCCCTATCTTGTCTTGGAAGACACGAAATGTAAAGCGCAATTGTGTGCGTGTAGTTGTAATGTAATTTCTTTTGCAGACCTCGATCACCATGTGAGACAAAGGTGTCTGCCCTTGGGGCGATTTGTCAGGCCTGCCTTGCTGTAGAATGTCGAAGTTCTCACAGGGTCGGTTGTATTTTCACGTGTCGAAACGAGAGAGACTGTTGCAGCTCTGTGTGTAGTTGATCATACTCACCATCTCCTAAGTTGTCAATTCCATCTGGCGTCGTATGGCATCGGAGACCTTACCTCACTGTGTGCCTTTTCTTTCAAAAGTCACTAGCCACAACAGTTGGTATGGCAACCCCTAGTTATATATGCATTTTGAAAGAAGGCGTATTGCTGTATTCGGAAGTAAGCGGCACGGTGGTAACTGCAGTATTTGTTTGATTACAGTGAGCAGATTGGAATTTCCAACTGCTCCAGTTCTTTCTCCTTTTTGCTGATCTTGTAGCTCGAAAACTGTTGTTCGGACTTAACCTCCTCCTTGCAACACCACACACAGCTACCATTATCACCTCCAGAGAAACAGAACCAGACTAGAGACCTGGCTACTCCTGATTCCGAATACCCAGGTCTCTTTCTAACACTTGATCTGCATTCTAAACGCCGCTGAGAGCAAATGGCGTGAGACAAGCCACTTCCCCGCGTACTAGCCACACTGCTCCCGAGCCACAGTCTCCTCAACCTTGTCCCTCGCTTGACTTTGTGTTTTTCCGATGGAGACAAAAGGAATGTGAATTTAATAACCAGACCTTCTTTAGCTACTTGCCACGTTGTGGTCTTTCTGAGTTGCTGGGTCTGTTGGTGTCTGTGTCGTAAAGTCCTGTTGGTTGCCATTAGGGAGGTTACTTGTACTACTCTTCCTCAATTGCTGTGTACTGTTTCTAAAGATTCCGAGTGTCCTAGCTTCCATCCCTGATAGTGGTAATAGCAAGGGTATCCATATAATTATCCATATCTTCTTAGTTCTAAGTCATACCTCTAAGTTGTCCTACCGCAACTCTCATGTTGGTGTCTGATGTAAGCTGCAAAGTCTACAGACGACGTTCACCTGTGTGAACACATTTAGTTTTGAGACATACTCTCTTTCCATGTTGGTCACGTGCCCGAAATTGCTTTGAGAAGGTACCTGTCCTACCGAGACTCATGCACAAGACCCCAAGCGCTCTGACGAACAATATAGAGGTTCATACGGAATCTTTTCACTGCGAGTGGTAAAAGTATTCATAATAAATAGTCGTCGTAGTCACCTGTGGAGTTCAGTGGATCATTGTCTTAATATTATGGTCACCAGTGCCACCCTCTCCACGCGGTGTATACGGGTCACACCGAAAGAGATACAGTATCTGCGGAAGGAGTTTATATTTGATTTCCTCTAAGGAATGCCATAAGATACACACCCCAGAGATCACAAAGCGTATTATTTCAATCTCAACTGATAGGAGAGTCAAACTGAGCGCGCTCATTACTACGTCTCCCTATGCTCTGCTCCCCACGTCTCATCATACCTTCTCTATCATTAAAAGTACATTTTGCGCTTAGCCGCATTGCCATCCCGCAATTTATCAGCTAGCAGAAAGAGCCCAACTGCCCTGACACCATTTTGTTTTGCTTCTTCTAACCCAACAATCGCATAGTCATCTCAACTGCGGCAAAAGTACCAGCGGAGGCAGGAATTGCTCGCAGAAGAGTAGGAGACAATCCTCTGAACAAACCAGAAACTCTATCCGTCTTCAGAGTCTGTCTCAACGCATCCAAAGCTCCCTTGTACTTGGGGTGGGTGAACGGGTCACTCTGGACCTTGGACTTGATAACATCCAGAGGGTAACAAGAAAGCCACAGAACCTGACCAGCCAGAGCTCCACACGACAGCAACTGCCATGCGGGTAGGTTCTTTCTTTCGGTGTTAGTTCGCTCACAGACCTGCTTGATCAGGAACTCAAACGACAGAAACCACATTCCGTATCCTTGGGCCTCTCGCAACAAAGTCACTCCAGCTCCTCTGTAGATACCCTTGAGTCCATAGTTTCCATAGACCTGCTTGAACATTCCAACGACACCCTGATGAGTGGTTGACTTAGTGGTCTGTGCCAAAATACGCAACTGTTCAATGGGAGAAGCTACAATGGTGTTCACCACACCAGCAGAGGCTCCAGCGAGGTAGATCTGCGGGTAAGTCAAGTCAAAGACATTGTCTGACTTTTTGCCATCCAGACGCAAAAAGAACCGCTTTGCCTCGTGAAAGGTGTAGAACTGGATCGAGACACATGCTCCAACTCCAAAAAGAGGTCCACTGGTTCCTCTGTAGAAGGCCAGAGGTCCTTCAGTAGCCAAGGTTTTGGTAAAGGCCTCAAGCGGCGTCTTGTACTGGCCGGTCTGGATTCGCACCTTGACCAGATCAAACGGCTGGCCGATCAGCACCTGAGCTGCTCCTCCAACAAAGCCAGCAGTGATATCTTTCAATTTTCGAGTGATTGAGTCGTCCGACATGGTTGTAATGATGCGTGTGTATGTCGACTACCGGAAACAAAGAATCACTTTTTGGTTAATGAGCGACAATATATGTTGCAGTTTTTCCACCCGAAATCGTCGTTGTAAACGTCAGATCACAACCCTGACACAATATTGAAACAGGGCTTATCATGCATCATGCATTGCAGAATGTCACGTGCTTTGACGAAAATAAATGGAGGGGTAGTGGGGGCGCGTAAACGAAGATGTATGAATATATGTGAACAATATTATTATTTGGACGTTAATAGATGGAAAGCAGACTTGATGACTGCTTCAGATAAGCTGACTCTTCGCTGAACAAATAGTGCTGTCTTCGGTGGTGGAGGTTAATGAGTGACCAGGATGGGAAGGGAGAGGTGTGCTATATTGTTCATACGCTCTGATAGAGGAAAACCAAGAAAAACTATTGAATACCGGACATGTGTCACGGAGGAATATAATGGGTGATAGCAAACTATTTATAGAGAATTTAATCAATTTATACCATAAATTGAAGAAAATAACCAAAATTAGTGATAAATTAGGTATGATCACCAACGTATCCTAGTACGCGTTGGTTGACGAAAGGAGCGTAATTACCCCCAGTCATACTTGCCCAATATAACTCTCTACATCTCGAACCCTGCATGAGATACGATCCATACCCTTGTCGAGTGAAACAGCTGTGCATGGATTAAGTGGGCCAAGACAACCGAGATGAGCTGACCACCAGTCGTCTCAGCATGGGAATGAACAAAAAACAAGATATCATGTCTTCTTCCGCAATAAAACAATTCACAAATACGCATTGACTAGATAAACATGTCCTCTCACTGTCCCTGCTTCCGGAACCTGCTTGCCTTCCTTGAACGAGACTTCATGATACTGTCCAGTCTTAGTCTGGAGTGGGCCTCTCTGGTATGCTCTTCCCAATGGGCTTGCAATTCAGCCTTGAACTTCTCATGGAGCAAATGAAACACTTGTGCGTGTTCTGAACGCCTCCAAACCTCGGGGGGAAGATTGTGTGGATGAATAGCGGCGACAGCGATAGTGACATCAGACAGATAGCTCACTGCAACTTCTTCATCAGTAGCATCTGCCAATCTCTCCTTCACCATAGGATGACTCAACCAGTTGTAGTAGAGACTTTTCTGCATGAAACTCGGGGCATGCTCATGGTAGAGCTTGTAGGCGAAGAGGTCCCGTTCTGGAGTGTCCTTATTCAACAGACGAGAGACCTGTCCAAACTCAGGTAGAGCTGTTACCAGCGTCACCAGTAAAACCAAAGTAGGAAGTATCTGGAGTAGCATGTGGTTGACAGACGACATCTACGAAATTACTGTCCACTGCATACTGATAACGATA
Organism: Yarrowia sp. E02; assembly: GCA_017639365.1. Classification (NCBI taxonomy): domain Eukaryota; kingdom Fungi; phylum Ascomycota; class Dipodascomycetes; order Dipodascales; genus Yarrowia; species Yarrowia sp. E02. Next base: position 3,945,495 of record JAAQQX010000001.1, read on the forward strand.
ACAGGGGCTAGAGCAGATTGCCACCACACTAACGTAAACCTACTCAAATATGTGAGACATTGATCACTGGATAACGAGGTGGGGTTCCTACTGAGATAACAATCATACAAATATATTAATGTTCATGTGAAAAACCGGTAATGTACCAGTGATGGGGTCGTAGCGCCACAATGGGCTTTACTCATACTTAATATCTCCGATTCTGTCAAGAATAGAAGGAGCTCGCTGGTAAGGATCCAGGTCCCACCACTGCGCTCTGAGTCTCTTGGTGATGTCCGTTCGCTTGGCCAGGACCTCCTTCTCCTGCTCGGGAGTAGAAGCCTTGATCCAGGCCACCGTGTTCTGCTCCATCTCCTCGTACAACTTAAGACGGTCCTCCTCAAGCTTCTTTCGGGTCTCGGTGTCCTCGGTCTTAGCGGCCTCTCCCTCCTTGGGCTCCACGTAGACGTACTCGTAAGGGTCGTTGCCGCCCATGTCCTTGGGAATGTTGCTGATATCGACGAACTTCTCGACGTCCTTGGTGTTGCTTGTGAAGTGAATCTTCTTGGCAATGACGGGATCGAGCCAGGGTCGGATGATCTTCCAGATACCGGAGAAGACCCAAGGGGCCCGGTGGACCAGCAGAACTCCCAGACACTCGGGGTAATGGGCCTCGAAACACTGGATCACAAACTTGACAGCGTTGTAGTCCATGTTGGACAGACCGAAGCCCTTCATGTCAAACACCACGGTGGCGGAGTCAACAGGCTCATGCAGCATCAGACGCGTAGTCTCACAGATATGGACAGTGAACTTCTCAATGGTGGCCTGAGTCTGCAGCCTGGGGTTGTGGTTGACAGGTCGAGCGTGGACGATAGGTCGGCCCTCCTTATCGTTTCCGTGGATGAAGCACTTTTTGGATCGGAACTGGAGCAGGAAGTCGTCGTCTCCGTCTCGAAGAGCACCAGCCTCTCCCCACAGCTCGGTCTCGGCAACCTTACCGTCAAATACTCGCCAGTGGAAGGTCTTGGCCATCATGGCCAGGGCCTTGCCAACGTCCCACTTTCGGGCTCTCAGAAACCGCAGCAGCAGGTTGTCAGGAGAGTCGCCGTGGACCATATTCCAAAAGGCGGTTCGCAGCTGCTCAATGGACATTGTCTTTCGCACCTCGGCAAAGGCAGCCAGATCCAGCACGCTCACGTCATCAATGGAGGTTCCGTGCTTGGCCGCAGCAGCCTTGCCGGCCTCAAAGTCCATCTCCTGCACGGCTCGAGTCACCTCCTTGAGATTCTCGTCATCCAGAGCTCCAATGGCAGCCATCAGATGGGCCCACATATCTTTGAGCTGGGCGGTCTGCTCGGGCGTCAGATTGCCCATTCGTCCGGGAAGAGCGGTCACCATGGTTGTGTCGTCGGTGATGTCGCGTTTTGGGGGGTTGGAGAGTGAAGAACCGCTACTCATACTTATACATGCACAATGTCTGTGATTAGCTCGGTTGTTTGAGCTAAATGGCGGGGAGGCTACTGAAAGGACGTGTTTGGGAGACTGAGGGGGCGAGCCGCTGACTTATATATATAGTTGCGTCTCGGGGTTTGTGTAACAAGAGCCATTTCCGGAGCCCTCTCCTATTTATTTTTCACCTCCTGTCACACACGTATCATAGGTCATTCTCATCGCTGTCAACGCAAGCAGCCAGCATAACAAATAATACTCTATGCGCATACGTTACACCCTAAGTATATGAAGGGGCGGACGCACCCCCTGTCCTCGTTAGCACCCTCCAACAAACTACTGTGGTCGTGTGGACAAATTGGGTAACTGCAAGGTAGCCCAATCATTCATTCGGCTTCTTTCGCAGCCCGTCAGGTCTATATTCGTTTTAATCCACCATTCTTATAATATATTGGTATAAAATCTAAAAGCCTAAGAACAAAGGGGAAGGGAAAGGAGATGCAGGACCCCAACGCTGGGTGAAGATGAGCCGAAACGAGGCGCAGGCGCAAGAAACGTTGAGACCGCACAAAAACGCGTCTTTTTCAAACGTGTTTAATAGGAAATCAATCATATATATCTTGATGAACTTCTGTCGATCACTCTTTTGACATGGTTGCTCCGTGAAGCCGATCCAACCTCCGATTGTCAAAGTTAACATGTCTCACTCCGTGTGGGGTAGACGTTAGATCCTGATGAGCTGAGGGGCGCCATGTGATTAGAAAAGGTGGAGGAGGTGGACGAAAACGCGTTTCCCCGGGATTTTCTGGGTATTAAATTTCTTCGAATTGATGTGGTTTTTCCGGTTGACAGCAGTACAACGCGACATATTCTGAATTTCAATTTTCACCCAAGGTTTGCATGTCGGAACTCGGAGAAACATTTATGCTGCCACCCTGCCCAACTCCACACACGGTTCCAAGCGCTTTTTGACGCTATCACACCAAATGCCTGTGGCCTTCGGCTGCTTCTGAGGGCGGGGGAAGACGCCAGGGGAGTGGGGGGAAGGGTAAGTGCGAAAGGTGGAAAAGCTGTCTATTTATATATTCTGGATTTCTGGCTAATATTACGAGATATAATGCTGATAATTCGGTGGAAGGTGTGGATGAAAGGAAGAATACTAATTTTATTGTCCACTGTGGTATTGAACCCTTGTAAAAACATGAAACACGTCCTGGCTAGCGGAGACCGTAGGCACCACCTGAGAATACTTGTGGTTTGTCCTTTGACAGGCTGCAACTTGACAGGGCTGTTCACACGTTGCTCGGGATAAAACAACGCATACAGGCGGATGAGTTAACACCACAAAACAAAAAGGACACCGTCTGCTTTCTCATTTTTCTTCACTACAGTCAACCATCAACTTATTATATACGACGCTCATGTTGTCTCAGGATGGCAAATGTGAGGTGAAGGCAGAAGCTGCAATTACTGTAAAATCATTCGTGACAGAGAGGAGTCGAAGAAACAAAGGGCACACTATGTCGCATATCTACGTACTTGTTCCTATAACTTCTCGACAGTATATATTTAAAAAAGGACTAACCCGCCTCACACAAAGTCTACACCTATCAAAGTTCCCGATAATGTGCCTCATGGTCGACTCTTAGACTTGCCCAAAGTGTGATAGTTAGGCCGCGATTCTTGAGATGTCGTGCCAACCAACAAGGAGTCATTGTTATTCGGGCACCTGAAAATAAATAAATAAATTATTTTCTATCAGTGGCTCAATTGGATCACTCATGTTTAATTGAGTGGTGAGATAAGAGGTTATTAAAGAAATAGTGGTGGATATCAGCCTTTCTCTTAGCACAGACATGTAGATAAGAAAAACCTTTACCAAAAACGATAACCCATATAATTGACCTGTAACTGACCTGTTTGCACTCGGATAACGTTTCAATAGGGATAACGACTGGTTACTCAGTGGGGTTCGATAAGATCCACCTTTGCGTATGAATGTTTTAAAGTTATCTCTCCACTATATCATCCCTCTAGGAGGTATACTAATCCTCTAATGGGGAATTTAATTATATAATTAGATAACCAAGTCTTTCTTCTTTTCACTGATACTAGTTATATTACACTCGCACCTCTTCTATCTCTTCTATCTCCCTCTACCTCTTTTACACTCCTAACTCTCACCACTCCACTTGCCACTCTCACCTCACCTACCAAAGTTTAATTTCGTGTTTCAAATATGCTGTCAGAGAGCCCCTCCTCCTCCTTCGCTACAGCTATGGATAGCGATTACGGAATCCAGTCAATTTTGTCGGACGACGATCAAGACTCCTGGCACGAAATTGACGCGCCTCTTCTTGAGCGTCCCACCTCGTCTGGGTTCGTCATGCCAGCCATTTCGGCTGATGGCTCGGTAGTGTCCAGTCGAGAGACAATGAGCAGGGGAGAGGGCTTTTTGAACGGCGATTTCCCACTGCCCACCTTTGCCCAATTGCAAACGTCATGCTTGTGTAAAGTACCACTCTGTGGTTGCGACAAGTTGAGAGCAATGGTGGACAACTACTTTGGCCATGCCACTGGGAACCGAAATGGATACGTTGTTGTATATGAGGCCGAGTCGGAACATGCCAAGTTGGCAAAAGTGGCTGTTTTGAAGCACAGAACGACAGATGGAAGAGCTGTGATGTTCTTGGATACCCAGTTTAGGCTCTCTAAGGGTATGAAAGAGGGTCTGAATGAGGTGGAGGGAGTCGAAGTGATTGTTCTGAACCAAAAGAAAGAGTACAACCAAGCAAGCTCAATGGGAGAGAAGACAGTTAGAGATATGAAGTCTGGTACTGAAGCCATCTCTTATTACGCAAAAGTACTCCTTTCTGCGGCAATTGTTCTCTTCTTTCTCTTCAACCCTCAGACACAGATGCCCGGCATCTCCACCTCTTCTGAGTCTAACATTACCTACTTCGGCCCTCCCCAGCCCGTGTCTCCTTTTATCTACGAGATTCCAGAAGCCATGATATTTGACTCTTGTCATCCTCTTGACAAACCAGAAGTTCATGTTGCCGTCCATCAACCTCTAGACATGGGTATGGCTCTCCACTTTCTATCTGAGGGGTTTCAGCGGCTATACAACGGTCTCAAAAACCTGCCGGCTCTTCTCAATCAACTTTTGGGACTCGGTAAAGACGTCTTTGAGACTAACAGTGAACGGACACTGAGAAAAATTGAGGATGATATGGACCTACTGGGGGAACTACTCGACGAAATTTTGGAGGAGCTAACGGCCGAATCACTCCAAGATGCTCTATACATCTGGAACAAGATGGCTGCCGATATTGCTGAACCCCTCAAAACCCTCAAATACGATGAGAAGACAACCTCAGCCAGCTTTCTGACCATCATCAAGCTTGAGAAGAGATTGAAGGTGGTGGGAGAGAAGCTGGCCAATGCCAAGATGGGATTAAGAGGAGAGGCTCGTGCCAAAGCGAGGAGAGCTGGAGGGAGAATGGAAACAGGCAACCATGCCGGACCAGGTAAGGCTACGAGAGCACGTGAGATTCCCCGCTCTCACCAGACAGTCCCTCAACCCAAAGAGTACATGAACAGAATGGAGGACCGAGACCAACATATTCACAAGCGACCAGCCTCGAAAGGAGAGAGACGGGGGAGACAGGAGGGAAGAAGAGCCCAGAGAAACGGTGCCAGAGAAGAAATCTGGTAGAGAAGAGTAGATGGTTTTATCTAAGAAACTATAGTGTTATTTATTGATTAAGGGATGAAGACTGGGTGCTATCGTACTACGATATTCTTGTGCAAGCTTATGAACAGGTTTGAAGTGTGTTTTGAGAGGATTGTAGAGTTAAGCCATACCAACCAAAAGTCTGACCTCCTGTATCGTATGATCACCAGGCAATTTCCGCACTGGTACCAGTACCCCTGTTAGTCTCGTTTGGTATTTCCTGCTCCGATACTATACAGGTGTGCAAGCAGGCATTGGAAGCAGCATGAACGAAACAAGAGGCCACCGGGTGAAAATAATACTGGCTCCTCCACCCAATATGCTCACTGATCTCCTCCACGTTGTGCACCCACATTCCCAATTGTAGATCATGACGTAAAAGGCGATATGAGAGATAAAGAGGTGGCTCTATGTCTGGCATTGAGACAACCTCTTCTATAGGTGCAAAACAGTCACATATGACATATTGTCCTCAAGTATCGACGTTATCAACCACTGTGATCCGTTGTGATCTACACGACATCAGTTGTCTGAAGTCTCAGCGTATCGTTCGACCAATGCACCATGCCGATCTTTCCACGGCTAACTCCTGTAGATCATCTGAAAACAACAAAAGTCCCGGAATGCGACTAGTATTAGGGCAACTAGAAGAAAAAAGAAATAATACGGCTCAAACCCCTATTACACGTGATTAGGCCAGGCCCGTTGTAGTCCCAGGTCCATACTGTAGAGTCTACTAAACGAGAAGTTCAAAGGTGAGACATTTATTAGCAGTCGAGAAGAATTGTGGAAGCATTACAGAGCCTGGTGAGTCTTTATAATGGTTTACTTAGATAACTACAGTAGTTTACATTTCGACTGGATACTAGTATGGAGATGTAACCACGGTAAGTGTACCGTGGTTGATTAAATAAATTAAATGTTATGTAATGGTAAGGACTGAAGAGTCAACCCTCCAGCCAATATGTAATTGTGGTGTGTTGTTGTTATCATTATCGTGTGTCGTGATTTCATCATTGTTCCATGCATGGTGTTTGTAGTCGTCGCTTGTTTGCTCTCTAAATCAATGCAATCACGACGCCAGCAATGGCAACCAAGCCAGTCAGTCGCACATTGTACAGATGCGATCCGCCGCCGCTCTGTTGCTGGGGCTTGGGCTTCTCAATGGTGGTGGGTTGTCCGTTGCTTCCACCACTAGTAGCGTAGACATAGACTGTGCTTCGAGCGCTGATTTGAGAAGATTGCCCAGGACGGCCCACAACAATAGTGGTAACTCCACCAGGGTTATTGTTGGAGCCAGGGTTGCTAGGTGGCGAAGAGTTGACCACAACTACACCACCGTTTCCACCTGAAGAAGGGCTAGCAGCGGAGCTGGCTTCACTAGTGGAAGGGGCCGCACTTGCAACTGCGGATTCGTCGAGGCCAAGAGAAGACGCCAGGCCCATAACCTGGGAGGTTGCGGCTTCCCATTCACTGCTATGTTCAGGGGTGAGGGACGGCAGAGCGACTGTGACGGCGTTAATGATGAGCGCAAGGTTGTTGGCCACATTGGACTTGGCAGCAGGGACATCGTAGTGGGTGAGCACATTCTTGAATCCCTCCGAGGCTGAGGAGAAGTCGGGTGAGTCCTTGAAGGCACTCAGAGTAGCTGTGGCCATAGACAGGAGCTCGGGGAAGTTTGAAGAATCCACGCCGTTCATGGCCATGGATCCAAAACTCCCAATCAGGTTCTGGACATCGGTGTTGGCGCTAACAATGTCGACTACGCTCTGGATCTCAGAGGTTGCCTGCTCGTCAGACACGTCGTTGTCTGTTTTGGCTGAGACGATACCAGCGACAACATTTTCGGCAATGGAGGCCACCAGGGGGTTGCTCTGGGCATGCACGATCGTCAGCAGCGCAGCTAGGGTCAAGGTCGACTGTTTCATGATGGTCCGGATTCTTTCGAAGGAAGTTCCAGGCCTACAGCTATATATGTTTACTGCATCCAACTTACGCTTGGATACGGTTTGCTACTTGTTGGCTGTGTGCAAACTCTAAGGGCTACACCCCCAAAAGTCAATTTTCAAACTGACGATGGAGAGTCAAATGAGACGTGACGGAAAAGGGAGGTCGTGGCTGTGTATACTGAGAGAGGTGTTAGGCGGATACATTGAGACCTTTGAAGACAAATTCCAGATGCGAGAGGATGCACAAAAGTTGAAACAAGTCCCCGCTAAGCCAGTTAAACAGACTCATGTCAGGAACACTGCACCAATACTGCCACTACTTTGTCATATGCACCTAAGCGACCTCCCAGGTGGAGTGGAGTCAGGGTTAGTGAGGGGAGCTTCAAGGGTAATAAGGAAGAAGTGAACCAGTTATTAATGTAGTGCCTTTGAAATAATACCCAGGGTCTCGGTATTTTATGACCCAAAGGCTCAATACTACACTGTAACATGGACTGTTACACACCCCTGACGTCAGGGCCCATGCTGATAGACACTAGCTATACTCCCCGCATCGGGGCCTGTACCATGTGGTGAGACAGAGGGGAGTGGTAGGTGGGGAAAAGGCAGCGTAAAGAAAAAGAGTCACGTGATAACACTCCCAGCCAAAGTGGGTTATATTGCACCTGTACTCTCCTCGGGACTAGCTCCCGCTGATTGCCCACTCGTTGATCATCCCACCATTTTTCTGCTTCTCTCCACCCATGTATAGCACCAAAAAGATTTTTGCTTTTCGACCAGTGCACCTTGGACAAAACTCTATTTGGAACGAAACCTACCAAGATGGAAACTGCTGAGCAGAGATCGTCATTAACGATGTGATTGGAAAAGTTGGATGGTCATGTGAAGAAATGGTTACGAGAAGTAGTCACATGACACGATATATCTGGTTAACGTCGAACACAACCCCTCCTGCCGCCCAAACACCAACATTCCGCACCGAGACCCCCGTAACAAGGGTGCATGAACCCCTGGAGAAAGAGAAAAAATGGCACGGAATAGTGGCCAACATGGTAGCTCCGATGAGCGAGATGCAAGAGGCGAAGATAAATATACAAGATTCCGAAAGCGAATGAGGACTCAAAGTTGAACCTGATACACTCTTGTCATCGAGAACATTGCTTTTATTGATATGAGGATACTGAGCCTTCTCAATGAGGCAGTCCTACACGAGGGGTTTTCCTAGGCTGTACACTGAAGTATACCACCCAGCTTACCAAGCACACAAAGCAATCTTACAAACCATTTTAGAATCTCCATTTTTCTTCTTCTTGAAACACCTGGCCAATATCACTTCCTTTTACGTCCAAAACCAAGGCAATGTCCGCAAGTTTGGCGTGTCGATCCATGCATATTGTGGGGAAGCTGCGGGGGTTTGAGTGGAGCTGAAGGGAGGCGTAGACGTTTAATTCTTGTCTTCTAAATTAAAAAAGTGGCGAGGCCTGAAGAGACTTGCTATTAGATGATGAAGCTGTCTAAAAGTAGCTGGATATCGACACCCAACCTCTCTTCAGTGTCTATACAGTGTCAGTCTTTTTCTTCCTCTTCATAATACAGTCATCAGTCACTGTCAGAAACACGGTCGCTGCCTGCTAAATCTAACTGGCTCTGAGACACCGGTAAAACGGTTTAGAAGGGTTCCCCACTTTCTTTCGTTTCTAGCGCTCTTTCGAGGATGATGAGAGTGTTTAATTGGACTCAGAGTTCTGCCTCATTCAAATGACCAATTTTGCGCAGTCGCGGCGGACTTAAGACAGTCATGGGAGATACACCCTCAGTGAATAAACTTGGTTAACCACCATATTGGAGAATCAAAGCAGTATACTGTTGAATCTAGGCTTGTGAATAAAAACCCGCGTTAGGAAACGAATTGTATACCATCGAAGCAGGACCTATCAATATACAGACATCCACTTTTTGCCTTGTTTGATACCCGTTCATATCTCTTAATCTGCCATCTCCAACAATATACTGGACTTACCTTATCCAGCTCTTCAGCAAATGCTCATTCTTTTCAGTCAGATTCCTTAATATCTTGTTTTTTGAAAAGTAAAACCGCGTTACCGTTATACCCCCTGTTACCTCTTCTTTCTAGTTAATACCCCCTTATCCTCTCAAACGTTTTCAGATAGTCCCCACATCATCATTCATATAATTTCTGCTCATTTTTTCCCATTTTCCCCGGATATATTATTTATTCATAGTCACATAAAATATGCATCAATGGAATATCGGCATTGTGGTCCGATGAAAGAATGAAAGTGTAAACGTGTTTGAAAAAGCTTCTCCAGGAAGAAAGCCTGAACAGCTTCTTTGAGACGTGATGGAAAGACATATTCCCCTCGTAAAAGTCACTATCACGTGATATATAGACTCAACACGTGATCATGATCCCATCCTCGCTCCCAAAACCTCCGTACGTGCCCCTGATCCAACCCTAACCACCTCATCTCATTATGCACCTCCTCGCTTATGACAAAGTGCGTGCTTGGCGCTAATTTCGAGTTTCAATATCTGACCAGCACAGCACTCAGATCTCGACATGTCGGCTCATAATCATGTGGAGCTGGAAAGCTTGGCCGACTCCGACGACTACCAGGTGGAAAGTGACAACGACGACAGTGGACACGCGACTCAGACGTTACTGGGCAACAACCCGGCATTAGCCGAGGTCACGGCCGAGTCTGAAAAGTCCAACATGAAAATGGCGTTCATGAACATGGCCAACTCGATTATTGGTGCCGGAATCATCGGCCAGCCCTACGCCGTGCATGAGAGTGGTCTTATCGCGGGAGTTTTACTGCTGGTGGGTCTGACGTTCCTGATCGACTGGACGATTCGGCTCATCGTGGTCAATGCAAAGTTGTCAGGTACAGACACGTATCAGGCTACGTGCCGTAAGTGTTTTGGCAAGACTGGACTGATTGCAATTTCTCTAGCTCAGGGCTGCTTTGCTTTCGGAGGATCGATCGCGTTCTGTGTCATTATTGGAGATACTATTCCCCATGTTCTGGGAGCACTGTTCCCGTCGCTCCTTGGAGGTGAGGACTCAGGACCTTCTATCCTAGTGAACCGACAGTTTATTATCGTCGTTTGCACTTGTCTGATCTCGTATCCGTTGGCTCTGAACCGAAATATCGCCCATCTGGCAAAAGCCTCTGCTCTGGCACTGGTATCTATGCTGGTCATTGTCATCCTTGTCATTGTTCGAGGACCCCAGCTTGCTCCTGAGTACAAGGGCACTTTTGATGGACATGCTCTGAGTATCAGCTCAGGCCTGTTTCAGGGTGTGTCAGTTATTTCTTTCGCCTTTGTCTGCCACCATAACTCACTACTGATTTACGACTCTCTCAAACGACCCACCATGGACAGATTTGCTACAGTCACTCACTGGTCTACTGGAGTCTCCATGGTTGCATGTCTGGCTATGGGCGTGGGTGGATTCATTATTTTCGTCGACAAGACCAAGGGAAACGTTCTGAACAACTTCCCAGCTACTGACGTGATGGCTAACGTTGCCCGATTCTGTTTCGGCTTCAATATGCTCACCACCCTGCCTCTGGAGATTTTTGTCTGCCGAGAAGTCTTCACCACATACTTCTGGCCAGGAGACGAGTTCAAGTGGATGCGACATATCGTGACAACTACCGTCATGATGCTCACAGCCATGTGCGTGGCCCTCGTCACCTGTAACCTGGGTGTCATTCTTGAACTTGTCGGAGCAACATCCGCCTGTGTCATGGCGTACATTCTGCCTCCTTTATGTTACCTGAAACTGACCAAGAACAAGAGTCTCAAACAAAAGGCACCCTACTACCTGGTGGCAGGCTTTGGAGTGCTAGTCATGTTGTTCTCTACCATCCAGTCTCTGTTGAAGATTGTGTACGGAGAAGAGGAGGGCAGCCATTGTGATGTGAACTAATCATTTCAGCACGACCAAGTGTGCGATGCAACCACTCAACAACACCCAAAAAACGAAACAATCTAGACCTAACTTACACATGAAACTTCTGGTCAGATCCAGATGATACCAACAAACGAAAATAGTCAATTAAAATGTAAAATATTTTATTATAAGTCAGGGTCACCATTAAGTGTTATTTCTCTACTTGTACATGTACATTGTCATTATCATCTTCGCCGTCCTCCTCTTGGTATCAGTCTAATACATCTTCTGTCTCGCCTTCATGGCCTCAATTCGAGCCTTCAGCTGATTAGTAACTTCTGCTGCTCGCTGCCACGACTCCTGAGCCTGGGGTCTGTATGAATCCCGCCGGTCGGGAGACAAGGTACGTGAAGCCGCCGACTCACGAGCCCCATAATCTCCACTTCCTCCGCTGTAATCACGGGATCCACCGCTAATACCAAAGTCTCGAGAACCCCGATTGCCGAGCCCGAAATCACGCGAACCTCCACCGCTACCTCCGTGACCAGGCTTGAAGTCACGTGAACCTGCGCCACTACCTCCGTGGCCAGGTTTGAATTCACGCGAGCCGTTGCTACTTGCGCTGAAGTTGCTTCCTCCACTAAAGTCACGCGACATCCTTCTCTCTCCCCCAACTCTCTCGTTTCCTCCTGCTTCTCCACCCAAAGACAGCTCTCTGAAAGATGCCTCGGCATCAACTGAAGGCGACATTTCCCTGGGTTCCTGTTTCACAGGCTGAGAGGCGGCAGCAGCAGCAGCAGCTTCCAATTCGGAAATGCGCTTGTATGCGGCCTGCAAGTCTCCCTGCATCCGGGAAAACTGTGTCTCCTTGCTCTTAAACGAAACAGCGTCTTTGGTATGTTGTTCGAGAATGTCTGCGTTTGAGTGGTAGAGAGTGTTGATTTCGTGGAGCAGTCTCTGCTTCTCAGCTGCGAACTGCTGCTTCTCAGCCTCGAAAGCTGCCATTAGTGTCTCCTTCTCCTTGACCCATGTGTCCCTTGCGGCTCTCAGCTCTTCCAGCTCCTCGATATCTGCCGAGGAAGCTGCAGGACCGAAAGAATCGATACTAGGACTTGCGGGAATCTTCTTGAGAGGCTGCTTCATCAGTCCAGTTCGAGTCTGACCGTATCCAGACGACTGGCCGTAACCAGACGACTGGCCGTATCCTGAGGACTGAACAGGTTTGCTTTCAGAAGATCCAAAACCAGAAGAGGGGCCACCGTTGGTACCAGTATAGGGCTTTCGAACAGCACCTGCTCCAGGCCGGACAAGCTTTCGTTGACCAGGAGTAGCCACCGAAGGACGTTTGTTAGAAGTGGTGGAGGAACCAGATGGTGGTGGAGCTCTAGAAGCAGGTTTGGGAGCGGGCTTGGGCTTGGGCTTAGCCACAACAGCTGCCTTATCGTAGTACTCAACGATTTTCGTCTTTCGAATATCATCAACACCCTTGAAATGCTGTTCAAAGGCACGCTCGCCCATCAGCTTTCGGGCAGTACCAAGAACCTGCATAGAGATTTCTCGAACGGGTGCTTGGGTGTCGGAGAGTGTCTTCAGGACAGCCTTGATCACCTGGTCCAATTCCTGATCGTTGGGGTACTCCTTCACGGTCGACAAAAGACGTAGAATGAAATTCAGAGACTCAATTCGTACCTGGGGGGTCTTGTGGGACACAAAGGGAACTGTATCTTCGACCACCTCACCAAAGGGAAGCTTGCAACCGATCGCATCGAGAGCCTTGCCCAGCGCCTCAGCCACAGATGCCTTCTTCTCCTTAGTTCGCTCCAACACAGCCTGAAGAGTGAACCTGTATCGAGCAAACGCGCTGCTGGGCAAACCATTTGCTATTGTCTCGATACCACTAGCAGCCACCTGCACACATTGCACGTTGGCATCCTTGTGGACCACCTTGGCCATAGCTCTAAGAAGCTCACCATAGTCTCCGTCCTGCAACTTGGGTCCTCCGCTCTGCAGAATAGGCACGACTGCCTCCAATCCTTCCTTTCGTTCCTTCCACTTTGCAGATGTCACTTCCGTGAAAAAGTTTGCTGGAATTTGAGACAGAACATCCTTTGCTTCCACCAGAGCCAGAGGGTCAGATTCCTCTTCGTCTGCATGGTCCACATCCATTTCATCCGAGTCGATACCGTTGGCTGAGGCTGTAGAAAGCACTTGTTGTTGGGATCTAAGAAGTCTGGGCTGAGTGGGTTTGCCAGCAGCAGCGTTTGCAGCAAACTTTTCATCAAGCTCCTTCTGCTGAACGGGCTTGAGGTTCCAGCCTGGAAGAACCGCGTCCATCAGAGGCTGCCCATGCCACTTTTGAACTTCCACAATGAAGTTCATGGCCTCAGCTCGCACATTCTTGTCTGCATGGGTCAAAAGCTTGGGAAGCAACTTGAATACGGGCTTGGGGTCGATGGTCTTTCCAAAGGCAGCAACCATGTCCACCAGACACTTGAGGTTGGCGGCAATCACCTTGGGTGTTCTATGCCCCAACAGAGCAACCACATCCTCCACGACTGGATCAGGAACGTCCAGCTCAATATACCACAGTAGAGATTCCGTAGAAGCAGTCTTTGTACCTGCTCGAGACGAAGCTAGACCCTTTTCAGCAAGAATAGGAACCACCATAGACCGTGTTCTCAAACAAGCCTGTGTACCTCCAAACTGGAGAAAGGCCGCCAAAGATTGGATACCCTGGTCCTGAGCAACCACGTTTGTGTCTCCAACAATCTTCTTATAAAGCCCGGGGTTATCGAGAAATGGGGTAAAAACGGGATCCGATTCACTTGGAGACGTAGTAAACTTGTCCTTCAACTCTTCATAGGCTGATTGTCGTGCTTTCCAGTTCTGTATTAGTAATGCGGAGTAAAACAAATCGAAATCACGTGATACTCACCTTTTGGACCATCCGGTCCATCACCGGGATCGCATTAAAATCTTCCTCTTCACTCATGTCGTGATGTATCGTAGCGATGTCGTGTTACGTGTATAGGGGAAGAGGACTGTATGCATCTTAGTTTACACGCGGTTACCCCAGCAACGCGCGAGAGTCAAATAAGGTTTTGTAGTCTGGGGTTCGAATATCGCGTTTGTTTTTTGTTTATTATGACTTTAAATTAGACTGAAGTCATGATAGAGGTGAGATGCTTTCCTTTTTGTTTGTGGAATGAATATTTTATTCTATCGGTGAGTCGTGTGAGTATGCACTGTAGAGCTGGCAACTCATGCATTATTATTTATCTGACAGACAGAGTCCCAATCAGGTGAACAGTAGTGGATACACTACGATAGGGGGTTATGAGATAGATCCAACAGAATTATCAGCAACATTTTAATCTTTTTTTTTCAAATAGGCATATTGACATCGTTTTTAACCCATTTTCCCTGCTGTGTGCAGTCAAAAGTCTGGGTATTATTGCAAGAAGGTGTAGTTTTCGCGATTATACGAAGCAGTGAAGGAATTACGCGAAAACTGAGTAACCATCTGAAATTGCCTAGCTCATCTCTATCTTTTGATATCAAATACTGATAGATTCATTGGGTTTCTATCATATCAAGACGCGGTGCGGAATCAGAATGAGCAGTGATAACCTTTGAATTCAATCAGAGGGAGGATACCCCATAAAATGGAATTTCGAGAGTATGTTTTCTTCTAAACCTGAAATATGCAGAGAATCAGACGGCATAATGTTACTGGCACATGTTCGAGCATCCTATCTTTTTCCCGTTTCAATATTATGGCATGAATACATCGCATCCGCGATGTTGACCAACTCAGTTACCCCAAATCAAGGTTGGTGATCAGACTTGCCCAGCGCAACTGCAACCATCAAGAGTAGGTGCTGGTGATATTCAGGTACGATGGAAGCTAAGACGACCAATCTGCCATCACGAGATACCAGAAGATATCCATGATACCATAAATTGCTCAGATGTGAGATCCCTGTGAGGACACCCCTCTCACCCCAGTTGGGGATACATTATGGACAACTGGATTATGGGCCTGGGAATATATATACAGCTCCCAGGCCCATTCTTCAAGTTCACTCTCATCTACCAACATGAAAGCTCACTTCATTTTAGGACTGGCTGCCACAGCCTTTGCCTTATACGAATACAATGAAATCATTCCCTCTCGTCACCGAGTCTGCAACCCCAACGAGCTAGGTCTGGAAGACTACTACGGATTTGTTGTGCACCATCAAGTTACCGTTTCTTCTTGGCCCAACTTGCACCATACCCGAATCTCCGAGTGTGAAAACTCGTACCACCAACAGCATGACTTGTACCATCCCAATGAGCCTGACCAGGACACTCTATGGGGTAAGAAGATGTGTTCCGTGCACAACAATGACCACACTCGATGTTTCATGATGGCCCGAAGACGTCGATACGCTGGTCTCAAGTACTCCCTGTTTATCCCCAACATGTGGATCGGCACCCTGTTTGAGTGTGATTGGAGAAACCCCAAGGATCCCGAGTGTGTCGACCCCGTCCCCAGACGGCCTCTGATTTCCGATAATCTTGTCCTTGCCAACTGGTACGAGACTCCTGACGGGTTCAAGCACATGGTCCGACGAATCCCTATGTTTTATACCACCAACAAGGGCCATCCTGTTCCTGCCAACTGGGACACCACAGTCGACCCCTGGGAGCAGTACTCTTACAGCGCTAACGAGGACGGCTTGTTCAGTACCGTTGCTACAAACCTGCAGTCTTGGTTCCACACTCTTCATCGAATTGGTCAACAGGAGCCTCTTGATATTGACGAGGGTGATGGAAGACCTCGACGAGGACTCTCCGCCCCCATCGACTTGTCATACAGGAACGCGTTCCACTGCTGGGATGATGTTCGACAGGAGTTCTGGAAGTGTCCCCCTCCCAAGTGGAAGGACGAGATTGATTCTGACAAACGAAAGCAGCCTGACTACAACAACCGACTCATCATGCCCATGCCCATGCCTCCTCTTGATATACCTCGAGAACCCAACGACTTTGATGACCCTCTGGGTCTCCCCAAGGATCGACTTCCCGAGTTTGGCGACATTCCTGACATCATTGGTCGTATTCCCGACGTCATTGATCAAGGTAGACAATCATATGACCCCTTCTATGACCCTGTCTTTGAAAGTGAGAGAGCAGAATGGCACAGAACAGCTCATCTTACTCCAAGCTCCACCCCTACCCCAGACAAGACGTCCGAGCCTCCTTCTCACAAGATGGGTCCCACTCCCAACCCTCTTAAGCATTCGTTCAACCTCATTTCAAGTCTGTTCGGCCCTCGTGTTGCTGCCCAGGAGGAAGAGGAACTAGAGGAAGAGACCTGGGGCTTCTTTGACATCTTCCAGCCCAAGCCTCGTCGTGGACGAACCAGCATTGGTCTCATGGACAGAATCCTCTACGGAAATCTGCACCCTACTGCTCGTCCTGGAGGAGCTGTTAGCACCAGCAGTTACACTGGAGGTTACCGAACCTATGACCGTGGCATTGGAAGTCTAGTACCCGTTGTTCGACCCACAACCACTTCCAAAACCCGTGATTTTGATTTCACTCCTCTTCCGATGGAAGATTGGATCTCTCTCTTCACCCACGACCCAAGTGCTACAAATTCACTTACTTCCACTAGCTCATCTGTCACTGCTGCCACCGTCTCTTCTTCTACGCCCACTAGATCCTCCACTACCGGCACCCCCACGTCTTCTTCAAACAATACCATGCCCATGGTTACTCTTGCCCAGGCTAAGAAGCCCTCGAGAGCCCCCAAGTCTACCACTTCCATGTCTTATGAGGAGCTTCGATGGATCAAGGAGCAAGAGCGACGGAAGAAGGAGTACGAGGAATACAGACGGCAGTTTAGTCCTGGATACGAAGAGCTGCCTCCCAACACTGGCCACGAGTGGACCGAGTACTCCTCTTTCATTGAACACAACAAGAAGATGTTTGCTCGTAAGGAGCAGCGTCAAAAGGATATTCAGGAGATGAAGACTCGAGTCCGACAGAAGCGAGATGATCAAGCCGATCTCGATGAGCACATGTTCTTTTTGGACGAACCTGTCTCCGTCGGCGAGGGACCCATCTTCTACTCGGTTCCTTCTTCTGATCTGACTGTCAATGTGACCATTCCTACAGTCGAGCAGCTCAAGAACCCTGTCAGGTTACAACAACGGTCCCTGTCTTCCAGACTCGAGCTCACTCTCACCGACATTATCGATACTTTTGATGCCGTTGGTGAGAAGAGATATCGACAGCTGATGAAGAACATTTATGCTGCCTTGGACAGTATTGAGGATGCTTAGATAGTGAGAAGATAGACAATTGATTTATTAGAGAGTCCTCGGACTTTTATTTGAAATTCAATATTTAGCAGAAATGTGGCCATAGACTTTCCATGTAGATTGTGTAAAAAAAATGACCTTGGGAACAGACATTCTGAGATGATAGCAATTCCCACCAAAGTGGAAAACCCTTCCTTCACTACTCGTACTTGTACAGCACGTCCCCACCTACAATCCTCCTTCAAACATCGTTTCATTGTTATCTAATATCCTACATGCATTACTTCTGCTCCCGGCCGTGGTAAGGGTGGTTGACAAAGTTGAACCAGGGGAAGATGAACAGAGCGGCGACAGAGAAGGCCGAGTTCTTAGCGGCAATCTCCTGCAGCTCGGGGGTGAGGGTGGAGGTTCCGTAGGGCTCGAGACCAGCAGCCTTTCGAGCGGTCATCTCGGCCTCGTCCTTCTTGTACTCTCGGGCGTTCTCGGTAACACCGAAGAATCGCAGACTGCTTCGGCCGTAAGCGGCACCGAAACCAACGGCGAAACCAAGCATGGTAGCGACTCGCAGGAACTTGGGGGAGGGTCGAGCAAACTTGCCCTTGATGGGGTCAACCCACTCGGCAAAGCAGATACCGGCAGGGAGGGCGGCAGTAGCAAGACCAATGACACCGTAGTCAGAGGGTCTCATGTAGCCCACAACTCGGTTGAAGTGGGGGTCAGCATCGATGAGCTAGGTTAGTAATGAACGTGTAGGTGTGCTTGGTATGGGTATGGTGACATGGGGGTGAATTGAGTGTCAGAAATATCACATTGGTTGACTCATCACAGCAATTTTTGAGGACCTTGCCGTGCCCCAATGAGCCTGAGTGAATTCTGCTGTGTTTTAGCACAAATAGTTGTCATATGAGAGTTCCAAAGCTATGCTGTCTCGTGAATTGGTCTGATTGTGGTTATCGAGTTTCACCTGGCTCTTCCTCCTCCTCCAGAAAAAGCAGCCATCTCGAAACAATGGCACCAAAACAATCTCTCCATCTGTTCTCTTAAACACCCTTCCCTCACTAGGATCGTGTCATGGCTTGACCACTAGACGATATCACGCCAGTCTCCCAAAACGTCGCAAAAAGCCCGGGGAAATTTCTGACCGGTAATACTCACAGGGTAGTCTCCGAGGGAGTTGTTGACACTGGTTTTGACAAGCGGAGTCGACGAAGACATTGTGGTTGTAGTGTGGTCTTGAACGATGGTAGAGCCAATCAAACGTCTGGTGAATGCTTCTTTTCTGTATCCCTAACCCTGGAGGTTGGGAGGTGGCTTAAGTAAGCATAGGTCAATTGGCCAATGGGAGCGTGTGTATTTGGGTTGGGTGTAGCAGTCTTGGTAGAAAGAATATCGGTAGGGAAGAGGTATAGGAGTAAAGAGTGGGCCAGAGGGAATATTCGAGTATCCGAAAATGCACCATTCCGAGGGTTATTAGCGATTCTTTACTGGTCTTGAGGATGTATTGTTTTCCGTGGGACATAAATAGAGTTGGTTATAAAATATGTGGGAGCTGCAAATGGGGTGTTGGGAGCCATACTGGAGCGGTGGAACTAGCTAGTGGAAGTACAGTCTAGCTACAACTACGAGTACGAGAGATTCAAACTTGTACAATCAATACTGTATTAAAACAATATATATCAAAGTAAAGACAATCAAGTCGGTTACTTCTTAGCACCGTACTTCTGGACAACCTTTCCGTCGGGAATGGTGAAGAAGACAGCGGGCTTGTCCTCGGACCAGGCCTGGTCGAGTCGGTAGTAACCCTTTCGCTCGAACTGGATGATGTCACCAACCTTCATGTTCTTGATGTTGGAGTCAGCAAGAGCCTCGGTCTTGAAGATGGTCTCGGGAGTGAGCCAGTCCTCAAAGTTCTCGCCATCCTCAATCTTGTCCTTGGTGATGAGATGGTCAAAGTCAACCAGCTCACAAGGAGTAGCATCAGACTCAGCCAACCAAGAGACCTTGTGCTCGGTCTTCTTGAAGTCTCCCTCGAGGTGGAGCTTGGCGTCGATGCCGGTGACAAGGTCGCCGTTCTTGTGGATCTTCTCGACAATGATGTTACCCCAGTCCATGAGAGTGAGCTCCTCGCCCTCCTTGAGGGTCTGGGCATCATCCTGGTCAATGAGAACCTTCTTACCGCCGAAGACGGTCTTCTTGGTGCCAAGATCGGGGTTCTTCTTGTGCTTGGGTCGGTCCTCAACGGTCTCGGGAGCAGCGTCGGCGAAAGAAATCTCAACAACGTCCTTCTTGACGACAGCAGAGTGTCGGGGGGCAACGGGGTCAATGACCTTCTTGTTGATGGCCCAGATAAGAGACCAGTCGAGGTTGATGATGTTCTTGGAAGGACCCTGAGAAATGATGAAGTTTCGCAGACCCTCGACGGTCATACCTCGTCGTCGAACACCTCGGACGGTGGGGAATCGGGGATCGCTCCACGACTCGACCTTGTCCTGGTCAACGAACCACTGCAGCTTTCGCTTGGAAAGCAGAGTTCGGACAAAGTTGACTCGAGCGAAATCCCAAATGTGGACCTTTCGCAGACCAAGAGCCTTGAGCATCCAGTCGTACTGGGCGTTTCGGTCTCGGTACTCGATGGTTCGCAGAGCGTGGGTCACACCCTCAATGGAGTCGACAATGGGGCAGCAGAAGTCGTAGGTGGGGTAGACCTTCCACTTGTCACCGGTTCGGTGGTGAGGGGTGAGGTTGCATCGGTAGATGACGGGATCTCGAAGAGTCTTGTTTCCGGCGTCGACGGAGATCTTGGCTCGGATACAGCTCTTAAGACCCTCCTCAGTGCCCTTGGCCATCTGGTTCTCAAAGACATCGAGAGACTCCTCAACGGGTCGGTCTCGTCGAGCAGAGGCAATACCGTCCATTCGCTGCTCTCGCATAACCTCCTGGGTGGTATCGTCGGCGTAGGCCTTGCCCTCCTTGATCATCTTGACACAGAGATCGAACATCTCCTGGAAGTAGTCGGAAGAGTAGGAAACAACGTCTCCCTTGATTCCAAGCAGGTCCAGATCCTCGAGAATGGAGTCCTGGAACTCCTCCTTCTCCTTGGAGGGGTTGGTGTCGTCGAATCGGATAATCAGCTTACCCTTGTACTGTCGAGCAAAGTACTCGTTAAGAACGGCAGCCTTGGCGTGTCCGATATGGAGGTATCCAGAAGGCTCAGGAGGGAATCGGGTGACAACCTCGCCCTCCTTGGCGTTGACCAGACCAATCTCGAAGGAGGCCTTGGAGGCAACCTTCTTCTGGCCGGACTTGGCGCTCCTTCGGATCTCGTTCAGGTCCTTGGTGAAGGTCTCAACAACGGGGCCGTACTCAAAGGCGAGCAGGTAGTTGTACCATCGGCCCAGGTTGATGAAAACACCGGACTTGAGAGAGGTTCCGACAACCAGGTTGGATCGCAGAACACCCCAGACGACCAGATCGGACAGAGAGGGAGTGTAGCCGTTGATGAAAGATCGGAAGTTGAGGTGAGCCTCAAGCTTCTCAAGAGAAGGAGTGACGGCCTTGAAGTCCTTGGAAAGGAGGTTGGCAAAGGCAAAGTCGATCCACTCCTGGTCCTCAGCAGAGACGGAGCCAGCGAGCTTCTCAACAACAGCCTTGTTGCCGGAAACACCCTCGTAAACGACATCAGCGGGGGTCTCCTTGGAAACAACCTTGTCGTCAATGATCTCGATCTTGATGTTCTTCTGGGCGCCGAGCAGAACGGCGGCGTAGCCCACGTTGGCGGCCTTGGCGGCAACCTGAATAGACATTTTTCGTTATGAGGGAAGAAGAAAGAAGATCGTATGCTTCTGTCGTTATGCACCACCCAACTTTTTGAGTTACGGTTTTTCAGTCTCAGGACAGTGGCAGTTGACCAAAATTTGAGCTCCTCAGTTCGACTATGGTTTGGCACTATATTAGAGATATTAGAGATGGATGAAATTCACCAGGAGTTGACGTGGGTAATTCAGGATGAGTGAATAGAGCTAGGGTAGAGCAAGAAACATCCCCTTAAGTAGTATCCAGGCAGGCGTGTAGAACTACCACTTGTGGATATCTTCATCATCAATCAGTCATTATCTCAGGAGCTTATTCTGAAGATGCCCACAGTGGGTTCTAGAAGGGCCAGATGAAGCGACTCTTTGGTTACAGAAGCAACGGTGGATTGAAAGATGACAATGTGCCAAGTTATAGTTTCTACATATACAACAAATTTCCAACCAAAACTCTGGATATGTCTTTATTATACTCCTATTGTGGCATTTGTGGTCCACGCCCTCAAATGTCCTGGTTTGTTTACTTTTATTGAATAACCTTATTTCTATTTAACAATTACTTAAAATGTGGGGGTTGAGGAGAGATATCGCTGACCGTGGCTAGGAAAGGACACATAGTGACACTTCTGTAAGTCAGAATAGGTGAAATTTACGTGCATCAACCGAATCAAATCACTTATTTCCAAAATAAGGGCATTCTGGGCGGTGGGCGGTTTTACGGGCAAATATGAGCCCTGAGAACTCGTCGCACTCCAGGCTCTTCAATCTGACAGAGACCACCTTAATTCCTCAGTGCATAAGTGACACAGACAGGTTCTCCAGTCTATTTAACAACCCCCAGTCTCCCCTTCCTCTCTTCTTCTTCTTCAACAGTCTCGACCTGACCCCGCCAACCCCCAAACGCCTCCAACAGCACCGGACCCCTAGTCCAAGAGAAGTGAGTACTCCCATACTGATACCAACCCAAGATATCTTATCAGCAAGGTATCGTTAGCATTCAATCAGCACTGGTGTTAACCCGTGGTCTGCGAGTCAGTACTCTTCCAGATATCTCCATCGTGCAAGAGATGTCAACTGCCTTCTTCCAGTTCTAACAAATCTTTCCCTCTTTGCGACCATCGACATAAATCCGACTCCGAGACCGAGAGAAGTGAGTACTCCTTTATGTTACAGCCCAAGATATCTTTCCAGTAAGGTATCGTCAGTACTCATCAGCACAGGTGGTAACCTGTGGTCTGGGAGTCAGTACTTTCTAGATGTCTCTTTCGTGCAAGAGATATCTACCGACTTCTTCCAGTTCTAACACAGCTTCCTTCTCTTTGCGACCATTGACAGTTTATGTTGATGGTCGCACCCCTCCACGGCTGTCACTCTACCAGAGCTTCAGTGACAGCCACCCAGGTCCCACGTGTGAGTATTCTTCTTCTTTCTTGGGCCATGTTCTTGCTTGGGGTTGGATAACACAGCGGCAAACGGGTGTCCTTCGCCGTCCCGCTGTGCCATACCCATTTCTGGCAGGTTACAGTCTCTCTCACCAGACCCTGTCGTCAGTCTCGACCTCACAGACACTGTTGAAGTGCAGCAGAGTCGAGAGTCCCTGCAGTCTTCCAGCTGGCAGAAGCCATGGTCCAATCTTTGCCTTGACTTGACTAATGCTAACACACGTTCAATCTACGGCTGATGTCTCTGTCGACATCAACCTTCCCCCACCAATTCGAGTTTTCATCCTTGATCCATGCTTTTTGGGTATCTCTTTCCGGGGTAACTCATCACAGCCGTCGCCTGGACAACTCTCAATGATCGACCTTAACCGCCAACTGGCCACTGGTGTGTTGATTTCGAATCATTGCGTTTTGTCGAGGGTGGAATCTTTTCGGAACACTTGTCGCATTTTCCATGCACAACCATTAAGTAGATAATAAATTTATTAAGTTTTATTATTAATATTTTTTTTTTTTTTTTTTTTTTAGTGCATAAAAAACCAAATTAAATCAAAGACTTGAACCTCTGCCCAGCACACTCTGATAACTTTATTTAAAACTTTGGCCATGAAACTTCATCGCTAAAATCACAACACCATCACCATCACAATAATGTCCTCGTTTTCCACATCAGAACGGCTGGCGGCCAAGCTCAAGAAGCCCAAGGAGATCTATAACTACTCCATCACCGACGGAAAGGTGTCCATGGACCAATCTCAGCTCAAGTACTACTACCTGCCTGAAGAGACCATTCTCAAGGCTCCCATCGATCTAACCAAGGGTATTGAGAACTGGACACAGCCTAATGAGCACGATTCTCATCTGGATACACTGCTCGAATCGCTGAGTCAACACGAGAAAGAAACCGGTAGCAAAATCGACGCTGAAATCATCACTTGGCGAGGTATCTTGACCAAGATCATGACCCATCCTTACGACCAATACAACGAGCCTATCGTGCTGAACATCACCTATTTCGATGGACACTACTTTGTGGAGGAGGACTGGAAGAGCAAACAGCAGGGCAAGAAGGAGCCCGATGAACAGATGAAGAAACACATTTACTCTGGCTACAAGTTTGAAAGTGTAGCTCTTCTGGACAAGCCTTGGGGGGAGAGCACACGAGAGGCAATTGAGGCACGTTTCGATGAGATTCCCAACGGTGACCAGTTTGTCTCTGTTGTTCGAACCCAGATCGGAGATAACAAGATCCTGATCGGAGGAGAGGTGGACTGTGTGTTTGATCCTTGTGCCAAGGGTACTAGCCAGTACGGAGAGCTGAAGACGACCCGAGAGGTTCACAATGCCAAGGATGGCGAGATTTTGGAACGAAAAATGAACCGTGCATGGGCCCAGTCTTTCCTGCTGGGTGTGAAGCACATCATCTATGGATACAGAACAGGCGATCACAAGCTTGCGGCTGTTGATTACTTCAAGACCGAAGATCTGCCCATGTATGCTAGCTCTTCGTCGTCTTGGAGTGGAACTGACGAGATCAACTTCCTCAACTTTGCTCTGACCAAACTGAAGGATCTGCCCAAGGAGGACAACAAGCTGTGGAAACTGGTGTTTGACTCTGCCAACAAGAAGGTGGACATCTCTGAGGTGGAAGGAGAGAGCTTCCTGCTCCAGGAGTTTGTTGACTGGCGAAAGTCCATGTAATTTTATAATGATAGATTGTATTTAACCTGATTTTTAATGTATAAATGTACAAGTAACATAGTAATGACGCGAACATAGGTAAAACTACGACAATAGCCACTGAATCGTAATCTTCTATCATACATAAATTAATTAACTAGAATACACATTATTGGTCGTCAGCAGAGGACAAACTAGTACCTTCGTCGGTACCCTCTCTGTCTGTAATATCTAGGAGACACATAGAACGATGGCGAATCATAGACTCGTTCGTACTCTCCTCTATCTCTCGACTTGCGCTTCTCTCGCTCCTTCTCCTTCTCCTTTTCTTTCTCGTCACCCTTCTCCTGCTTCTTCTCAGTCTCCTTGACCTGCTGGTAAAGAGGACCTCTGTAGGTACCGAAACCAAAGTTGCAGACGAACAGAGATCCGCCCAGAAGGAAGAGGACGAAAACCATGGACTTGAACGAGATGGGTCGGAGGAACCCGTTGATGATCTCGGCAAAAGTCTCGGCAGAAACTCGAGCTCGTCCCACAATCTTGGGGTCTCTGTTCATACATCTCTCCCAGGCATTGCACATGGTCTCCAGAGCAGGAACTCGCTTTCCAGGCATACAGTTGTTGGCAATGTAGTCCTTTGAACACATGGCCATTTCCTGGAGAATGTCAGCAGAGTACTCATCAACCTTCATATCAACATCACGCTTGACAGTGGAATAGAACGTCCAGACAAAGTACGAAACAACAGCCATGATAATAGCGTTGTAAGCAAGTTGTAGCCAGATGGAAAGAAGAATGGGAAGGTTGAGAGCTGCTGCTGCCTCGCTTGAGGCAGAAGACGAAGATGACGAAGTATGGCCATGGTCGTCTCGTGACTCTCGTGAACTGTTTCGATGATCTCGTGCCTTGGGTTTCGGGGTTCGACAGGGAGTGTTGATGTTGTGATTGGGGGTATCGATATTGTAGTCAACGTATTCATCTTCCCATTCGTCCTCAGAATGATGATCTCGTCCTCCATGGTTGTTGCTGTGGCCTCGTGTTCCGTTGTTTCTGTCTCCTCCACCAAAAAAGTTTCCACCTCTGTTACGGTCGTTGCCGCGGTTGTTACCTCCAAATCCATCTCCTCGAACTCCATTTCCCCGATGGTTTCCTCTGTTTTCGTCGTTTCGTCCTCGTCCATTGTACATTTCATACCGCTGTTCGAACGAGTCGTCATAGGACACATCAAACTGAGACGAGTAATGAGACCCTCTGGGCTGGAAACCGCCATTGTGACCTCGCTCCTCTCCTCTTCGACCTGGAATCTCATGGTACTGTTTGATGGGCGAAAACTCCACAGAAGTTGGACGTCGTCGAGACTTCATGAAGGACATGTCCACCTTGGGAATGTTGGGGTTGATGTGATACTGCTGTGACGGGGGCTTTTGTGGCGACGGCACCATAGCCATACTTGGCTCTGAGCGTTTCGACGCCTCATTATTCACCACATTTCGTCTCATATCAGGGAACAGCTTTCGTGTCGTTTCAGTAGCAGTCTTGAAAAGACCCTTCTTGGGCGGTTGCGGACCGTAAGGCTGCTGCTGCTGTTGGTTGGAAGGATTCTGATGATTGTTGGAGTATAGTCTCTGTCTTTGTTCGATTCTGGACTGGTTTAGCTGCACACTGGGGGATGTGAGAATGTCTGTACATGAATCGGAAGAAGAGTTGCCAGTACTGGGGGAAGAAGGAGGCAGTCCTCCACATTGGGCGCCCAGACTCTGAATATTGCTCTCGTCCTGAATGTAGGGGTATCTGTCGAGCTGTTCAGAAGCTGATAAGGACGTATCACTTCCAGTGACATTAGGATCGATCACCACTCTTTGATCACCTACCGCTGAAAAGATGTGATCGGTGTTGAAGGAGGGAAAGTCGTTTCTGCCCTCCTCGTAAACTTGGTTGCCGGTCTGATAAATTCTGTCCACCTCCGATTGCGAGACGTAAGCAATGGGAGCCTTATTGATAAAAGATAAGTTCGCAGGTTTGGTCTTGGGAGTAGATTGTCGGTTGAGAAAACTGTTATTTTGCTCTGAAAGAGGGTGTCGGTCGGCCAATGGGGAATCATGCGACTCATCAGAGTCCAAGTTCAAATAGTTGTCCAAAGAAGACATTATTGTAGGTCTCTCGTGATGTGATGTTTAGGAGGTTTGATTTTGGGACAGGCACTGTTGGAATAATTCAATGTATGTTTACGTTGCATGCAGGGGGTTGCTAGGCAACAACAAACATCCGTTTTGGGTAATTCAATTTGGGTATATCACAGTGGAGGGTAGGGAGGGTTATTGTGGGAATATAGCAATAAAAAACATATCAAAATAATCTGGGGGCTCCGGAGACTTGATTTATGTCTTTATTCGATATCCAGGGCATCTGTAGCCTCCTCTATACAGCTATCTGTTTTTTTGTGCTGTACTGTTGGGATGTTTGTTTAAAAGTCTACCTTAAGAACTGTTGCTATTGCATGTAGAAGGACTTCTAGAAGAACTAGAATAAGATGAATACGAATATTCTAAGTGGAATCTGAAGGTAGGCAATATGATTAGTGCAACACCGAGATACTATGGTGACTGGTATATATTGAGTATCTTGAATTGTTTAATAAGAGAGACCTGGATATACATAACCATGAACAACCTCTCCATTGGTGACCATTGTGGTGTCTGTTCTACCAGCTGGCCTCATCTCCTTTGGGTAAATTAATGTGTGTGTCTCTGTTGCAGTGCACTGAATCGTTCTCTCTAAGGTCTGTCACCCAATCCTTACTAGGATGCTTATATAAGCGAGTACTTGTATCATCCTAGTGAATCTACGATGCAAACCAGTATCAGTCTTCTACTCTACTCGTACTATTCATGAGGCACTTCAGAAGGTACTGACTAAACCCACCACTTTCAACCACCCACGTGACAAATCACATGACCAAAAGACACTGAATTTCTGATTCCATCAGCTATCAGATCAACTGCACTGATAACTTGAACCTACCTCCGTCTCTGTCCATCACGTGATATGACAAGTGGTCCTTCTTTTACCCTTGTGCTGTCATATGACCTTTGCGATCGTCAGACTCACCGATCAGCATGATATTCTGCCCATCAGGTACCATAAAGGGTTCAAGAAGCAGGTTGGGTGGGCCGGGTGGAGGTATAAGGAGTGGATGAGTGAATGAGTGAGTTTATCGCCAACTAGTGGCGTCTTTGGACATGTTGGACAAGGAGGAACTTTCACATAGCTCTACTCTACAAGAATAGAAAAGATTAGGAACTCCGAGAAAGCTGTCGAGTTACCACACTGAAACAACTGTATATACAGCATCACCTGATGGTCTGGTACGACTTCCGTCAGTCGAACCATTCTTATCAAGTGGCAATCGCTGCGTATGTATGGTCTATCAAGAACCCTAACTAAACAGTGCAGATCCTTCTCTGGAAATATGCTTTATTATGAGGCTTCTGGAGAAGGCAAACTAAAACTCTGATATCTCAACTATATCCAGATGGGGGTCAACAGTGAAGCAGCATGGAGTATATCTACATCTGGCCATTAGATTACGATCAAAGAGTTAAATGACATGAATCTGCTTGGAAAAAGAAACACTTTGGTGAACTCTCCAGATTTTTACGTTGTGGATATCGTGACATTATCACGTTGATCGATAGTCCTGAAGCGATCTCCAGATCGTCAGGCATGAATGCAGCCGCCATTTGAATGTCGGGTGAGACAAGAGGACGGGACGTTTTTGGTTCGAATGACCTGACTCCTCGGGACTTGGCGTTCCCCAAGTGGGACCTTGCACGAGTTCTCTAGGGTGATCAGGGGATGTCTCATTTCGAGGGCAGAAAGCTCAAAATGCTAAAACATGGCAAAACGCCATACAGGAAAAAGAAACGTATAAGTCTGTTCCTGAGCGTTCCTGGGGGTTCCTGGAGAGTGCAGAATAGCAACAGAGAAGTGTCTCGTTCGATATATGGCTTGTGATGGCTACTATACGAGCATGATAGTCATAACTGTTCCTGGCTATGGAAGATATCTAATAAACATCACAGTATGATTCCGTATTTATCTACGAATATCAGATGATATCAACCAATTAAAGAGCAATAACGACAGCGTCGTGGATGAGCAATTTGCCACTCCTGGACCACTTTTACAGTCTAAAAATCTCCTGATCTACATGCATCACCTACGGCAGTCGATAAGGAATGAATAAAAAGCAAATATGCGGACAGCGTGAAAAAGGTACAGTCTGTGCACAGATAATCCACACGCTGCATAGCATAGACACCTTGGTCGTTAATTCTGAGATCTCCACTTTCTAGATTCTATAAAACACAGCAGTGATTGTTATCTGATCCATTCAAGAAGTTCTATCAAGAAGTTCTATCAGGAGCACTTCGTAACAAAGTTCAATGTTCCTGAGCGCAAGGCTTCTTTATCGAACTAACGGTGTGAGACATTGGTGTGATAGGACCTGTTGATCAGGTGGGGGTTTCTTGTTCGTGGGTGGGCTTTGACACCTTTTAACGAGTTGTCCAAGCTCTATGGCATCCTGGACAAAGCAAAGGCTTAAAGAAATTTTCGTAGGTTGATAATTGCATCAGCATGATAAGAATACTGGCAAAAAAAGTATTTCCATATTGAAGCTAAAGGTGGTTGTATAGTTACGGGAAAGCAAGTTCATCGTTAGATTGAGCAGAACCAGGTGAAGATGTCTTACGAATGTGCCAGTACATGTTCTGAGTGTGGCTGTTTCCATCATCAGCAGAGCCGTGTGAGTGAATATTAATCAAGGTGCAAAAAATGTACATACCACAGGTATTTGTATGCTTGGGCCCGATTTGGGCTCACAGCATTACATCGCACTGGCTCTATACGAGCCTGAGAAAGCAATAGCACCTATCTATAATCCTGAAACGCACATCTAACCGCACTAAAAGCAAGGACCCTGGTTCAAACACGCGGCCAGTTTCACGTGGGTATAAATCCACACCTCCGAAGCTATCATAACAGAGCTGCTATCACCAGTCTAGACCCAAGAAGAATACGAGCTCAACAAAATTGCCAAGAGATTTGCTCAGACCCTTGATCAAACATATTAGTTCTAGGGCTTGGCGGAACTACTAGTAGTCCATTAGACCGGATTTGATCCATCTAAGGAGGAGTCTATCGGAGTGACTTAGAGTCCCGTGCTTCAGACCATGTCTAACAACTTGGGAACCTGCTAAACCCTTGTAAGAAAGATGGTCCATATGAAAATCTGTCAGTAAACACAGTAAATTCTACCTAGGAAATTTCAACTTGTGCCAATTACTTCATTTTAGGTCCCTGAATCGTCTGAAACTAAATATATCCATGGTTGATTACTCAGCTGGATGCTCGTTAAAGAACCCACGCATTTGAGACACCTTGCTACAACGAGATATACGCGGTTCTAAGCATGAGACATGTGGCTTCAAATGCCAGCCTAGTCATATCAGACCTATGAAATGGCGGCATGGAAATGTTTCGGGGGGGGACAATCAATAGAATAACATACAACTACCAGGTGACTGCCTCAGTGTGCTTGATATCCTCGTTCCAATACCCACTTCTGTGAGACCCCGTACAACCAATGCCCCGTTAGTTCTGGAAAACTTCAAAACAATCCCATTGTCCTGACAACGGAACAGTTGCCTCCCGAGACCTCACACACATCTCTCCCCGTCACGTGATGGCCCCACCAAAGGAAGAATAACTGCTTCGTCCCGTCAAATGTCAAATGAAAGTCCGTCTACTCGCGTGCATGTGTTCCAAACTCTGACTTAAAACTAGACTGCTTTTTCCAGGCTGTATTCTCATGCAGAGTACGACAGGGTCTTTTCGGTGTTAGGGCTGGATATATGGGCACAAAAGTGTGTCATCTGGCTCTATGAGGTCACGCAATAACCACTATGGTATCAATTTTCTCGTATCTCTTCCCCCTACTATTTTGCTCTCTAATTCTCCCGTGCAAACCGCTTAACTCAACCTCACAGTGCATGTGCTCTTATGCTCAATCCTTAGTTCTGCGTGCATAATGCTGTCTGGTGGCATGCATGTTACATTAGGTGGGGAAGTGGGGCTGATGGTTATTTTAGCGGGGCATGGAGGGTCCTAAGAAGGGATGACGCACTGAAGAATTGTTACAGGCGCTAAGATAAGGTCACGTGAAACGTATACTAACGAGAATTCGATCGACAGGGCTGCTTTATGTGTTTTGAGATTTTGTTGACTGGGAGTATCCACATCATCACCCTAACTAATTAGTGCGCATGAAGGGACCTGTACCAGGTACACCGTTATCACATCGCCGGAACGGATTTTAAGGGCCTCGATGTTCGGATTTGGAAGACGGTAGGGTCACGTGATTCATTGTCTTTCTCTAGTGAAACAGCGGGGCTCCACATGTGTTAAGCCAATGCTACAAGTACTTTTTGTCTAGCACAAGG
This sequence comes from Yarrowia sp. E02, assembly GCA_017639365.1. Classification (NCBI taxonomy): domain Eukaryota; kingdom Fungi; phylum Ascomycota; class Dipodascomycetes; order Dipodascales; genus Yarrowia; species Yarrowia sp. E02. The sequence goes on from JAAQQX010000001.1 coordinate 3,976,284, forward strand.
GGCTACCCTTGAACAATAAGGATGGCCGCTTGGCGCTTGACGTTGTGGGGTAGAAGAAGCAGTTGAGGGTAGCAGCGGGGATGATATTGGTGGGCCTACGGAGTTTCGGTGTTTTTAAAAGTGCGTCTTGGGGCTGTTGATGGGATAAGTCGATTGGCAGTCTCGGATATGGTCTATGGCTTTTGTGTCGTGAATTGGGTGAAGTTGCGAGAAAAATATACACGTTTCATCCCACTCCTTGGAACAAACATACTTCTATTGTAGATTGGGAAACTGTTTGGCAGGTGAAACAGACAAGTTCTCCATGTCAACGTCACATTTAGACGAGGCGCGACGGTTACAAGAGCGGTGGCGGTACCTGCACCAGTAGCGAATAATATTTCCGACATGTCCTGCCCATCTCGTTATTCAACCCCAACTATCTACTTGGTGGAGGTTAGAGTGGCACTAAGTGTTGACTAGCAATGGCAATGGCAGCCCAGGCAGTGTAACAGTCCCATGTCACAGTTAACTAACAATGACGTATAACTTCCACCAGGAAGCCTGAGTACAAACAAGTTCTCATGACAAGGCTTCTCTTGTGGCCGGCGCATGCTTTTTGCTTTTTCCGGGTCACTTTGACCTTTATTCGGTCTTTTCGTGTGCCCTCTGAGTCTTTGGCTGGCTGGCTATGTCTTGGATTTCTGTCTTGTTGTTTCTTGTTTCGCAACCAGCGTTGTTCGGAACGGAACCTACGATATCCAATGTCACCGCTTCTAAAGTTAACCTTCTAGCTCCTTGCGGTTGCACGCAGTGAGACAAGGATGTAAATAAACTCGTTTGCGGGGAATTATGCCAAACGCCTGGAATCCAGTCTAACGGGCTGGAAAGGATAGCTAAAGTCACGTGAATCCGATTAAAGTGATGTTACAAACCTGGCAGATACCCCACAGTTTCCGAAATTGCTCCACGCCCCTTCTTCCCCAAGTTACCCGGACGAAACTAACGTCAGGCACACAACGTCTTCCCCGCCCACATTTGAAAAACCCAAACGATTGTGATTGTAACAGAGGAGGGGGGAGGGGGGGAAAATGGATGTGAATGACTGGGTATTTCCAGGTGCACAATGCCGCTCTTTTCAGCGTCTCTAAAATCGTCCCCGCCACCGTTGCCACCTCGAAAGTTGGAATCTCCCTTTCAAAAGTTAGTGTCTCTCGACGATCGTGTCGATCAGCGGGGAAGAATGAAGTCCGGGGTAGTTTTGATTAGCCAGAATACCGTTGTGTGGGAAGAGAGTATAATCGCAAAAGGAGCAAGAATAAGAGGTTAGATAATAAAAACGGAAACTCATCTCCGACTCCGATGGATATTACTGGTTTCGGAATCGGTCCATCTGTTACTGCCATGTTTTGTCTCATTTACTTATGGAACACGGCAGTCCGTCAGAAGACGAATTTTAGTTAACTCCGGCAGGACGGAGAATGCATATAGAACGGTGAATAGTTGTGCTGGAAGAATTCTAAAACCACCAAGAATATCGCCTCGCTGCGACGATTAAAACAATACCACTCTTGCTCCTCTAATTCTGCCTTAAATGCCAATGACCCCTTCCTTACTTCACCCTGTCTTGTTCTCACAGCCCTGCAAACTCAATGTGCAAATTCCGCATTACCCATGACAACTTTGTGCGTAGAGTTTGGGCAACAGGCATTGTACGAGGCAGACAGGGAGTGTTAGAGACTAGGGTGGTGTGAAGGGCGTTTTTTTTTTTTTTTGTCGCCATTAAATCACGTGATTCGCTCGACTTGCGCGCAATATCGCCAAGTGGAACGACTTCTGGTGTCTTCTCTGCTGATCAAGATCGACAACCCTACGTCTATCAGGTTGTCACGAGGCCAGCAAACCAGCAGAGTTAAAGATGGCAGTCTCGAGAGAGCAGGAGCAAAAGAAAAGAAGAATGGGAATATGAGCCAAAACTGAGTATTTTTCTCCCTGTGACCTCCTCGATACAGTTAAGCTTGCAAGCTCATCCCCGGGGATATCAAGCGCTGGATCTTTATACTCAAGTCCGGGGTATCAGTATTAGTAATGTAAGAAGTTCAAGTACAAGTACTGTTACAAACAAAAACGCTACGTACGTGCTTGATGGTTACACCAGTTGAACAATAGTCTCCCCCCATCCCCCTCCCATTGTCTTCAAGGAACTAACCACTTCCGGAGAAGGACAATAACTAATTCACCGGTGGGTACCTTTAGACGCCGGATGGGGCTAGCGGTACCTACATTAGCACCTGTATGGGGATGTACCCCGTGGCCATCTCGAAAGTCGATCTTTCTCGATTCTCTTTCACGTCTCACTTTCGCCTCTCAGGCGGTATTTCCGCCATGCGAAACCTGCAAAGTCGAGTTTTCATCTGACGTCTTGGCACGTCCAACAGGCCCTCCTTCAACTAATGTACGCATATGTATACGCGGTAGACAAGCGGCAGAACACATATTAGACGACGTCCAACAAAGAAGATCCGAGGACCAAGAGTCCAAGAAGGGACAGATATGCGAGGTGACTTGTTCTCGAGCATTATCGTGAGTCAAACGAACTTGACAAAACTGGTCCGATTTCGACTTCTTGGTAGACATGCGCAATACTACACCTTTAGCCTACGAGTACTCTCTTCCTGTTAAGATAGTGATAAATATATTGTTAGATGCTTTCCTTCCCGTTCCTTGAGCCCTTTTGCTCCTTTATAAAAATGTGTCGTGTGGTACAATGTGGTATTGTACAAAAATGCCTGTATACGAGACAGTGGATGATTACCTCGAAGTCTGGGTGGTCTCGTATGATACAGACGAGGCACCGCTGAAGGTGCCCAGTCTCACTCGATCAAATATGCTCTTGCTGGACTTGCTGCTTCCCGCACTCTTGTTGCTCTTCTGAGAAGCCACAGAACGCGTGCTCTGCGAACTGCTCATGACGGCAGTGGCCTTGGGAAGACTCTCCTTGAGTTCTCGCTGGATGGCCAGGGTTCGGGCTCGAGCCTCGGACCACGATCGCGAGTTGATGTAGCTCCATCCGGCCAGGTCGGGTCGCGCGGTCTGGATGACAGTGTCGAAAGAAATTTGGGGGTCGTAGTTTTCGGCCCAGTTGCAGATTCGCTTGAGAGCGTGTTCGAGGTTGAAGGGGTTGCCGGTGAGCTCGCAGAGAACACAGTAGATCTTCATGTACTCGAGAGGCTCCGAAAAGGCAGCGGGATGGAGGTTGACAAGAGTCTCCAGAGCAAGCTGGTGGCCAGCCATGTCGCCGAGATCGTGGAAAGCCGCGTTTCGGAATCGCTGGTACCAGTTGACTCCGTCTCCGCCTCGCACACCCTTTCGGGTGAGCTCCTTCCACACAAGGTCGACGGGAGGAAGAGGAGAGCAGGCAGCGGCCCACTTGTCGAGCTCAATCTCGGCTCGGTTCATCCATCGCAGCCACAGAACAAAAGATCGCTGGTCCCGGATCTCGGGCACGTTCACCCACGACGAGGTGACCATCATCAGTTGTTGTTCGGCCTGGGGATGCACGGGGCCCTCTGTCGGGAGGTAGGGCATGGCTCTGACCTGGCCTCGCAGAATGTACTTGCCCAACAGCTCGCAGCCGTGTTTGTCGTTGTATTGGTGGGTCATGGTGATGATTTGAAGACGTTGTTTGAAGACTTGGACGAGGTGGGTGGAACCAACTTCTTATATGTGGGCACATGGGAAGAGTGGCATCAGCTGCATACCTCGCTCGCTTATTTTGTGAAGTTTATCAAGCAATAGCGTTCAGGTGGGGGGAGGAGGGGTGCAACATATTTTCGCGATAGCGGGCGGATTTGGGAGTTTTGAAGCGGCAGATAGATTCGACATACTGTTCTCAGTATTGAGTTCAATTTTCGTGGTATTTATGGCATTTTTACAACACTTTTTACATCCCTACATTAACCCGGAAAACTAAACACTCATAACTAAACTCGCTCCATTACTTTGCTTTCTTCCTACCCCGCTTTTGGTCCTAAAAGCCCGCGAAAAGATGTGGAATGGTTTCATGAACCTGGTCAGACTTTGAGCAAACAATCTGGCCAGTTTTGTCCTGTTTATCACCTCTTTACACCCCGATATACTAATACTTGTATGTACAAAAACCGCCAATTACACTTTCCCAAATTAAGGTTTCTTTCACCTTCTTGTTCTGCTGTTTTTTCTCGCTCCTTCTGTTTTTCGATTTTTGACTTTTTTTCGTTTTTCGTTTCCCGCACAAACTTTGAAGAGCCAGAGCATTTGAGTTCTCTTTTGCACTTTTCATCCCTCTCAAGAAGGACCAAACAACAGCCTTGGGTCCAACTCTCTCTAAGCTCTAGACACAGCCTCTGAAGATGGGGAAGGTCGAGGGGCAGGTCACGTGAATTCCGACATGTGAAACTCTGTGAAAAGGCGGGGGAGGAGGAGATAGTCCAAGATGGTGCGGGTATACGGCTGAGAATTAGTGGAGGGGAAAACAGACCAATTTTCTGCTCTAGCTAAGCTATTCTGACCAACATCCCGCTCACTTTTTTTGACTGCAGAGATGGTGGTCACACGACACGAAAACGTTAGTATCACTGCGAGCATAACGTTCTTGTAGTCATGGTCAAAAAGTTTCCACCCCGAAAAGTTTTTTGATACAGACAGTCACCAAATGTTCGATTCACGTGACCTCGGGCTGATCCGGACTAAGACATCTCTCTTTCAACTTGTAGTGTCAGTTGGTGTCACTCTGAAGTGTATCTGGGTGAGTCAATGATCGTCCATAGTGGTTGTTGGTTTCACCTATTATCTTGGGAGAAAATTGAGACAACCATTGTAATCGGCTCGTCGATCCGCATCTAATGGTAGTTTTTATTTTCCAATATTCCCACCATTATATCTATTAATGTTGTGTTCTGTTGCAACTTGTCTCGATCGCCAACCATCCCGTCCCAACTTCCTATTTCGCACACGGACACCAGAGACGCCTTACTGGCTGCTTCCCTGTGTCCAAATAGGGGCCTTGGTAGCCCGGCGCTTCTTGGCCAGCATTAATAGAAGGAATAGTAGCGAGTACGTCAAGCGAGTACGACAGGTGGAAACGAGGACATCTCGATATCCGCACCGATTTGACACATGGAGTGATTGTGAGTGAAATTTCAGTTGGTACCCCTGCTCCCACCCGCTCTACATCTCTACAGTCTACCTTACAAGCGCCGGTTTTTCCGGGCGATCGACATGATCTGCGGATCAGCAGGGACGTGGAATGACAACATGTTCCCACTGGTGGGGGGACTTGCGGTGAGCAAAATAGGTGGAGAAGTTGCTCATGTTGTAGCCAGGACTCTGTTCAACTATTTGCTCAACTTTTTGGTCTCTCATGTGTTCAACTACATAAATCAATCTGAGTGTGCTTGTGGAACCCCCTAACCTTCAGGCAAGGCTGGAGACTGTATGGTTGACTCTAATTAATGGAGTAGAGTTTCAATAGCCTCGTTGGAAAGTGGTTAGAGAGATCGGCATGGTGTGTACTGTCGAAGTTATGACTGGACAAACCATATCAGTCGTATTTGGGAAGGTCTAGCGAGTGGAGTATCTCAGCGAGTCAAATAGCTGGACTAAAAATTGAGGCCCACTTGAAGTCAGAAGAGCGATCTAGAGTTGCCTAAAGAAGATAACGTGATAATGTCAACTAGAAATGCTAACTGAAAAGGTCGCGGTCTATCTCCAGTGTGTACGCCACGCAGAAGCATGTCAAATCGAGCTTCCAGAAACCTGCCGAATTCGCCCTGAGCGACGGGAATAGGAAGGTGTAGTAATTTTGGAGGCCACGAAAACATCTCTGTGAAAGTCTCGTTGAAAAATTCTCTTGTTCTCTCCGGGAAGTCGACTAAAGAACAAGAGGGGCTTATGGTGGAGAAGCAGTTTACGGTGGAGGATGGTGGAGACCTTTGCTTTGTATCTAAACGTGAAAAAATGTATACGAGATATTGGGTCAGTGCTAGTCATATTATAGATATTGGTACGAGTAAGTTGGTGGATGGCTTGGGATATATTAAATCTGGTGGCGGATAGTGTGTTATGAGAGGACTGTTAGGGTGGGCATATTGAAGTTGGTTGGAAGTGTTTATGAAAACTTGAAAAGGCAAGAGGAATTTTAGAGATGACGTAGGTATTACTTGTAACAATTGATAGCCGGCTACTAGACTGCTTGTATAGGATACTGTATCTCTTCAAGATAGGATTCTATCAGTCTACTCTGTGCAAACTCGATACTTAGTCCAGGGTCTTAGATCGAAACATTAATGAAGTGAATCAATCAATTTGGGCCAAGATTTTCAAACGGTTGGATCAACATGAGGAAGAGGATTCCCGCTCTTAACTCGAGCTAGAGTCTACAGGACCGCCTCAAGGTCAGAAAGGTTGCTCATTGCTACTCATCGCTGTTTGCTTTTGTCTGTGAGAGGGTGGGGAGATGTTAGAGATAAGGTGAGTTTTCAGTCGAAGAGGGTTGGGTATCTTATGCGAAGTGTGTAAATACAAGTACGATCGTAGAAGTACAATACAAGTATGAAAACCAAGGGACGTTATCTGCTGTACTGCATTCCCAGGGTCATCTCATCTACAGTACGAGTAGTGATCTCATGGAAGATGTCAATGCTGCACGGTAGCTGTACTCGTATTATAATTGTGTCTTACCTCAATATCCTGAAGTGTGCTATCCTGTGTAGATCACCTTCATGTACCGGTACGATACTACTTCTAGTAAATGATACATACATCCTCACAACACTGGCAGACAAAACAATAATAAATATACTAGCTATAGGAACCTATAGATAAAGATGCGGTTGAGCTGTGCTCTTTAATGGCTCTTGCTCTTCTTCTTCATCATGCGTTTCTGCTCCAGAGCTCTCATTTTGAGCTCAATCTTGGCCTCAATCCACATGTGCACCACCTTGTCATTCCATTCTCTGAGGTCCAAGTCGACCCGCTCAATCTCTCGATCAAATGCACTTCGGGGCTCTCGGCTATTGGTGAAGACACACATCTTGTCGAGAGCATCCAGAATGTTGTAATGGCTGTTGGTCATCTCACAGAGCATGCAGTAGACTCGCAGGAACTCCAGAGGCTCAAAGCACGACTGGGGAGCAAGCATGACCAGAGTCTCGAGGGCAACCTGGTGTCCTCGCATCGGTCCAAACTTTTCAAATGCAGCCTGTCGTCTTCGCTCAACCCAAGAGCCAGTCTCCGAGCCCGTAGCTCCTCCAAAATGCACAATTTCTGCCCAGGCAGACTCCAGACTCTGGGGACCAGCCTCACAGATCTGAATCTCAGCAGCATGGAACCAAAGGCAGTATCTGAGGAAAGAGAATTGGCATTTGACCTTGGGGGCAGGTGTGATGAACTTCTGGGTGTGTTTTCGAGTGAGGGCGACGTTAGGAGCAGACTTGAGGCATGTCAGGTTGCTGAGGTGCATTCCCAAGATGGTTTCTCCAAGATCTTTGGAATCGGACCAGGTGTTGTATGAGTACATTGGTTGTTTACTTGTGAAAGAATCGGTCTTGTATGAGAGAATCGGTCTGGTGTGTCCGTATGATGAATGTCAGTTGGTGAGAGTATGTCCTGGGCTTGAGGGTGGTTCGTGGGAATGGGCAGAAACTTGGATAAACCCTTATTGGTCCCTTCTCTACCGTATATATATAATTTTTCCATTTCAGGGACTATATTCTCAAAACAAACTATTATCTCCGATGGAATGAAGTTAACTCTAAGACTTCGATCCAGGGGGTTAGTACAGCCTACTAGACGGCACGTGTGGGGGTACGAATAAGGAATTCCAGGAGTGAAAGCTATACAGTGTTCGTGTCTAATCACTCTGGCAATAATATTTCCCCAATATCTCATCTATTCGTCCCCCAGCACGAGTTCTCAAAATCAGCCCCCTAAACCCAAACGCGTTTCGGAATGCGCACAGTGCCAAAACGAACATCAGAGCAAAATCGGAAGGTGATGCAAGCAGCCGAAATGACCGAAGGGTATATGGACAGAAATGTGGGCCCAAAACAAAACATTTGTTTGCTACTAACAGATCCAATCTAACATTTCACCTACGTATGTATCACGTATTGAACTTCTACCGAGCCTGACTGATGAAAATTCCTGTCTCGTCTCAATCTCCCTTGCGGAGTTTACGGACATTGCACGTTATCAAAGATGCATCTCGAAGCATCTTTCCTGCGTGAAAAACGCGTCGTGCGGCTAGCGAGGTTTTAGTGGATTGTATTGAGAATAGGGCGTATTTTACGTGTTTCTCTAGTCTAAACAAGTGTGAGCTAGTGTTTTAAATACTCCTTGCCTCATAACGTCCTTTTAACACCCTGGTACGGTCTATTATCACCTCAATACCATACTCATCTCCCTCTGTTATGGTTTAAGACATGCAGTAGGGAGTGAATAATATGTAAAACAAGGTCCAAAAATAGGTCACCAAAGCAGACCTTTTTCGACTGTTTTGGGACATCAAAAAGACGACACGGGTGATCCTCGCGTGCTTGCTGCTGAATTAGACCACCGGAAGGCGCAAAGTTGTCTCAAGTAGCCCCCTACACGTGTAGTCTTCGGTCTAACAATGGCCATTAAAGTGCTACTATAACGAATGTATCAAAATACGAGAAGAAATATTATTATTCCGTTAATATTATTACCGGTTGATATTATTATTCCATTGTGTTTTGATTGCACTCATCTCAGACCCCACTCCAGCCCCACATGGCTTGGTGCGAGTACCGATCTCGTACACATAGACACTTGTTGTGTCCTGATCCGCTTCGATGATCGACTGTTGACGATAGCAGTGTTTACATTCCAAGAGTACAAGTGGATCGTAAAGGGCAAGTGTAGATAATACTGTAGCGTAAGTATACTGTAAGGTGGGTCCCCCTATCATGATAAGGAAAACAGAAAGGGGTGTGGCTCTCAGTTTCCTGGTGATTGTTGTTGCTGAAAGAACTCGTCGCTACTGTAGTCGTATGTACTCGTACTTGTATACTCATAATTACAGCTGTCAATACTTCTCCTGGTTATTAACCTATTCATCCTTTCCTTGTCTATATATACAACCGGTACATCACTTCTTGCCCAACTTGAGCCACTTGGGGGTACCAGTCATCTTCTTCTTAGGCTTGGTTTCAGCATTGGAAGAACCTCCAGCAGAAGGAGTATCTCCTTTAGCATCACTCTCCACAGGCTTGGGAGTCTCAACCACCACTCCTGGCTTCAATGCAGTCTTGGAATCGAACTTGGCCACTCCTGGAAACTCCACAGTCACTAAAGTGTTAGTAAGAAAGCCCAGATCAGCCATCAAGCGAAGAGACACATCATTGAGCTCCTTTCGGGGATAACTCTGCCATAGCTTGAACTTTTGATCTCCTCCCAAAACGCCCTTGACTGTATCTACCATAGAACCCACTGTGTCGTGCTTGGAGTACTCAGTCTCAACGTAGACACCATCAGGGAACCGAAGTCTGACCTTGACACCTCCCAGCTGGTTGATTTTTGCCTGCTTCTGCTGATCTCGCAGCTTTTCCGTCAACAGTGTGCTTCCACTCTTATTAGTGCCTCCAGTCTTACGAATGGTGCTGATGTATGCATGTGCGTGGGCAGTGGTAGGCTCAAAGTCGTGGTCTTCTGTGGAAACAGCAGATTTTCCAGCCTCAAACACCTTGACTGTCTTGGCTCCAGAGTTTCCAGCTTCATTGGCCTGTTCACTACCGTCCAAGAACTCAACATTGTAGGTTCCCTGTCTAATGTAACTCTCCACATCAACCTTATGACCATCTTCAGCTTCCCGAATGTCCAGTTTTCGCTGAAAGTTGATTCCCGACTTTTGCTGGAAGAAATCAAGCATTTGTCCAATTGTCGTAGACGGAGGGAATTCTGAACGCAGAGACTCGCTGAAAGAGGGTGGCAGTGAGAGAACAGATACAGAGGCGTTAACTAGCACCTTCCTTGGGGCTGTAGAGGTGGCAGCAGAAGCAGGTGCTGTTGCTGGGGTAATAGTATGTTCAGGTTCAGTGTTACCAGAGGAGCTGGCAGACTCTGTGGTAGCTGCTGGAGTCGTTGAGGCCTGGGGCGTTGCCGTGGTAACCGTCTGGTTCGAATCCGGTGTGGCTGATTGTGTGGCGACTGGAGTTGGAGATGCGCTCTTCTTCTCACCCAATCTAACAAGTTCCAGCTTTTGTCCTTGTGCAAAGTTGGCCAATCGAACAGTATCCTTCAAATCAAGCATGGTGGCGAGTTTTCTGCCTGCAGCCAGGGAAGGGGCTTTTTTGAGGCCAAAGTTACCCTCCAGCTGGAAATGAGCCACTGCCTGATCTCTAAGAGTGGTCAGAGACATCATTGGAGTTGTGGGTAGCTTCACGGACTTGAAATTCCATGTTATCGTCGTCATTGTGGTGTGTGGTTAGAAAAGGTGTTTTTAGACGATATTTTTGGACTGCCATATTGGAGATGGGAAATAGGGTTGGATTGGGAGAAGAGCGATAGTGGGGGATGGGAGGGGATCATGGGACGTATTGTTAGTGTAAATAGAGAAAAGGAGGTATTTGGGTGAGCATAGTGCTATGGGATCACTCTAGGATGCTTTCCATTTCGTCAGGTATGGTATTGTTACATGTTGGTGGGTTCTTTGAATGTGTAATATGGAACTCAGTTCTGGGTAATTATTTTGTGAGGACTGTATTGGGAGTGAGATGAGGCAACTTTGAGCGGAAGAGAGATGACGTTAGTGTATACTGTAATCCTAAAACTTATCCAGTTATCCATACACGTGCTAGTTTTAATCATAAAACTGGAAAATGCTCCAAATCGATCCACTTCGTAACTTCTCTACACACTGACCTCTCACCAACACCTTCTTAGCATACCCCACCTGTGGGCAAACTTTATTCTTCCCCCGATATCTCCCACAACTTCGGCATCTGCTCCATCACTCAACACAGGACTCCATACAAAATGTCTGCTCTTGGAAGAACGGCCAAGATTTTCGGAATCTCGCTTGCGGCCAGTGCCACAGCCATGACTGGGTACCACTTTGGTGCTCTGGGACGTCATGAGCTGACTTATCCGGTCACGACTGAAGAAGATCACCATCACTCCAAGGAAAGCACTTTTCTTCACAACAGCCAATTCGCCAAGGAGCTGCGAGAAAAGGGATTCCGGGAGTCTCGACTCAGCGAGAAGATTCCTGTGGAGTACTCTCGAGGGTTTTTGGAGTCGTTTCTCAAGAAGCCTGGATACTTGACTGTGGATCCATTGCTGTTCTACAAGCGATGTGACGACGGCAAGAACGGAGTCATGTACGCATTTCTGCATGTCGGCGACCACCTGAACGGACACACCGGAATCGTGCACGGCGGTTTCCTGGGAACCTTGCTGGACGAGTTTGTGTGTCTGGGAGCCTTCCCTAGTCTGCCTTCCCAGCAGTACGGAGTTACTGGTACCCTGGAGATCAACTATCGTCAGCCCGTTCGAGAGAACCAATACCTCATGGTTCGAGTGGAAACCAAGGACATTCAGGGAAGAAAGGTGATTGCTGACGGATCCATCGAGAAGTTTGAGGGAGGAGATCTGTGGGAGAGGAAGAGACAGAATGTGCTTGCCGAGGCAGAGCTGGTGGTCATTGAGCCCAAGTGGATCAAGGAGATGACTCAATACTTTAAGAAGAAGGCTGAGTAGTTGTCTGATCTAGGGGAGAGTGTGGGTGGACCCATTCATTTCACTCATGGCGGAGCTACATGGTGCGGCGCAGGTGGATGGCATATATAGGGCTAAATGCCTTGTTAGATGTATAACATTGTTTTTTGACTTGTGTGTGGAGGTGAGAGCTGTTCCTGCGGGAAGTTGTGTGGACTTCAGTTGAGTAGTTCGTGGTTCCCATAGCGACTACTTGTACCAGTAGTGAGCCATCTTAGCTTTGTCTGATACATTAAAACGTATGGTTGTAACATTTATGGGTTATCGAAGAACTTGATGAAACAGAATATGGTACACTGGAGGTACAAGTTCTCTATTGAAGTGCCTACAGTGTCTATATGCCATCTTTGGCTAGTCACACGGTCACAACTAATTATAGACATAGAGTATACTAATATTAGTTCTATACCAAATCTTAGAGTTCCGTTCACATTAGAAAATCTCTTAGAACTACTAATTCTACTCAAATCAATTCTACCTCCTTCTTATATCACTCCAGAGTCCTTTTTATCACCCCCAAATAAACTTCCGTCTTATCGAAAAAATAGGCTTTTGGTGGTACATATTTTGATGCATATTTCTGTCGACCCAATTTTTTCATCACCACGCCATGATCCAGATCAAACGTATCAACGACAAGTATCTGGTGTTTGAGGTGGAGGACATCCGGTTTCTCCGGCAAGAGCATCTGATTGGAGGCACTTTGATCGGCACGCTGCCTCAAATTCCCCAGCAGAATGTCTTCTGTGGCCTGCCATTACAGCTGTTCAAAGAAGAGGTGATCTATCTGATAAAGAATGGCATTGCAGAGGTCGTGGATGATAGCGCAAGTCATATCACTGCCCTCACATCACAAACTCCCGAGGATATTGAGAACTACGAAAAACAGCGTCAAGAAGCCCAGCAGCAACAGATCAAGGAGTATACGGAGGGTATGCTGGAACGACGGCGACAGGCTCTTGAGAAGAAGGGAATGAGCGGGAAGATTGACAAGGAGATTGTGGTTGCCACCGATAACGCTGTTTCTTATGTTACTGAGGCTACCACTACAAACGAGACACTGGAGGGATACAACATGTTCAGCAAGGAGAATGTACTGAGCGACCTGCTAGAGCATGTGACTTCTGCTCAGTATTACATCTTCAACTTTTTGCATGCCCGAGGGTACTTTTTGTCACCTGGTCTACGGTTTGGAGGCAACTTTCTGGCCTACCCTGGAGATTCTGTTCGATACCACTCCCATTACATTGCCATTGGCAAAGACTACGAGGAGAAGTTTCCTATCAAGAGTGTTATTGTTGGAGGAGGACGTCTTGGAACCAATGTCAAAAAGTGTCTGGTACTTGGAGGAGAAAATGACGAGGGTGGAGACAGTGTTTACTGCATTGAGTGGAGTGGTTTTGGTTAGATGACGATAATGTACTATAATGAATTATGATATTGGAGGGTTGTGGTGGGGCTGTAATAAGTCTTGTACAAGTACAAGTATATGTACTTGTACTTGTAGACGGAAAGCTGTTGAATTTCGTTCTTGAGAGCTTTTTTGGTGGTTTGCAGGATCCTGCGTGTGACTACAAGGTACTTGTATCCATATGGTCTTCATTTTGGTGACCCAACTTAGATCGGAATATGAAGATGAAACAGGGAAGAAAGGGAGCAAGAAATTTTCAGCCCAGAAAAACCCGGAAGATCCTCTTTGCGCACAGAGGTCGTTGTTTCTATTTTTTACTTAAGCACTCGTGTACAAGTATGCTTCCATCTTCCCCATGGGGCTACACACTGTTTTTGGATTACAGTCTAGCTTGGGGTACAAGTACAATAGGCGCAATAAACAGTTGTAGCTGTAGATAAAAGGAGATTAGAAGGAGAAATGTGGAAACCGGCAGCAGTGTCAGATTCAGGGAAATTCAATCAATCATAAATTGCGCCTGTCCAGGTCAAAACCCTCCACAATCACATCATATGTGCACAGCCAAATGTGGCTTCGGGCTGCTCGTCCAGGGGCCACTTGGAGGCAAAGTCCCAGCAGTTCATGGGGCTCACATCAGGAAGTCATAAACAGCGCCACAGCTACTTTAACAGTACAGCGCGGCTAGCATTTGTAGAGAAAGAGAAGTGATTGTACTGTATTACATATAATAAGAGAATAATGGGGTCTAAGTCTGCAGAAAATCGTCAGAATAACCAGATCTGGTGTCATTAGCTCCCTAAACTACTGTGTGTCATTTCTTTTATGCCACTTATGACACCAGCCTCTGTAACTATAGTAAGCCTCATTCAGCCGTTCAACCGTAAACACAACTGCTATCAAGGACTCCCCTTAAATGTGGCTTGCCTGAAGGGTGGAGGAAATAGCGGACATGTAACGCTTGACTTGACTAGCCCGGGTTTGCTTTGTCAGGGAGTAATATGTGTGCAAGTGAAAGTGACAAGCCCACAACGGGTGATATTTCACGTCTGCTTTTCTTCTACTGATTTTTTTTTTTACATCAGCCTCACCTCCATTTACTCCCAGCTACCCCATATTCTCCACCTAAGATCATCGTGCCCACCGCCCTTGCAGTAGCTTATCTGAGGTGTGCATCAAGCAACAACCAAGCACAGCTAGTCACCGGGTAAGCACCAGATACGCCACAAACTTGGCAAACTGCTTAAAGGGAGTGTACTTGGTTGAAAAACTTGGCAAATTAACCAGTTACACGCCCATTGTCATGATTACACCCCTGTTACTCGGATCCCTGACTATCACTTAAAGGTTTCACTCGATCTAGGTTGGTGCCGAGACGCAGTACCGAACTTACCAGTATAGCAGAATCAGTCTAAAAAATTATTCTGACGAAAGGAAATTCCACCAAATCCGCTTCCCAAGTAAACCATCTACCCCTATAAGCCGTTACATAACTGCTTTGTACCTCAAACTTGTGGTTCAACACGTCCCTGAATGTATAATGAAAGTCTAGATTAGATAAGCTTTCATAATACTGTATGAGATGAGATGCTTAGTATTGCTTATCTGATTATCTTGAAACGATATAATTAACACTGTAGCATACATGGACCCTTATCGACTATCAATCAAATTTTCATCTTCTCAAACCAACTCCTTCAACGTTTATTAGACTATTCCATTTCCGTCATATTTTTATTCAAAACCTTAAAAGCACCCCATCTGTGGCGTCCGTGTCTCATTATCTCCAGCCACAGTCTTTTCATGTGAACAGAAGGATGACAAAAATCACAGCCCTTCAAAGCACTTATATAATCTGTCCAATATGTCAGAATCCGCATACAAACTTGCTTCAAAATGGCTCTGCAACATGAACTTCCGCAAGGTGCGGGCTATGGAATGGTGATTGGCATCGGCTTCGTATTCGCAGCTGGAATTATCGTCACCATGAAAGTCGCTAAAAAGTACCTCAATGAACACGCACAAACGTCCGAAATGTTTATGGTGGCTAACCGATCTGTTGGAGTGGGCCTCACAGCTTCAGCGGTTTTTTCTTCTTGGATGTGGGCCACTGAGACTCTATGGGGAAGTGTTGTGGGCTACAACTTTGGAGTCAGTGGACCCTTTTGGTTTTCGGTCGGATTGTCTTTTCATATCTCGCTTATGACTGTGGTTGGAATTCAGGTCAAACTCAAGGCTCCCAATGGACATACAATGCTGGAAATTGTCAAGTTCAGATACGGAGTTATTGGACATTGGGTTTTCATGGCCTTGTGTCTCATCAACAACATTATGAGTTGCTCGTGGATGATCCTGTCAGCTGCTGCTGGTATTGCTAGTCTTACAGGTATGCATATTGTTGCCAGTTGTATGCTGATTCCTTTTGGCGTCATTCTCTACACCGTGGCTGGAGGCCTCAGAGCTACTTTCCTGACAGACTACGTCCATACGTTCGTTGCCCTCATTCTGCTCATTTACTTCTCTCTTGCAATCCTTCTTCATAAAGAAATTGGAGGCATTCACCAGCTTTATGATATGATCATCGAGTACGGAGAGACAACCAAGATTCTAGGCAACTACGAGGGCTCTCTGATGACCTTCAAGTCTGAGGAAGCCATCTACTTTGCCATTGTTCACACCATTGGTAACCTGGGTCTCGTTATTATGGACACTGCCTTCTGGCAAAAGTCTCTGGCTGCCAACCTGGAGGCAACTGTCCCTGGTTACATGATTGGCTCCATTTGCATCTTCTGCGTCTCTTGGGCTCTGGGAACCATCTGTGGTCTTTCTGCTCGAGTCATTGAACATTTGCCAATCTTCCCCAACTATCCCAATGGCTTCTCGGCTGCTGACATTGGCAACGGTCTTGTTCTGCCCTACACTGTGGCCGCTTTGTTAGGCAAAGGAGCCAGTGCTGGTATTGTCATTATGCTGTTCATGACTGTGACTTCCACCACTTCAGCTGAAATGATTGCTGTCTCCAGTATCATCTCCTTTGATCTTTACAGAACATACATCAACCCCAACGCCTCTGATAGAGCCATCATTGCAGTTTCTCACGCGGGAGTCATTTTCTTTGGACTCTTTGCAGCGGGTTTCGCAGTCATGCTGCACTATGTTGGTACTGATCTCAACTGGTTGGGATACTTCTTGGGTATTGTTATCACTCCTGGAGTTTTCCCTGCCATCTTGACTCTGCTTTGGAAACGTCAGTCTCGAGCAGCAGCCGTGCTAGCACCTATTCTTGGTCTAGGCACTGGAATGGGTCTCTGGCTTGGTACTGCCAAGTACTACTCTGGCCATATCAGTGTAGAGACACTCGGAGCTTCACTTCCCAACGTCTGGGGTAACATTGGTTCCATGTTCGGCTCTTTGCTGTACTCTGTGGTTATCACTCTGCTTCGACCTGAAGATTTTGACTGGGCCAAGTTCCAGAAAATCACTCTGGTTAACGAAGACAAGCTCACTGATAGCGAGTCCCAGACCGAAGGTGAGCTTGTCATCCCCGAAAAGGGAGAAGACGAGGGTGCCCAGACATCTGAGTTCCCTCTCGAAAAGAACGAGTCTTCTCCTGAGACCTCAGTTCATGAACATTCTGCTACCATTCCCACTTTGACCAACGAGGACTTCTTCCAGCCTCGACTCGTCATTCCTCCTGAAGTCCGAGGTTTCAAACGGTTCCTGTGGTACGTTGGCTGGGAGGTCGCACCTACTGACTACTCCAACCACCCTCTTGGCCAGGACGCACTGCCTATCATCTTCAAGTGGTACAAGGTGGCGGTCATCTTCTCAACATCAGTTTTCCTCATCACCTGGGTGGTCTGGCCTTTCCCCATGTACAGAGACTGGGTGTGGGGTAAGGGCTTCTTCACCGGCTGGGTTGTTGTGGCCATCTTCTGGAACTTCCTAGCTTTTGTCAGTGTGTGTATCTTTCCTCTGTGGAACGGAAGACAGAGTCTCTACAAGGTGTTCAATGGCCTGTATCAGGATACTTTTCATAGAAAGCGCAACGAGTAGACTTGTTGTTTTAATCAGAGTAATTTATAATGAGTAATAATAATAAAATAATAATATTGCGAACGGTTCAGGTTCCAACTATGTACAATGCATGCTTTTACCCTCCTTCAAACACTCCAGGACCTCCTCAACAGTCTCGGTGACACCATCTCCAATATACATGTTAAGATCGAGTTCCAGACCCATCCAAAGAGGATGGTCGTCCATCACAGGTCGCTTCAGGTCCTTATTACGGTGAGCCCGCGCCTTGATCTTATCGAGAATCTGGGAAATCTCTCCAGCTTCCCTTCCATCCAAATCATACCCAACCACCTCTTTGTAGAATCGCAGAATAGCAATAGCACCCACGAAGTCGCCAGATCGAATAAAGGCAGGCAAAACTTCCTTCGGGCTGCAAGAGTGCACTTGCTGCTCGGCAACCATCTTCAGAAAGAGGTTTCGGGGAGCAGGAGCACACTCTCCGTTCACCAGTTCCCATTTTCTAACTCCGTCACGGACCCATTCACCCTCCCAAACTGAGTCAGCTCTAGGGGACGAGCCAGCAACTGAATGCACGAAAGATGGCTTACCTGCGATGGCATTGTCGCCACTGGAGAGGTAGTACTCGGTCAGAACCTTCCACAGCAGCTGGTACAACTGCGAAGAAAAAACCGCTGCGGTTCTCAGATGGTCAGTGGGATTGTACTTGCTCAGAGTCACTTGATTAAAACTCTTCCATAGGGCGCCATAGTCTTTCTGCTTATGGTAGTAGTTGATGACAGCAGAGATTGTGCTAGGGCTTGGCTTTCTTTTCTTTGAAAGGAACTGTTCAAGGACCTGGTTGAACTTTCCATCGTCCTGAGCCCGAGCATAGTGACGAAGAAACGCTCCCCAAACAGCAGGAGCTTTAGTATCAGCCTCCAAGATACTAACAGCCTTGTCGTAGTCATGCTTGAGATAATAAGTTGCCATTGCAACCTTGTGCGAGCTATCCCGCTCAACTCCATTTGCTTCCATCAGTTCAACCACGTCGCCCACTCTTCTCTTATCAAAGTATGTCAACACATTGAGCCAATGAGTATAGAACAATGGGGAGGAGAGTAGAGAAGGGCACTGATCAGCCAGAGTCTCGAATAGCATGATAGCTGCATCCGGATCAGGAAGGGAATGTGTCTTTGAATTGTTGTGGTTAGATTCCTTGGCCACCATCGCGGCCTCGGTAGCTAGAATGAGACCAATGTCAGTACCATTGGTTAACAGTCGCTTCACACCAGGCTGCTTGATGAGCTTCTTAATGTCCAGCCCCATGGTAATATAAAGTCTAGTGAGCTCAGTGAGGTGAGCAATAGACACTGTCTTGGCACTCAATGCGGCCTCCAGCTCTTCCTCTGTCTCGCAGAATGGTCTCTGGACTCCTCCGCGCTTGGTGATGATGTTTGTAAATGTGAGGTTTCCCAGGCTAACAACCGGATCACGTGTAAGAGTTGCCTTGGGGTCCTGGATTTGTTTCAGGAGCTGCTGGGTCCACTGTTCCATTGTCTCCGTATCTGTAGCTGTCTTGCACAGGTGCACTAACAGGTTGCTTTCGAGCCAACCAAACTGTGAAATGATTTTTTCAGCCTCATAATTGGCTTCCCTGATTCTTCCCTGAGACAACAAGACTATAACACCAAACTCATGGTACCACCTAAGATCCTTGACGTCCTGGCTGCCATGGGCCATTCGTGCCTGTTGGTATTTGAGAGCTCTCCGGGCCTGATCTGAGTCCAGCAACAGTTGCAGATACTCCATCTCGTTGTATGGGTCCACTCTGAAGATATTGAGAGGATAGAACAAATCACAAACCGTTTTGATATCTCTAGCCTGGTCGACAACAGTTCCCAACTTGGCAAGGTTGAAGAACGCCACATACTCTTCAGGAGTAAAGATATCTGCGTAGGAGTGAGGCAGAACCTCCAGGGTGTCGAAAAGAAGCGATCTGTCGTCTTCCCGTCCTCTCTGGATGACTGTGGCGTTATTGGGATTGGCCATCTGTCGCTCACGAGCCTGCGCGGTGAGCTGAAAGAAATGCAGAACATTTTCTCGAATTTCGTCCTTATTCAGTCGGTTTTGCTGTGCGTCGTCTCTAATGGCGGCAATCAGGCTGTAGTCAGAAGGGATCTCCATCTCAGGGTTTTGGTCCACCTTTTTATCAAAGTCTTGCAATGCCTGGGCCTTAGCAGCTTCTTGTTGGGCCGCTGGAAGGTCGTCAAAAGTTGGAAAAGTGGGCTTTTTGAACGGATCAAACGATGACTGTGTTCTGGGCGCAATTTTCGTGCGCCCAGCCTTGGTCCGGAACGTTCGAACCAGTCGTAGCATTGTAGACAGCTGTGTGGTGAGAGTTGTAGATGCACACTTTTCACTTATCAGAAAGTTTCTGAACTTTATTGGGGACTAACCCAGAGTCAGTGGCGAAATGGGGTAAGAGAAGAGTAATGGTAATAACCTGTGTAGAGAAAGCAATATTGGTAGTGTTCGTGGTATCAAAATGATTCCACTATTCAGACCTGTATCATGGATTTGTTTATATCTCTATTCAGACTCTCCTAGACGATATATATGGTGTTGTTTCCAAAAGCAGTTTGGAAGTTGATTTAACATACTGAGAATATACCCAAAGCATCTCGCTTGATATTCCAACTGCCAATTACCTTTGATTGGGTCTGTTTTCCGGTAAAGCTGTATCTCATCCTTCACACTATACAGGAAATACATATATATTGTCCATATATTGTAGTTGAACCTTAATAACCCATGTGGCTATACTCCAAGATTTAGCAAGTTGGTAGGGGTAGAGTGACTGAATTGTGAGTTATTATTTGTGAAGATTTACCTCTGCTTGACCATCTCAAAATTTGGCTTTCCCTCAAATTCGAGTTTGTCCACGACTAGCCGACTCTTACTTGTATTCTATAGACCAACATTACAACTTGAAAGAAACCATGCAAGCCTACGAACATAATCACCTTAACACACCTCCCCGACTGTTTAGTATTCTTCGAGGCGACGATGCCGACGTCCCCGACTGGGAGAAGTGGCCGCAGGACCTCAATGGCCTGAGATATGAGGACTTCGTCAAGTCCCCCAACCCGAGCATCCAGATCCTGGAAGCTGTCTCCTGGGTGACAGATACTCTGAGGGCTCTACAGTCCTTCTACCCTCGTAACCTCGCCGCTCTCCATGACTTTGTGACTCGTGCCTTACCCTCTGACACACTCACGACCCATGCCTTCGTCTGGTTGAAGATCGAGCAGGATGCTCTCGAGGAACTCCGAACACGGCTCCGGAGCACTCAAGCCGCCGATGAACAAGCCATGCAACTCCCGGAAAATATATCCCTGAACATTCTGGAGCACAGACTCTTGCCCTACTTTGCTGCTCTCCAGACCATGTTTGGCTCTTCTTGGCGACAGAAAATGGCGAATGCCATGAACGCGGTGGAGCCGCACCACTTTTCCACCTACGAGCAGTACCGAGACACCCTGCTCTCTTGCCAGGCTCTACTCGGCGAGCATGTTTGAGTTATTCCAGGAGATAGCTGCGGTCAACAACCTGGAAACCGCAGACCGATTCTGGGAGACTCACCCTTGGAGTACCACTAAGGAAGTGTCGACTCAATTGTCACCAGCGAAGACAGCGCTTTCGACACCCATGGCAACCTGTCAGGCCAGCCACAACCCGGGAAATGCGCCTAACATGTCAATACGTCGAAGTACAGCCTGAACCTGTCATTATTTTACAGAGTACAGCATGATGTTCTAATGAGTTATTAAATGAATATTTATTTATATCAGTGAATGATTCTCTCTGAAATGGAAAGAATTGCACTCCACAATGTATCACAGTTAGAGACTGCAGGACAGGAGAATATCATCTGAGTGATAACGATACGGGATACCGTACTAATTACTGCTTAAAGGTAGAGTTACTGAATCCAATATAATATCTCAACTTCATTCTCCTCTGACAAGTCTATCTATCCCTACGATGCTCTGACACTAGGCTAGACTACACTGTACGATATAATCTCAACCCAAAAATTATAGTCTTGATGCATGGAGTCTGAAGCAGAACGTCATAACTGAACAAGGGAATAAATAAAAGATCTAAAAACTTCATATTGTTACTGCGTGTATATATAACCCGTTCATAGCCTTAAATATGTAAAAATCCTTCTCCAAAACCTCCACTTCTGCTCTTGTCCAAATACTTTTACCTACTGAAACTTTATGAGTGATTGAATTTAGGGGCGCGTACTTATCTCCAACGCGTATGTAAATTACTCCTCCACACACGCTATGGAGTATGGCACTCGCGATATGGAGTATGTCAGTGGCAGCGACTTTGAAGACGAGCCGCTCGGGTTCCCCGGTACTCTCGACTCCGACCCCTTACCAACAACTGAGGTCGTGGAGCCCGCGGAGGAGGTGAACAGTGCTCCTTCTCCAGAGCCAGAGACTCAAGAAGCGCCAGTGGCAAGTGCGCCATTGGAACCTATACCAGTCGAAGACATACAGTCGACTCAAATACCAGACGATGATCTTGGTCCTTGGAAAGTGAGTAATTTGGGCTGAAATAGAGTGAGGGAGGCCTAGTAGTACTACAGGCTGTCTACAGCTCCGTACTAACCTAGCGAAAACTGAGAACTCGAACATTCGCTCAACAGCGACCTTACGCATACGACCAGTACATCTACAAGGGTCTTGGACTGGACGCCAACGATATCCGAGAATTGCATTACCATCGAAGTGACGATGAAGAGTACGAGTACCAGGATCAGCAGGAGGACCCTGAAAACATTGCCTCGATAGATCCTGCTGATCTGGCTGGCCTCATGTCCGACTCAGACTCGCCAGACTATGTTCCTCCAGTCGTATATTCTGAAGAACAAGCGGCAGAGAAACGGGCAGAGAAGGAAAGAAAGCGAGAAGAGAGGGAACAGAAACGACTTGAGAGGGAAAAACTGCGTTTGGAACGGGAAAAGAAACGGGCTGAAAAGGAACAGCTGCGTTTAGAGAAGGAAAAACGACGTCAGGAAAAAGAGGCTAGGAAGGCTTCTCGGTCCAAGACTCCCCCAGCTCAGCCTACAGCATATCAACGGTTTTTTCTCGAGTCAGACGATGAAGATGGAGGTCCAATTAACCCACCTGGTGCAGGTGGAGGAGGTGGAGGGGGTATTGCTAGCCCTGGTGCCCCAAGCCCACCGTCTCAGACTATCATTATCACGGATGAACCGGAGATTGACAGAATGGAGGAGCCCAAGAAACGCAACAAATCGACAAACCCGAGGGTCCCGAAACGACCAAGACCTAGTGACTATATTCCTGCCTCTACGGCCAAATCGAGACGTAGACCACAGCAGTTGACTCTCGATTTCGGTACTATTAAGGGCAATAAGGGTCCCAGCAGAGACAATCATATTCTGGCGGTTGTTCGAAACATGGCCAATTCTACGATGAAAAGAAACTTGAACAGGTCACAAGAGATCAATGCCGCTCAGAAGCGCATGTTGGCGTTTCGTCGGACTCCAAACTTTCGAGAGGAAAGGCATTGGCTGGATGATGGTGGAGGACGTATTGGAGATGGCACAGGAGGAGGAGGAATGCCACGCAGGGGAGGAGGAGGAGGGAGTAGACCACGTGCTCAAAGTACTTTGTCGTGGTCGACCGACGGAGGAGGTGGTGGAGCACATACTGGACGAAGTAGTAGTGGAGGAGGTGGAGGAGGTGGAGGAAGTTCAGCGTATGGCCCTAGTTCTGGCCCTAGAGGCGGACAAACAAGACAGCCAGGTAATTCCAGGCCATCAGGGCTCTCCCGACCACGAGTGTCTGCTTCTCGTGCTGCTGGCTACCGTTCCTTGCCTCGTATCAGAGACAGACGAGC
Organism: Yarrowia sp. E02; assembly: GCA_017639365.1. Lineage (NCBI taxonomy): Eukaryota > Fungi > Ascomycota > Dipodascomycetes > Dipodascales > Yarrowia > Yarrowia sp. E02. The sequence continues at coordinate 3,999,406 of JAAQQX010000001.1, forward strand.
TGGTCCCTTGGAGCATATGCGACGAGCGGCGTGGAAACAGATCCAGGAGATGAAAATGAGGGCCCGGGTGGGTGGCGGCCACTACTCTGGCCATCCTGGTAGCGCGGAGGACAACCAGTACTCTAATGAGCACTCGACTACTCGCCCTATCAACCCCGGAAGTTGTCGACGAGGTGGTTTTCGACAAAGCGCCCATGGCGGTCATGCAAACGATTCCACAACCTCCAGAAACGGTTTCGTTAACGAGTATGGAGTTCGAGTTCTTCCGTCTGACAATGTTGCTCGGGATTACAGCAAACCGAAAACTGTTGCTGGAATCCACGTTCACCGACCAGCTTTGGATCACGTACATTTGAACGTTTCTCAAAAAGGACCTCGATTCAGTGAAAAGGAGTCTGGAGAGTATGCCATTCGAAGATACACTGGAGGCCGAACTGGAGTCAGAAGAGAGCCTGAGCCTGAACCCGAACCTGTTACTGACTTTGTTGGTCTCACGGAGATGATCGAGGGCGGAGAAGAGTTTCAAGACACTGTCATTGTTGACGACATGGGTGATATTGATGAGCCCATTGACATGGACATTGATATTCCTAATCCCCCTTCTTCCAACTTGGATCCTGTTCATGTGGATTTTGCGAATCGTCTTTCTGAGCATGACACATTCGAAACCACCTTTGGACTGGCAAACAAGACGTATACCCTGGAACCCATCTTTCTTGGACGTCTCAGCTCGCCCTTGGAGACCTGGATGTGTCCTGTTTCTCAGACCATGGTCACTATGAAGGATGTGAAGTTGATTTTCGATAAGATCCTTGACATTGTTACAGACGTCAGGCGTCGAGAGGATGTCTATGAGTCTCTCCGGCTGGTCTTTTCACATCCTACTCAGGATGCCGCTGTTCTGGAAGAGTTCAAAGACAAGATGATGGGCTTGGATGTGGGTGATCTTTCAGATTTGGTTGTTTCTCTGGTGAATTATCGATGTCCTCCTGCTGGAGAGCTGCTCATCGACACTGACAAGCTCTATGTAGCTGTCAAAGACCACACTCGTCCATTGTTGGTTGAAGCAGCCATGCTTAGGAACGATCGCATTCATATTCCACTCTTGTCAGACGGAATTCCTGCTTTAGAGCATGCTTGGAGAAGTCTTTTTGTGGCCAAAGCTATTGGCAGAGACGAATCCGATACCATGTTGACGCTACTCAACTTGCTGCCTTCCACCAGCGTGCGTGAGGACCGTGATGTTGAGCAGGTTGATATTGAGCGGTACAAGAAGATCTTGTTGATGAGAACCCAACTACTCTGGCGATTTTCTGGAAAGGCGATTCTTTGGTGGGCCAAAAACACACCCTATCCTGACACTGCTATTCCCAAGCTTGACCTTGATAGCTTGGCACCTGGTAATGCGTTTTTTACTGTCGCTAAGATGGTTTCGGATGTTTACAAGAGTGGTCTTTACGGACCAGCTTCCGATGTTGCCGCTGGTCTTGTTTCTGGAGTTGGTCTACGATTTCCACGTGACGAGGGCTTTCATAGGAATAAGCTGCGGAAGCTCGCCCAGACATACATCTATCTCATGATCCGAGTCCGAGATATTTACGACCCTGAGCTTCGACCATCTTTTGCCCAGCTTCAAGATACTGTCCACACTGACAAGGCTCACTTGGAGGTCATTCGTATCGAGTTTGAAGCTGCCAGGCAGACTCTCCAGATTGTCGAGGGCGATGGGTTTACGGAGGAAGACCGACAGAGTGTTTTCAGGTGGCTCGATCAGATGATTGAAATGACTGTTCGTGAGTACGCTAATCTGGTGAGAACTCGATATGCTGGGGAGTATGAGAACCTGCTGATTCAGATCTTTGAGCAGGTGGAGGGAGCTGGACAGAGTGTGATTACTCTCTTGACTCTTCCTCCAGGTAGCTGGGAGAAGATGTCAGAGTCCATGAACCGGGCGTTGATTAAGCTGGTCCAAAGAACTCCTGAGAGAGAACGTCCCTTGACTGAGGCGTTTGCCACGTTTGTTGCCAGACATGGTCCTCGTTACTACAAGGACTTTGCCCAGATGCACCCTCCTCCTCGCGCCTATCCCATGCCTCAGGAGGCTCGATGGATGACAATTTCGATTGAAGCAGGCACTGAGGTGAACCCCATTGATGTGACTTTCATTGCCGTCAAGTCGATGCTGCTCAAGAAGACCTACGAACCATTGTGGAGTTATGTGGTAGAGCTGAAAGACGTGGATCTCACGGGATTGTCTCATGATATGATCCTACAGAAGATCATGCTGGCCACGACTTCAGGGTATTTGGCTGGGCAGCTGCTGGGTTTCATTCGTGACAATCTTGACTTTTTTGACAAGGAGTCAAAGCTTCTCATCCAGAAGCTCGTCTCGTATCTCAAAGGAAACGATAATACTTCAGGATCTCCTCAGCTGGAATGGTTCATGAACCCTGCCAACTTCGAACTTCAGGCTGACTCTTCACAGCTTGCTCAGTACTCGAGTATGTTGAAACGGTCACTCCATGAAAGCGAGATCAAAAACTATCTCCTCGGCACATTGTCCATTTCTCTCATCCTGGACGGAGGTCAGGTCTTCTATGAAGCTGTCAAGGGTATTGGCATGGCTAGCACCCATCCAATTCATGCCAAAGCCTTGATGCAGCTGTTTGAATCTCTGGTTTACTCCAAAAAACACGCCACAGTTCTGTTCCTACCACTGTTTTTGCGTCTCATTGTCAACATGGGCGACGAAGAGCTATGGACCGAACTATGGGGTCATGCCTACGTTCGTGTCAAGACTATTCGATTGAATCACCTCACCACCCTGGAGAACGCCTACCTTGCTGCTTTTCTTCATCTCACCACTCTCATCCCGTCAGAAGACTCGACATCTGTGCTTCTGGACGTCCTCGGGGTTCCTCATTCGACCACTGACATCACACCTGCATTAACCCGCCAAATGGACAGGGATGTGGATGCCACTCTGGAGAAGTTCCATGAGAACCAAGGCAAGTGGACCCGTGGGCTGGGCAACTCTACTGACAACATCTCTTTGCATTTTATCACGGCAGACAACATGGCCAGTCCGTATGACTCGGTCGTCCAGTGCCTTGCCACCACTATTATTTATGACCCCAAGCTCGAGCCTCGACTCAACTTCATCGCCTCCCAAAACCCCTGGATGGGGCGGTACCTGGAACAGCATTACTTCCAGGCCTATCAGGTGACTACCGTAGACGACCTCTTCTTTTAGCGAGTTAGTTACCAATGCATTATTTATTGTTTATGATTTGTTGTACTGTAGACGTAAATGGCAGTCTTTTTTGACAACATTGTTTGAATTAAAAATTTGAAAATAAAAATGAAAGATAACAACAAAAAAACAAATATTGTTAAGTCTCCCTTTTAGTATTAGTTTGATCATTGAACAATGGTCATAAAGGAAGAAGAAAACATAGAAAAAACTACAACTGCAATTTTACAACTCACTACGATTTGAAAAGTTGGGTGGGACTCTGTGGTCCATAATGTATTTACCCAAGAGGTTCGGAATTTCACCTACTCCTCTGAAAACTAGATAAACAGGTTCGGTCAGCTACATCCTCTGCTAAGAGGTTCACTGCCTACTCCTTGAATAAGACTTATGCTGGTGCTCTGGCTCTTATTGCTCTTCGGACTTACTGGCATCTGGCTGGCCTCGGCTCTGTGGCCCTGGCTCCTTTGGCTCTGTCTGTCTGCTCTGGCGTTTGGCGCTTATTGCATCTGTGGACTCACTGGCTCTTGCTCAGGCTTATAGCTCTTATTGCTCTCTGGTCTTAGTGGCTTGTTGACGGCGTTTGGCTCTCATTGCCTTGTAGGACTTACTGGCTCTTTGCTCGTAGTATCGGTTCTGGCTTCTGGCTCAATGGCTCTGGCTCTGACCTGTGTATGGCTCTGGCATTTCGCTCTGGCTCAATGTTGGCACTCATTGCTCTTCGGACTTATTGGCTGCTCTTTGGCGGCTCTGGCATTCGCTCTGACTCTGGCATCTGTGGCTCTGGTTACTGGCGTATCAGCTCTGGCACTCTTGTGGCTCTGGATTTGGCACTTATTGCCTCAATTGGACTTACTGGCTCTGACTCAGGCATCTTTGTTGCTCTTTTGACCATCATCTGGCGTCTGTCAAAGCAGATCTTTGCTCTAGTAGTGCGTCTCAGCTCAGTGTTTCAACTGGCTCCTCGGCTACTGGCAGCTCTGGCATTTCAGCTTGGCTCTTCAGTTCTAGGCGGCTTCTCGGGGATCTCACCCGGAAAAGAGTCTCTCGAAAGGAATTTCACCCTCGAGTATCTCATATCTGTCGGTGGCTCTGGTTCTGTCATTTCAGCTCTGACTCTGGCTCTTAGCTCTGGCGGCTGCACATGCGGTCCTCAGGAACTCTCGCAAGGCACGGAGGTGGCTCAGACATTTTTCAGCCGGCACAATCACTCGCTCTTTGCTCATGGCACTTTTTCAGCTCATGGCGGTCAACCTGTAATGGCTTTATTGACGTGCGAACAAGGAGGTCAACCCGAAGGATTTATTGACTCTTCTCAAGCGGTCAACCATAGGACTTACTGACACTTGGCACAGGCGGTCGCACTCGCTCCTGAAAAGAACTCGCCGAGTAAAATCAGCTCAAACGCCCAAATCAGAAGCTGTCGCGCATTCAGACTCATGCGATAAACGCGTCATTGTCTTCTTAACCGACTCCTGGGATTCTGGATTTTCACCACATTGCCCAAGACAACTCAAGCGGACATAGCTAGCGAAGCGTTGGTCCTCGTTGTATGAGACAGGTCTGCTTGTCAGCACTGCATTTCAGCAGGCTATAGGGGCACCTTCCATCTCCAGAATGACTCAGAGTGAACTGGTCTGATTCTGATGAAAAAAGTAGCTAGGACCTAGAGGGGGTTTATATATTCCTGACCGGGCCCATTAAAGTTTGAGGAGGTTGGTCGTGGCGAAAAAAATGTGCATGAGGCACGCGAGTTTCTCATTAAGGTGCATACACACGAAGGTTACCAAAAGACAGGGAAAACTCGAGAACTGAAGCGTCAGAGCATATATATGTCGGTACACGAAAAAACCGGAAACATAGATGTAAAAATTAAATTGTCTATCTAAAAACTAGCACTCCCACGGCTTTTTCAACCCCTTACACGTCATTTTAACTGGATTTACCCTAGCATTTTTCTTGAAACCTTATGCGCCAGCCCTCTCTTTGTATAGTGAGAAAATTTCCACAGGGAATGTACGAGAATATTCTATGGTGAGAAGCCGCTTAGAACTGTGTATTCGGATCTTTAATGTTCCGATGAAAAGATGGTGGCAACTTTTTCTACCAGAAATGGCTACTCCAGCTTCAAGATGCATGAATAGCTGGGTCACTTCTCTCTGCTTTGAGACGAACAGTATGCATGCGAGTCTACTGGCTGGGGATGAGCGGCACGAAAGCTGACTAGCTGTACGTCAAATATGAGAGCAACTTCTTTGTTCTAAATGGCTGCTTGGAACTGGGTTTTATTTCTGGACACCAGGATTTTCGTCTCGAAAAGTTCCCAGAAGACTCCCTTTAGGTTTCCTCACAGGAAACACCATTACTAAGACAGAAAATATAGGTTGGAGACGAAACAGAATAGCAGTGACAAAAAGATATGATAATGAAATGAAAAAGAATTGCAGCACCCAGGATTCTCGTATGGTCTCCCACTACAATACTAACTGGGCTCTCTGGTGCTTGACTATGGCTGATCGGACGGGAAGCCGTATTTTCACCAGGATATGGCCGCAACTGGCGATTTTTGGTGTTGGGCGGTTTTACGGAGACGAATAAATCACGTGACCGGGTTTTTTTACTTCAATTTTGGTTAGAATCCCTTGAGAACTAGATATGTTGAGCAGGGTATCGTAGTATCGTTGTCATCTCGTATCCAGACCTTAAACATGTGTGATGAGATGGGGTATTTTAACTAACAGAGGAGGACTCTTAGACTTGTGTCTGCAGGTAACTACAAGTGATAAAGCTGGTTTACGACAATATACATTGACTTCAAAATACCATCGTCGTACTTTGTAGCTCACCATAAGCCCCTATATTCTATATTTGTCTCACTCCCTCAACAACACATCACCTTAGACAAAGGAAGTATAACGCGTTATCAAGAAGCTATCTGTGCCACCTTAAACTTCTTCTCATACATCACCACAAGATGCCGGTAACCGCCAACAGAGACCGGATATTCTACTTTGCGGCCGTCAGTACGGCGATGCTCAGTACCGGCAAGGTGCTCAATTTCCTGGTGATGGCGTTCTACCTGGCCGTCTGGAGTACGTCTTGATTTGTTTGCTTGATACCCACTACCCTCTTCTAACGCAGTGTTGACAGTACCCTGGCACCTCATCAAGGTACGGATTCTGTATACATACGAACACAAGCCTGGCTTCTGCCAGCGTTCACATTTCTCCGAGTATACGGGCATGTTACTGGCCCGCTGGATGTTCAGCTTGGAACAGACAACGGCTGGTCGTATCTTGTTTGGACGAACAGCATGGATGTGGTTCTACAAGTTCCGCAGGTTCCGTTCGGGAGCAATTGACATGGGCGACGTGCGATTCGAAAACGACCCAATCATACCAGGACTGTGGGTGCGCTCAGAAGGACGAGTTCCAAACTACGACATTGTTCTCTTCTGGATGCATGGAGGTGGAATGGTCACACACTCGCCTTACATGTACTTGGAATTCATGACAGCTCTGGTTACGTCGTTACACATGCAGGGCTTTCGATCCCCTGCCATTTTCATGCTCAAACACAGCTACGCCCCCGAGCACCCATTTCCTCACCAACTCGATGAAGCGGCGATTGCTTGGAATTATCTCCAGAAGGAACACCCAGCAGCGAACTTTGTGTTTGCTGGCGATGGAAGTGGCGCAAACCTGGCTCTGGCTCTACTATTACATATCACTAGGCCATGTGTCGGTGTCACGGAGTGTGTGAGGGACGTGAAGCCTAAGTCGGCACTCCTGCTAAGCCCCTGGCCCAATTGGAAAACTAGCACTCGGGAGGACACAGAAAACTGCTACTTTTCGGCGTCCCATTTGCGCAGGTACAGAAACTACTACATTCCTCGAGCCAAGGAAACGTCGCCATACTTTGATCTCTCCGGGGTCACCTCTTTGTCTTGGTGGAGGGAGTCCTTTCCTGAGAGGGGGATGTATCTCATTTACGGCACCGAGGAGATGTTTGCCAACGAGATAGAGGAGCTTTATGGGATTCTTCGGCTATGTGGACCCATTAAGATTGATGGTGAGCTGCGTCAGATTCACTGCTGGCCCATCACAACTCATTTTCTGGCGAGAGACGAATATGTTCGCGGCGCAGGGGTGTTTGCGATAGCATTGAATCTCGGGAAAATGTTGATTTGGGGAAATGACGTGAGGTGAGAGGGATGGATGTAAAGTATCGTACATATACATACTTGCACACAATAATACATTATTTAGGGACCTGTATGATTGCATGTGTTTAGGGGCTGCACTGTAGGGAACCAAGGGCTACTCGTACATACAGCCTTGAATATTACTCAATTAAGTCAGAAAAAGATTCCACCTATGATTTCAAGTCAATGAAATGCTACAAACTCATTACTTTCATTCGTACACTCTTTTGTGACATACATTTGCTGCTATTAAGACATCTACTCGTCGGTCTCGTCTCGCTTCTTGTTAGAGATGACGTCGATGGAGGCTGTGTTAGTCAATTGCTTTGGGTGGTCTGTCTATGACGGATGTTCGGATACTTACTCTGGGTGACACTGAGGTAGGCGGGCTTACCGTCTCCCATCTCGGAGTTGGGGGGGTACTGGTAGGTAGCGTTTCCGGTGACCATGACGGGGGTTCCGGTCTTGAGAACGCTCAGGAACTGGGCAGCTCGCTCCTCGAAAGAGGTGACAGCGATGAAAGAAGCGGGTCGATCCTCTCGGTAGTCGTTGATAGCAACGGTGTACTTGGTGTAGGAGGTGCCGGAAGCGGAAGTAAGGGTCTCAGGGGCCTTTGCGATTCGGCCGTGGAGAGTGACCTTGAAGGCGTCTCGGGCAGCAGCGGAGGTGGTGAACTTTCGGGTGAATCGGAGCATTGTGTTCTGTGTAGGGGAGATGGTAAGTGGTGCGTGTTTAGGAATATTAGTTTCGAAGGTTGAGACGTGTTCTGCCCTAACCCTGGCGACGAGGTTTCTCAGAACGTGCCTCAAATGAGTGTGACGAGATTACGGAAAAACCTGCTGCATTACTGCAGCGGTGAAAACAGAAAATTTGGCCACGAATACCAATGGTGACTGTGTGTCTTAAGGACGCGTATATTGTTTCTGATTGAGATTCTCTTACCAGTTTTCTCCTTCCTGAGGTGGGCTGTCTATCAGTCTCGAAAACAGACTTCCTAAAAGACCCTAATATAGCCCGTTTAGGACAGGGTTGGCTGAAAAGGTTTTGGGTTTGGCGGTCAGCCAGTTTGAGGCTTCTCTAATGGGGCTGAAAAAAGAAAGACGAATGGGTGGCGTTCAAATCACAGAAGTCACGTGAATGATGGCCAAGTGGATGAAACGATTGTGTCGATCGTAAGAGGTATTTTACCTTCGGCGTTCCGTAGCTGTGACGTGATTGACGTTTTAGCTAAGCCCTGTGAAGGGGTGTCAATTCTGTCAGATAAGTACAAGATAAGTGTACGATACTCGTACGAGTACCAGGGTAGGAAGTGTTGGTCAGTAGACTGTAAGTAAAATGAGTGTGCTTTGGACCTACTCAGCCCTCCTTGCTGTAGAAAGTTGTGTTTTTTTATCATTAGGAGGTGATAGACCCGTCCTCTTCTTCTTATAAAATGTCAACAAAAAATCGTGTATATTTGCCGAAGTTAGTTGACTTTAGAAAGAAAATCTTCTGACTCGACTGGCACTCTAAAGTGATAATAAATTGCCAGTAAATACAGAAATATTAGTCCTTCATCTTTATTCGATCAACACACCTCGTGTTTCTTTCATTAGGGATACTTGCCACCTGAACTTTGGCGACTTCGAACCCACGCTCTCGGCTTATCACCTCGGCTGCATATGATTCACCATACCCCACATAATCCATCTCCACATCGTTCACCACACCGAAACAACATGTGGGAGTACCAAAATGCAGCGATCCGACTAGATATTCTGTCGGCGGGATCGTCGTGGAAACAGGACCCCGAGGGCAAGAAAGTGCTAAGAAATCACGGCTCCTCAGCGATCCATCTATGGAACAAGAACAAGCCTGAACAAGAGCTGATGCTGTGTTCCAGCTGCGATCTCGCCAACTTGAGTGATGAACAAGGCGAGTTCGGTCTCAAGTCTCACGCTAGACTACTTGTGGCGTCGGAAGGAGGGCTCAAGTCGGAGCATCTTGAGTGGGTTCGAGGTCAGGTACAGGCTGTCGTGCCTCTGACTGAAGTTAACCAGGTGCTACAGCAGTATACAAGTGGCGGGTTCAACTTCAAGCCTACAGCAGAGGACTCCAAAAGTATTGGAACCAAATGGGAGGGTTCCAGGGCTGAGCTTCCATCAGTTATTGTGATCAAGCCGCTCGGAAAGCTGCCTAGGCGGGGCAAGAAGTGCGAGCAACTCGCCAGCGCAGACGTTTCAAAGGTGCATTTGGAGGTTCAGTCTTCCCCGTTTGTCCTGGTCAACCCGGCGGTATTTATGGCTTATACTGTGCGAGGTAATGCCTCTTATTTGGGCTACACAGCGAACTTTGGACGTCCTCAGACGAAGGCATCTGTCATTTTTAGTGATATCCGATTTCTTGAAGGAATGGAGGGTGGCGTCGTGACAGATTTGCATGGTAAGCTGATTGGTATGGTCGTGGGAAGCCTATCAAAGGCTGGAGGAGAAGGTACATTAACTGTGATTGTTCCCTGGCAAGAAATGATGGACACTCTGGAGAAGAAGGACGACAAATTCAAGCTGAGAATGTCCAAGACTCTCTCGGTCGAGTCGCCCATGACCCCAGCACCTTTTAACGGTGTCTGTGCAATTACCGTATCCCTTACAGGAGGAAGAAGAGGATGGGGATCGGGTGTTTTGATCAACAGAACAACCGTGGTCACTAATCAGCATGTTCCAGGAGACGACTACCAGGACGTGACTGTCTGGTTTGATAAGACACATAGTTGTGAAGCATTCGTTGATCAAGCTCCCCTTCCGGGTGTGGATTTGGTGTTTCTGACTCTCAGAACCCCAGCCCCACCTGTGTTCTTCCCCGCCCGACTCAGCAAGACCCCAGCCTACCGAGGCTTGCCAGTCGAGTCGTACGGATTTGGTCTCATTTATCCCACTGCACCTCTCAGACCTGTTCAGCCCTTGTATTCTCGAGGTCATATTGCCTCGGCAGTTAAAATGTCACTTGATGGAAAACAGAGCAAGGACGTTGCTATGCTCTGTAGCACTGCTCACTGCTGGAATGGATCTTCGGGTGGCGGAGTCTTTGACTCTAAGACTGGAGAGCTAGTTGGAATCATGGCAAGTAATGGAAAGGTGGATAATGGAGTGATTGTGCCAGATATGGCATTTGTCATTCCTGCATGTGGAGTCATAGACAAGGCTCTTCAGTTGAAACAGAAGGGAAAACAGGGTAAGGTAGCTGATAGAGTGAAGGATCTCTGGGCTCTGAGGGAGACCCATGAGAGTCTCTTTAATCCTGTTAAGCCGAAGCTCTAGAGCTCTGGGAATGTCTATAATCCATGTATGATACATTAATGAGAACACGATCTAAATTCAGCCCAGTCATGTGCACCTTAGTTTCAAAATATTGACCCTGTTTCCTCACGAGCCACTCTGTACAGAAACATACCCCAATCACACCTGTCAAAATACGAATAACGTAAAACAACAAGCTCGGGTTGTGTTCCCCTCATTGGGGGGAACCTGCCTTAGCGTAACGCATATACCATTTGACACCACTCCGAAAGATATCAACAGCGTAAACCATACATCAGTGAAAAAAAAGAAACATGCAAAGTCGCAGCAAAAAAAGAATGGACGACACCGGAATCGAACCGGGGACCTCGCGCATGCTAAGCGCATGTGATAACCAACTACACCAGACGCCCAAAATTCTTAAATTTTTGAAAAACATGGTCACCACACTCCAAATTTTTCAACCCTAACCCATGTATCTTCAGAATAAAAAAAAAAAAAACCATTTCCCTAGAATCAAAAAAAAAAAAAACCACAGAATAAAAAAAACCACGTTCCCAAAATTGGATATTTGGGCGATACGAGCCTCTCAATCGGACTAAAAAGTGCAAGTGTGAAAAACATAGCGTGTAAAAAGGTGATTCCAGGCCACTATCTTATAATAATACGGCATTGATGTGGGAATCCGGGCATATCCCAACCATGAGTCATGCGATATGTATGAGGTTGACGTGTGTTTCCGTGTGGGGTATGTTGTACATGACGGTAGGTATGAGCGTGTGATTCTGGATATCGGATATCGTAACAAGTCTATCTGGTTGGTTGGTAAAGTGGCGAGCGCAAGTGCCACGCGTCCTTAAGGCTCTGGTTAGTGTGGCTGACCACGTGCCCTCGTTTTAAACGTCCCATCCCCAACTTCCTACAACGCACGTGACATTTCGTTACCTTATCATGCATGCATATACACCCAACTCCCCACCCAATAATAAAGAGACGTATCGGCCGAGCCAAATTTCTTATGATGCTTCTACGTCGACTTGTACACTCCACACCCCCCATCAGGTTCTATTCCTCCATGACTCTCCAGCCACTCCCCAAACCCGCACGATTCGCACAGACCCCCAAGGACGTGTGGTCTCTTATCAACGAGGCTGCCGCTGCTTCCGAAGAGGCTTCCGGTAAGAAGGTGGTCAATCTTGGCCAGGGTTTTTTCTCCTACTCTCCTCCTCAGTTTGCCATTGATGCTGCTAAGAAGGCTCTCGATGTCCCTGCTCTCAACCAGTACTCTCCCACCCGTGGCCGACCTTCTCTGCTCAAGGCTGTTTCCGATGCTTACTCTCCTTACTTTGGACGAACAATTGATCCCGCCTCCGAGATTGTCATTACTGCCGGAGCCAATGAGGGCATGTACGCTGCCTTTACCGCCTTCCTGAACCCCGGTGATGAGGTCATTGTTTTCGAGCCCTTCTTCGATCAGTACATCTCTAACATTGAGCTTCCTGGAGGAAAGGTCGTGTATGTTCCCCTCCATCCCCCCAAAGATTCCCAGACTACCTCGTCTGCTGCCAATTGGACCCTCGACATCAAGGAGTTCGAGGCTGCCATCACCCCTAAGACCAAGATGATTGTTGTCAACACCCCCCAGAACCCCACTGGTAAGGTCTTCAGCAAGGAGGAGCTGACTCAGATTGGAGAGCTTGCTGTCAAGCATAACATCATTGTGCTGTCTGACGAGGTCTACGACCGTTTGTACTTTGAGCCTTTCACCCGAATTGCTACTCTTAACGAGGCTCTTGCCCGTCTCACTCTCACTGTCGGATCTGCTGGAAAGATCTTTGCTGCCACCGGATGGCGAGTGGGCTGGCTGATTGGAAACCCCGAGCTCATCAAGTACGTTGCTGCTGCTCATACCCGAATCTGCTTCTGTGTTAACTCCCCTCTGCAGGAGGCCTCCGCTCAGGCTCTGATCCAGGCCCAGACTAACTCGTACTACGAGGACACAATTGCCAGCATCAAGAAGAAGCACGAGCTGCTGACTTCTGCGTTCGATTTCCTAGGATTGCCCTACTCTCAGGCCCAGGGTGGATTCTTTGTGCTTGTCAACTTCTCCAAGGTGAAGATCCCTACTGACTATGCCTTCCCTGCTGACTTGGACGGTCGAGCCAAGGACTTTAGAACCGCCTACTGGCTTATTAAGGAGATTGGAGTTGTGGCTATTCCTCCCACCGAGTTCTTCATTCCCGAGCATGCTCACCTGGCTGAGGACTACCTGCGATTTGCTGTCTGCAAGGACGATGATCTGCTGGAGGAGGCTGTTGAGCGACTCAAGGGTCTCAAGAAGTACATTGACTAGATGGTCTCTTGTTTTGTGTACTCTATAGATGATAGAAGAGGCTGTCATTGGATCAGTCTCGTTATTTATGTGTGTTGACTTGTAGTTGGGAATTGAGTCATAGTCTTGGTACAAGCTTGAAAATACGTATGGAGGTTGGTAGATAAGCATATCAGGTATGAGCGGAGCTGTTTCAGAGTTTCATACTACCTCATTAAGGCTTCCTATTACATCCATCATACTCTTCGCTACTTTCTAAGTCAGTTGGTGAGCAGCAATTATAAGCTCCCACGGAATTTCGACTCAGCTGTCAAAAATGTGTCATCATTTTTTCAGGGCCATTAAGGAAGAAACCACAGCCTTGGTGAGTTGTCATTTTTATGTCGGCTATCTCGGCTATCTCGGCTACTTAACATGGGTCTTATCTGGTCGATAGTGTATTGCAATTGTAACTGCTCATGTCTCCATTTTACGGATGAATTCCCAGTGCCCTTTCCTGATGCGTGTGTACAGATCAAAGTATAGACCCTTGACAACTTAAATGGAGGATATGTCTGGCCGAGACGGTTGGAGGTCATATCGTTGTGGATTAAACCACATATGTTTGGTTCGGGGAGTCTCGGTGTTTGGGATTGGGGTGTGGGTTGACTGATGTAATTGATAGTGGATCTGGCGCTAAAATATGGCAACGTTGAGATCTCCGTGGGGTTTTCATTCAAGTGCCTCGAATATGGTGACATGGTGTTATATGAATTACAAGGGACTAACATGAAACGGTTTCCGGTATAATATATGATCTTCGGAGCTGTACAGTATCACCACCTTCCATATCTTTAGTAATTATTCATACCCCAACGACCCACGGACAGTGGGGTATCATTTACCTATACTGTGAGATGTCACCAGTGCTGCGTATTGGCGGTTATCAGTGGATTGACACCCTCTAGCGTATACGATTGTGCAGTCTCGAGAATGCTATCGGGCGGCTAAATCAGATTTCACATACTCTTGGTTATCTTGAGATCTACTTGTTATTTTTGACATGCGAAAACTTCTCTGTGCGGTTCATTAAGTTGGAATTTCTTCATACCTGCAGGATTGGACATCCGTACAAGTATTAGCTTGGGACCGGTGCAACCTGTTGTTACTCAACCAGGAACACTTCTGAGAAGCCCCAATGACATGTCGGAACGTCATATGTGTGGGTGGTGATGGAAAGGTGCAGCGGTTTGACACCTGTTTGCGTGATATGACTGCGTGATGATACCCTTGTTAGCCAAGTACTTAGGAGCTGAGGTCTGGATCTGCCATCCCATGTTCAGCCATGACTAAAAAAGAACAAGCCTCCAACGGAAGCGACGACATCGATACCGCCTCCGTCATCTCCAGCTATGACGATGTCATTGACGGCTCTGGAGAGAATAAAACCAACCCCTTTGCGGATCCCAGAGTCGCTCAGCAGTTCAGAGACATCTACGAGAAGTCAGAGTATGAATGTCGACATCTATTTGACCCAGAGATGGAATGGACAGAGGAAGAGGAGAAGCGGGTCAAGCGCAAGCTCGAATGGAGAGTCACAGGCTGGGCCTGTATCATGTTCATGGCTCTTCAGATCGACAGAGCCAACCTTGGCCAAGCCCTAGCTGACAACCTCTTGGATGACTTGGGACTAACAACTGACGACTACAACTACGGCAACACCATTTTCCTCTTGTCTTTCATGAGTGCTGAGATTCCATCCCAGCTTATTTCCAAACGTCTGGGTCCTGATCGTTGGATTCCCCTGCAGATCTGTATGTGGAGTATTGTTGCCATGTCTCAAGGAGCCCTTTCTGGCAGAACTTCTTTCTTCGTTACTCGATCCCTCATTGGACTCATTGAAGGTGGTTTTATTCCTGATCTTGTTCTCTGGTTATCCTACTTCTACAAGTCCAAGGAGCTGCCTATCCGGCTGTCCTTCTTTTATACGACAATGTACGGAGTCAATATTCTCACAGGACTACTGGCCTTTGGACTACTTCGGATCAGACTTGGTGGACTCCAAGGATGGAGATGGTTGTTCATCATTGAAGGATTCATGACCCTGCTAATTGGTGTAGCGTCGTTCTTCCGAATGCCTGCCTCAGCTGCACAGACCAAGACTCGCTTCCGAAAGAAAGGTTGGTTCACTGACCGGGAGGAGAAGATCGTGGTGAACCGAGTTCTCCGAGATGACCCTTACAAGGGAGACTTCAACAACCGGCAAGCCATTACATTCAAGAACATCTTCACCTGTCTGTCTGACTACCATATGTGGCCCATCTATGCCATTGGTATCACTATCTACATCGGAGCGACTCCTGTGGGTCTTTACATGACTCTCACTATGCGAGAAATCGGTTTCTCTCCTTTCAACACCAACCTTCTGACCATTCCACCCCAGGTCCTTCGTGTCTGTAACTTGTTGCTCGCCACATGGCTCTCCGAGTACTTCAATCAGCGGGCGTTATTTACTCTCATTGAGCCGTTATGGTCTTTCGGTATGCTGTTTGCACTCAGATTCTACTCTGGAATTCTTTCAGATGCCTGGAGCACCTATGCAATCATTACCGTCACTCTTGGTGGTCCTTATGTACATGCCATTGTGATTTCTTGGGCATCTCGAAACTCCAACACTGTCGCCCAGCGAACCATGTCGGCTGCAGTGTATAACATGTGCAACCAAGCCAGTGGTGTGATTGCAGCCAATATTTACCGGGCAGATGATTTTCCCAAGTTCACTCGTGGAAACACCCAGCTTATTGCCATTTCGGGCTCTTCTGTGGTTCTAGTTTTGTTGGTCAAGGCATACTATATGGCTGTCAACAAGCACCGAGACAAGGTGTGGGCCAAAATGAGTAAGGAAGAGAGAGCTGATTATAAGGCAAACTCCAAAGACACTGGAAGTCATCGGCTGGACTTCCGTTTTGCCCACTAGATCCGTTTTCGAGAATTGATTGATATTATAACAGTCGTTTGTATCGGCGGCATCTTATCGGCAATTACTGTACTTTCAAATAATAGTGGAGGCGGTTAGATGTCGGCATGCCAGTGTGTAACCCAGTGTGCAGTGCCATACATACGAAATAACACAGTATCGTAGAAGAGAGTAAGAGTAACGAATAAATATGTTGACTAATAAATAATTATATAGAAGCAGTCATGTACCAAGGGTATTGGCAAGGGCTGTTGTTAGTAAAGAGCAATGAAGAAATGATTGATTCATTGTGAAAAATCAGACATCCAAGAAAGGTCATACAACGGTCACTGGCATACTAGATGGGTTCTATACGTATGCTACCGAGGAAACTGCGATCGTTTAAAATGAAAATTTCATCATTAAGGGGGCAGATCTTGGGAAAGCGTTGGTACTCACGTATCAAATGGGGTATTGCGTTGTTGTGTGCTGTGTTGGTCGAAATGATTCAAAAGAGAACTTTTGGAATCTGGAGTTAGTAAAGATTTTCCATGAAAGAACTTCAGAAGTGGTCCCTCAGACAAAAATTAATACTGGCAAGTATAAGCCTTCGTCCGCACAATAAAGCACGGCTTCCAGCGCCTTGTTCCTTGTCGTCTTAGTCGAATCGGATATGGAAAGAAGTAAAGGTTGTATCATCATCAGGGATGATTTGAAGAGTTGGACTCACCATTTCGAATGTTGTATGTGGGACAGTAACCCTGGGGCTTATATATGGTGACGGAAAATTTCCTTCTGACGCATGACGTCGGTAGGGTAATTCGAAAATTTGTCCCAGCCAATGCGTAGATTTCAGCACCTAGGGTTTGTTTGGGACCGACCTGTGATTGGTCATCTGCAGAGTCTCCGACCTAGATTATCCGGTCTGTGGAATTCTCCTACGACTGTACAGCTAGTAGGAGGCGTATAGGCGGTATCTGTGTGCCAAGAGTGCCCATGCTTCATTTTGGTCTACATTCCGCGCGAAATTTTGCATTTCATTTTTTGGTGTAGCATTTTGGCTCAGAAAGATGGGGAGACGGGACGGGAAATTAATGGCCGCCGTTAAAGATCCGGATTAGACGGAAAAAAGCCGGTCACAAGAAACGATCTAAGGTCATATTCTCATAAATTCAGACAATGAATTTGCTACCCTTAGTTTGACAGGCTATAGAGGCTAAACGGTCGAAACAACCCCGCTTTTAGGTGGCACACTAGTGGTTCGATTTCTCGAAACCGCCAAACATGTCACTGGTCACCCAGTTTGTCTCTCTGGCTAGCGAGTTTAGACCAGAGGCTACACTAGCAGGCTCAACAACCACTAATTTCGACAAATCTAGGTCAGGAAAGACTTTGTGCGTCTGTGCATAATCTTGGGGCAGAACAACTGAACCGTGTTTCTTGGTGTACAAATTTTTGCCACTTGTTCAACTCTAAACAGAAAAGCACAGTAATATGGGGCAAGAAAGGGATGAACTGAGAGCGACTTTGAAGAAATGAGAGTACAGACAGGGGGAAAGGCTGCTCTCAAAGAAGACACCGTTGGTATCACTACCCCTCTCTGACTCAAGGTGCACGAAAAGCCCTTCTCGTGTTTGTGGCATGTCTCATTTGGCTCATGTCACCGTGCCCTTTTTGCAGTGGGCTTGCGTGTGTCAAGCGAACCAGTCCCGATAAGTGAGCAAGCTTCCCTAAACAAGGCTCCCAGTTGGAGAACACACGTGTTGTAAACTGGTGGTGAGGGCTCCACCAGACACATAACAAAGAAGAACGGGGATAGCCTATGAAGCAACATGAAAGTCTCAACCTAGACTTGCCTTTGTCCTTTGTCCTTAATGCAGTCGTGACCATCACAAGATCCTCACCATGGTAGGGTTTCAGGTGCATGAGCCAAGCCCCATAGCACCGGCCAGCTCCTATGAGAGTAGACTTCTACTATGATTCCCAAGGTAAGCAAGTGGGAACCGGGTAGCCTATTGGTGTTAAAGATACGCTAACATGTGTCACCTATCATAGAGAGTGTGCGGCGTCAAGCGAGATTCTGGTCGTCGTAGCTGTGTCTCACCCACAACTTTTGGTACCCCACATGGCTGGCAAGTGACGATAATTACCACCTGCAAATTAAACGTGGAGTGGGCCTTCTTTCTCAACAGTCGGGCTTCTTGAATGCAAAGTGGCCTTGCAAACACGAGAAGGAACTTTAATCATAGGGATCTTTTAAGGACCTTAATGCGAAATTTTAAAAAGACTAATTATATAATATCAATGTGCCCCGGCATGATTTTACATATGCATACATAAGACACGCTCCTCCAAAATCAACCACTTGGATTCACGGCCGCCACACACACATGCTACACATTGCACACTCGACCACTATCACTACCAATAACTCACTATGAAGTTTGCCAAAAAGCTACAACAGACCCTGGAGGAGGAAGACATTCCTCAGGAGTGGCGAACAGCTGCCATTCAATACAAGGCATTGAAAAAATGCATTACCAAGGTGGTCAACGAGCTTGAGGAGTATGGTCTGGAAAAAGAGACCCTCGAAATGTTGCTACAATACCACAAGGCTCAGCAAGACAAGGATAAGCTGCATGAAGAGAAGGAGGACGCCAAGGAGATCCAGTCGTCAGACCCAGCTATCGTCTATTCCTTTGAGGGTGATCTTCGAGAGTTTGTCCCCACCATCACAATTACTCTCGACAAGGATAAGAATATTCCCATGGCCGCCAAACTGTCTTCTTCGACGCGAAAGAAGCTCAACCGAATTCTTTACTCCGACAAGTCCATTCAGGTTGTGGACCGATCAAAATCTGTGATTAAGCACGTAGATTCCGATGAAGAAGAGCTGGAGGACGCTGCTGACCTGGAAATGGGGCTGGACAATGATGAGACTAGTCAAAGTGACTCTTCTGCCAAAAAAGGTACAAGCAGTGACAGACGAAGATCTGCACAGAATATTTCCAACTATCTAAAGACGAGGAAATCCACGGCCGAGCCCATTCCTGTCATCAAGACGGACACCGACATGGAAACCCGACCGCTAATGAGAGTCAACTCTGTGGGATCTATCGGGTCCGATAGATCCACATACTCACAATCATCACTAATTTGGAACGGAGACCTGTCTGATGGCATGTACGAAAGTGACGATGGATTCGGAAGACGACCTAGTTACGCAAGCAGTGTTTTCTCTCAGGCAGACTCGCAACCAGGCTCGAGAGCTGGATCCATGTTCAACTTTGACACAACCTCCAGCAGGCCCACTTCATTGAAGAATGCAAAGATGTCTCTGGATGATTCTCGACGACCGAAGGACACGCCACAGTTTCAGGAAAGGTTTACCCTGGCTGTTCCTACAACCAACGGCTCAAACAGGAACTCCCCCAATAGTCCTGTCAGTCCCACCACCAACCCTGATAGTTCCTCTTTGCATGTTTCTCCTGGAACTTCTCCTACTGCCACTACAAAAAGCCCTACTGCTGGAGTGTCCCCTGGAACTTCTCCTATCGAAACGACCGAACCAACTCAATCCATGGTGGATCCCACACCCATCCCAGCTCCCAAACGTCGTTCCCAATCTTTTGCATCTACAGCTTCATCTGTGGCGTCAACAACCCCTATTGCTCCTCGACTCTTGTACACTGAAGATGGCCCCAAGATGGTCATCCAGCTGCAGTCGGACTCGGAGTTCTTCCATATGCTCATGAAAGAGTTACAGGACCTTGACGATCTCAAATCGTCACTGAAGAAGACATTTGAGGCTGAGGTGCTCGACCTGGCCAAGGAAATCTCAACGGTCGCCTCTCCAGGAACGAAGAGATCGGACATGTACAGATGGAGAGAAATCTTCCAGCTGTATATCGAAGCAGGTATCTTCTTCTCCGACCATGAGGCCATGGCAGGACCCACAAACTCAGTTCAAGCCAAGGAACGTCTCCAGTGGTTTTGGGACCAGCTTCAAAAGCAGTCGCTCGTCACTGGCTTTAAGAACAAACGATCACGAAAGGCATTCGTCGACTTCTGGAACCTCAACTCGGAGCTGGTTAAGAATCACGTCTACCAGGAACTGAACCAGACTGCAATCACAAAGATTCTTAAGAAGTTTGATAAACAAACGGCCCTTACATCAAGACAATCATTCCCGCCTTTCATTGCCGCTGGTCCTAATGGAACCGCGTCTCTCGCCAAGACAATGATGTTCGTCATGTCCGAACGTCTTCTATCTCTTGTGCCCCAGATTGACGACTACCTCTGTCCCATCTGCTCTTCCATCGCAGTCAAGCCCATCAGACTGTCGTGTAACCACGTCTTCTGTGTTCGATGTCTGGTGAAGCTCCAGAGAAAGGGAGAAGACAGATGCCCTCTATGTCGAGAACTCAATGTACTAGAGGCTGACGAGTCAAATCTGGATGAGGCCCATCTTAAGTATCTCAAGCTGTATTTCCCCAAGGAGGCCAAGGCCAAACAGCTTGAGAACGAAAAGGAGATTACCGCCGAACAGTTCCAAAACATCAACAACGCCAAGTGCGTCATCATGTAACATACACAACCAGCATGCCTTTTTTTATATAATACTGCCACTAACGACATAATTAATGAATTAAATTAATGATCTATTTCTTATTTGTATCGATGAATAAATAAATAATGCGCTGTGTATCGTAGTATAATACAAGTACACGTTGGAGCTATGAAAGACACTGCGTATATGTACGAGCGTGATCATGACTGAACGATATCCCGAACAGTTTCCACGAGCTTCTGAACATTCTCCTTGTTGCCAGCAAGATCTACTCGGGTTCCATTGATGAGACCCGAGTTGATGGTTGAGGTCCGAGTGGTGATGCCAAGTTGCTCAGACAGACGCTTCACCTCTCCATGGATCTCCTGTGTCTTCGGATTGAAACGAGGAAGAATAATATCGGTCTGGTATATACCTTTATCAGACACTGAGTCCGGAGTGAACAGCTCTAGGCCCACCTCAGGCCCTTCCGAAGGAAACCTCATGTCACCATCTCCCTCGCTTTCTGTAGCCATTGCTTCTGGGTAATCGTGAAATACTGTGGGCTGAGTCCACATACCACCATATTCCACGATGGGCATCACAGGTTCATACAGCGAAGTGAAGGCATCCACAGGTGGGCTGTTGTTCAGGTAGCAGAGCTTGGCTATCGCATCTAGTCTAGGTTCAACTGACCATCGATCCCCATTGCCACTGGTCCCAATAGTGACAGGAATAGAGACGACCGACTCGTAGGATCCTGGTAATGATCCCTTCCCAACCTGGACCCCCGGTCTGATGGAACAACATACTGCGGCCCTGTCAACCCTTTCGTTGTGACTGAGGTTTCCAATCAGTAGCTGAAGAACTGATGATCTGGACCGCACACAGAAAAATCGAATGATCCGTGAGATGTGGTTTAAGGAACCACTGATGCTAATAATGGATTCTAAGGCCCCATGCTCATGGGGGGTTAGAGTGACGGTGGTGTACTCTAAATCCTCGGCTAGTTTGGAGCTCCTAAGGAACTCCTCTCCTGGGAACATAAATTCCTCTCGGGGAATAGCAAAAACTGGCTGGAATCTGTACTTTTGATCTGCCAGAAGGTTTTTTCGAAGAGCGTCCCGTGGGTGGAGGGCCCCATAGAGCTCGTTAGAGTTGACAGATATGAGACAGATGGGAAATACAGTGGGTCCAGAAATATCCATGTCGTCCTCCAGTGAAATGCAAAATTTGGAGAGACGGCGGGCGGATTCTGAGCTCATGAGGAGTCTCACTGAGGCAGGGAGATCTGATTTGTAACCCCACAGGTGCTGATCCAAATCAAGGGCCCCTTCTTCAGGCTGATACTCCTCATGGAGAAACTGAAACATATCGTAGTCTTCCCCTTTGTCTGCAGGGGTAGAAATGACATCATCAGGCTTTGATAGTGGTGGTGATGTGAAGTAAGATGTCTCAGGGAACCCTTGTAGTGGAGTTTTGGTTGAGAAAGAAGAAGCACCAGTTAGTTCTGTATCTCCGAAAACAGGGAAAGACGCGACACTCCAGGGCATTTGTGCGGAAGAATCGGATGCAATGATGGTTCTCTGTGGCTCTGGCTTGTCGGTAGTGTCTGTGTGCAGCACTTTTGTGTCGTTAGAATCGTCTTCACATTTCACCTTGATCGCGTCTGGCTCTGTGTCAGACCCTGCATGACCGTTTTCCTCAGAATGGGGCATGTCATGAGTTATTTTGGTCTCAGACTCATTGTTGGTGTCAAGGGCGATCTGAGAGGCTTGAGAGGGCGTGATCTGCCTGCAAATGCGAGCGCGTTTTCTGGGGTTGCGTGCCATTGGTAATGCTGTGTTTGTTATTGAGAGGATATGGTAGGACCCTTATATTTGGTCATTATAAATTATAGTATGGTCATGGTATCACAATTGGCCTGTCGTTTGTGCTTTTATCATCTTAATTTCTTAATTACAAGGTACGTAGGCATGTCCATGCGGCTCCCCATCTGATCCTACAGTTGATGCGTGCGATAGAACAAATCCAGTTCCATTTAAAGTTGTGTGGGGAGAGACAAGCAGATTGTCTTATAATGAGATTTGTCTTTAAAAGACGTACAGTGGGCGTTAAATCTGTTGCACTAAAAGCTGGGTATTTCTTGTATGTTTTTTTTCTGCTTAGTATCCCTCTTTATGTGCCTATTAGGCGTCACATCACCAACACATGCTAGACATAATAAATGATTTGTCTGCAGGGTCGTCACCACCAGTTGCTTTTGCCGCCATACTTTCGATATACGACTGGTGATCTGCATATACTGTATGGCTCGAGGACGCGGTGGAATGGGGCTTAATTGGACAACCCTCGTGAGCAATACGGGCTCATATATCAGGGCCAAGTTCCGGGCAACTCACACTTGTGATCCACTAGTTACCCCACCCCAACGGTGGTGGAAACATGTTAAAGCCTATTTTGGTTACCGAGGCAAAACACCTAAATTCAAGTTAAATACAGGGTCTACCCCACACCAGGTATTTCACCAAGACTCAACTTCACAAGAACAGCATGCTGCAGTCCAGATATCTTCCTACTCCTCTCGAGCGATACAAGTTCTGGGACCATCGTTTTAACCTTGCTCGAGAGTCCCTTCCTGCTGGCAGCTGGGATGCCCACCTATATGGACGGTGTACGCCCATTCGAGGCACTGACGACAAGAATGGCTACACTGAAATGGACTTTGAATTCACTATTACTGACGATATCCTCAATGGACTGGGATCCATGCACGGTGGAGCAGTGGCATCACTGCTGGATAACATGACCACCATGGCGAACTTCATTGATTCGCGAGTGTGGAGAACTGTGCCCGTCTTCTACGACGCCACTGAAGACGAGCCTGAGGCAGGAATGGTTTTTAAGAGCCTGACTGAGGAGCAGAAGGACGAGATTTTTGGTCATCTGCTGTTGCATATTGGAGACTGGTGTGGTGTTTCCCGAACCCTGAACACCACTTATCTGCGTGCTCTGGAGCTGGGCAAGACGTACATTCTGAAGTGCTCGACTCCTTCTCGAGGCATGCGACTTCACCACCATCTTGGTCGTATCTACGACCAGCAGGGACGACTGTGTGTTTCTCTTGAACATGGTAAGGCCCACAATGGTGCCCCTATCCTCAAGTTTAAGAAGCCTAACTTGTGATGCAATAGACAGAAATAGACATTTGATATTGAAATAAGCACCTGAGTTACATGGGAAAAAAGAATCTATCATATTAAATAATCTATAGTGTGTTTGTGTTTGCCCTAAGGGGACTTGGAGTCAAATACCAGGTTGTTAGCCAGGAGGTTGACGGTGTCAGGCTGGTTGCCCTTGATCTTGATGGGGGTGGCGTTCTCAGTGAGACGAACGGCCATCTGGGCGGGGGTCATGGCCAGGTTGAGAGTCAGCCAGTAGGACATGATTCCGGACACGTGAGGAGTGGCCATGGAAGTTCCAGACATGGTAGCCAGACCAGTGTCGGACTGATAAGACAGAGACAGAATGTCAACGCCAGGAGCAAAGACGTTGACACATTTGCCAAAGTTGGAGAAGCCAGCAATGGCGTCCTCCTCGTCGGAGGCGGCAACAGAGATGAAGCCGGTCACGTTGGCGTTGTTGGCAGGTCCAACATCACAAGCGTTGCCTGCGGCGTTTCCAGCAGCAGCGACAACGGGCAGACCAGCAGCAATAGCTCGGGCAACGGCTGCGTCTCGGGCCTGCGAAACAGCTCCAGAACCAGAGTAGTTGATAATAGCTCGCTGGCTGGGGTTCTTGAGATGGTGGTCAATGGCCCACGACAGACCAGAGAGGAAACCGGACAGAGATCCGTTTCGGTTCTTGTCAAAAATCTTGACGGAAATGAGTCGGGTCCACATGGACACACCGTAGTCGTAGGCACCGATAGTTCCGGCAACGTGGGTGCCGTGTCCGTTCTCGTCAGTGTCAACGTCATCAATGAAGTTGGCACCGAAGGTGGCTCGGCCGTAGAACTGCTTGTGTGTGGTTCGGACACCAGTGTCAATCACATAAACAAGAGGAGCGGCGCCAGTGGTGGCTCCTCGGAAGTAGTAGAAGCCTTCGGTGTTAGTACCCTCGGGGTTGTTTCGCTGAGAGATTCGAGAAATACCCCAGGTAGCGTTTCGCTTCAGGTAGTAAGTGGGACTGCTCTGTCGCTTGGAAATAGTCTGCTCCTCAGGGATATCGTGGAACTGAACGGCAGGGGCGGCAATAGACTCGACGGAGTCCTTCTCCACCACCTTTACACCCTTGGTGTTCTTAATCTGCTCGACTGTGTCGGCAGAGAACTTGCCGTAGTATCCGTACAGGGACTCAGAGCCTTCCTTGGAAGTACCAAAGGCATAGGTTCCCTCAATACCCTGGGTAATTTTGTTTCCAATGTCAGCGAGGGCGCCAAACACGTTAGAAATAGCACCCTGGGCAGAGATCATAACGTCGACCTTGTTGTAATGCTCTTCTCGGGTCTGTAGCGAGGCACCCTGCTCAAACAGAATGATGTAACGATCCTGGATAGAGGCCGCAAATGCAGACACGGACTCATCCGAATCGTTGGAAGGAATGACATCTCGCTTGGCGAGTCGGAAACGCTCCTGGTGCTCCGAAACAATTTGTTCAATGGACTTTTGGGCGGCGACGGCCACCGCAAACAGGGACACGATAGCTGAAAACTTCATGATTGCAAGAAGACTCAGACTGATAGATCGGCTATATAAGAATCGCGCGGCAAGGGGGATCCCGCTACATATATGTTGCTGCGGTGGATGAAGATCTTATTCTGCCCACAATGGCAAGTCAACATAGATCTGCCGATCCCGGCAGGTAACCCGAAAGGGCAAGGTGCAACGGGCAGGCTGACGAGTAACAAGGAGTTGGGCTGGCTTTTCCGGGTCGCATAGTATTAGGATACTTTTGCTTTTTGGTTTCCTGTCAAGGCTCGGTTACTGGCATTGTTTACATGAGGTTTGCGCGCTGGTCTTTTGGTCACCATAGCATAGTGTTTTTTCCCAGATCTGCAGGTTCTCGTTGTGGCAGCGTGAAAGAAAGAAGGGCGAAGGATAAAGACTAAATGAGGGTTAGTTTCGCGTGTGGCACCTGAGGAGTGCAGGTGCAGGCAGAAGGGGTAGAGCTGAGTACAATTCATGGAAGGGTTATCGAGAGGCTTCTCCAGGAGCACCTCAGGGCAAATTCCAGTTTTTGTTTCACTAAATACGCGAAAAACCATGCCATGCGCCATTGTGACCATTTGTGGTTAGCCGGAACATTGACTTATTCGCGCGTCGCCGCATACGGAAGGATATGCACAAGGGATGCCAAAACACTTTTCGGTTTTCTTGGGACCTGTGGCTTGGCAAACGGTGTTTGGGTCCCTCCTACCGAAAGCCCTTTCTCTATGCAGTATGTAGGTTGGAACGGGAGATAATCATAATAGAACGTGTACCGTAGCTGTTAATGTAAATATTTAATGAGGGCCAACAGTCGCGGATTTACACCTCAGTTTACTGTCTTCTCGATTTGGCATTAGGCCCCTCCACCCGTTCGGTTTATTGGTAACCTTGCTTTGTTCTCATCTCGTACCACCCAACTCAGTTTTTCCACGTAACAGTAGATCCCATAAGACATAGACAGGGGCTGGGTGAGACCTCCGGACATGCGAGATGGCGAGGTAAGACACTGGATGTCGCAGATGCTTCAGGTACAGCACAGGAGTTTGGGGTAGTGGATGGGCTGGTAGAACACGTCCTGATATTATGTTGGATACGAACACCGTTGGTGCCTGCGATCGACCCCGGACATTACATCACAGTGAGAGCTTTAAGTTGGGCTGTTTGCTAGTTTCTGTGGATCCTCAAGTGTGACTGTACAGTGTTGTGTTTATTGGTCGTCACTATTGGCTTAACAAATCAGTAACGGTGAGATGTCTGCTACAAGTGCCTGGTACTTTAGTCTATTATTAACATATAGCTATATGCCAGCGGCTATGACTAGGGGTAGGGCAGATCCTTCGTGGAGCTATTCATAGCTAAGATACAGTACTTGTGGAACTGTGAACTAAAAGAATTACCCCCACCCCAGCACCAGTGTTGCCTGCTGCTTCCCACTGCCTCCACAGGAGATCTCGGTTAGGTTGATCAATGATCACCACTCCGTGAAGCCAATGAAGAAGAAGGACACTGACAACCGTTTTCTCCTGTCCATCACCCGCTCCTCTGAAGGTCTGTGTTATGGTCACCTATTGATTCCTATTTCGTTTTCATATTCCTCCGCCCTCTTCATATCCCCCAAGAAGCTGTACTTGTACCAGGTACCTACGGTACGTTCATATTTATGGCTGTTAACCGAATCTGCAGAAATAAGAGTATCGCAAACAACAGATATTGAGCAAATAAAGTATATTTTAGTTAGCAATAGAAGTACGAGTGATCGTAGGATGAGGTTAGAGGATGGTGGACTCTGGGGTCTTGTTGATTCTACAGCTCGGTTTATTTTTGGAAGCGCTGCGGTGAGCCAAGTAAATGTGACCAACAATAGTTGGAATGCAGTTACCATGCATACCCGCATGCACCTTCTCTGTCATATTTTTTAGATACATTAAATAGTTAGGACACTGGGTGACTAGTTAACAATTTAGTACGATGAATCCCCCTGCAGTTTTTTCAGAATATCTGGTATAGGCAACAATAATATATAGTATCTTAGGTTGATACATCTTTACAGAACACAACAACAGGTCACGCAAAGCTGAACAGACTAGGGTTGTCTCACTTACCTGGAGCTATCTAGATTATCCATGCACAGAACTTTGATGCATTAGCGAAATTCCAACGCGTTATATATATCGACATCCACAATGGCTGAAGACAAGGTGTTTGAACTGGGAAACGACAAGCGCGTGACGGTACGCGAGTTCAAGGGCCGTACTCTTATCGACATTCGGGCCTTCTACGAGAAAGATGGTAAAAAATTGCCTGGTTCAAAGGGAATTTCTCTCACCGAAGGGCAATTCGAAGAGCTCACCACACAATTACAAGACATCCAAGCGGCCATTGAGTCCATGAAGGAGGAGAAGCAGAAAGATCGCGGCGATAAAAAGGGAGAGACGGCCACTAACGACAAGAAGCGAAAGGCAGAAGAGGAGTCCGCAAAGGGTAAGGAGGAGACATCTGATAAGAAGCCTCGTGGAAAGAAGATTCTCTCGGAGGAGTTCATCACAAAGGAAGATGATGACGATCTCTAGATCAGTATCCTATAAATATATCTATTACTCTTTTCTAAATCAATCTATCTAGTTTTTGAGAAGCTCGTACAGGTCGCCAAGCTTGTCAGCGTAGTACTTGGGCTTGGCGATAGCGTCCTCCTTCTTGATGCTCTCCTCAGTGTCGACACCGCTGAGAACAAAAAGTGTGCCAAGACCTCCCTCCTCGCCGAATCGCATGTCCGTGTTGAGACGATCACCGACCATACAGGCCTTGGAGGGGTCAAACTCGAACTGAGCCTTGATACAGTCCATCATAGACTGAGAGGGCTTTCCGAGAGCAACGGGTTTTCGGCCAGACGAGGTCTCCAGGGTTCCCACAATGGTGCCTGCTCCAGGAAGCAGCTTTCCGTGAGAGGGGTAGGTGGAGTCAATGTTAGTGGCCAGGAACAGAGTCTCGGGATCCTGCAGCTGGATCAAAGCGTTGGCAATCTTGTAGTAGTTGATGTGGAAGTCAAGACCGCACAGAACAGCACCAATGGTCTTATCTCGCTCAATTGCAGACAGAGCCTCGTCGTTGGCCTCTCGGTTGTAAGCAGGGTCGGTTGCTCCGAGCCAGGGAATACCAGCCTCGGTCAGCTCCTCCTCAAGACCAGTCTCTCCAACAACAAGCACCTTTTTGTCCTTGGGGAACTTGACCACCTTCTGCAGGTAGACAGCAGCGGAGTACGCGGATCCAAAAATCTCCTCCTTGTTGACTTTGATTCCAAACTTCTCAAACTTCTTAGTGTAAGCCTGTCGAGACTTGGTTGAGTTGTTGGTGACGAAAATCAGCCGCTTGCCATTGTCTCGCAGAAGCTGGAGAGTCTCGGGAACATGGGGAAGCAAGTGGTTTCCCTGCCAAAGAACTCCGTCGCAGTCAAACAGGAAGTCATCGTACTGGTCCAGAAACTTCTGGGCCTGCTCCTTGGTAGTGATCTTGACACTCATTGTTGTGTAATTCGGTGGCTACATTAACCCCAAGCTGCAACCTTGCGTGAATAGCATGGCGTGGGGGACACAGGTTATGAGTATTTCCAAATTGGCATTTGAATTTTATATATCAACTTAATGGGTAAAATCTTGCGAATATCATGGTACCTTTTATTCCTATATATTCTTATTGTAATGATCCCTTATTATCTCCTTAAATACCCACTTACCGTTCCTCCCTGCACGTGACGTCAAACTCCCAAACACCTGCACCCTGATTGGCTATGGGTTGTACCCAAAAATATTGGCTTACCACCACCAACAGATAGTCAGATCTATCAGCCTTTGCATATTTATTCGATAATGCCTTCAGTTGGCCAAGATTTGCCCCCTGTCGGAGGATACGAGCCCGTTCAGTGGAGAGTGAGTACTGCTGGGGATTTTTCTCCCTGTTTATTGGGCTATTTTTGGTGTCAAAGTGGATGGAATCGTGATGGAGAGAAATGAGAAGGAAACGAGATTGAATCGGGGTCTTAGGATAAAAGCGACACAAAGAGCGGGACGATACAAGATGGAGTAGCTATGAAAGATATCCCGGTACCGATTGGTCCAAGCATGGGTCGAGCGAGGCACATTGAAGATTGAGCACACGACAGCACACAGTACACGACACACGACAGTATTAATTTGACGGCAAGAGAAGGGGAAACAGACTAATGGCATGACACGATTCTCTCCATAGGATGACATCAAGACCTGGTTGGTCACAAAAAGCATTACCCACATTACTAACTTAGCGAAACCTCCCGTCACGAGGATTCCGACCCCTCGTCTACCTTGCTGCCCTCTGTGGTGTCTGCGGTTACGGTTTCTACAGAGCCCTTGGAGGTATCCAGGAGCGACGAGAGCTCAAGCGAGAAAAGCTGTGGGCCCGAATCTACCTCATGCCTCTTCTGCAGGCCGAGGAGGACCGACAGTCCGTTCGACGATCTATCGCCCAGCTCGAGCGAGAGAAGGAGATCATGAAGGGTACTGGCTTCGATGTTGACAAGTCTGTCTACAACGATGGCAAGTTCCACGCTCCTGCCCTCATGATCCCTCCCAAATAAGTATAGTACTAAACATTTATCATTGGATTTGGAATTGGAAAGATGTCTGGCCTGTAGGCTGGGACGAGAATCCATTCAGTTGTAGTAGCTACGACCATAGGCAGTTGATAGTTGAGGACTCATGCAGTGACTGTTTGTAGTTCATAGTTCAGATATGGAGTACATACTTTTATTTGTAGAAGTCTTGTATGGGATGGTCGAGTGTAATGGTTGAGAGAGACGTACGAACGATACTGGTATTTCTATGTACGCAAGGTGCCCCTCTTACGTATTTGAGGTTGCCCTTGATAACTTCTTGCATTATGATACAGTAGGAGCTTGGTTACCACAGTTCTTTTCTGGGCTGAATGTGCATCATGTCTAAGACCTTGTATCGTACCATTGAGTAAGAAGCATGGACCATGTCTTATGATTATGAGTCACTCCTCATTGTACATACTACACTTCTGATATTCTTTAGAAATTGGCACTTGTATGATACTGTATTCATTTTGTAATCTATTTCGATCCGAGAATCTGGTACTCGTAGGCTAAGTCACTATAATTTTCTACTGGAACTCTCAGAAATTACTTAAAAGGTTTGTTGGGTTTCAGAGCTCTCCACTGCACACTGTAACGAGTTATAGAGCAATGCTGAGTGTACTGGGGCGTTCTCTATAGAGGTAAATCAGCTCTATAGGCTCGTAACTATTGTTTCAGTCTCGCTCCAGACATATTAACTCTCTCACACTGCCTCATCTACCCCCCATTTTCATATTGAGAACATCGCGTATGTTATGCATGATGATCCCAAAGGGGCATTTAGAGTGGAACCAACTTGGACAAGACAACACATGATCTTGACGCTGATCTAATGATATCGACCGGTGACTTTGCGATACTGTGCGTCTTTGCCATCGCACGGCTGGTGTCGGCAAAATACAGCATCATTCCCGACTGTGATGAGGTGTTCAACTACTGGGAGCCTCTGCATTTCCTGACACATGGATTTGGAGCCCAGACATGGGAATACTCTCCCGAGTTCGCCATTCGATCGTGGGCTTATCTCTGGGCTCATGGAGTGGCAATTAAGTTGTCCGAGCTGATTCTGAGCTTCACGGGTCTCCAGCCCAAGTACTTCATCTTCTACGGCCTAAGAACGGTATTTGCCACTGTGTGTGTACTCAGTGACTTCGCCCTGTACCGATCTGCGAAGAAGAACCTATCTGGCTCAATTGCAGTTGGTTACGCCGTCATTTCGGCTACGAGCACAGGAATGTTCCATGCCAGTGTGGCCTTCTTGCCCTCGACCTTCGCAATGAACTGCGTAACTCTGGCCATTTCGCAGTTCCTAAACATTAGTCCCACCGGCTTTGTGGGTAGCTACTGCCGTGGTTTTGTGCTCATTGCAGTGGCTGGTATTCTGGGATGGCCCTTTGCTCTTGCTGTTGGTGCCCCCTTTGGCCTGTACTACCTTTTTAACATTACCCGACCTAACGCCTTTGTTGGCCTGCTCAAGGCTCTCATGGCTATTGGTACTATCGCAGGTATCACC
This sequence comes from Yarrowia sp. E02, assembly GCA_017639365.1. Classification (NCBI taxonomy): domain Eukaryota; kingdom Fungi; phylum Ascomycota; class Dipodascomycetes; order Dipodascales; genus Yarrowia; species Yarrowia sp. E02. The sequence continues at coordinate 4,030,806 of JAAQQX010000001.1, forward strand.
CTGGCTATTGATTCGGTCTCGTACCGGTCTCTGCAGCTCGGCACACTCAACATTGTGCTCTACAACGTGTTTGGAGGCGAAGGACAAGGACCTGAGATTTTTGGAGTCGAGGACTGGAAGTACTACCTTCACAACCTCCTGCTCAACTTCAACATTGCCTACCCTCTTTCAATCATGGCATTTGTAACCCCTGTTCTATTCTACCTGCTTCCTGCGTCCTCAACCAGCCTCAGGGTTCATCCTGCTAGACTCGCTCTGACCACATCGCCTCTCCTGCTTTGGTCTGCGATCTTTTACCTGCAGCCCCACAAAGAGGAACGGTTCTTCTACGTGGTCTACCAGCTCATTGCTCTTTCTGCAGCAATTTCTCTGGAGTGGATTTCTGCAGTTGTGCACGCAGTGGGTCTCAAGGGTTTGAAGACCTTCACAATTGCCGTGGCCCTGTCAGGCATTGCTTCTATCTCCATTCTGAGGTCCGTGTCGCTCGCACAGAATTACTCTGCTGCAATCCACGTCCTAAAGACTCCCCAGCTCTATGAGGGTGAGGGAACCACCTTCTGTTTGGGACGAGAGTGGTACAGATTCCCATCCTCGTACTTCCTGGCTCCTCACCAGCGATTGAGATTTGTCAAGTCGGGTTTTAAGGGTCTCCTTCCTACCAGCTTTGAAGAATCAGAGAACCCCAACATGTGGTGGGACCTTCCCGGAACCTCCAGCATTCCTCTCCATATGAACAACCTCAACCTGGAGGCTCCTGAGCTGTACGTGGAGCCTTCTCAGTGCGACTTTGTGGTTGATATTGACATTCCTGCCAACAGTGAAGAGGGCGAGATTTCTTACTTCACCTCTCCTGACTGGAAGAAGATTAACTGCCGCAAGTTTTTGGACTTTGAATCCAGTGGCCCTGGAAAGCTCTTGTGGCTGCCCGAGAGTCTCCACGGTCTCACAAAGACCAACCTCAAGCATCATGATTACTGCCTCTTCGAGAAGGTGAAGGATAAAAAATAGGGTGGCTTGACATGACTACACATTATATATAATCAAACATTTATTTTATTGCCTTGTATTCTATTCATTCTTCTACAACTCTTGTTCACTTATCATATAGATCTATTGATGCTACTATCTATGTAGCGCCTTCCATCTTCCAGCCGTCTTAGTTGACAGACTTGGAAAGCATGTGAGATCGGCCGGGGCCAACACCAACCCACTGGACGGGGCAGTCCAGGAACTTCTCAATGAAAGCAATGTACTTCTTGGCGTTCTCGGGCAGATCGGCGTACTCGGTGATCTTGGTGGTGTCAGACTTCCATCCGGGAAGAGTCTCGTAGACACACTCGACCTGCTCCAGCACGTGCAGGTCCTCGGGGAAGGACTCAAGCTCCTTACCGTTGTGCTTGTAGCCAACGGCAACCTTGAGCTCCTCCAGCTGATCCAAAACGTCCAGCTTGGTGATGTTCAGGCTGGTGTAGCCGTTAATCCAGGTAGAGTACTGGAGAACGACCAGATCGAGCCATCCACATCGTCGTCGTCGGCCGGTGGTGACACCGAACTCGGCACCAACCTCCTGCAGGTGCTCTCCGACGTTGTTGAGCTGCTCGGTAGGGAAGGGACCAGCACCAACTCGAGTGGTGTAGGCCTTGACAACACCGTAGATGTTTCGGATGGCAGTGGGGGGGATACCCAGACCGGTGCAGACACCTCCGATGCCAGTGTTGGAGGAGGTGACGTAGGGGTAGGTACCAAAGTCGAGATCCAGCATCAGAGCGTTAGCTCCCTCAATGAGGATTCGCTTGTTGGCCTTGATAGCCTTGTGCATGAAGGGGACGGCGTCAATGACGAAGGGTCGCAGATCGTCAGCGAGCTTCTTGTATCGCTTGATCTCCTCCTCAACGTCGTAGTCGAAGTCACCGTATCGCTTCTGTCGGGTACCGACCAGTCGTCGGAGTCGGGACTCGAACTCCTCCCAGGCACCGGGCTCCTGAGAAACCAGGTGGTGGACTCGGATACCAGATCGAGAGGCCTTGGTGGAGTAGGTGGGACCGATACCCTTACCGGTAGTACCAATGGCCTTCTTGGTGGTAGAAAGCTCCTGCTCCTTGAGACCATCGGTCAGCTGGTGGAAGTCGAAAACCAGGTGGCATCGAGAAGAGACAAAGAGTCGATCTCGGCAGTTGAGACCCTTGTCCTCAATGGCCTTGAGCTCATCGAAGAAAGAGGGCACGTGGACAACAACACCGGAACCAAGCAGGTTCTGGCAGTTGGGGTTGACCAGGCCGGAGGGCAGCATGTGGAAGTCGTACTTGACATCGCCAACCACAATGGTGTGTCCAGCGTTGTTTCCACCCTGACATCGGGCACAAACGTCAATCTTGTCGCAGAGGATATCCACGAGCTTTCCCTTTCCTTCATCGCCCCACTGGGAGCCTAGAACAACGTCAGCCATTTTGGTAAGAGTTTGTGTGTTTGTTGAAACTGTGAAGCGCTTAGCTTAGCCACTTAACTCGAGTCGGAACGTCGAGTCCCCTAATTATATATAAAAGTGACTCTTTGAAAACTTTGCTAGTGGGCTAGGGTAGCATCCCCAACCTGTCGGCTCGCCAAACCCAATTGGCAAAACCACCGCGTTTTTACAGCTTAAGCTCCGTGAACGCAACCCAGGTAGAACCTGGGACGGAGCCAGGTACAACCTGGACCAGAACCAGGCTGTACTTGGGTAAGAAACGGCACACCACACAAGGGAATCTTCGTGGGGATGTTTCAGATGCGCAAAAGATGCAGAATGTAGACGGAACATCCGGCGGATGCGCCGCGGAGAGCCACCGATCTCTTGACATGTCATGGCCTCCGCACTTATGTCCAAGTTTCCACGCTGTATTTTTTATACACCAACAATGGGGTCCACATGTCACAAGTCACACTGCACTGAGGTGTTGCTTGAGGTTGTGCTGTGAAACACTTCCCAGCACGTGTGGAATAACGTTGTCCCCAACCTCCCCAATCACAAAGTATCGCGGTTCGGATCCGACATGTGAATGGCCTACTTGTTGGCTGTCATAATAAACACACAAAGGACGAGAGATGAAATTATTCGCGCCCATTACCGAGAAAAAGAGACTACACATAGCGTATTTACACTGGTAAAGGACTATTCTCTCACCCAGCGATCAAAGTTTCAGCGTGTCTCACTCGATATCAGCCACAAGTTCCGATCCGTCTCTCGATCGGACCGTACCTAGCAACTGCTGCGATGGGGAAGACATCATACATCATACATATACAACACAATGGCGGTGGGACATGTATCGTAGATACACTGTAATGAACACAGGTATATAACGAAGCCAAACTGGCCAGCACGCGACCATACTCACACGATACACAGCTCCGAGATTAGGATATACGGGAAAGATACATCCAAAGAGACTCTCCCTCACCACACTAACTCAAGTCCGAAAAACATCTATAATGTACAAACCGTCTTAAATGACATCTATGCACGCGCACCTGACATGCATCAATTGCTCACAAGCTGGGGAACCTCCTCTGACTCACCGTCAGGTCCATCTCCACCCGTTTTGCTCACACCGGCATTCTCCTTTTTAGGCTCTTCTTTATCACCACCAGGCCCAGGTCCATACTGGGCACTAATCTTGCGCTTAATAAGCACAATGCCTGCTAGACATGCCTGGTTGGTGAGTAGAAAAACAGTCATCAGCACAGCCAGGAGAGGATGTCTCAGCTTGTATGAAAATCCCAGCACTTGTACAAGTCCCACCTGAATACGGGAACCCCTGTACCAGCCAAAAACCACACCAGCAGCCTCCAATGGCAAAATAGGAAGTAGCATCCAATCTCCCTCTTTCCACTCCTTTTCGACAAAGACGAACGTGATGGTAAGAAACCCGACCATGGAAAGAACCAACAGCAAGGTCAGAAACCCCACAGAACCCTCCATGAACTCCCTGCTGTTCTGAAAATCAATCTTTGGCTCAGCCTGTTTCTGCTGCTCCTTCTGCTGCAACAGTCTCCGTTTCTCCATAGCCACTCTGTACTCCTCCTCGTCCTCGTAATGCCCTGCTTGATCCCAGTCTTCGTCATCGTTGTCTTCCACCTGTTCCACCAGCTCCCATCTATCGTCTCCGTCCTTCACAAAGCCCATCTGGTCCATGATTTGCTCCAGGTCTTCAGGGTCAATGTACTCGACTTCCTGAGCGGGTGTCTTGCCTGAGGTTGGGTTTGTAGACCTCGACGACCCAGACGATGCACCCACCGGGGCGGTTTGTGTTTTATCCAGCTCTTCGGCGATTCCTAATCTTCCTCTTCGTTCCATAGTGTGTGGTAGTTAGATGACTTGGAATAGTTCTGTCATACTTAGAAAGGTTAAGCAAATAGTTGCCCCTTACAATAAAGTTTGGCCCAGCATAACACATGCAATGCTGGAGAATAATTGTGAATTTTCACGTCGCCCTCAAACACCACCAGATGCCACCAAAAAAGAAGTCAAAGCTCTTCAATGCGCGGCGAATTCTCGTCCAAAACACGGACGACGCTCTGAAGGATGGAAGAATCAACGTCCCGGCGTTTGTCAGTGCCAGACAGCGAGAAATCGAGAAGCTGGCGGCAGCCATGCAGTCTTCTAGAACCGCGGCTTCTCAACGAGCCTTCCAGTCTCTGCCTCGATCTCTGAGACGACGAGCTGCCTCACACGATGTCAAGCGAATTCCGAAAAGACTCAGAGCCCGAGCTCGTCAGGAAATGGCTAACGATGACCCCAGCTGCCATACACGGGCAGCAACAGGAAAGAACAAGATGGGAAAGCTGAGAGGACACAAACGACTGTTGGCGATTCTCGAGCATAGAAAACACATTGTCGGAGAGAGACAAAAGAATGCCACCCCGATGGCTTTGCTGCAACCAAAGGATGCCACAGCCAAGGATCAAGTAGCTACCCCTCCTGTAGGAAAGCTGAGATTCGAACATAGACAGAAGGACAAGACGTGGTTGCCAACTCACGTATGGCACGCGAAACGAGCACATTTCGAAACCCGGTGGGGGTTTTCAATTCCAGAAAAGCCATCGCAAAAGTGCTACAGAAAGACTCATCGAGGAATCAAGCAGGAGGGAGCCACTGTCTGGGATTCCTCCTACACAGCCACATTCAGAATCGAGGCTACAGCCGAATATCTGAAACTGCTCATGACCAGCTGGTTTGGTAAAAAGGTGACTCGAACACGGTACATTTCAGGCGAGTACTGCTTCACTGGAGAACTCAAGCCTGAAGAGGTAACTCTTGGCCCTGTTCAGCTACTCTGGGAGTCCGAGACTTCCGTCATCTTGAGAGTCCACCCTTGCATGACTTCCATGGTCCTTCCTCTTCTGAACAAGGAGCGACTCGAAAACGCGTCCAACGAGTTCCACTACACCGATCTTAGATACGCCATTGGATCTATCGGTATCGGAGGCCCCAAGGCTTTACAGGTACTCAACACTGTGTTTGCGCCTTCTGACGAGAAAAGTGCCAACGCCAAAATGTTCAGATCACTCTCATACCTGGCTACCCTCGATACTCTTCCCGAGAACGCCGTTATGCATCTGAGAGTGACAGACCCTCGTCTGCAACCTTCCAAACTCAAGCTGCCTCGTACCAGCAATGAAAAGAGCATCATGGAGACTCTGGTCGCGTGGCCAGGAGCTCTCGTAGAGGAGAACAAGGCCAATGGCAACTTCACAGTTTTCTCTGAGGAGGCCCGAAAAGAGAGCTATGCCAAGCAGCTGTCTCTAAAGGGCATCAACCAGCTCAGAACTAACAAGCTAAGAGGTCAGGAAGACGGAAATGAAAAGGCAGAGATTCCCATCACCATTATTCGAAACGGAGCGCACTTTTCGATCCTCTTGCCGTGGTTCTGGGTGCTTCCTGTCTGGTTTGCTCTCAACCACATTCCCTGTGTATCTTTTGTTGGATACCAGCAGTTGCATCAGATTGCCTACGAAACTGGGAAGCCTTTCTTCCCCAACGATTATCCTCAGACCGAGGCTGGCCAGGCTGCTGAGGTGTTCAGAGGACTGGGACTTGAGCAGAAGTACAATCGAACTCCGTCTGCCAAGCGAGTGTCATACTATGCTGAGCTCGGAAACGCTTTTGTATGCGACTGGTCGTTGCTCAAGAAGAACGAGCAAGAAACCGACCTTGAACTTGCCAACAAACTTAAGCGAGTCACCGTCAAGTATCAGCATCGAGGTACCCCTTACGATCGGGCACGTATCTACAACATTCCCGAGGACAAGAAACAACAGTGGCTCGATGCTCGAAAACTTGACCCTGAAAACGTGGACAACTACCCCATCTGTCCTTCTAGAGACCACCTGATTGGTTTCGTTACTACGGGAGATGTCAATCTTCAGGAAGGATGTGGTTTCGGCATCGGTAGTGTGACCACCATTCCTGACGACGGTCTAGTGGTAGTACGAAACTGTGGACAGGGAGTCGGTCGCCTTGCAAAGGTCGAACGGATTAAATAGATTATAAATATATTGATGCATGCTTTCAAAACTGGTTATTGCAGTTATCGCATGACCTTGTCTCCAACGCGATTCAAGATTGGTTCCCTTTTGGCCAGCAGAAATGATTTGGGCAACGAAGCAGACGTTAGTGCAACAAACGCTCTCACGGATTGGTAGAAAATGGGGGTTGTTGCTTGCAGATACTTGGAAAGATCCGCTTCCTCGACAATGTGTGCAGTCTGTAGTAGCTGCAGTTGCTTGACGACACTGTCCATGGCAGTATTAGGTAGATTAAAGGACAAGAAGCTAAAGACAAATCTGACGGAGTCCAAAGATTTGGGACTGTCCATGGACTCAAACGCTTGAAGGGTGAGGAAGTGGAGCATGAAGGCAGCCAACCCCACGGCCTGTTTGTGGTTTTCAATTCGTTCTCGTCTAAGAAAAGATGCCAGTAGTAGCAGAGTAGTGTTCTTGAGACTTTCGTAGATGGGATCTGGTAGGGCGCCAACTGGACTTATATCCTCGATCTCAGGCATAGCCATCTTCTCCCGTTCAACTTCACTTGCAGCTGAAGGATCGGGAGGCGGAATTCCGAGATCGGAGGACGCAAATAAGGCCATAAGAAGTCGCACTGTCAACAGTCGCTGCATGTAAGCGTGCGACATAGCTTCACGGGCCGTCTCTGGAAATTCAACGAGGGACATGCACATTTCCACACAGTCCAGTGTCGGTCTCATTTTGTCCAGTACCTTGTTGGCCTTCTTATCGCTGAAAGGTCCGTCGGTTTTGCAATTGACGAGGGCTATGAGTAGCAACAGCTCGCTCAGGTAGTCGACCGCGATTTCGTCTTCCGTCATTGTGAGTGTGGGTTGGTGGAGGGGGTGCTAGTTGGTAGCTTTTCTTGACGAGATGCGCGCCTATCGGTAGGACGCGTTCATGCACGTATTAATCAATCAGTACCACTTTTTGAATATGAAAAAGTGAGAATATTGATAAAGGGAAAATTGGGAAAATAAAGGGAAAATTGGGAAAATATTCAAAAATAACAAAGCATTTACAAGTAATAAACTGTAGTTTTCTTTCAATAACTTCTCAGCAAGAGTTCTCTCTTTACAGAGTCCTTAGTGTCCCTTATTCAGCACACTGTCCTATCAACCAACTCTATCTGCTCCGATTATGATGCAGCTCATTAATTTATTTCATCCCCATCATCACCACTACAAATGAAACGATCTGGCCCAGTTTCGGACTTTTTTGCACCGCGTAAAAAGCAGACGGTGGTTGATTCGTACCTCGAACTAGCCCCAGGCCTACACTGGAAACTGGTTACCAACGGCTGTCTACGAGGCATCTATGTTCCACATGATTGTGGAGAGCTACACACTGTGGCCAAGCGACTCAAGAAGGAGGGAGCAGAGCCTCTGAGTGTGCCTGTGGCGGCGTTTGATCTAGATTCCACAATCACCCTCACTAAAAGTGGCATGCCATGGCCTAGAGATGGATCTGATTGGAAGTGGTTCAGCAACCGAGTGGTGGAGTCTCTACAAGCGATGCACAAGACGGAAGACCGGAAGGGGTCTTTCCCAGTACCCAGCAAGCCCTACATTGTTGTGATCATTACAAACCAAGGCTCTTTGGTGCCTCAAGAGGGCAAAAAGAGATATGCACACTTTGTAGAGCGAATCGACTCAGTCACAGACTTCATTGATATCCCCGTTTTGGTGTATGCTGCGAGCAAGTTGGAGCAGAAGAAAGGAGCCCCCAAGGTGGCCACCAAGGCCGAGCAGGACAAAGATCCCAAGGCATTTCGAAAGCCCGGAGACGGTCTGTGGAGACAAATGACGGCTGATCTGGCTAAGATGCACATGAAGGTGGACATGAAGGACTCATTCTACGTGGGTGACGCTGCTGGACGGCCAGATGACTTTGCTGCGTCCGACAAGGCGTTCGCTGCCAATGTCGGCATTCAGTTCTTTACTCCCGAGGAATTCTTTCATTGTGAGGTGGCCTACAAGGACGAGAGATCTGACGATGAGGAAGAAGAGAATGGAAAAGAGGATCAGGAAGAGAAGAGACAAGAGGGGAATGGAGATGGAGATGTTGTGACGGAGAACGGTCATAAAGGAGACAGTGGCGATAAAGTAGAGAACGGAATCAACGGAGGGAAGATAGAGGTGATTCAACTAGACTAACATGTATAGAACTAACATGAATGGACATTACCATTAGATGAGGCCATCAAGGGGGAGTTTAGTATCAACCAGAATTATGAGTAGACATGTTGTACAATCTTAGCATCCATCTATCTGGTGTTCAAGTAAAGCACTCACCTTCACTGAGCCACAATAAACAGAGATAGTTTTCTTCTACTAGACTACTTGAAATGTACGAGTACTGTTTACAGTAAGATTTATGTTCAACAAATTAAATTAGCTATAAATGGTATCCCAGTAAATGGGTCATCTGTTAAAGTTGGGCGAAAAGTGGGTATCAAGAAATGTCGGGTCAAAATTTTCAACAGTCAGCATCAAGACCTCAAAACGTCAAGATACTATACCAAAGGTGACAAAACTACGAGCCAGCAATGGTTTCTCCCTACAGATGCCTACGGTACTTCGCAAGAGAAAGAAAGACGGCAAATTCATTAAACTAATAACTGCCCAGTATTCTTTTCTTGACGAGAGTATCTATGATACATCGTTAAATAAAGAATATTTTTGTGTGGTTGTAAAGCTGAGTGAAGTTTTCAAAAAACTTACTCCTCAATGACGTTGGTCTTCTCGGAAACGTAGATACCATCGAGGAACTTTCGGATATCCTTGTTTCGGACTCGGCAGGTCTGCTGGATGTCAGCGCAAGTCTGAGAGACGTTCTCAATGGAGTTACCAATGATGCAGATCTCATCCTTCTGGTTGGTAGAGATCTCGGCGGAGCAGCCCTCGTGGATGGGGACCTCTCGGACTCGCTTCTCTCCCAGGAAGTTTCGGATCTCAACAACGGAACCGTCCTTGATGAGGTTGACGTTGATGGGGAAATGGGCGTAGACGTATCGCATCTTGTACTTGAATCCTCGGGTAACACCGATGATCATGTTGTTGATGAGGGTCTTGACGGTTCGCAGAGCAGCGACGTGCTTTCGGTCACCATCGAAGATAGTGATCTTGATCTGCTCATCGGAGACCTTGGCGAAGGCAACGTTGATGTGACCAAGGTTCTTCTTGAGGGTACCTCGGGGGCCGGTGACGGTGATTCGTCGGGCCTTGATGTCAACGGTGACACCCTCGGGGATATCGAGCAGGACGTCGGACTGGATGAACTTCATTGTGTTGGCGTGGAGAGTGCTGGAGAAGCTGAGTTATTCCAAACAACTTTTACCCGTTGGTGAAAAAGCTACTGTGAGTGTTGGGAGATCGAATAAGGTCCACAGTCACACTAGGGTTAACCCTAGATCTGACTAAAAGTTTATTTTACAAGTTCGTTCTGTGGGTGCGGTCGAGTGGAGGGCTTTTTGGATATAATAAAAACGGGAATCAATTCTATAGAGCTTGAATATTTTATATGAGGGTTTATTTGATTCATTTATCACCATTAATAGGCGGTTTCGATGTATCTCCGAGTGCATTCAAGTCACATGACCAACCTTATAATGATGTCCAGTTACAGAAGTCACGTGTATAAATTCCACTAATGGGATAGAGGTCCAATCTTTGAAAATAGGTAGAGGGCGTAGGAGGGCTTCGAAAATAAATATACCGTGTTCAAGTTGCTATTCTTAGCTGTGGCAGCGATGTTTTCTACTGCTCTGGCACCAGATAGTGGCTATACAGCTTTGAGGGTGCGAGTACTATCGCACTGTTCTGTCTAAGCCGCTCAGAGGTTATGCAGAGGTTAAATTTGAGACGATGGCGGTTCAGACTTGGATATTTGTTAGAAAAGTCTAGTGGCTGATGGGATTTGAGTGACGCTTAAGAAAATGAGTGACAAGTATCAACAGAGAGAAGAATTTAGTTGATAATACTACTTGATGTGTGTCATAGACACTAACGTCAGCCCCAAGATGATTAATATACATAATCACAGGCTCAGACAAAACTTTGACTATTGTATGTGTCAATTAATACGTTTCAACGCTTGTAAGAGCTCCCAGTTACCTTTTCGAGGTGTCGTATATCGGTGCCTGATGGAAAGCTTCGTATTGAGTGTGAGACTGGTTAGTGTGATGCGCCCGGCTAATTCTGAGCCAATTTGATGTGCAACCACTGAGTGATTGGGGGAGATCTATCCCCGTACAAAATTGGTATTTAAAACCACGACTAGAAGCCATTGAAGGCTAGTGTTGCTCCGAGTTATACTAGGATTATTGGTTGATACAATGAGACCAGATTTGACTGCTCAACCTCATCGCTTATGTCAGTGAGGTTCGAATGAGGTTCAAGGGATGGATTCTGTTCCAGATGATCAGAATTTACAGCCAATTGTAAAAGCACGATAATTTCTGACTCCTCAGAATGTACGACTGTTGTATAAACGATTTCTGGTAGCTATGGGAACAGCAGCATTGTAGATACACTCAGTTCAGGTGAGGCTGTAACAGTTCAACAGTTCGATGTCTTGCTAGAACACACATTTTAGAGTGTTAGAATACCCACAAACTGAACTTGGCTAATACCAGATTCAATAGTCTACACTGAATCGAGCACATATTTGTTTTCCTCAATCTTGAGCTCAACACTCGTATACTCTCGACTCATCCCAAATACGATAAGGTGCATTTAACTCTAGCGCATTAGCCAATGATCAGTATGCTTTTATACAGCCCAGAAAGGGAATAATTGAGCCCATAGGGGGAGCGGGGAAGCTACAGGAGGCTTCACACAGGCCGCTAAGGAAGAGGACTTCACCTAACCCGAACAGGTCGCAAGAACAGCGAAGGACAAAATTGCGCATATCGAGCCCCCTTAGTAAGCACCTTACATCGCAACAACACGTAAATAATTACTAAAAACGAGAATTGAGCAACGGTAGGAAATTTTCAAAGAGACGTAATCAATGTGAGACTCACCTTGCCAGCAGTAACCATCAGAAGACCTGAGAATACGGTTATTTCTCATCTCACAAGTAAACCTCAACACTACTGGCCCAGAAAACGGAACTTTATTGGTCTGGTTGGATGGGTCGGAGAAGAGGATTATTTCGTGACCCAGGTACAGAAAACCATTTTGAAGCACGTAAATTTGAAATTGAACCCTTGAATATCTCCTTCATCACTTTTCCTCTCCCATTCGCTACCCCCAAGGCTCTCTATATCAAGTCCCTTAACCTCTTCACGTGACGTCTTCCCAGCCAATCACATCCCCCCCAATCACCCAAATGCTAAAGTTGCACTACCGGAATTTCATCACAGCACAGCACAGCACCACGAACACCACACCCACAATGATTGCTAGTGTTTGCAAGCGAGCCGGATTGCGGGCTGGACCACGGGCATACCCTGGCGTGCGCCAGTTTGCGCTCCGAGCATACAACGAGGAGAAGGAGCTGGCTCTCAAACAGCGGCTTTCGCAGCTTCCTCCCCCCGGTCAGGCTTTCGTGACTGCCGAGGGCGAGGCTCGACCTGCCAAGGAGGCCGAGCTGGCTGAGCTGGCCGAGATTGCCGCTCTGTACAAGACTGACCGAGTCGGCATTCTCGACATGCTGCTGCTGGGCAACAAGCACGCCCGGCTGTACCGAGACAACACAGCTCTGCTCAAGGATTACTACTACAACGGTCGACGAATCCTCGACAAGATCCCCGTCAAGGACAAGCAGACAGGCAAGGTGACGTGGGAGGTCAAGCGAGAGGGCGCCGAGAAGGAGGACTGGGTCAATCAGATGTACTTCCTGTACGCACCCTCGCTGATTCTGCTGCTCATCGTCATGGTGTACAAGTCTCGAGAGGACATCACCTTCTGGGCCAAGAAGGAGCTCGACCAGCGAGTTCTGGAGAAGCATCCCGAGATTAACGATGCCCCCGAGAACGAGCGAGACGCCCTGATCGTCGAGCGAATCATTGCTGGCGACTACGACAAGCTGGCCAGCTTACAAAAGAAGGCCACCCCCACCCCGGCTACTTTGATTTAGTCTAGCATTAACGTATCAAGTGAAAAAACGGCGATTGTAGTGTAGACAACGTGTTGATGGACTTTGAAGGATGTACAGCGAGCGTGGTTGCACCAGGTATGGATGTAGAGGGAATTGTTGAAACACGCGTATGGGACACGATGACCATATCAGGCAAGTACACGCCGGCCTAGCAAAAAGCCATTGGGGTACTAGTTTACAAACTGCTACCTTTTGAATCCACCCCTGACGCTTTTCTTATCGAAGATTTGTATTTCTTATCGTAGCCTTCTGAGTCGAGAATACAGTCATTCCGGGTTCGACTCTGTAGAAGACAGTGGTCATGAATGCTGGCAAAAAATAAACAAAAAACATGCAAAGGAATACTACGAGTGAATACTCTATCAGTGGTATTTTCCTACCTGATGACAGTTATTGTAGAGACAAAAAAAAACTATCTGTTCAAGCACTGTCTCACCCCATCACAACAAACCAGAGATAAACAAGTCTGTAACACTTCATATATACCACAAATGACTCGTCCACAATTTCCAATATAAACCATCCCATGTATTAAGAATTTAAATAAAAAAGCCACAATAAATAAATATATATCTGGCATACGTTAGAAAGTGGGCGCGCTATACACATGCACGCTCACCTGATTGGGCAAGAATTGCACAGCCGGATTTCCATACTAACAGATACCACCGATGAAGTTCGGGAAACAGTTAGCCTGTTATGCTGCGGGTGAAAAGTCCAGGACTCGATTCACACCACCAGCACTAAGTTCTCGTTCCTGAGCAAGCCTCTTCTTGGGGCTGACCTTGGACCGAACTGGAGACGGGGTACCTGGGGTAGTGTTAAGCTGAGAGTCAAGGTTGTCATCATCAGAAGTAGCAGAGATTGTGGATGCAGAAGAGCCCCGTCGTCGCTTCTCTGGTGACGAGGGAGGTAGATCTGTAGCCTTGGTTTCTCGCAGTGGTGATGAAGGAATAGCCACAGGCGAACTAGTCATAATATGTGCCGGTGGAGGTTGCAATTGTCTCGATCCTCGGAATGCTACAGGGCTCATGAGCTCCGTTGGCGATCGTCGGTTGTGTTCATGCAGAGCCTGAGAAGCCAGCAGGCCCAGGGCGTCCATTCTGTGGTTCTGACCCTGTTGCTGCTGTGGCTGAGGTGGCTGAATATGCTGTCGAGGTGGCTGAGAGATGCCAAGGGCCAGCGGAGGAGGCCGCGAGTCCAGCTGGCGGTTCTCATAAGCTGATTGTGTTCGTCTGTGGCCCATGCCCTTGTGCACCATTCCCACAGGTGACATGGGGTGATGTTGCTGCTGTTGCTGCTGTTGCTGCTGATGCTGGGGCTGGTGTTGGGGGAAATATGGCAGCACAGGTGATGACTGCAGAGACGAGGGGTGGTGAGGGTTCTGCATGTGTGGTGGTGGTTGCTGGTGCTGCTGGTGGGGATGTTGTAGCATAGGTGGTGGCTGCTGAGATAGATGTGCAGGGTGTTGGTGGGGATGCTGCTGAGCCTGTGGGGTTGCAGGTTCCAGTCGAGCTCGTAGTCGTTGAATCTCGCGGTCCCGCCACTCAATGTCAAACACTGCGTCCTCCAATCTCAACTTTGCCCGTCGCAACTTTCGCTTATAACTCTCCAACACCTTGGTGCTGGACTTGTTATACTCTCCCAATAGCTGACGGGGTGACTCGCCGTCATGCTCAGTCAGTCTCAGTCGGTCCACCTCTCGCTTGGCAATGTTGTTCTCCACCTCATATCGTTGTGCCGCCTCATGGGTCTCAATAGTCAGCAGCTTGTTCTGCAGTTGAAAGTGCGACTTTTGGATATTGGTCTTGGCCAAAAGTGCCGTAAGCGCCTCAATGGTCTCGTTGGCTGACCGTAGAGACGCTGCAACTGGCTCTCCGCCCTGCGCGATTTCCTCTTCGCTGAGAGGCTTCCAGTTACGAATGAGTGCCTCCTTCTCGGGGTCGGTCCCAGTGGGTGTATGGGGTCTGGAAACGGGCCGAGCTAGAGGAGTCGACACATCTGCGGTGTCTTCAGGCTCCTCCTTGTGCTCAGTAGAGTCGTCTGGTTGGGTATCTTGAGTTGAGTCTGCATCTGTGGCTGTAGGCTCATGTTCGGGCTCGAAAGGCTGGCCACTGGGGAGAGGGGTGGGCAGGAAGCTCTGTTTGTCGGCTGGCGGAGTGTGGGGTGCTTCGAGGTCCGTGCCGTCCTCTTTCTTGGACATGTTTGCGGTGCTCTGGGTGGTGGCGCGTACTAGTGGTGGTGTTTTCGTATTAACGTTGCTCGGTAGGGTAAGAGGTTGTGCATATACAGGCGTATACGAGTAGGCCCAGATAAGCTTGGCGGGAGTGTAAGGGTTCCCCACCCGTAGTAAACAAGACAGCTATAAGGCAGCCAGCAACCAAGAGATGGTAAACTTGGGGCGGGGAGGAGCAGCCCAGGACATAATATAGGACTCTTAGGACCTTACCAAGCATCCTAGCCTGATGGTAGTGTTTGGTAATCGATGCTAATCTCGATAATACCTCAGCCCCAATTGGGATCAGTCAACTAACATAAGAGCTCTTAGCGCCAGCCTCCCGTTCTAAAGAGGCTCTCTTGCCCACCAAAAAACGGTGGACGCCCTGCTTCTATGCACCATGGGACCGTTGAAGCCTGTCACATGGCTTCTTTGGCCGGGGCTATCATTGATAAAAAAATCCGGAAAAAGCAAATTGCAGGCAGGGGTTGCTACCCTTCGGAATAACCTGCAGTACAGTGATTACACGGGTGTATGTCAGGGACCGAGTTTGGAGTGGGGAACCTGCTATGACAGCAGGCAGTTCTCACACCTATACAGTGGACCCCATGATCCCGTTTTAGGTGCTATACTAATTTATAAACAAGTGCGATAGTGCCGTCTGGCGCCATCGGCTGTTGATATAAATGGCCATGTGATTTAGTAAGGCTGGGTGGCTAGTGTGTAGTGTGCTATTGAGACTAAGATGTGGTGGAGGTTGAGGTTAAAGTATTGGGTGTTTGGTTGACTGGGTACAAATACAGAGATTTGCACAAGTACACTTGTGCTTGTACTTGTAAACTCGTCTGCAGTATTTCATGACTTCTGTCAGTGGGGAATCAGTTGGAAAACTGCAGTTTCACTCGGAATTCCCTTGCTGTGGGTCAAGAACAAGATCTGTGTGTCCCATTGGTTGTACTTGAATTATGTCAACTAAATGGCCTCTCCATAATGAAGACCTTAGTCTTTGAGATGATCACGAAAAATGTAAGAAAAGGTCTTCTTGACAGAGAAACTTGCTCAGGATAGGAATAACCAGCCCGGACGATCAACCAACACCATATCTTATCTCCCTACGTCTATTTCTCACCTTCACCTTCAACCACTGGTCCACTATCACCATGGTCAATTTTAAACTCTCTCCATGCATTGAAATTCTCCAGACCAAATCAACTCACCAAAATGCTCCGTCTACGACTGGTGAGAAACTTCACGTCCAAGGCAGGTCGGATTTCGTCGACCGGCACCGCCAATGTGTTCAGAAATGAGTCCAAACCCGCCAACCTCCAAAAGTCTGCTCGGGATGAAGCTGCCATCTCATCCTCGGACTCTGCTCCTTCGCTGCTCCAGTACCTCAAGGACCGAAACCTGGTTGCCAACGTGACCGAGGACTCGCTTGAGCAGCAGCTCCAGCAGAAATTCACATCCTTCTATCTTGGAATTGATCCCTCGGGCCCCTCCATGCATCTGGGACACATGGTTCCTGTCATGATCATGCTGCATCTCTTTCTCCGAGGCCATTACGCTTTTGCTCTGGTTGGAGGAGCTACCGGAGCTGTCGGAGATCCTACTGGAAAGACAGAGGAGCGAAAAACAGTTGTGAAGGATACACTGCAGTTCAACCTCGATGCCCTGGCCACTTCATTGGAACGAACCTTTCTGCATGCCGTGGCTGCTGCTAAGAAGGAGGGCGTCTACTACGGTGACCAGATGAAGCTGCAGTACGCCATTGTCAACAACCACGACTGGTGGAAGAATGTGGGCTTCCTGGAGTTCCTAGCCTCCTACGGAAGACTCATTCGTGTCAACCAGATGATGGCCAGAGACTCCGTCAAGGATAGACTCAATTCGGCAACAGGAATCGGATACAATGAGTTCTCCTACCAGATTCTACAGGCCTTTGATTTCTGGCACCTTTTTGAGACCCAGGGATGCTCCCTGCAGCTTGGAGGAGGAGACCAGTGGGGAAACATCACTGCTGGAGTTGACTTGGCCAAGAGAGCTGCTGCTGTCAACAACATCAAGGAGACCCCCTACGGAATCACCACCCAGCTCATGCTCTCCAAGAGTGGAAAGAAGCTGGGCAAGTCGGAAAACAATGCCACTATCTGGCTGAATCCCGAAATGACCCGACCCTTCGAGCTTTACCAGTACTTGCTCAAGACAGCCGATGAGGATGTCGAGCAGTACCTCAAAATGTTCACTTTCGTGTCTCTGGAAGACATTGCTGCTATTATGAAGCAGCATTCTGAAAACGAGTCGCTTCGGTATGCCCAGAGAGTGCTCGCTGACAAGTTCACAGCCCTCATCCACGGAGACACTGTCGTGGAACGATGTCAGGTCATCACCCGAATCATGTTCGCCAAGTCTTCCCTGGAGCTCAACCAGCAGCCCAAGCCCGCTGCTCTTACTAACGCCGAGTCTCTCAAGCAGATCCTGGCCGAGGAGGGACTGCTCAAGACCCTCGACAAGTCCACCGACTACACCACGCTGGTCTCCACACATTTCAACATGTCCAAGAGTGCCGCCAAGAAGCTCATTTCCAATAAGGGTGTCTCCGTGGGTCTTGAGGGTGCTCAGAAGGTCGAGATCGGACCTATTCTCGAAGAACACAAGGACATGGGAGATTTCCTGATTGTCCGAGTCGGAAAGCTTGTCCAGCCTTTCTACCTTGGATCTGACGCCATTGAGACTGTTCCTTCTGCCGTTGGTATTTCCGACCACTACGAGGTCGATACCGAAGACATCGATGTCACTCGAAAGTAGACAACCCCTGTAAATAATTGTACATAATATATCATTAACATATAAATAAGCAAGATCACTGATCAGGCTGGCAATAGCAACTGTGTTAGTATGTGTTAGGGGGTGTCGTTGTGTCGTTGGAATACTCACTCTGGAACCATGAGAATATATCTCTCCATGGCTTCTCTAAACCGGTTTTTGTACTGTCGTGGAGTCACCACCGTGGGCTCCTTTGCTCCTCCTCCAACAAGACCTCGTTCCTTGACCCACGACTCGAGCTTCTTATCCCAAGTGAATGTTCTAATGATGTCGATGATACCCACAACGAGCACCTTCTCCTCACTGTCGATACCAATCACCAACGAGTAGTCCATAACGTTCATCTTGGCCAAGAACAGCGTGTCGTTGTAAAGCGACGTTCGAAGTAGCTTCTTGGCGTGCTCACGGACAAACAAGGGCGATTCGTAGATGTACTCAACCATGTTTTCGTCCAAGAGCACTTCGTCATCCTTACCGGTTTGCTGCACATGTCGGTTACGCATACTGCCCTTGAGATCGAAGATTCGTAGGTTCTTGCGCTGATAGAAGAGATTCTCCATAACCAACACATCCATCTTGACTGTAACTCCGGTGATGGTGTTTCGAATCAGGATCTGGTAGAATCCAAGCAGCTTGGCAATGACTGTAGGCAGATCGTGGAAGAATGCACGGGCCATGTAGTCAAAGTAGGATGGGGCAAAAGACAAGAAGGCATCCAGCTCAGCAGGACTCAACTGCTTGACAACGAGACGGTCATCCAGGGTCTTGAGGAATGCAGAACCAGACTTACCACCTCTACTATCCCACTTGACACACCGAGAGAGAGACTGCACGTAGTACTCATCCACCTTGCAGTGACGTCTGAAGGCATCAAACTGTTCAGCATAGAAGACCTTACAGGACAACTTGGCAGAACCTTCCTGAAACTGATATCGTAGATGAGAGGATGTCTTCTTCAGCATGAGTTTCTCAAGAGGAGATTCCTCCTCGATCTGCACCTGGATCTCTTCAGGGGGAGCGGTGCCAGGGTTTTCAGTCTCATTGGACACTCGAATCTTCTCCTTGTAGTCTGGAAGGGACAGGCAGAAGGCAATCAGCGAAGAAGGCTCATCCTCACGCACAATGACATCAGAATCTGCAAAAATGTGCTCTGTAGCAGCCAGAGGGTACTCGAGAGCGTCCCAACCAGTAGCCGATCGATCAGCCCAGAAAGACGCGAGGGTTTTCATGAGTGACTGACGTTCAGCAGTCTGGTGAAGATCTCCTGACAGAGCATCGTTGACTGCAGTGCTGAGGGTTTGTTGAGTCACAGGTCCCTCCCCAACCTCGACAACCTCCTTGGTGACACCGTCCTTGTTGACAGAAGCTGATAAGTGAGCTTCAGGAGAAGAAGGTTCTGGATCAGGGGCCGTCAGCATAGCAGATGGCTTGGGGTGGGCGCCTCTTCGAGATGCGCTGGACCTTCGAATACTCGGTGCTGAGCCTCTTCGGACCTTGATAGCCTTGTTCTTTTCGTCGTCGGAACTAGCTGACTCTTCCTCTTCCACTGCATCTTGGACAGATTTGTAGACGTCGACAATGGGTTTGGAAGAGTGAACGGGAAGAGCTCTGAATCGACTGGCAGCAAGCAGCTTTCGCTCCTTGGCTCGCTCCTTCTCGAACTCTCGTGACAGCTGGTCAAAGTGCTTGGCCAGAGAAGACACTCTGTTGGAGCCCAGTTCTCGACCGAGCTGGAGTTGCCGCTCCAACTCCAAACTAGAGTTGACGTAGCGTTGTCTAGCTCCGTTGGGGTTGCTGCTTCGAATGCTCTTTTCAGGAGACACAGACATGGCGTGAGGCGGGCCCATTCCACGGTCAGCAAGTTGTTGCAGAATGGGGATGGAAGACCGCTTCGTAGGAGATACGGAACGTGACAGGTGAGACTTATCCTTGGACTTGTCGGCCGCAACAGGAGAATTCATAGCGTTTGTGCGTCGGGGGATGCCTGTCATTCGCTCACGAAAAGCATCGCTCTGAGGGTCGTCAGGCTTTGAAAGCTGAGGAACATGGGGAGAGGACAGTGGTGAAGTAGGAGTGGACGATTTCGGGGACAAGACCGGGGATGTCACCAGAGGAGATCGGGTCTTCACGGGAGAGCTAGCCTTCGTGGACGACTCCGAAGGTCTTCCGTCTTCATCATCGCAGGGGACCACAGAGAAAGTGTCAGAGCCTTCAACTTCAAGGGGCTTAGGGGTGCCATTGCCAGACTTAGAAGATCCGGACTGGTCTGTCGACTCATCACCAAAGGAGTCGTTATTGGACTCGACACCTTTCTCAGAGACAATCTTCTCATCACCTTCGGCTCCATCCTTGGACTCGAGTTTGTTGTCTTTCTCATTGAACTCCTTGTCCTCCTCCTTGCCCTTGCCATCCTCTTCTTTGTCCTCCTTCTCCTCTTTCTCATCAAGGAAGATTCGTCTCAGCTGCTGGGCTGTGATACGGGTGATATCCTTTTCGGAAGGGAAGAATGCCTGCTCAAACTCGGTGAACTCGTTTTCCCACTCCACAACGAGTTGTTGAACGTATTTGACGGCAGCATTGAGCCTGAGGTAATCTCGAGGAGAAGAAGTTCTCGTAATTTCGTCGAGATACTGCAAAGCCTCTTCTCGCTCGGTTTCACACCGCTCCTTCAACTCGGAGGCCCGAGTCTTGAACTCTTCAAACCGCTCAGGGGTCAAACCTTCGACCTTGACTCGCAGAAGACGTCGCATAACAGACTCGCAGAACTTGTTAATAGAGTCCCGAATCTTCGCGTGCCGGTTGAGACGATGTCGGATATCAAAGGTGACATCCCATTCTGTTTTCGCTCGAGGAACCACAATCTCCAGAAGGTCAATCTCCGAGTACTCGAACCGAACCGCCATGTTCTGCAGCCCAAAGTAATGGATGTGGTCCCTGTAGAGATTATGTGGGCAAGCAGAAGCTCGCAGGGACACCTTCTTGCCCCAGAAGGTCAGTTCCAGGTACTTTCCAAAGGAGTACTTCCATGTATTCTCCGACATGGGCATGAAAGCAGGCATGGCTCGCTTGCAGATCTTGCAGTAAGACCACATGAGAATCTGGTTCTCCAAACCAGGCAGTCGGCATGGGAAAGGCTCAATAACAACGTTGAGCCGGCCATGGCCATGGACGTAGCTCTGGAAATGATCCGAGAGAGGACGTCCACACCCTTCACTGCACATGTTACGAGCACTCAAGATGACGTTCTCAATGAAATGTCCCAGGGTGATATCACTCTCAGAATAGTAGTCCATGTTGAGGTTCTGAGGACCTAGACAAGGAGTTGCAGTCTTGATGTTGACCATGGAGTAGAGAACAACCAGGTTTTGATGCACACTGGGAGAGAACATGTAGGGATTGTTGGAGAACATGAGCTCCCACCGATACTTGGCAAGGGACCACTGATCATAGAGACGCTGGTAGCCCTGGTCCGCCATAGTCTTGACGATTCGTTGAATTCCAGCTCGGGGAAGGTTGGACAAGTCCAGGTTGACCCCCTTGAATCTGTTCTCCATCTCATTGTTGACCAGTTGAAGGAACTGCTGGTCATCCAGTCCCTCAGACTTCTTCTGTAGCTCAATCTTGCAATCCATCTCCACAAGACGATCTTCCAAATCACGAGCCGATGTCAGCAAGTACGGTAGTTCGAACTGAACCAAAGGAGAAGAGGATAGAATCTTCGACTGCTGAAGACGAACAATATCGTTGAAGTAACCAGATTGGTGGTCCTCAGGCTCTTCAGGTGCTTCCTGAACCTCAATGTCCTTCGTGGATGGTAGCTTGTTGGGAATCATGGCCAATTGATCACGCAAAAGAGACGTCTCAAGCTTCAAGTTGAACACAACGTACACCATGAATTCAACCACCAGCTTAAGAGCTTCTTCATCAGGCCCCCGGAGAACAATAGTGCATCCCATTTCTCTAGGACATCCCGAGAAGATAATGTAGCTCTTTCTAACGCCTTCAGACACGTATTGACGAGCAGAGAAGAGCTCGCAGTGACCCAGGCGAGGATGCGCTAGCTGGTCCTTGGAAACACACACGTCTGCGCCTGTGTATCGAGACACTCGCTGAATAGCAGTGTCCTTGACATTGTGGACCACAGCAATTCCGGACTTGCTGAGAAGTTGAAGGGCGAAACCAGCCACAGAAGAGCTGGAAACAATCACGCTAGGTCGAAGAGCAATGATTCGCTTGACAAGTTTCTTCAAGAACTCCTTCTCTTGGGCAACCACAGGATTGATAGAGATAACATGAACGCCATCAGGTCGAGCATACTCGACAGGAAAGGTAATGACGAGCACTCTAGGGGTGGAAACCTCTGATGGCATCCCTTTAAGAGCAATGTTTGATGTAAACACTAGGCCCTGTAAATAGAAGGTGTCCTTGGGGGCGCCTCCAATGACCCGTTTGATCTTGATGTAATTTCGGATATCAATAGAATCCTCCGCTCTCACATCAAGCTCTGTGTTTTCACAGCATTGGAACACTGGCTTGATAAGTGCCTCTGTCCACTCTTCCACATTGGCTACTCCTGTGTCTTCAAGCAGCTGTCTGCAGAACTTGTAAGTATGGCGAATGCTCGCAGCGTTGAGTTGCATGGTAGGATACTGAGGACCCTTGACTGCCACGGTGCTGTGGCTGTGGTTCTTGGTAGGAGAGGGGGGAGCCACTTCTTCGGGATGCATGCTGCCAGCACGACTCAAGGGGCGTCCAGATAGACGCTTGTTGGATACAAACGATCTAGATCGCTTCTTGATACGCTGAATGCGAGGAACAGACGTCGAAGGCTCCCTGGCAATGTTGACAGGCTCCATGCTTCGGTTGGTGCCACTTCGGGGGCGTCTCATTGTGGTTTGCATGGATGTTTGGCTGGCATTAGGGTCCACAGATGCTGCTGTACGATCCAGTTGAAGAGCTGCTAGCAGCGACAAAGCATGTTCGTCTTCCGACTCACTCTCAGCAGCATGGTCACTGTCACTGACGTCATTGATGCCCTCCATGGAGTCCTGAATGTAGTTTCCCCCATTTGTGGCAACTGAATTCCAAGGTAGAGATTTTGTTCGGCTTCTGCGAATGTTGGAAAATCGGCTACTCGATGGTCTGGAGCTCCCTTCCATGATTTCCAAAGCCCCTCCTTCACCCAAACGAGTAGTGGGAATAGCCATTGTGGGTGTAGGCAGCGGCTTGTAGCGGACTGGGTGCAACTGGTTTGCCTCAATGGCATCCACATCCACAGAATTGTCGTATATGCTTTCCGCGATCTCTCGTTCTGAGTCCGAGTCCGATTCCGTCGCTTCGTACCGGTCTGCAATGTCCATACAGTTGTAGCACGATCTCATCTTGCCAGGATACTTGAACTTCTTTCCATCCAGCAGCGTAGTACACGCTGAGCAGAAAATCTGTCCACAGATTCTGCAATGATGCTTTCTTCTCCAAGCTGGGTTAGTAACATATTCTACAGGTTAATTCCATAAGTCCTCTCATACTCACTGCTAAAAGCCTTTCCACAGCTGAAACACTCAGTTGCATTTTCATCCTTCATCCAAAATTGCTTCTCCAGGCCTCCCGCACGCAGTAGAGATGTTCTTTCCGGTGCCCCATGCAGTCCATCAGTAGTGGTGCTGACTATGCTTTCGCTATCACTACTTCCATCTCTATCAATGTATCCAGGAAGGTGGTATTTCATAGACGAGCGCGAAGACCTGAGCGTGTTTGTCGACACTGATCGGGTGACCTTGCTCCTGTTGACCTGGGGAGGAACCAATGGTGCTGGTGGAGGGGGTGTAGCCATATTGCCGTCCCACAGAATGTTGACACTGCTGACACTGGGAGAGGGCTGTTTAATATTGAGTCTGAGTCCTTCCCGTCCAACCACAGGCGTCATTTCGCTCACTGAGGACGTGTCAAGCAGGGACAGGGAGTCTGGCAAGATGCTGTTGTTGTCCGAATCGTCTCTGAACCGGACGTGTTCGTCGTTAGCTCTAAAAGAAGGCGCTGTCGAGGGAGTACGCGAGTGCACTCGAGAGGTTGCTCGTGAAGAGGTGCGAGAGTGGCCACTGCGTTCCTTGGGCAACACCCCAGAGACCGCTGAGGATGCTGCTGACGTGATACTCCTGAACTTGGAGTATATGTTGCTGAGCAGCTTAGGGTCGTCGTTTTCTGGCGTTTCAGCCGGAAACGATATGAACGAGGACATGGTGGTGTCCTTAGCGTAGTGGCTGGGGCTTAGCTGGCTCGGCGTTTTTGTCGTGGTTGAGATTATCACATCCACACCTCTCATGCGCCCGCAATAACGATATGCGTTGCTGGAGTAACCTTATTTAATTTCCAAGTATAAGCTGAGAAATTTCAAGTAAAATCACCTCAAGAACTTTACTGCGAAGAGCAGGCTACGGGAGCATGTGGAAATGTAAGCAGTGAGCTCAAGTAACTTAAATAATCTAAGAGCCTGCCCCCGCGTCAAGATGATACAGGAGGTGAAACCGATAACTGTGCTTTAGACGTAGCTAATTTTTGAAGATAGACCAAGAGAATAAATCATCTTACAAGTAGATGAATGTGTAATTTCCATCTAAAAATAAATAAATTCTCAATAAATCTTCCCCTGTTCATAAAAATGATCTTGGCGTTCATTTCACCCCTGCCCACCTGTCTCACAGTCTTGGCTAATTAGGTATCTTGTACTCAAGGTGGTGTGTCTATTTCGAGCTGACGCATGCACACGCATACTCTCCACAAACACCATGCTGCTGCCAGTACTGCCATTATTGCTGTCTATAGCAAGTGCGTTTGCGCCACCAGGCTCGTCGTCTCCATCCCGATACATTGGTGACGAGGGTCTACAGTACTTGCACAAGAATTTCCCCACCGAAAAGTACCTAGCTATCGACGATCCCAACGGTCTATTACAGCCCATTCTAATTCCTCGAGTTCCAGATACTGACGGCATTCGACAGGTGCAAAAGTTCATCACGGACTTTGTGTCGACACAGACTTATTCCGAGGGAGACGTTCCCGGCTGGGATGTGAATCTTGATGTCTTTCAGGAGGATACACCCATCAAGGACAATGTGACATTCACCAACATTCTCGTCAAGCGAGACCCGCCCAATGCAAAGAAGGGCCATACAGGCTACATCACCATCGCCGCCCACTACGACACCCTCATCAAGCCCGAGGGATTTATCGGGGCCATCGATTCGGCTGTGCCCTGTGCCCTGATGCTATACACCATCAAAGCTATCGACGAGGCCATCACCCGAAAGTGGAAGGAAATGAAGGCCGACCCCGATCGATTTTCCGAGCACGAAAAGAACACAGGTGTCCAGTTCCTATTCTTTGATGGAGAGGAAGCATTCCACAGCTGGACAGACACAGACTCCACCTATGGATCTCGCCATCTTGCTCAGCTGATGGACCAGACCTATAACGAAGTGAACTCGGCCCGACAGACTTGGCTGGCCGAGATGGAGTCTCTAGTGCTTCTTGATCTGATTGGACATAAGGACACCTACATTCCTTCGTTCTTCCGAAACACTCACTGGCAATATGAGGTGTTCGCTTCTCTGGAGCAGCGAATCCGTGACATTGGCCTGAGTGCCCGTATGGACGAGAAGGATACCATCTTTGCCGAAGGCAAGCCTGCTTTCTTCCGAGGGGCTGTCATTGGAGATGATCATCTCCCCTTCCTTCACCGAGGAGTACCTGTTCTGCATCTGATTCCTAGCCACTTCCCTCCTGTCTGGCACAAGATGGATGACAACGCCAAGAACCTCCACTTTCCGGATATCTCCGAGTGGGGTCTTTTGACCAGTAGTTTTGTTGCCAACCAGCTGAGGGTTGGAGACTGGATCGTGGATTACCCCGATGCCAACGAGATGCGAGAGCAGCGGGAGAAGGAGGAGAAGGCCCGGCGAGCAATGGCGCAAAAGAAGAAGATCCCCAACGGCAAGAAGGTCCCCCGAGCTGCTCGACGACGAGGTGCTATGCTCTGAAAGACCAGGGGGATGAAGGAATGTATAGACGCACTTGCCACATGTCGTACATACCCATGAATGAATGAATGATATACCAATGTATTAAAATGCAAAGTAGAGCAGAACTACCACGAGATCACTATCTACAGCCCACAAAGATAGGCTCTATAAATGATATTAGTCTATATGTACAATGTTAGTATGCAAGGTGTAGTCGGTACGATGTGTAGATGTGTTTAGGGGGCAATTGCAATTTGAGAGGGAATCGCTCACCTACTCGTAGGATCGACTTTGGCGTGTTTGAAGAACTTGAGACCCATCCAGCTGACGATACACCATACCCATGCCATGACGAGAGACAGAAAGAAGGACGTGGGGTAGTACATTCTGATGGGGAAGTCGTCGTCGTCGTCAGGGGCCTTGTGCATGTCTTTGCGGTCCGTTACCGATCCAAAAATATAGATGTCGAGATCAAACATAGTGAAGACAGCGAAGAATATGAGACTCCATGTTGTGATTAGCAAGATCCATCCCCAGGATGCTATCTCGCTGTATTCGTCGAGTTTTCGTTGTGTGCGATTGAGGGACACGAGAGACCCCGGGCGGTAGGCCACAGGAACGTGGTGTGATGCAGATCGAGGTCGTTTGGCCATGATTCGAGGCCTCAGCAGTTCTCACGTTACGCGAAATGTTGGCGCCTACAGGAGTCAAGACAAGGTTCAGGCTTCGTGGGAGCATGTGCTGGATTAAGTGGGTGCCAGTTTGTAACTTTTAACAATGAACAAAACACGACTTGAGGAAGGGTTACCGAAAAGGTGAATTAAGGCGGATAGATAATTGGAAAGGATGAATACGATTATGTAGAGATAATCTGGGTATGTTTTTTCCCCCTCTCGCAAACTAATAACTCCCTTACTTAATGACGGATCTAAAAAGTATCTGGAAAACTCGCGTAAGGTTGGCTTTTGAGAGAAGAGGCATCACATTGAGAGCCGAGGCGCTGGAAGAGACCTCCAACAACCAAATGACATCATGATTGGGCGTTGAAGTGGTGTGGGGATGAGCCAACACAATTTACTGGACTCTGATTTAGTCGAAGGCTACATCGGACTGTTCCTCATGGATTCTTTCCTCCAAATCAAGCACCGTTTTTCATTTAAGTTATTCGATGATGTGTGGAAGCCTTGAATTGTATTATGCGTTTTAGTTTCCTCAGGAAGCGTCAGCAGACTCTGATGAAGGCTTTACTTATGGGAACTGCCCTATTGTATGCTTGTACGCGGCTGAAGAAGCGTCAGAGTTGGAGAGATTGCCCCCAAAGTAGCCCTCTTCTCTGTAGATAATCACTCAGCAGCTTCCATAACACCGTTGGTGTTGTTTTAGCACCCTTCCAGTTTTTCAGCTATTATTAATCCGGATTTGATGGATCTCGAATATCTGCCATAACGTGTTTCTTATAATTACTTGGCCTGTAGCTGCTAAGAGTAGAAGGTGCTACAAGTAAGCAACCGCTTGTACTATTCAAGTTCAAGGCGTATGTACTGGACCGCTCTCCATAAGTAAAAGCCGAACAGCATAGCTACCCCCTAGTCTGAGCATGACCTCATTCCAAATCCAATTGTCCTTAGACGTTCCCGATCTGCGATTACTTATAACGCTACACTTGCACCCTTCGCATCTACTTGCACTGCGCGAACTCCAAACTCCCAACATAAATCACTAAGACCGCATCGCCCTGCATCCACGTGATACGACCACGTACATCTCACACTCACTTGTCGCAACCCAATTCTTCCCATGTTCGGCTTTGGAAAAAAGGACAATCAGAATCCATACCGGGTTCCAGAACAAAACTCCCCTTCTCCCACAGGCACCAATTCCCCTCGACCAATGAACAATCACGGTGTTCCTAGACGCGCTCCCCCTCAGGGCCAGCCTATGCCTCCTCACCACCACCAGACCCCCCCTCCCCAGCAGCACAGACAGGCCCCTCGGGCCACGGTGGCGAAATGGTTCTTGGCGTCGGCAAGGACAAGGCTTTCGCTCTTGCTAACCTGCTGGAGGTACCTCCCGGAACTTTCGCTGACGGAGACTATGTCATCATTAACAACCAGCACGTCTTCACAGTGCGACAGTCTCCACATGCCGCCCCCGGCCAGATCCTCGCTGGAGCAGTGCAGCGACGATGGGCAGCTCTCAGTACAAACATGACAGTCCACGTGGCTCCTTACGACCCCTTCCACAAGACACAGCAGGTGTATCTGGGTAACCTGGAGCTGGAGATCGACTTCCTGTCTGCCAGTGCGGCCAGCGGAGCTGGATCACGATCCTTCGAGCCCGAAAAGCTCGCACACCACTTCCTGCACCAGTACGCTAACCAGATCTTCACCCCTGGACAGACCCTGGCAATGGACTTTGAAGGCCTCAACTTCCAGATCAGAGTACTCTCCACCTCCGTGGTCAATCTCGGAGACGCCGGAGGAGTCGCTGCTCGAAACGTTCGAGGTATTCTCGTTCGACACACCGAAATTGGTTTCAACAAGGCCAAGGGATCAGCCATGAACCTCAAGAGCTCCAAGAACAAGCCTCGACAAAACGCCATCATTCAGCCCGATTTCAAGTTCCAGGATCTCGGAATTGGTGGTCTCGACGCCCAGTTTGGTAACATTTTCCGACGAGCCTTCGCTTCTCGAATCTACTCCCCTGCCGATGTCGAAGCCCTCGGTATTAACCACGTCAAGGGTATCTTGCTTTTCGGACCCCCTGGTACTGGTAAGACTCTGATTGCTCGACAGATTGGTAAGATGCTCAACGCTCGAGAACCCAAGATTGTCAACGGTCCTGAAATTCTTAACAAGTATGTCGGTGCCTCCGAAGAGAACATTCGAAACCTCTTCAAGGACGCCGAGGCCGAGTACCGAGAGAAGGGCGACGACTCTGGTCTGCACATCATTATTTTCGATGAGTTGGATGCCGTCTTCAAGCAGCGAGGTTCCACTGGTGGAGGTACCGGTGTTGGAGATAACGTCGTCAACCAGCTGCTCGCCAAAATGGATGGTGTGGAGCAGCTCAATAACATTCTGGTTATTGGTATGACCAACCGAAAGGATCTGATCGATTCCGCGCTGATGCGACCTGGTCGATTCGAGGTCCAGATTGAGATTCCTCTACCCGACGAGGCAGGCCGTCTGCAGATCCTGAAGATTCACACCGCACCCATGACTGCTGCAGGCAAGCTGGGCCGGGATGTGGACCTTAACGAGCTTGCAGGAGAGACCAAAAACTATTCCGGTGCCGAAATCAAGGGTCTGCTCAACTCTGCTGCTTCTTATGCATTCACCCGAAACCTCAAGCTGGACCAGGCTGGAGGAGGTGTCCGACAGGAGAAGGGTGGAGAGCTCATGCTGATGCGGGACGACTTTGTCCATGCCCTTCAGGAAGTCCGACCTGCCTTTGGTGTCTCAGAGGAGGATCTCGAGGCTGCCGTTTCTGGTGGCATCATCAAGTACTCTCCCAACATTGATGACATTCTCAAGAAGGGAGAGCTATTTATTGAGCGAGTTCGACAATCTTCCGGTGACCGTGCCCTTGCTTCGTTGCTGCTTCACGGCCCCGCTGGCTCTGGTAAGACCGCTCTTGCTGCATCCATTGCTATGCAATCCACCTTCCCCTTCGTGCGACTCATCTCTCCCGAAGGATACGTTGGTATGTCCGAGGCCGCTAAGATCACTGCCATTCAGAACTGCTTCCTCGATGCCTACAAGTCTCCCCTGTCTGTTATTGTGATTGATTCTATCGAAATCATTCTAGAGTGGGTCCAGATTGGTCCTAGATTCTCCAACTCCCTGCTGCAGGCAGTCAAGACCTTGTGTCGAAAGACACCCCCAAGGGTTGCCGACTCCTCATCCTGGTAACCACACACGAGCGACATGTTCTTGAGCAGATGGACCTCATTTCTGCTTTCGATTCCGAGATTGGAGTGCCTTATCTGCAGTCTCTCAAGGAGCTCAGCAAGGTTCTGGACGCTATGCAGTTTCTGGAGTCTGCAGAAGCTCGACAACGTGTTGTGCAATCCATCGAGGCCAAGACTGGTTCTACCGTGCCTTCTATTGGTATCAAGACACTGTTGTCTGGTCTCAAGACTGCCCAGTACTCCTCTGACGTTGAGGAGGAATTTATCGATTTCATGGTTGACCACATCAATGCTCGACGAAACAAGTACGTTTAACGAAATCACGACTAGAATAGAATATATGAGATTGTTACGAGAAGCGGAAAAGTTAGGACCAGATCTAGGAACTATGAAAGGTACAAAGCGCCCAAGATACCCGTAGTGCAACTGGATAAAAGTGAACATATATGGGGAGTTGCATTCAGGCGCATGAGATAACTAACCACCGCGTAGCAGTTCCAGCCACAAGCGAGCTAACAGTTATCCGAAAGCAGCTATTGGGCGTAAAAATAACAATCGTCGGATGAGTGAAACCCCTGTTAGTGTCTAGTACAGTACAGTAGTGTGTTATGAGCAACAAGTGCCATCAACAGACTACCAGGTACAATACTATACCATGGTACAAGTACATGTACCAACACAGCTGTTTAGACTGGCACTACCGAAGCTGATGTAACTGTACCCAGAGAACCAGGAGTGAGGTAGTGGTGTTCTGATCGTTGTACTTGGAAATATTTTTTGGACAAACTGACGTCATGTTATGTTTTGTCTCCAGTCGTCCTTCACATGCCAGTGGCCTGACTCAGTGACAGCTGCCTGTCCTCTTTGTATGGACAGAGACTCCACTAGTGGTGACATAATAACTTACCCATTCTTCTTGATAGGTCATCTTCATTTCGATGCCAGATAATGGAAAGAACTGCCTCACCCGGGGAAACAAGATTGCCGCCATGGGATCCAGGATACCACCTCGTAAACAAAATTAAGGATGGTAGGAGTTTATTGCAGGGGAACATGAGTTCGGATCTCTCGGAGATTTTTGCAGTTACATTGGGCATGGCTTGGGTTGGGGTAGTGGCTCTTAGTCGCTTGTTGCATGCTTTAGCGTGGGCTTCAATCACCGAGTCTAACAATAGAGACCGGCTTGTTCACCGATCTCCTGCAAGTCTATCGGGTAGGTATCAGCGAGAGGGAGATACAGTAGGGTGGGCGGTTCAAAGCAAAAAGCTGTGGGCGCTCTAAGATGGTACATGTACAGCTATTGCGCGGTTCTCTGCAATCGTAAACGTGTTTCAGACGTCAGAGATTCTATTACTAATATGCATTGGTGAGAGGTGCCTCTGGACAATGTGTCAAGCCCATGTCATTCTGTCAACTCTGATCCCGTGCTGTCAGTCCCGTATGACAGTTTTTCTAGGGACTGGAGGACATGAACAAGGAAGTCGTGCCTTCAGTAAGACTGCATTCTTTCTAGACCCCCTCCTTCTCGCAGAACACGTCTTAATTCAAGTCCAGTCTGAACATTGCCTTCTAAGACAAACGTCAGAGTGTAGCCAACTTGTAGGACCGCTTTGTTGACAGCTTCTGAACCCGCAGCAGCACTGTTGGCAGACGTGATGAGACGTGAGCTCAAGAGGGGGTGACATAGCCCACTAGTAGAAGAAGGAAGGAATACTAGCTTGAAGATGTGTTTAAGAATATTTGATCAATGTGAAGACTAAGGTCTCCTATTTTTTCTTCGGTCTCAAAAGAGTTGTACATGGTCCATACCTAAATCTACCTGTCCAACATGCTGGTTTTCCACGGACGGACATAACAGAAGTGCCGTTCCCCTAAGGCTGTCAGATATCTACAAATGCTTCAGGTAGTCTGGTCTGGGCGGCGCTAAAGCAGATATACTAGGTTGTGTCAGGTGTGTGGTCAGCCGAATCAGGTTGACTAATGCCGCAGCCTGTATACCGCGACTAAAGCTACTGTTTCGGAAGCAAAAAAATCAGCAGGGGATCCCAGGTGTTACAGGAGATCCCACTTTAGATACGCTCGAAGACAAAACATAAAGAACCACTGGGGCATCTTTGTATACGTTGACAGATGTGTGCCGCGTCGATAGTGCAGGTGGTAGGTGACATATTCCACTTGACAGCGGTCACACATTTGGGATGTCTTTAAAATATTATCTTCTTGTCTTTCAGATGATTTCGGTGATGTTAGGCTGGATTCCACTAGTGCACGTCAAAACCAGAACATAGCCTCACTCGAGCTGCCAGCTCGTGTGGTTGCATCCCGTGGTAAGCTTCCGGGGTTTGTGTTGATGTAGCAAAAGAAGAAAAAAATAGAGAAAAGGCAAGAGCTGTGTTCGCATATCCCGAACAAGCTTGAAGTCTCAGATAACGGCCCCGGTTCTATGCATGCTATAACGCGGAACATCATAGCCGCATGGCTAATGACTAGTGGTGTCTGGAAATTAACAAAGAAATGACAGAGGGGTTGACAGTTTGGACATTAATAGATGTGTCAGACTCAGGTGTCAAAACTCCGAGATTGCCATGCTAATTGAATGACAGGTAGATGACACAAACAATCTAGATTGTTTGTTTTGTATGTCCTTTCCGTACCAAGAATATATATGGGCGAGGTTGTTTTAACGAGGCTCCCACACTAGCGTAGATCTAATGGTGATTGTGATGTTCATGGTCACGTTTAATTTTTCATTTGGAGCGCATCGTGCATGACCGAGAAGCCTCGTAGAACCTTTCTCTCATGTGTGACGTTCGTCGATGTAGGGTAACCGACGAACGTAAAGGGGGGTTTGAAGAGCGAGGGGGCTCAACTGATAGCAGGTAGCTCGAGTACACTGGAGCTGCTCGAGTACACTGGAGCGTCGTAGTTCGGGACTGTGCCCTTCGTAAGGCCCCGCGCTACCCTTCGGATAGCGCACCAATTTTACTTTAGTCAAACGGACAGGAAATAAAACGGGTAACAGGCTGCATTCTAAACTATAGAAAACTGGTGATTATATACACAAACCAAACAAGGTTTGGTTTGTTGGGAGTAACAGGCTAGGGAGGAGGCTCACACATGCAGGACAAAGACCCTTGTTCCCCAGCTCTTGGGCGAACACAAAAGGAGAGTAAACGCAAAAATTAAATTCAAACATTAAGGAGAAATCAATTATCCGTGGGCTGGCGGTAAAGAGATAAAGAGAGACACGCTAGGAGGTGAGGGCACAGTAGCACTTAACACAAACGGCTAAACTCGGAATCAGCCGTGCGGAAGCAGCTGATCGACACTATATCGGCGACATTGCCGCAGGATCCACACCTACTGCAGCCGAGCCTTTCGCTGAAGACTTGTCAGGGCACGCGAATAATATCGAGCGACTTGTCAGATGGATCTGCCTGCCCCACAGTGTCTTGTCTCTTAAATGACATAAGGGTCCTGCGTTTTTTGCTTCATCTCCAGCCCGTCAACTGTCAGCTCATGGACGGGAGAAGACCCGAATGGAAGTCTATCAGATGTCAGCTTTACACCCACCCTGAGGCGACAAAAGGTGATCACTTTTCTTTACTGTTTTTATTCTCAGCTGAAGAACAAACACCGGCAGAGGAGAACAAGAAGCAATTGTTCATGCTTCCAAGTTTTAGAGCCAAGTTTTATCTTTGTCTGCTGAAAATAACCAACATCTGACCATGCAAGTTTTGGTCAGAGAGTTTTGCCCGGAAGGGTCCACCGCGGTAGTTTGATGTTGATAGGCACGCTGACATCCCCGCCAGTCATTATTTTTTGTTGTTTAACACCTTCTCGACCAGTGGCCACAGGCACGGCTGAAGCGTCTAGTAAAAATTGCCTTTAATGGTCTAGGTTTTAGGGTTCTAGCCTAAGCGGAAGCTTACAGGACATGTTTTATCGTTGGGTCCCCTCCTTATTGTTCTATTTTCAAATGCGCACCTGAAAATGGCGAGAATACAAGTGGGAATTTGTGGGAGGACCGAGCCAACTTAGGGTCGGATAGCAGAAAAGAGTCCACGACGAAGGTACCCTGCCCACTAGCCTGTAACGGGCTTTTGATGCAAGTACTAAAGATGACCAATTCCCAGGAAAGCAACGTAGCCATTCGAAAAATTCGCCTTCAGGCCCACGAGCCCGTTTGAAGAAAGCGTTCAACTGTACGTCTACACCCCCCTGAGCTACCCTAGCCACCATTATTGCACTTGGGGTGCTGAGCCAATATTGTTGAAAATGGATAAGGTTGACTATGGCGGTTCAGTCTCCGTGCAACGAGGATACCACCACAATGGGCCGAGGGCGCTGGGCTCCATCTCGCCCCCAGGAGTCTCACCAAAGCCGCACAAGAGCAAATTCCAGCCGAGAAGCGCCGCCACGGTCATGCTTCATTCCCAAGGCCATGGCTTGTGTCAACAAGGGAACCTCAAAGACGCGTGTATGCTCTTTGAGCCGGACAAAGGAAGCGGAGCAATTGTCTCTCCGAAAGACGATTTGCACTTGGCTGACACCACATACAAAGCCGGAGCGGAGCATACAGTACATGTGTCGCTACCCTCTCTTTACCAAATCTTGCCCGAGTATCGCCTGAGGGCTGAGAACGGGGTAACTGACGGTGAGGGCAGGTCCAAGAATGGAGACAGTATTAAAGGTGCAATGTCGAAGAATTCTCACAACATGTACGGATACTCTTGGGACGCAAGCCAATCGGGCTACAAGAATGCTCCAGCCAGCCCCAATGGCAATGGCAACGCCCACAATCACACTGGCCTGAACAGCCACGCGAATCACTCTATCAACTCGATCAGCCCAGTCAATGCTGTCAACCCCATCACTTCATCTTCTCCGGTAAACCACGTTGGAACTCATACACCAAACCATTCTGGAAGTCTGTCTGAAACACACACTCCTTCCAACCACAATTCCACTCTCAATCATTCCCCTCTGAACAACACCCCCGGAACCACCACCCCCAATAACGGTATAAATACCATGCCGACAATCAACAGCTCTGTCCCCCCGTCAATGCACACCATGACAACCTCAGCTGGTACCTCAAACATG
This sequence comes from Yarrowia sp. E02, assembly GCA_017639365.1. Lineage (NCBI taxonomy): Eukaryota > Fungi > Ascomycota > Dipodascomycetes > Dipodascales > Yarrowia > Yarrowia sp. E02. The sequence continues at coordinate 4,065,529 of JAAQQX010000001.1, forward strand.
AATGGTATGAATGGTATGAATGGTATGAATGGTATGAATGGAATGAACGGCATGAACGGGCTCAACAATCTGAACAGACAACCATCTCTCAACGGCCATTACAGTCAGGGACTTTCGCCCCCCAAACACACGGTGGCACCACAGAATGTCCAATACCCACAGCATGTAGGTGTTGGATACTCTTCTCACTACATGACTGGGACGGTCAACAACGGTGGTCTTCCACATATGACTAACTACAACCAGTATGCTCTTCGTCGCTATGAGAACACAAATGTGTACCCCAAGCAACAGCAGGGCTACCAACCCAACCAACCTCAACTTCAACAGCCTGTCCAGCCAGGTGTTCATCCCCAGGTCCATAGCCAGCAACCCATGCAGCTACCCCCACCTCATGGCCTGCACAACGGATACCGGCAATACGATATGGTGCAGCCTCAGATGGAGCCGCAGAGGTACACTCCACCTGAGCAGCCACAGCCTACAGGAGACAAGCGACGGCGAGGAAACTTGCCCAAGTCTGTTACCAGCATCCTGAGAGAATGGCTGAACGACCATATTTCTCACCCATACCCCTCCGAGTATGAAAAGTCCCTGCTTCTTCAGCAGACCGGCCTGACTATGAGCCAGCTTAGCAACTGGTTCATTAATGCTCGACGAAGACAATTGCCTGCAATGCAGCAACAAGGGGCCGAGAAGAAACGCCTTGAAGAGGGGGAACGGGCCATCAGCCAGAAATACCATTGAGTGCCGCATATAGACCACTCCGCATATAGATGTATAGTAACTGAGGAATAAATGATTAAAAACCCAAGCAACAAAAAGATAGACTAGACAATATAACCAAATGGACACGAAGAACCCTGAGTATCAAGTCTTATGCACTGGAATAACTTGCCTGAGACCTTCCCATCTGTCAACCGCCTTTCATTCAGTGTCAAGCGTAAAATCAAAAATTGTTATTTTTATAATTGTTTGTGTCAGGCGATATTTCATTATTTTGCCACCAAAGCACTCATCTAAAAGCAGAGATCTTCACCAGGTGACCTCTTTGCTTCGTGATTATATTATCAGGCGTGTTTTGTTCCTGGTCATCACCGTATTTCGCATTTACATTGTCCCTCCGGCTTTAAGAAACTCTCCTCAGGTGAGGACACAAACATGAAACCCAGAAACCAGCGGGGGCACGGCAAGGCACATGAACGTCATAAATTAAATGTAAAACCAGCACAATGAATTACGGACATGACCGTTCTGACAGCTCATTGAGACCGACACGTCAGACTCGCGATTATGCGGGGATTCTGAACGTCTAAGGTCCTTGTAAGAATTTCAATAAGTTCTTAGTCTATAAATCTATGTTTTCTGTGACTTTGATTGAGAATCTGGGTCAATAAGCATTTATGCACAAGGCCCGTTTGGATCTCTTGCTTTCTTTAGCAAGTAACGAATACGTTGCCCCCGAGAGACCACGGACCTTACGAAGGCAGTCATCTGAGAGCAGTGGCCCCCTCATCCTCGTATCCGATACGCGGCATCACTTCAGGTGCACTTCAGGTGGCAAACCGTATAGGCCCCGTGCACTTGCCATTTTGAGAGAGACAAACAAACGGTACTGTAGTGAATTTGGATTGAGGGGGTTTCTTTTCAAATGCACAAGGCCTGGTCCGAGACATCCAACCTCCTTAACCGTCCCCGTTAAGTTAAACAGGGCTGTGTGATCAACAATGAACGTCGATTTCATCTTAAGACTCGGCTTTTGATACTACAAAAACCCATGCATGGAAGCTGCAACTATCTCGGTGGGTGGGCAGATCGGAGACTGACTCCAGGGGTCTGGCACAACCAAACGTTGTTGAGTACCACCCCCCCAGGCCTTTGTTGACTCCACACAGCCCCCTTTCTCCAATAACCGCCCCCAAACTCGGCTCTATTCAATCACATGGCCCGTGTAAGCCTGTTGCTGCATTCCCAGTTTTGCGCATCATATTTTATCGCCGTGGAGATGTGAAAGCCGAGCATTTGATAAAGCTCGGTTCCGCTATTCCCCTACACACAAGGACAGTTGGATATAAATAATATTTTATACTGTATACATGAAGCAAGGTACAAACCAACAGATTTGACATGTCAATAATGAGTTCCATTGACGTTGACATGTTGACATTTGGTTCTTCTTGAAGGTGATTTTTAGTTGACATCTATCAAATGTCAGCCTCAGATTTTAATGAAACGTAATCCGATGATTTAGAACCTGTCATCAGAAATCTGTCATCTCCAATAAGCTGTCATTATAATCAAAGAAACAAACAAACAACATTTGCCAGTGTCAAGCGCGTTGAAAAACCCACTTACACAGACGCATCCGTGTTTCCCCCCGTCAACCCCAACCTATCAAATGCCAGTAACACTTTTTCATCCAACATACTGGCGAAAGACTAGTGCTGTTGGTCTTGGGCTGACTAATCAAACTAGTAGTCGTCTCCTTGCTCATCATCTCCCCATCGCTTACCGAACCCTCCTCGGCCAGAGTCATAGTCCTGTCTGAACTCATCTCTGACTTGGCCTCCGGAAGAGCCACGGCCGAACTGCCGCCCCTCCTTGAAGCCCGGATCCAGATCAATGGTGATGACTCGCTCGTCGAGCTTGGTCTTATGCAGGTATTTGAGACAGGCGACAGCATCGTCATGCTCGTAGTATTCCACAAAACAGAATCCGCAAGGAGTCTTCTGATATCGATCAAGACCCATGATGATCTTCTTTACCTTTGCAATTCTGTGTTAGTATGTTTTATCAAGAGAAGCTGATTCCATAAAATGGGGCATAATGGAACCAGGATATTTCAACAATAGAGAGATGATCAAAAATAATCACAGCGGGGGGTAATCTGTTGATGACAATCTTTCAAATGTAGAAGGCAATTGAATAGAATCTGGACAACTCAAGCTCATCGTATCTGATAGCATCGACCTGTCCAAATCCATCCTGTTCGTCTAATGTTTTTCATGCTTGAGACAATTGGGGAAAATAAATAATAACCCAGTGGTAGTACTCACTTGGTAAAGAGCTCGTGGATTTGCTCCTCTGTCGTGAAGAATGAAAGGTTACCAACATAGAGAGTGGTTGTGATTTCGAGAGCAGCAAGATCCTCCTCTCCCTGTCGAGATCTTCGAGCCTGTCGCAGAACGTACGAGGAGGGGCCGTCGAGTCTCTGGGCCGAGTTGATGGGCTTCGCTGTAAATAGATCCGCGGGTTCAGACATGTTGAATAATAAGTGTGAGACTAGATATTCGAGTGCTGAGCCAAAAAAGTGTAGATTTCGACATGCATGAAATTCGAAACACTTGGAACTCGTGGGTTCGATCCCAGACTGGGATTAAAGTCATACAAGTTTGGAGGTCGGAACCTTAAGACCGAGATTATGAAAGAGACAGATGGTAGACTGCATGCGGCATTCCTTAATTGCAGATGCAAACCGCTCGTTTCAGCAACGCTTTCTTATTTTGTGGCTGTCTCATCATCTTCTATACCCCGGCTTATTCTTGAGCAACAGAACCTCCGAAAGTATAGTGTGGGGGGAGAAAGTGTACATTCCGCTACTCGTACCAAGGTACGAGGACAGAAGTGTGAGTGTATGTATACAACAGACAATTTTGGTGCCAACACTGCGCTGCACTGAAAGACGTCACATATTCAAACAATAAATACTGTCTTATTCAAATGATGGCCTCAGATAATATGATGAAGCAGCAATAGAGGCATTCTCTTGTCCCTTGTCGCGTGCCGTACAAGTAGAGTATTTTCTTCGGTCTCCGAATCGACGACTGCTAGGATGTGCGATTTCTTTGGTTCATTAGGTTGTGCATTTTTTTTGCATTTTTTTATACCTTTCACAAACGCTATCGAAGTACGCAAGCGCATGAAATTCGGCGTGTGCCTGGGGGAAGAGATGATGAGATGCGATGGGGAAGGTGTAGGAAGATACGGTAAAATCTATTATTAGGAGTTTTTTGAACCAAAAGAGAACCCTTAGACCCCTGAACCGTCTGTTATGTTGCCCCTCATGTAAATTATAGAGGTGCTAATGATATTCCATTTAGGACCCTTTTCCTTGGGTGTCCAGCCGGGTAACACATCTAAACGTAAACCAAAACAAGGCCGCCTACAAACTCTGCATATTAGTCGCTCCCCCTTAGCAAGGTTGGAGACTTGGAAGACGCAGCATGAGCGAAAAAGTATCAAACCCCACAAGACAGTGGAAGGAGCGGAGGAAGTGTCAAGTAGGCTGTGCACGTAGCTCGAGTCGCGTCATACGTGATGTGGCCCATGTGTCAGATCACGTGATTATGCATACACGCACCTCAATGCCCACCTTCCTGGTTGCCTGTTGATGTCCTCTTCCCCACTCATTATTGTATTGCCCGTGTAGACTTTTCCACTATGCCGAACCGGATAACCTCCAGGTTTAGGGCTCTATGTGAAACCGACCTTTTCATTTGCCAAAAGAAAGAGAGGACGCACAGTACGAGTAGCTATGGGATGCAGTTTTTTTCAAGAGTTCATCAGTGCCCAGGGTGGGTTTGCTGTCAAAGGCTACGGAATCGTTGACCGGGCTAAATAATATCGGATCTATAGCCTCAAAAGTCGGGGTAGTTATGACGTTCACGGAATGTGGAGAAACGCCAAGAATTTGGGACACGGCCAAACTGCGACTTCACCCACCAAGCTGGAGTAGGAGAACTTGCTGCCAGCAGCTGTATCCAAGTGCGTTATCTGGCCATTATGTGCGTGTGTATCTATTTCTTGTCAAAACAAAAAAGAGGGCATGTATTTCCCTAATGATCAAAAAAAGGCAACAAAAAACTGGTTTGGGTTTTAATTCAGACCAATGATAATTAGTTTCCCAAATGAAGACCTCACATCCTGTTAATGACGACTTTAAGACAAGGACTGGGTGGGAGCAAAAGGGCAAAAAAATATAGGAAAGGTGGTCATGAGACCACAGAACGCGGGCAGAATATTAACTATGCCTCACCCAAACACGACAACAGCCCGTTCTCTCTCTTTGATAAGGGCCATTTATGAATAACTCGTGCTTTTCTCTCTTTGACCAATCTAAGGTTCCATACGTTGGTAGCTAAATTAGAGTTGCTGAGCCTGGGCTACATTAAACTTCCAGCGTGGCGTAAAAAGGACACGGACCTGTCTCCATCTTGTCCTCTTACTCCACGACACCACTATCGCCTCCAGGACATTGAATCCCCGAGACCCCACTATCATTGTAGCTAGAAAAAACTGTATTAAGAGAGCAGACGTTCTAACAACGCCTCCCAACCAGCCACTAGCCAAAACCCCTCTCGAGTCCTTTCGAAAGAATTTCTCCTCTTTTTAAACGACTCAGCAACACTCAAGTCTTGGACAGAGTAAAGCACCAACCTCAACATTTCGTCATCACCAGCACCGTATCTCTTTCCTGATACGATACGATGGGCCAGTCCCCTTCCAAAAATGCAAACTCGACCTCCTCTCTGACAACTACTAACGGCCAGGCCTCTGGGGCAGGTCTAGGCGTCATATCCGACGAGGGAGGCGATGACCCCAGTAGTAGTGGGTGTAGTGGCACGAGCGCCCACAACAAGACACCTCACAACCAAAAGAGCTCAACATCATCGACTCGACCCTCCGCTGGACGAACCCGCTCGTCCAGGTCTTCGGCTGGAGCCTCTCGAAAGGAGCGAACCTCCATGTCCTTTGATCACGACTTTTCCATTGACAACGCCTCTGCAGCAGACTTCATGAGCAAACCGAAGCACAGAGTGTCGTCAGGGGCTTCCAAATCCGCCAAGAATGGTGTGCGGCATGACCCCACAGTTTCCGAACGTAAGTCTCGCAGAGACAAGGCAGAGGAAGCAGGGCTAGTAGCAGCCATGGGCGAGGTGGTCATCTCTCGACCACAGGACTCGCAGTCATCTTCAGATACAGATAATGCTTCAGTCGCCTCTACTGACTCTGAGGGCTCAACTTCTTCTCTGACTGCACCAGTTGCTCCCATCCAAAACTCAAACTCAGAACAAGGCTCAGCCCCCGGAACTCACACCGAACCCATTTCGATACCAGGTAATAATGACTCTTTGGCGCATTCGAAGTTCCTCTCCGTGAAGCGAACTCCGGCTACCACTCTTCCTCCTCCTGGCTCGTCCGGTCCTGTTGCCACCCCTGTCATCGCTGTTTCTCATCACGACAACAACGGATCACTCACCTCGAATGTAACCTCCGAGGGATCACTTTCTGCCATTTCTATTGCGTCCTCTTCGGCCACTTCGAACGCGTCCCCCGAGAACGCTGACAAGTCCAAAATGAGCCCCCAGTCGTCTCAGTCGTCCTCTTCCTCTGAGGAGGACCTCTCGGACCTGTCTGCTCTCAAGTCTCCCATCCCAACCAGCCATATTGGATCCTCTCGAGCCAATGCTGTCGCCCTGTCCTCGAAGCCCACAGCTTCTACCCCTCAGTGTGTTGATCTTCCTGCTGGATACCAGTCGTCTCTGAGTGTGTCTGTAGATAGCGTCACCGGATCCCCTGCACGAAACATCAAGAACCCCAAAATTGAGCCTGCTGTGTCAGGAACATCGGTCGCATCCACAACCTCCAGCAAGAAGTCCACTAAGAAGCCCCTGCCCTTTGATGTCAATGATTTCATTAAGCGGCTTCTGGACGCCGGAGGAAAGTCTGGAGGAGCTGCCCCTGTGCCTCTACGACCCAACGAGATTGTCCAGCTCTGTGCTGCTGCTCGAACTGTTTTCATGAGCCAGCCAGTCCTGCTGGAGCTCGGTACACCAGTCAAGGTTGTTGGAGATATCCATGGTCAGTTTGGAGACCTTATTAGAATCTTCCAGATGTCTGGTTTCCCTCCTAAAACCAACTACTTGTTCCTTGGTGATTACGTGGACCGTGGCCGACAGTCTCTTGAGACTATCCTTCTGCTCTTCTGCTTTAAGGTGAAGTACCCTGAGAACTTCTTCATGCTGCGAGGAAACCACGAGTGTGCTTCCATCACCAAGGTTTATGGTTTCTACGACGAATGCAAACGTCGAGCTACGACTAAGATTTGGAAGTCTTTTGTGGATACGTTTAACACGCTTCCAATTGCGGCGACCATTGGCGGTAAGATTTTTTGTGTCCACGGCGGTTTGTCTCCTTATCTCAACTCCCTGGATGATATTCGAAAGATTACCCGACCCACCAATGTCCCCGACGTTGGTCTCTTGTCTGATCTTTTGTGGTCCGACCCAGAGAGGTCTATTATGGAGTGGAGCGAGAACGACCGTGGTGTATCATACTGTTTTGGACGATCTGTTGTCAACAAGTTCTGCACTAAGTTCAAGTTTGATCTGGTGTGTCGAGCCCACATGGTTGTACAGGACGGATACGAGTTTTTCAATAAGCGGAAACTTGTTACCGTGTTTTCTGCACCCAACTATTGTGGAGAATTTGACAACTGGGGAGCAGTCATGTGTGTTTCCAAGCAACTTCTGTGTTCGTTTGAGCTCCTGAAGCCCATGGATTCCGCTTCCATCAAGGACGCCGTGCGAAGGGGTATCAAAAAGACTCAAAAGGTCAAGCTTGGCGAGTCTTAAGTTCCTCTGTTTGTTATTGCAGGAACTTAGAGTCAATTGAGAAATTCAAAGTGGCACGCTTGAGTTCTATTAAGTCTAGACACAGCCAGCCCTATTTCTGTCAAACATTCTATAGAAAGTAAAAATATGTTCATGTGTATCCCTGCCCTGGTACGATAGTAGTCCTGGCAAGTAGCGCTTGAGTCTATGTAATGTAGTATGCGATATTGGATGTGATGTATCGACATTGGTACAGTACTTCTACAAGCATGAGTATGTACCGGTACGATAGCACTACTATTTCAAGCCACTGTTACTGTCCTCATTTGCACAATCAGATAAAGAAGGAATTGAGAGTTATATTGGTTTTACAGCTATATCGATAAAGCAGAGAGGGCACTCATTTGATGTGATAAGACTAGTTTGGCGTGTTCAAACATCATATTAAGTCAGACTAGTCGATGTACTTCATGGAACCTCCAACGAGGTTGAAGTACTCGGCAGTTCGACCACAGACGGGAGTCTGTCCCATATCAACGTAGACCACCCGCCCACCAGTGCCAGGATCGTTAGCGTTAGGGCAAGAGAAGAAGCCAGAGTTGGAGTTGTACCACAGAGCAATTCGCTGGTTGGTGTCGCCAGAGTAAGACCAGGTATCTCGTCCTGAAGGGTTTCCAGCAACAACAAGGAGCTGGCCGTTAGGAGCAACCTTGATGTGAGAAGGTCGAGGATCGCCGCCAACGTTAGCCATCATGTTGGAAGGGTTGCTGAGGTTGATGGTGAAGTGCTCACCGTACTTCTGGTTGCCGACCTGAATCTGAGTGGACACAACCTTGAGCTGCTGGTTGTGCATCTTATCACCAGGCTTGGAAACAGTCATCATGAAAGGACCAGTGTTGTAGTTGTGCTGGGACTGCTGAATCTTTCGAGAGTTATCCTGTCGGTTATCCTGTCTGTTGTCCTGATGGTTATGTCGGAATCGGTTGTCTCGGTTGTCAGCATCTCGGTTGTCCTGATGTCTGTTGTCCCTGTTGTCCTGGAACTTGTTGTCCTTATGGTTGTCCTGGAATCGGTTGTCATCGTTATCCTGGTTTCGGTTATCCTGGTGTCGGTTATCTCGGTTATCCTGGAATTTGTTATCCCGATGGTGATCCTGGAACTTGTTGTCAGTCTGACGGTTATCAGTGGGGTTTCGGTTGTTTTGGTACCGGTTGTCCTGATCTCGGTTGTCGGATCGGTTGTCAGAGTACTGGCCACCCTTTCGGTTGTCCTGGTGTCGGTTGTCAGTCTTTCGGTTGTCCTCGGGCTGGTAAATCACCTGGTTGGTGATGTACTGATAGTAAGTATCATCGAGAGTCTCCTCGCTGGCAGCAGCCTCCACGTCGGGGGTGGCAGCGGCCATGGCAAGAGTAGTGGGGGAGGCCTCAGTGGCTGCGACAGCAGCGGCAAGAGTGGCGAGAATGATTCCAGAGAGCTGCATAGTCGAGAGTGATGGAGCCAATGTATTATCTGGAGAGTAAGTCCATGCCAAAGGGGATCTATATATATATCTCCGTCTTGTATGAGACCGGCAATAATGCTCAAGGTGTTTTTCATATGGCCGTAACAACACTCTGGACTTACTATAATGGGTATCACTGTCTTATCAACCCCCCAAAAGCGACAGTTCGAGAGGTGGGGAGTGGTTGCTTCCATTGATTCATCAGCTGCTGAATAGCCAGCTGGAAATCATCCGATGGTTTCCCTTGTCATGTTGCTCGTATATATCTGTCAGATCTAATGGGGAAGGTGTAGAAGGAAACAATGCACTCTGTAAATGCAGGGGAATGGCCTGCACAGCAAATACGGCGACCTTATTATTGGCCTTTAATTCCAAATGGAGTATGTTGTAACTCGTACTGAGTACACTTCACCACCATTGCGGCTAATTCATTTATCATGCTGGCATGAGGCCTAAAGACAAGATGCACATCACCTTGACCTTCATCATTCGTAAAATCATATAAATTATATCAGCTGTCTAAGTCGTGTTTCGGGGTCAGCTCCCCGCAAGAGTCCTCTGTGATTTTGGTCCAAGCACTCCTGGATAAACTCTCCGGAGTTAACAATGGAAGTTCCGCCAAGAACGATACGGACAGAAGACTGCGAATTGATTTCGGCAATAAGACGAGCCTCCTCATACGTAACTCCGCCGACAATGAAAACCACAACCTCCTGCACGTCATCCTCGTACACACCATTGTTGGAAGCTGGGCCTCGGCCTGATCCCCGCACGTAGGGGTGTGTAGCCTCACGCAGCTTATTCTTGACGAGATTGGTCAAGGTTTTTTCCAACAAGGGCCGGTGCTGGGTGTACACGTTCTGGATGCCCTTAAGGCCCATGATGTTGCCCTTGGCCTTGGCAATAAAGCCGTCTTCAAAGAGAGCTTCTTGTCTTTGAGACAGGCATGCGAAATTGATGACCGCCTGAGCCGCCTGTACGGCATCCTGCCCCTCGTACTGTCCCAGCATCTCACATAGGAGCTTTAGAGAGTTGTTGTCCTTCTGCTCATACCGCAGACCGTAGAGAGCAACGAGGCGTACCTTGTTCTCAAAGGAGATGGAAGGTGCTGCAATAATTTGCTGAATCTGCCTGAGAGATTCGTTATGAGAGTCTGAACACACGAGAGTCTGTTCCAGCTCAGACACATCCAGATGCTGGCCCTTCTCGACAATTCGAGAAAGTTCTCCCACAAGAGTAACGTGCTTGGAAACGTTACCGGAGAGTCGCCGGAACTCAGGGTACTCCTCCACGAACCGCTTCATATCGGCAATACTCTCAATATCCATGTTTGATTGCGTTTTAGACTGGTAGTGCGACACGTAATCTTTGATGGATTGGCCCAAGTCTCCGAAGTTATGGTACATGTTGTCAGCGAAGAAAGGGTCGTCGTTTTGAGAAAGAACAATCTCCTTGAGCTCGTCTCGAATCTCAGGCGTATTTCGGAGATCCACTCGGTTGTTGTCGATACCAATAAACTCGTGGACCATAGCCTGGTAACTCCAGGGGGTCAACAGAGGCGTGAGGGGGTCGTTCTTTCTGTCCAGAATAAGCAAGACAGGCGCCGAGTCCCTAGGGGTCTTGAAGTTGAACAGATTCTCCTCCTGTTTGATGCCGTAGGCCACTTCTTCCGCAAGTTTTCGAGCCATGGTCGAGTTGGCATCGTATCGGATTTGTGGTCTGAGTTTGAGACCTAGGAGCACAGCCTGAAGCGACTCTGTGCATCTGTTCAGACTCTCAGGGTTCCACCCTCCGTCAGAGTAGATGGAGAGCGAGTTTCTGGTGAGCGAAAAGTTGAAGAGGTCCTTGTTAACAGCCAAAAAGTCAGCGAAGCTTTCCTGCACCTTTTTGACCACCTCGTAGTCGTCACTTTCCGCCAGTCGTTCCAGTTGCGACTTCTTGACCACGTTAGAAAAGTAGAGCTCATAAGAGGCATATCGAGGGTTCCGTAGTTCCTCACACAACTTGGCGATAGAGTCATTGCTGGGCCGCACAAAAACAATGCAAGCCAAATGTCGCTGTTTTTCTCGATTGGGATTGTCGATTCGGTCTATCAGGTAGACTTCATTTTGTAGTAAAGACGATTGGGTTGTGCACATGGAAACTATAGGGGTAGTTTCGCCGTCCAGCAAAAGCACCTTGAGCTTTCCGGACTTATCGCCCACCATTGTGGTGATATATTCCTTGCCAGTTTCCGTGACGTTCATTTGTTGTTGGTGGCTCGTTCACGGTCTGGGGAGAGATGCTTTCGTTGGTGTGATAGTGGTGGCCTTATGCAGGTCAGACATTGTGGATTAGGGTAGGTGGCGGCAGTTACAAGTACCAGGTAATCTACTTGACGAGGCCCTTAAGAGCCAAAAGGCAAATAAAGTCGGGGCAAAATCAAGAGGGGAAAGGCTCTTAATATGGGGCGACCAACAATGGACATAGAGAAGGCAAGAATAGCAGACAAAAAGATCTGCAGTGTTCAAATAATATTCCCAAGAGTACCGTCCACCAGTATCCAGGGTTGATATTTTCCTGTCACGCGAAATTACGCCTTTATCTGGGGTTGCTTACGTGAGCCTCATATACTCCAACATGCACCCCGTCCAAAAGCCTCGACAACCTCACGACAAAGTCTCAACAACTAAGATCAGACCCATGGTAGTCAAAAAACAACACGTTGTGTCAAACAAGCACCGAACCGCCTCGGCGCGCAACCTCGCCAAAATGCGCGGGTCATCCACCCACCTTGCGGGGCTCCAAAAAGAGGGGAGCGGCGATAGTCTCACTAAGCGCAAGGCTCGATCGTCAGACTCGCTTCAGCGGTTAGCACGACCAAATCTCAGCATGACCCGAACCGACTCTGGCAAAAGCCATAAGCGCGACACCTCGACTGGCAGCGACAATGTTAACGATTCCGAGACCTCTCCGCAGCCTGCCTCATCTAAGGAGGCTAACGATAAGGAGAACGAGGAGCAACAGAAGCCCAAGGAGCAGGAAAAGCCCGTGCATCTTCGGCAGGGCGGAAAGGTTGTCATCGGACTACCCGTGAGCGATGATGAGGGCTCCGACGAGGACGACGAGGACGACGACCGACTCGCAACCAATGGGCTGGCAAGAGATGTTTCTCGGCTTACCATTGGGACTGAGATCAACGGGCAAGAACAGGCCGATGCCAATCATCAGAATGGAGTTTATGCAAATGACAAGCACGGAGAGGTTGCAGACACAGAGTCCAAGAGCATGGCCGAGGGAGAGGCTGCAGTGATAGCCATGCAGGAGAAGATGGCAGGAGAGCCGGGAGACCATGGCACCAATAACCGCAATCATGAGGAGAAGCATGTCCTTGTTGATGAAAACGGAGGACATGTGGAGCACCATGAGCATGCCCAGCCTGGATCTGTTGATGTATCCACCGGTCTCAAGGGCTCGCCAGGTGCTGAGGACAGCACACTTAGCAAGTCTGTCGAGAAAGAAGGTCCCAATGGCAGCCAGGAAAACATTTGTGAGGTGTATGATGAGTCCGAGTTCCCTGACTCACCTGAGCTCAAGAACGTTAGTGACTCCTGCAATCCCTCGCGGGCAAATTCCAGAAATCCTTCTCGAAATCCGTCAAGAAACCCATCATTTGAGGGACTGGGGCTGCTACGAAACCTGGGCCCTCTTTCCAACAACAAAATGACCCCTGCATCTAGAAACTCATCCCATGACTCGCTTCGGCTAAGTCACCAGGCCACAGAGAAGGCACCCACCCTGGAACTCTCTAGCCACCATGTGCTGAGCAATCCTGATGGGTCTTCAGGCCACACTCTGGGTAGCAATACTGTTGTCACTAGTGAGCCGGCACAGAAAACCCCCAACACCACCCCTCGAAAGGAACAACGGAGCCGAACACAGCAGAAGCTGTGGCTTCAGAGAGAGAATGCCATCGACGAACACGGTTCTCCACGATTGCCAGCTTCCGAGATGCCAGACCAGCTGGCCAATGGAAAGGCTGAGTATCAGGCTATCGACAAGCAGTACAAGAGTGTGAGAACCTTTTACAATCCTATTTTGGAAGGTCTCCAACGGCACGAAATTTGCAGATGGTACGAGAATGGAAAGGTGGTGAACCCCAAGCGAAGAGAGGTACAACAGCGCCAGCTACAAAAGGATCTTCAGACTCCTGCGGGGGATGTCAACGAGATTCTGGCAACTCTTTTCAAGGGTGTCAAAAGTGAGAGTCAGGGTCTGGCCAACCAGGCCCAAAGGGCTGCTCTTGCTATGAAGAATGGCGAGTAATTTCACCGTGTGGGCAAGCTGCATAATGCTCAGTATCATATATTATTTATAGCCTAAAAAACCGTTCTGTATTCTAGGGGGGGATATTCCATCATGTTAGCTACTGGTTACATAGGGGCTGACAGCGGTGAAGCTTGTACAACGTGATGACCATTTAGTGAATACAAATTCACATGACTGGACTTGGCTGAGGCAGGAGTTGAAGATATGCTACTCCTCTCAACCAACGTCTTATAGCGTTGTTGTTCTGCAATCTGTTTTTCAAGGTCCTTCTCAGGCGACAAGATAACACTTCTCAAACTTTCTGTTCGATTGATCTCTTCTCGGGGATCTTGAGCAGAGTATGCAGGCACAAAATCCCCAACAAACCGTCCTGTATCAGCCTTCATCCTGTCAAGCTTGGCCATGTAGTCTCTGTTATTGTGTTTGGTGATCTCCACTGGCACAGTCAACGACACAGTCCCAATCTCAAACTCAAGATCGAATCGGACGAGGTACTGACGTGAAATAAGAGCAGAGTAGAAAGATGGGATGATAGTTTTGGTGGCTGAAACGGGTATCTCCAATACTGTAGAACAGTAAGGGTAATCTGAGTCAGATGAGTCTGAGTCGTGCCAGTCAATTTTGAGATCCACCATGCTCCTTTGAATGATCTCTTCTATTCGCTGGACATCAGAGTACCGCTTTACCAACAAGTCAGACGGAATGAACTGCATTCCTGACAAGGAACAGTAAGTGATACCCTCCACAGTGGCCCATGCCTTTTTGAGAACCTGAGGTTTATCTGACAAAACGTGAACAAGATACAGAGTAGGGGCACCTCCTGCCACAATACTCGGTGTAGTGTTGATTCCCATCTTGATGTACGTGATCGGCTTCTTTTTCAAGAACCCACCTCCAAATTTGCGCTCTGCTATAAATGTTGACGGCTGCGGCTCCAAAAAGAACTTGGTGTTGAGAGAATGCACGGCGGCTGGGTATGCTGGGATGACTTTTATGTAAAGATAGAATCTCATTGTGATTTCTGCCATGATTTGAAACCTCACCTCATACTGAATTCCACCCACCTTTCCTGGAATATCTTCTCCTTGAGTCTCTTCAAACATGGAATTGCTTCCTATACTCGGTGGTAGACGTTTTGTCAGGGCTATTCCGTTATCAAGGGCCTCTGAAATCTCCCCAGGTATGTGAAACTCGAACTTGTATCTGTACTTTTGTCCTATTCGAAATTCTCCAGGTTCTCTTGGTGGTAATGCTGGCGCAATGTCTCCATTGGCTGTGCTTGAGCATTCATCCATGCGCAATTCCTCCTTAACAAACACATAAGTGGCCTTTTGACGTTGTGCGGCCCGTCTGTGAATTGTCCATTGTGTACCCATGAAAAAAAGTCGTAGCTGATCGAAGGCGATGTGTCGATAATTCGGTTCCACAAGAATATGGCCTCTGACCAGATCTCCCAGGTCGTAAACGTCTTTAGCACAGTCAGGGTCCACCTCAATGTCGACAATGTTCTTGGCCGTCTCCTTAACGGAGATGGGCTTCAGAGAGGTACTTCCCCGAGTGGTTTGCATCGATTGTGCTGTGAGTTTTGCTGTTCGAGTCTTCATTTCTTGTCGCGTGGTGTGATCTGATGTGGAGTATGATGATGGACATGCGTATAAGGTGCATTCTTCCCCACACTACTGTTGCTAAAGTGCCTTTGGGTTCGTTGGGCAATGTAAGAAGACAGCACAGCCTTGCCAAGAGCAGGGCCACTGGCTATATATGCTTTTGTGGGAAAGGATACCCGAGCCGTTTGAAAAGCTTAGAGCGGAAAAACAGAGCCATCGGACCAATGCCTGTCACATTGTCTGGCGTCTCCAACCAAGAACATGAACTGTAATAGGTGCATAGAGTTCCAGGCCTGAATTACATATCTGTATTGATTGTATGTATATACGCAGGTGACCTGCAAGGTGGAGAATATTTTGGGTGGAGGAATCATGGATGAGATGTTTGGTGGAGGTGATAGTAGGAGAAGATAAAGGGGTATTCATCCAACGGAAATAAACGTCTCTCTATAAGACTTTAGCACCGAGATATACTCTACTTGTACTTACCCCTTGTGCACCTGTCTCAGAAGTACGAGTACTGGTACAAGAATGGTCTTCAGTGGGCTATCTTGTCGTGCGTCAGGATAATATACATTTGTGTGCATATATAGGAAGGGTAGATTAAACTGTTACATCGGTTAGGATCTCAGTGGGCCCAGACCTACCAGGTACCAACAGACACAACCGATAATCTATGCATTAACCTTGTGCTACTGTAACCATGAAGACGACCGGAGCCGATCGGACTCGCGACTTCTCCCAAGTGTACCAACAATAACTCTCTACCTGATTTCACTGTAACTGCCAAGAGCCAGTCAACCTACTAAGTGGTCACATGTGGTCTTGGCATCATTATCCCAATTAATATTACACCCTCTCTACGATTAGCAATGTTTTGACTATCAGTTTATTCATTTTTTTGGATTTTCTGTTGGTTTTCTTTGGTGGCTTCCCTCGTGGGAAATCCTGGATGCTATGCGTCAGGCACCTTAAAGTTGCACATTCGGCCCTGTCGGTAAACGTCTAACAGCAACACCTGGAATTCTTCAGGCGCACACTCCTGGTACCTTTTGTAAAGTAGCAAGGCGGTGTGCGAGTCCTCGGTGGAGTCGTGGTTGCCTGACTGCACCTTCTTGCCAAGCACACACCATGCTAAAAACCGTAGAGACAGCTTTCGTCGCTCCGATGGAATATAGTAAAGATCCAGCGTGTCAATCACCTGTTCAGGAGGCACCTGCATATTAATGGTTCGGAAATCGTTTGCCAAGCCATGGCCCACGAACACACATCCAAGGTTCAGAAGCAACCACAGACGTCTGTAGGACGTGGGCAGACTGACCAGTGGCTTGCGTGAGATTGATGGATCTAGATCGCCTGGCTCAATGCCTGAGTAAGTTGTCAAGTAGTCCACAATATGTTCGTTAATGGCGATGTAGTCGTTAATGAAGGGGTCACCATCCTCGTTGAGAAGGGTAACTCTTGCGAGACATAGGTTCCGGGGAGCCAAGACAACCTTAGTACCATCCGATCGAATCTCTGTCTCTTCGTTCTTGAGAACCACAAACTCCGCATCAATAGCACATAAAGTCTTAGGAGGAGGAACCTCCTTGATGAGCTCGTAGCCATAATCGGTTGTCTCTCTGCTGACATTGTTACCATTGACAAGACGTTCCTGGAAGAGGGCAGACAAATCCATGTCGTTCTTCCACGAATCATAGTCAAATCGTTCATCTGCTCCTACAGCATAAACCATCATAACCGTTCGCTTCCAGGGAGTCCTCATGAATGCCTCCTTTTCTGACACCTTGGTGACCAAGAAATCGTTGAAGAGGTACCACTCATTTTCCACACGGATGAACGCCACGTG
This sequence comes from Yarrowia sp. E02, assembly GCA_017639365.1. Classification (NCBI taxonomy): domain Eukaryota; kingdom Fungi; phylum Ascomycota; class Dipodascomycetes; order Dipodascales; genus Yarrowia; species Yarrowia sp. E02. The sequence goes on from JAAQQX010000001.1 coordinate 4,082,407, forward strand.
TCCATTGCCCTGAATCTGGCAAATGAAACCAACTAGCTTGTATGCATCGTTGTCAGTCTCAGAAGCGGGGCTAACCTTCCCATCCAGAACCAAGAAACTTGGAGCAACATCCACGTTTCCATCTGCAACAGATAAGGTCAGGACCTGAGGGAGAGACTCAACATGTTTGCTAACGTGTAGAGACTGGTACTTTCGACACTTGTCACACCACGCTCGAGTCTGAAGTTCCTTGTCCAGTGTACGTTCTAGACTCTCGTAGAAGGTAGATCCAGGCGCGAGTTCAAGAGTATACCACACAGACTCAGCCTGGGCCACCTTACCACACGAAAATGTATTGACGGTCATCACAGTGGCACCCAGAAGCTGTCTGAAGCTGTCAAATAACGCCGGGGTCTGTCTCTGCTCGAACCCGATCTGCTCTAGAAGAAATCGGCAGAACAAAACGATGTTGGAAGCATCTTCAGGAGCAAGGGATCGAGTCTGAGCAATGCCATCATAACAGTGCATGAGGTTGGATGCTCGACACACATGACCACGGGCCTTGTGCATCATATCAAACAGCAGTCCGACCTCGTTAAGAAGCCTGTTGGGTGTGCCTCTAGCCACTGATCTGAGAGCAAAGTTGAAAACCGGCGAACAGAACCTGAAAAGCTGTAGCAAGGGGTTGAAGGGGTTTGTCTCTAAGCCTGAGAGACCAGTGTGATTGTTGTAGTAAGAAAAGTCGAAGTCCGAGATACCAAATTTGGAATACTTGATTTCCAACTTACGATACAGTCGAGGCACCTTCTTGGACGACATTGACAGCTCTGTGCAAGTATCCTCGTCTCCAAAGAACGACTCATCCTCGATGTCCTCCATTCGTCGAGCACGTTCCTTCTCCTTCTCAGACAGAAACTTTGGTGCTGCAATGGATGTTCGTCGCTGATTGCTGTATTTTTGTGCCAGATTTCGTTTCTGTTGCTTGTGGTTAGGCGCATGACCCACGAAATCAATCTGTCGAACCTCGAGGTCTTCGTCAACCTCTTCTGGGGGCATACCGACGTTGATGATTGATGATGGCATCGCCGAAAGTAGTGTGTCCGAATAATAAGGCATGCCCACTGCACCCAGAGGGTAACGTGTGTCTCTGATGGAAACGGGGGGATAACTCTGCTCGGGTGTAGGGAAAGCTGTGGGGGCACTGAACTCAGCAAACGAAGACTGAGGTTCGTCACTCCACAGCTGTAGTTGTCCTGAAGTGTCTGCAACGACAAAATGGTGGCCCCGGGGACTCAGCTTGACTCCATTAACCAGCGCAACTTCGGCCTGGTAAAGCTTGATCTGCTGAGTGGCGTGATCGAGGAACTCGAGCTGTCCCGAAGGCGATGTGATGAGTGTTCTTGAGTCAGGAGTCTGACAAACAAAGGCTGCGAGAGGATACGAAATGGGAGCCATTGCCCGCATCATTCGCAAATCCCACACCTTGATAAGAGGGTCGATTCTATGGCCTGTAGATGCGGCTGAAAAGCCGCACGTCATGACCACGTTATCCTGGACAGACACGTCCGAGAAGGGTCCCTGGTGAGCCTGGAACGTGTGCAACTCTTTCAAATTGTTATCTCCAACCACCAATTTGCCTGTGTCTGTACCCCAGACAACGCACGAACTGCTACCGCCCATGTGGGTGGCCACACCTGGTGCGTCCACCACTCTGGTCACGTCTCCTCTTTCACTGTTGATAACCACAAGTTTATCGGAGTTTCCTCCTACCACAAACTCAGTGGGGCCATGTGTGAAGGTCATAGACAGGTTATTACCGAGTGATGGGTCTGTCACGTGTTTTCTGGTGATTCCTCCGCGTGTCGAATAGTGCAACGCGTCGGTAGTGAGCGCGACGAGCCCTCTATCGTGACTGACCAGACTTGTCACCCTTCCGCGACCTGCTCTGAACCGTGAGTACGGCTGCATTGTCTCACCATAGTAACTGGACACGATTCCATTGGTGTCTCCAGCCCAGACGAGATCCTCTGCAAGATCAAAGGTCAACGGAAGAGTGTCTGTCAGCTGCCCGATTTCAGTAGCTACAGGCGCGGTGTGAGACACTCTGCATATCTGTGTTAGTGGGGGGTCATGGTGGCAGTCCGTCTTCCGCGCGCAATAAATACCTCTTGCCAGCCCTCCATTCTGGTGTGTTCCCTGGTCTGCCGATATGAGTGCAGCTGTAGGTAATAGTTTAATCCGTCTTGGGTGTCGAGAGGATGGGGGAGACCGTGCAGCTTTACAGTGCGCCGAGTGGGGGAAAGAAGAACGCGTCTGTCAGAAACAGGGCCTGAGTTTGTACGCGAGTCAAGATACGAGACTCCGAACCCGTTTAGTCAACTTGATGCTGTCAATCACGATAGTGATACACAACCTAGCTCCATTCAAGGGTTGCTACCTCACGTGAACCATGGAGTGTTAACCCTAACCTGGCTTCAAATAGTTGTCTGCCTCCAGTATTGTCTACTCGTACTGTACCAGGTACTTGTTGGGTTGACATGACCAATTGTCATACTGCCAGCACGTAAAATTGAGGAGCTCTCAGTTTGCTTTTTTTTTTTTTTTTCTCATGTACAATCGGATTCCTTACGTGTGTGCTCGTTGCTATACCAGCTTCTCTGGGTTCTATCAACATGTACGTTTTACACACAGAAATTATGCAAAAGTATTGCCTCATGTCAGTTACCTTTTCAGGAAGAAAAAAAATTGTTTGTCCAAAAGCAAGACACGCAGACAAGAACGCATTGAGGAGTGATGTCAGGATGACTCTTGTATCAATCCAAAGAGGCAGGGAATGCCCGTAAATCTAGTCTTAAAAAGAATTCCCTTTGGCCGGAAAAACGATTAGTCATCAAATGGAAACCCAGACATACTGTACCAGGTATCGTAAATAAATTGGAGACCTATCGTACAATTTGTGGCAATTCTTTATCCCAACTTGGTTAGTGCACACACGTGATTTGGGCCCCTTCCAGGAACAGAACGGCTATCGCTGCAAGTTTACATTAATATAAATAGCGTGCCAGTAGTCTAGGGAAAACAAATACCCAGAACCAAAGATATCTCTGTCGTGCTAGCCTGAGTAAGTAGCAGAGAATACCTGGCTGGACCCAATCAACAGCCCCACATACCAAGCACCACCTTCCTTCTTCCCTTGTGTCAACGCAGGACACCTTAAAAATATTACGCCTGCAGCTAATAAGAAATCCCCACTCATATTGTGCAAATCCTTTCCATCTCTCCAAACTCACATATTCAGGGGTTTTCTATCCATCTGATACTTCATCATCTCAAGCGACAAAAGAACAGACTCAGTACCGACAGCGCAGGAGGCAGCACCCACTTTGTCACTTTGAAAAGCTCTTTATCTCTCTCCATTGTCTCTCTAGACCTCACATCTTCGATCTCAACCAAGACCTTAACACATCACACGACAAAAGTGACGCTTCTCTCCTATGCTGGGTTTCAAATCAACTTATGCGGAGTATCTGGATTTCAACAATGGCCTCAATGCCTACCTTTCGAGTCTAGGTAACGAGGCCCTGTGGCTGAAACGATGCTCCGTAGCTCTCGTGGCTACTCTGGCAGCAAGACACGTCTTGTGCCCGATAAACGACAATGACACAGACGAAACGCTACTTCGGTTGGCTAGCGTCATGGAGGAAAACAGCAGTGGAAGCGCGCGACGAGGGCCCACCAACGCGTCATCTTTCGCTATGGTAGTCAGCGGAGAAAGTACCAATGGTAACGACACACAAACCAATGTCTACGAGCTTTCCCAAAAGGTAATGGCATATATCTTGTCTGGAACCGACGGGCAGCTTCGCAAACTGCTAGAAGGTATCTCCGAGCCACTCGACGCGATTTCTACCATCAAGAAGGCGTTCAAGCTGCGCAGACGACGGGAGGTGAAGAAATTGTTTTCTGAAACCGTAGACCATGTCAACACCCAGCGAATCAGGCAGGACAAGCGTTCTCTGGCTATTTTTGTGCAGCACAACTTGAAAAAGTTCCGACAGCTTGAGGTGTCCTTACTAGATGGCTGCAACGCCCTTTTGGGTGTGGACAACATCGAAGATTTTGAATGGCTGGACGAGTCTGATTCGGTGGACAGCTTTCAGAGCATGTTTGTGCCAGACTACAACGTCGAAGCAAACGAGAGCGTACCATCTGAGCCCTTGGATGTGCCCATGGCTGCGCCTGATGAACCTCGGGTCCAAGCACCAACAGGACATGACCTCGGCGGTATTCCAGGTTCTCGACCAACGCACATCGCTGCAGCTTCGCATGATTCTCCCTCTACTGTGGTTGGAGCTGGTGACGCAGCCGCTGCCCCCGCCCAATTAACAGCTAGTTCTTTGGATCCTGCTAGGTCGCAGCCAGTAGCACCTCCTGCAAGTGCCCAGCCTGTAAGCTCAAATCATGACACTTCGGGACGAATTCCAGAATCTGCCCCTGAGCCACAGGCCTCCCGTTCGTCATCGGTTTCTGTTCCTGCCGCTGTGCCGCTGACTGCACCGGCAACAATAGCTCCTCCCCCCTCATCTACTGCACCTGCAACAGTCTCAACAACCACACCAACTCAAGCGCCACGTGATGCAGCGATCACGGTGGATCCCAGACCAAGGCCCAGAACTGGACCAGTGCCCACCGATTCCTCTCCTGCTGCCTCTGCTTCATCGACAGCCTCAGCTACTTCTGCTGTGACCCCCGTTTCTGCTACTCCTGTTCCTGCTGCTGCTGCCGCCCCTGTTCCTGCCGCTACTCCTGCCGCTACTCCTGCTGCTGCTGATGCTCCTAGACCTCCAGTTTCGGCCCCACCAGCAGCTCCTGTGGATAAAACCACTGGTCCTGGAGCTGCTCCTCCAGCGAGAGGCACTCCTGCTGCCCCTCCGCCTGTTGCTGCGGCCTCCTCCAGAACTAACGCCTCCATTTCGTCCAGTAATATGACTTTTGCTACTCCTCGAAGGCAACACTGGTTGGCTCAACAGGCTCAGAATCAACGAGCTGACCAAAACAATCAGGTTGAGAGCTTTGCATTTAAGATTTCTGGAGGCGGAGAGAGCCAGTCAACGGGTGGAGGTGCCGCATCGCAAGCTCTTAGCAGCAAGGCAAATGCTCTTCGAGAAGTCATCAATTCAAACAGAAACCCTGTAGCCGCCACCGTTCCTACAACTTCGAGACCCCAGCTGAACTTGCCTCCTGCTATCAGCAGCAGTACTAATCCCCCAGGTACAAAGGAGCTTGTGGCTACCGTTAGAAACAACCGCACTCGACAGAAGCAGCTAGGCATATTGATTGGCAAGACGCCAGAAAACGTCGCCAAACAGAACTACAGAAGAGAGTACAAGGAGTTAGGCAGTGCCATTCGAGATGCGGAGGCTTACTTAAGAAAGGTTTGCAACGTTGGCCCTTACGCCGCGAAAGGAAAGCAAGCATCGAGTACTTCTTCCTCCTCATCAGCTACTGCCCCTCCAAGGGCAACCCATAACTCCGCCAGCCCTGCACCTAGATCTGCTTCCGATAACCTGGCTCCTCGTGCATCAAATGGTCATACGACTGACCCTCGACTTACAGCCTCTCAACTTGGCCCCCACACAAGCGGGACTGGAGCCAATGTCGTTGTTTCCAGACCTGCTTCTGCAGGTTCCAACACTGGTCTCTCCATTGCAAGCCAACCGCGTCCCGACACCGAGTCTTTGAATGACGAAGCTGTGCCAACGGAGTACTCTATCGCTGGGTCTCGGAATTCGACCGAGGGGACTCCCTCTCTAGTTCGGTCCAGAGACAGTAGTGTGGATGAAGGTAGGTCTCCCAAACGACACCAGGTGCACCATGTGGCCCAGTCTCAACAGCTGCATCATTCTCAGCCCAGTGCAGCCTCCCAGGAATTGCATGATATCTTGGACGGTTCTCGTGTCGATTCGGCCAGAGGCGAGCAAGATGAGGACTTGGTTTGGGGTAACAGGACCCCTCATTCTCCCTCACGGCCTTTGTCGCAGACACCTTCTCGACACTCCACACAGTCCCCTGGGGCAGTGTCCCACCGTTTCCAGCCGAGACCCAACCATACTCCTATCAATGATCCACCAACACAGCAAGGCGATCGAAGGCGAGATGCCGACTTCTACAGCTATCGTCCTGGAGAGGATCGCGGTCGTGAGCTAGCAATGCGGCTAGGCTAAACAGAGAACTTGTGGTTGCAGGGTGGATTTTGAAACGATGGCATTCCTATGTCTATCCTACGGAAATTCGCGAGTAAATCCTGTGTTTCACTTCTCGTCTAGTTGTCCAGTTCTGATCTTCACAGCATTTACTGTGAGGTTCCACTGAGCTTTCATACGCTCGACGAGGTTATTGAGTGTTAGTTGGATTTATGGAGTTATGGCAGGGTGGATTCGCATCTGCATTTGTTGGGCTTTTTGGATTTCTTCATGGTGTGCAAGTGTTTTGGTGCCCATTCTTTTCAGACGTCTCTTACTGAGCATGCACGATGTCAAGAATGTCTCACATGTCGCTTGTGAGTTTGAACCGTATTCAACGGTAAGCGTTACGCACATCATACCAGAGCCTACTTGTTACCCTTAAAACTTCCGGCCCGCGTGGCTAAGCTTTTAATTGGCTAGTGAGCTTATTTTTGATTTTTGGTCATTGCATTGTTGAGCAAATCTGTTCAAGGACCGCATTAAGGGGCAGCAACGAGCAAGCCAAATGGATATTTTCACGTGAGGGTGTGTTGTCCTGCTCGGATTTTTGGCTTCTATTCCTCACACCTTGCACGACAAGTCATCGACTACAACAGACAGCTCTCTTCTCAGATGTGCGTTTCCTTGTTCGGGTGACTGGAATGGATGACCTCCTTCACATGTTTTCCCACGCCTACACTCAAGGCGCCACTTTTCATATGGGTATCGTTTGTCATTGTATATGCAGTCCGAGATTAAATTTGGCTCTGACTGAACAAGACATAAGCTTTACCACTGGTGGCAGTGTAGGATGAGGTACCCGGTGTGGGTGGGCGGCGCTACTATCCATTGTTATTGTTAGCGACAAACCCAGTGTTACCCCTCTACAGAGACAAGGCCCAAACAGAAGTTTTGTGGCCTGAAACGGATGTCGTAGGCTCTATGTCTGAGTTGAGCAGCCGTTGTCGCCAGACAAGGTGGCTTTGAATGTGAATATATTTCATCCCCCGCAGCTACAACAGGACACGGTAAGTGGCCGTTGTCTTACGAAAGAAGTAGGAATTAGTCTACCAAGTGGTTGTATGTATCGTGCATTAGCGGAATCCGTATCGTAGTCAAGGGTACATTTATTCTATAGAAGGAATTAATGGTAATAACGAAAAAGTACTTTATCACGGCCGTTGGACACTGGTTTAATCTAATGTCGCAAATCAGGACGTTTCATGTATAGCTCTAGTTACCAATACATTTTAAATCTCCGACTGGAGCTTAGTCAGAGTGGCAACTACGGTTCAGGTTACGATTACAACTTTCTGAAAAAAAATATCATCCTGGGTGGCGAAATATAATATGGAGCGAGCTTGAGAATCTCAGGTATGACTGACTGCTGGGTGTGCTTGTCCCTCTTGCAGATGTTGTGCCGTGCTATACGTTTCGTTTGGGTCTGCAATATACATAGAGAGAGGAAGCTGCAAGGTCTCGACCTAAAAAGCAGCGACTACAACCACTGTAAATGAAGTCAATTTTTCATTTGCATCGGGTCGTGGATCGAGGGAACCAGAATTGATAGCAGCAAAAACGTCGACCTTCGTTTTATGTCGTGCTCTTCTTTCAACAGGATGGACTCCGCGAAAGGCTCTTACAAAATCTCTGCCGATGCCAGTCTCAGTATATTCAACACTGTGTTTGGGCTGGCTCCGTTCGAAGTGAGTTGATATGAGGGGGAAGAGAAGACGTGCGCACGGTGAAAGGTGACAGATAACGCATTGCTAGTCGTGTTGGTGGTCCCATACTAGCCACGAGACAGCTGTTGTACATCTACATGTTCATAAACACGCTTGTGTATGTCTCGTGGCCTGCATGCCTCTAACCAGAAACGCGACGGTGGTACGTGTCGACAAGAAGTGAGACCCATATACTGACACAGATGATTGTGAATGGCAAGAAATTGGCCACGGGATGCATTACGATAGCGGATGGCACTACTCCGTCGGGGAAGCTCTATTACAATACAGAGCAGGACATTACGGCTAACGCACACTACTCCTTCAATGGAGTCAGCAAAGGCGGACATCTTCAGATCGACTTCTACCGACACGGAGACAAGACACCAACCATGGCCTTCTGTGGGGACGGCCCCATTGACGAGAGCTATTATAGAGGAGTGGTGGAGTTCTGCTAGGTGTGTTGTGGACCTTTATTTATAAGCATTGTATTTTTACAGACTGTGTGGAGAGGTGTCGTAGTGTGATTGTAGTGAGGTGCTTAGTGTTCTCACATGTGTATAAATATCCACCTTTTGAGACCATAGGTCGTTTTGCTGGGGCTTGGCATCACTCAGCCATTTCTCCTGGGGAACCATGATGTTGTTTTCATCCTTTTTCCATCAAAAAAACCGCATCTTTGGTCCATCTATTTCCCGAAATAAAACTCGACCATGTGCTGAACGACATTGAAGCCGAACAGAGATGCAATGTAGAAAATTATGATAATCGGAATGGGCAGTAAGATGAACTCAGTGTGCTCCAGGAAGGGTAGACTTGAATAACCATAGAAGGTGACGAGGAAGTAGTAACACGTGGAGAAGGCGTAGAGTGTGTTTCCCACAAAAAGTGCTAGCCAGTTGTCCTTTGTGAGAACTGGCAGAAGCACAAACTGCAACACATACAGCAGAAGCCAGACAATGAGGAAACCATTGCAGTGCACGTCGAAACAGTATGCGTACTCCAGAGCTCCCTGGGAGAATTGATCACCCTTCTTGGTCAGGAACTTGCGTATGGTAAAGTAGAAGACAGCAGCAATAACGAGACCAAGAAGCAGGAAATCAACCAGGACCATGTAGAACATTAGTCTGATGATTCGAACAATACCGGGCTGGTAGGCGAGACCCCAGCCAAGAGCACTGATGAGGAGCAGGACATTGAGCAGAAGGAAGAAGGACGGATCATCACGGGCCCACTTGTTCTTCGTCTGCTTGTGGTAGTAGAGATTCTTGTAGACGCGCTTGGGTCGGAATATGAGATAGAAGATTTCCCATGATGCAGTCTCAAAGTCGAGGGTTCGGGGCCGAAAAATTCGACGGAGCATCTGAACGGGTCCGCCTCCAGACCGGCCTGCCCGCACATCCGACTGGTTCAGCGGCAGTCGGTGGTTCATGGTGTTGCGTGGCAGTTATCAGAGTTAAGCACGTCTCGAGATGCTGATGCTGTGTTGTGTGGTTAGGGTGTTGGGAGGTGAACGTGGAGGTACCTGAGGACATGGGTGTGAGTGTTGGGTGGCGTTTCGATTTGTAAACCGAATTGTCAAAGCAGTTACGTCATCGTGGCTAGAACGAGATTTTACGTGATCCAGATGAATTGTCATGATATTCATGTCACTTTTTTTGACCCTGTTGATCTGACTTACCCAAGTGGTCACCAGGACCTCCTACTAGTAGAGTCTATATCATTGAGGATGTTTACTGTAAATGAGTTGAGGTAAAATGGGACTCTAATTGGAGCTGAATGTCGAGGGAAATATAATGGTACAAGTATGTTTGCCTTGGCGTTCTCTCATTTGGAAGCTCTTCCTACAGTAACGCTCGCGTTAAGGACTTGTACGAGTACACTAAACTGTCGAAACTCTCTATTCCAATGGTATCATAGAGAGAAACTGATATCACACCACCACGAATTAGGTATATATACCATCATCTGAACCCGAGAAGATGCTGTGAAATGGACCCTATACCGGCTCAATTGACCATGGTACATACTGTGTTTAACAAAGTCCTAACTAGCATGTGTTCCTCTTATGATACCACTACTTGATACAACCCCACAACGCAACGACGGCTATCAGGTTGTCCTCCCTCACTATCACGAGCAGAAGGTTACATGTCTTGCACACAAGTCGCCTTATCAAGGTCCCGTGGGTTCCTAATTATATCCTCAACCTTCATTGCTCTTTCAGAGCCGCGAACTACAATACTTGTATAGTGAACACGCGGCTGATGAGTGCATTTCCGAAGGGCCGAGCAATGTCATCCCACCCATACTCTAATGGCGTGTATAAGGCCATGAGGAATTAAATCCGAGACATTTTTTGAGAAATTTCGTCTGTGAGACCTACACTAGTGTGTTGTCGGACTTTCTTTCTGTCCAATTCTTTTTTTTCAGCGTTGTCCGAGCAGTATTTCAGTCTCCCTTCGTCGTAGGAGACCATCTCTTATACCACATTTTCCGCACAGTCCCAAATATACACAACCCTGGTGGCTAAAAGTTGGACCACGGTGCCAAAAGTTTATATGCGAGAAGTGAACTTTGAAAATTTCACACAACATAAAAGCGTTGCAGAGACCAGTCAGACAAAATCGAAATGTTCAACGCTCTCCGATCCATTAGCCGAGTACCGGCCATGATTACTTTCCAGCGACCTTCCCTGATTCATACTGCTGGCCAGGTTTCTCGACCCGCCGTGAATGCCGTCGCCGCCATCACCGTCCGAGGCATGAAGACCAAGTCTGCCGTGCGAAAGCGATGCCCTGACTGCTACGTGAGTATCGAAATGTCGTTCACCTGATTCTGTTTTCCCGAATCAAGCGATATCTTTCTATCCATGACCGCCTTACTAACCCAGATCGTCACCCGAAAGGGCCGAACATTCAACTACTGCAAGACCCACCCTCGACACAAGCAGCGACAGGGTTAAACGATGCTATTTATTGTAATTGTACATATTTCTGACTTACCAACGGCTTTTGTAGGGGCGCGATCGTGTAGACGGGATCTGTTGAGTCCGTTATGAGGGTGTACCTGCGTGGTTATTTGACATCAGTTCGGATGGCAAAAAGGGATATCAGAAAAAGACTTCAAATGTTCCCATTAGAGACCCGTCTTTACTTCATTCACATGAAAATCACCTCACTTTCGAGGCAGTCCATAAAAGAGGAGAGCGGGTGTCTAACACACAAGTGCCGCTACAGCTTTTAGTATTGTTGCAACGCCAGAGCGAGACTTAGTGGAATTACTTTGTATACTACAGTTCAATATTGTTTTCTATCAATCAATTAATTCATAAATCATTCTATATGTACATTTGACTAGCACTCTTCGCTTAGTCGACTTCCTCCACGGTAGGGCCCTCGCCACCACCAGGGGCAGCACCCTCACCGGCACCGGGGAAGCCACCAGGGGCTCCACCGGGCATTCCGCCGGGAGCTCCACCCTCAGCTCCGTAGAACTTCATGAGAATGGGGTTGGCAACACCCTCGAGCTCCTTCTGCTTGTCGGAGTACTCTTCGGTGGCTCCAGACTGAGTAGAGTCAAGGAACTCAATGGTCTCGTTGATGGCCTTCTCGAGCTTCTCTCGGTCAGCCTCGTCAACCTTCTCCTTGAACTTCTCCTCGGAGAGAGTGTTCTTGAGAGAGTAGGCGTAGGACTCAAGGCCGTTCTTGGCGGCGATTCGAGCAGCTTCCTTCTCGTCTTCGTCCTTGTACTTCTCAGCATCGTTCACCATTCGCTCAATGTCCTCCTTGGAAAGTCGGCCCTTGTCGTTGGTGATAGTGATCTGCTGAGTCTTACCAGTGCCCTTCTCAACAGCAGAGACGTTGAGAATACCGTTGGCATCGACATCGAAGGTGACTTCGATCTGAGGGACACCTCGGGGAGCAGGGGGGATACCGGAAAGCTCGAACTTACCAAGGATGTTGTTATCCTTGGTCTGAGCTCGCTCACCCTCGAAGACCTGGATCAGAACACCAGGCTGGTTGTCAGCATAGGTGGAGAAGGTCTCAGACTTCTTGGTAGGGATGGTAGAGTTTCGGGGGATGAGCTTGGTCATAACACCACCGGCAGTCTCGATACCAAGAGAGAGGGGAGCAACATCAAGGAGCAGAATGTCCTGAGTGGAAGAGGAAGTGTCACCAGAAAGGATAGCAGCCTGGACAGCGGCACCGTAGGCAACGGCCTCATCGGGGTTGATAGATCGGTTCAGCTCCTTGCCATTGAAGAAGTCAGACACGAGCTTCTGGACCTTGGGGATTCGAGTGGAGCCACCAACAAGGACAATCTCGTTGACAGAGCCCTTGTCCATCTTGGCGTCCTTGAGAACCTTCTCGACGGGGTCGATAGTTCCTCGGAAGAGATCCTGACAGAGCTCCTCGAATCGGGCTCGGGTGATGGAGGTGTAGAAATCAATACCCTCGTAAAGAGAGTCGATTTCAATGGAGGTCTGAGCAGAAGACGAAAGAGTTCGCTTAGCTCGCTCACAAGCGGTTCGCAGTCGTCGGAGAGCTCGCTGGTTAGTGGAGATATCCTTCTTGTGCTTTCGCTTGAACTCCTGAACAAAGTGGTTCACGAGTCGGTTGTCGAAGTCCTCACCACCGAGATGGGTGTCACCAGCGGTGGCCTTAACCTCGAAAATACCATCCTCAATAGAGAGGAGAGAAACATCAAAGGTTCCTCCTCCAAGATCGAAGATAAGAACGTTTCGCTCGCCAGTCTCCTTCTTGTCGAGACCGTAGGCAATAGCGGCGGCGGTGGGTTCGTTGATGATTCTCTGGACATTGAGACCGGCAATCAGACCGGCATCCTTGGTAGCTTGTCGTTGAGAATCATTGAAGTAAGCAGGAACGGTAATGACAGCATCGTTCACCTTGGTTCCCAGGTAACCCTCAGCGGTCTCCTTCATCTTTGTGAGAATCATGGAGGAGATTTCTTCAGGAGTGAAAACCTTGGTCTCGCCCTTAAACTCGACCTCGATGTTGGGCTTTCCAGCCTTGTCGATGATCTTGAAGGGGAAGTGCTTGGCGTCGTTCTGGACCTCGGGGTCATCGAACTTTCGGCCAATCAGTCGCTTGGCGTCAAAGACTGTGTTTGCAGGGTTCATGGCTGCCTGGTTCTTGGCAGCGTCACCAATGAGTCGCTCGGTGTCAGTGAAGGCAACGAACGAAGGTGTCGTTCTGTTACCCTGGTCGTTGGCGATGATTTCGACTCTGTCGTTGGCGAAGTGGGCCACACAAGAGTATGTGGTTCCAAGATCGATTCCTACTGCTTTGGACATGTTGTTTTGTTGTAATTCAGTTGTCTTTTTCTGTTTTGTAATGATTAAATTTCGGAGGTCATGGTCGCACCTATATACTCTTGGGAGGCCATATCACAGAATGTTCATGATGTTTCCAGAATTTGGGAGAAGATGAGTTTATGCAAGATTACCTCTAAACTGGAGCAATAAAGTTTCATCTCCCACGTCCCAGAATATTCTAGCAAGGGTTCCGTAAATTGCCACTTACTACTAGACATGTGGTTGTGATTGCGGAAAGAGGCTGGCTTCCAGACAAAGAGATTTCTGTGATAACCTCAAGTGGCAATAGCAAACACGTCTTCACTAGCGGATTGTTTGTAAGGTGGCGTGCTAATCTGATCTATGTAGGAGGTCATGGAACGTTCCAGCAATACTACTACTTTTTTAGATCGTGGTGTACGAGTACCACATCGCCACGGCTCGATATTTTGCTGGCGCAAGTATGAACAAGGGTATCATGCTATGGTCAAGGGCTACATGGATAATACACATAGGTCAAGGTTATTCGAAAACATATTTACAATTAATTAGATGGTCAATTTTAAAATGCCTTAAGCAAGGTATCGGTCGAGGGACTCGCCAAGAACCTCCTCGACGGCAGGAATGAGCTCGGCTCGGACAGCAGACTCGACCTTCTCATCCTCGCTCTCAAGCAGCTCAGCAATCTGGGGAACAAGCTGGGGCAGGAAAGGCAGGAACTCCTCGCCAACGTTGTTGAACAGAGCAGCGAAGCATCGAGATCCGTAGAGAGGAGCCTGTCGCAGCAGTTTGATCATCATGTCGTTGAGCTGCTTCTTCTGGTCTTCAGAGGCCAGCTCGCAGAGAGCCACGACAGCCTTGATGAGAAGCTTGGAGTTCTCGGGAGCAATCTTGGTGAGGTAAGGGAACTGGGCGCCCAGGGCCTCAGAGATCTTAGTGAACCGCTCCTCGTTGTTCCAGAACTCCTCTCGGTCAAATCGGAAAGAAGAGTAGAGAGAAGACAGGATGTTTCGCTGAAGAGCAGGAGTGATGGTAGAAGCCTTGTTGAGAATGTCCAGAGCCAGATCAATGATGTAGCCGAAGTAGGAGGTGACAATAGACTTGAGGTTCTCCTGCAGTCGACAGACAATCTTGAAGAGCAAAGTGGATCGCTCGGGGGTGTTCCAGTCAACAATCTTGACAAACAGAGGTCGGAAGGTCTTGTCGTTGAGCTTGAGAACAATGGCAATCAGGCACTTGATAAACAGGTTCTGGACACGAGCAGCAGTGTTGGTCTCCAGCTCCAGAGAGGAGTCGAAAGCCTCCAGGCACAAGGTGATGAGGTTGTCGGCCTTGGAGTGGATCTGCTTCTTGTCAGCCTCAGCAACAGCAAGATCAAGAGTGTCAGCAAACAGTCGAGCGTTCTCGAAACCCTCAACGAACTTCCAGGAGTCGCACAAAGTCTGCAGCACAACTCGAGAGTCCATGGTCTCGACACAGACAATGAAGAGCTGCTTTCTGGTCTCGGTATCGGCAGGGCACTTGAGGGCAAACTCGAAGATCTTGGGCAGAGAAGAAACCATGAAAGAAGGCAGTCGCTTGATGAAAGTGGCGAAGAGAGCCAACACCGACAGAGCAATGAGGTTGTCGGAAGAGTCTCGAGAAAGAACAGAGGCGATGGTGGAGGGGAATAGACCAATCATTCGAGCACCCAGGCGGAGACACAGAGAAGAAAGGACTGAAACAGCCTGAATGAAGACATCATCATCAGAGTTCTTGAGCTGAGCAACAGCATCGCCAGCACAGGTGACAAGCAGAGCATCGGAGCACTTAGGGAAGCCAGCAGCAACGGTCTCAACAGTCTGGAGCAGGAGCACAAGATCTCCAGTGTCGGTGGTGGACTTGAGGAGCTTGTGCAGGGACTCGAGGAGAGTATCGGCAGCCTTGGTGTCCTCCTCCTCAATGGAGCCGGAGGTGAATCGAGCGAGAACAGTCTTGTAGACGGAAGATCCAAGTCGACCAGCAACGGTAACAAAGAGAGGCAGAGGCAGGAGAGACAGAATGACGTTGAGAAGCTCGGGGTAGGTGCTCTCAATAAGCACAGTGAGCACATTCTCGGCAATCTTGAGGGCCTCAGGGTTCTGAACAAGACCAGCCTGGAGAGGCAGGACTCGGGTCTCGAGCAGAGCAACGAGGAAGTCGATGGGGGACACCTCAGGCTCCTTATCGACCTGCAGGAAAATCTGTCGTCGAGTCTTCTTCTCCTTTTCCTTGGTCTTGGGGTCGGTGGCAATGATGGCGTACAACTCCTTAACCAGGTTGATGTAAGGCAGAACAACGGCAAGCTGTTTGGAAGCGTCGAAGAGCTTGAACAGAGAGTCGCAGAACTTGGCGGTAGCAGCAACCTCAGAGGTCTTTCGCGCGGCCTTGAGCTCAGCAGACTTCTGGGCAAACAGGAAGAGCAGAGTGGCAAGGGCATCCTTGGATCCGGAGGCATCCAGAGCTCGGACAAGCTCGCCGAACAGCTTGACTCGTCGGTGCTGGGGAATGTGGGGGAAAGCGGTGACGAAAGAGACAAGAAGCATGTCAACCTTGTCAGTGTTTCCAGCCAGGCAGGGAACAATTCGAGCCACAGTCTGCTCAATGACATGGACAGAGAAGTCATCATCCTGTCGAAGAGTGTTGGCGCCCATGAAGGTGAAGATGGGCATGACAGAGTGCAGAACCAGGGTAGGAGCCACGGTAGCAAGCTCAGCAACAAGCAGCAGGTACTTGTTCTGGATCTGGGCGTTAGAGGCAGTTCGAATGGCGGAGACAACAATGTCGACCCGGATGTCTCGGTCGATGTTAGCACCATCATGCTGGTTGGCTCTGATGATGTTGAGCAGAACATCGGCCAGCAGAGACTGACAGTAGTCAATGGGCAGGTTCGAATCAGTACCAAGAGTGAGGATCTCACCAAGCTGGGCGAACAGAGGTCCCAGAAGGGCATCATCAGTGGTCTTGGATGCAACGAGCAGCTCCAGAACCAGAGACACCTTTCGCAGGTTTCGCTCAGCAATGTGGTGCAGCTTACCCTGGAGCAAGTTTCGAACGGTGGACGAAGAAGATCGTCGTCGTCGCTTGGCCGACTCATCGGAAGGAGCCTCCATGGAGGTGGTGTTCTGCTCAACCTTGCAGTCGTCAAGAAGAGAGATGAACACCTTAGTGGGAACATCAACATGAGCAAGAACGTCAAGAGAGTCGAAAGGAACATCCTTATCGAGGGAGAGATCGACGAAGAATCGGCACAGTCCGAGGTGGGCATCTCCCTTGAGAGTGGGCCACAACTTGACCAGACGCTGAGTGACAACATCACAGACCTCGTCGTAGATAGGAGAGTCGTTCTTGATGAGGGACTCGAGGAACTTGATGCCGGTCTTGTCGGTAACAGTTCGGATCAGCTCGGTAATGTAGGCCAAATCGTTGGGAGGGTTGGTGTACAGGGGCTCAACCACCTTAGTAGTAGGCACAATAGGCTCCTCAGAAGAGGTAACCAGGGTAAGGAGAGAAGTTCTAACAGGGATGATCTCCTGGGAGACAGCGTGAGAACCGAGGTAAGCAAGAACAGCGGTAGAGAACGCGCTCTTGTGACCCTTCTTCTTGGAGATCATATCAGAGACCTGTCGGATGACGAAAGACTCGTCCAGAATACACTCCTCAAGAGACAGAGCGTTAAGAAGAACAGTCACGTCACCAGAACCAAGATAAGAGCAGTCGTTGGTGTAGATCTTCTCCACTCCCCAGATAGGCTTCTTGTTCTGCTTGGACTTGAGCACCTCAGCGAAGCCAGCAGCTGCCTTTCTAACACGCTCAGAGGCGTCAGAAAGAGCGATGCAGGTGTAAGGAATGAGGTTCTGGAAGTCGGCGTCGCCAGCAGCAGAGAGGACAGTCTTGGCAGCCTCCACAGCTGCAAGACGAGCCAAAAGAGGCGAGGGGGAAGACCAGATTCGAGCAAAGAAGGTCAGAGAGGCAATATCAGAAGAGAACATGCCCACAAACTTGTCCATGGTGTAGCCTCGCTCGATAAGCTGAACAAAGATTTTGGAGAGCTCAGCGTAGTTGTCGGAGCTCTTGGTTGTGAAGTAGGTGGCGGTTTGAGAAGCGGTCTTCTTGGCCTGCTGGACAAGAGACTCGATATCCACGTCCTCCTGGATCTCCTCGACCTCCATCTCCTCGACGGCAGCCTCGGTAAAGACTGTCTGGAGCTTGAGCTCGAGCTGATCAAGCTCAGGCACGGTCTCACCTCGGGTAACCCACTTGGCAATGACGGGAGCAGCCAAAGCAGCAACAGAGGTGGTGGTTTCCTTGGCAAGAGCCCAGTCGACAATGTATCGCATGATGAAGGCAGACTCATTGGCGCCAAACTGGGTGTTGGAGATGATCTCCTCGAGACCCTTGAGGTTGGAAGCATCGGGGTTCTGGAGCAGAGCCATGCAGTATCCGAGAGTGAAGAGGGCCATCTTGTACTTCTGAGAGAGAGCAACAACATCAGAGGGCTGGAAACCGGCCTTGTTGAGAGCAGTCATGACGCTAGCTGGCAGCATCTCCGGCTCCTGCTTCTGCTGGTACATCTGGGTGATACATAGAATTCCGCTCTTGACGGCCTTCTGGGTCCAGTTGGCAGCAATGGTCTCGACGAGGGCGTTGAAAACCTCCTTGTTGAGAGGCATCTTGTTTCCGAGAACAGTCAGAACCATGTAGGCAGCGATCTGACAATCGGTGTCGGTGGTGACAACGAGCTTAGCCAGAGCAGGCAGGTAAATCTCCAGCATTCGCTCGGGATCGGCCTTGTCCGCAACCAGTCCATAGATGGCAAACTGCGACCAGAAAGACAGCTGCCGCTGGTATGAGGTCTTGGTGGTTGTCTGACCGACGATGTACTCGGTGACGAGCTCAAACAGACGCATGTCAGCGCTGAAGGCTCGAATGAGCAGATTTCGAGGTGGGTTCTGGGCAGTAGACTTGCTCTTGTTGAGGAAAACGAACAGAGGAGGGAGCTTGATGATGACATCGGCAACTCGCAGGTAAATGTCCTGATCGTAGTAAGGCAGTACACACAGGAGAAGCTGCTCAGCATTCATCTGGTTGATGTGGAAACGTCGGACAAGCCATTCCAGAGCCTTGACGGCAGGAGTTAGCATCAGATAGGGCCCAATGAGAGCCAGGAACGCATCAATGGCCTTGTCAAGTTGGTCGTTCTGATCCTGAGTCTGCACGTATCGGTCAATATCAATGGAGGTGTCACTGAACAGGTTGTTCTCGAACTGCGCGAAACGAGAGTCCAGAGAAACCAGGTCTCGCAGACCCTCGACGCCAACAGCGTGGATGAAAGAAAAGTCCTGGTCCTGGGCAACCTGAGGCTCATAGATGAGCGACTTGGAGTGCTGCTTGAGCTTCCAGGTACGGTCGACAGTAGATCCGCCGCCGAGCTGGGACAGCTGTTGAGAAAGAGAAGACACTGGGTTAGTTTGTGGCCGGGGAGTGGAAATGTGACCATTTTCCGTTGCTTTCAATACTCACTTATCCCTTCAATACCGTCGTTGATAAATGAGGTTGTGTAGGTTCTCACAAATTTCACTTTCAAGTCTTTCTCTAAAAAATTGTTTAGCCTTGCATTGCATAAATGAGGTTATGAGTATGTGGAATGTGTGCACTGTAGGGGATGGAATGCGGTGGTTCGTTAGTATTTTTTTAATGGCGAAATAATGAAATACGAACATAATTAATAGAGAGACTCTCTTGTAAAGTATCTACTGCGGTAACATAAGTGCTAGAGTGGCAGATTTGTCTAAATAATGAACCCAATTTTTTCCGTCTAAATACAGCTTCCTAGTTGTCAAACTTCCTCTATTATAGTTGAATAGTCTAACTGTCTTTCAGCCCCCTTCTAAGACACCCATCCGCCTCAGACATGTAATGGATGATCGTAATTTTATGGCTATAGCAAAATATGCCTTATTATTAGTTCCCGGCGTCGCCTTCAACTTGTACGTATCATCAGCCTACTCGGCTCACATCGCTGCCTGAGGTTCAGGATTAGCTCTGATGATGCATGAGCAATGTGATGAAGCGAAATCGAAGCGCGACGAGATACCACAACAACCTGCACTACGAAATCATGACCAGCACTCTGAGTACGACAAAGAATCATTTGGTCATTTTGCCACCAACCACAAAACCCACAATTGTGTCATTGACTCATCCCCGAACTAAAAACTTGGCCCGATTCGTCGTGGACTCCTCCGACCCGAAACACACCAAGGTGTTCGAAATCACCCAGATCAATGGCTCCAATGCTCACTTTGAAGGCACTCCCGATCCTCGAAGCATCATTCTACAGGTCGAGGGTGATAAGGGAAGTGTTATCCAAGACCCTTCGGTTTTCATGACGACCCCCTTCTCTCCACTATGGCTCATTCTGCCCACTCTGGTGCGACATAAGGACAAGCTTATGACTCTGGATGATTTGCACGAGGCATCGTGCCACGGTATTGACAGAATGGATTTGATTACTGAAGAGACGTTTGACAAGTACATCCCAGACGTGTGCGAGGTCATGGATGAGGGAGAGAAGTTCTACAAGCTGTCTGACGAGAAACTACTAGCTCACCTGAAGACGATTGTGACTTCCATCAAGGACAGCCTCCCCAACGATATTTATGTGCGACACGTGCAGAACTTGTTGGATTCCGACGCTTCCGCTGAAATTAAGGATCTGGCCAAAGAACACATTGCCATGAATATGCTGGGTTCCAATCTCCCCCCAGATGTGACTGAAACTCTACTGAAGAGTGTCGATTTCGAGCCCTATTACAAACACAAGACCCAGTATAAGGCCAAGAGAGACGCTGAACTGGCAGCACAGGCTCCTTCTGGTCCTCCAGAGAAGAAGCGAAAGAAGTCCGCGCCTGCCAAGGAAGAAAAAGCACCAGCCAAGAACAAGCGACTAACCGCTTTCTTCTCTGTGGTGCCCAAGAAGGATAAATAAAATCCGTTGTATTATATAATGGTTCAAATACATTTGACATTTATGACACCATTCGGATATAAACGTTTTATATGGGTATTTCACAAATCATTATACAAAATCCTTAAATTACACCAACCTATACATACATAAATAACAGAGCTCCATCGCTTAAATGTCAGCCAAAAAGTTGCTGGGAGCTAGGCCAGCTCGCTGGCCTCGTCCGTAGACCTCCACCTCCCACCAGCCGTCGTCCTGCATTCGCAGAACCAACATCACCTCGCCCTTTCGGAACGAGACCTCCTCCGGGATGGCTGCTCGATAATCATACTGAGCTCTGGAGTAGGAGATGACTGGTCTGCCATCTGACGAGACGCGCGGCAGCTGTGGTGCGCCTCGTGGCGACGACATTCGGGGGTCTGGGTTAAATCTGGGGTCCATTCGAGGATCCACTCGGGGCTCGTTCATGGATTTGGATCGAGGTCGGCTGTCTTGGTATTGCTGTTGTTGTTGCGGCTGGGCATTCTGATGATACTGCTGCTGCTGCTGCTGAGATCCGTAAGGGTCATATGATCGTCCATTAGGAGTGTGGCTTCGTGGGGGTCGCTGTTGACCAGGTCCAGCATACATGTTGGGCTGAGATCGACTACCCAGAGGCTCAGAGTAAGGGTTGGCACTACCCAGTCGAGCGGCAGGGTTGGGGGAAACACTTCTCACCCGAGGGTCAGGGGACACGCCTCGAGGATAGTGGTTATCGCCTACAATGGAAGGAGAGTGAACTCTCTGGCCTTGCTCAGCGTAAATCTGCCGCTGGATCTGTTCTGCAGAAGCCCCCTCGTAATAACTCTTGGGTCGAGGCTGGTCAGATCGAGGAGCTCGTCCTCGCTCAGGGGTTCGCTGGACGGGTTTTCGATGCACAGGCTCTCTGGCACCTCCGGAGTCTCGGGAATGTCCCTCACCAAACATGTTGGCAGCATACTGCTGGCTAGTCTGTTGCATGTCCCGAGCCGTGAATGCAGGGGCAGGGGCATTGAGGTAGGAGGGCTCAAAAGATCGTCCGGGAGAAGAGGGCGCTGATCGTGAAGCGACACGTCGTTGGGCGACGGGCTGGCCTCCACCAAGATTACCATACTTGGAACTATGAGGCTCCGTGATGGGTGCAGAAGACACTGACGAGCCCATGGAAGAGTTGGATCCCACAGATAGTTTAAGCTGTTCAAGGGCAGCCACAAGGGGATCGTCTCGGGACAGCTTCTTAACCTGTTGAGACGAAGCACCGTTCATCATGGACGAAGGAGCAGGAGAAGAGGTCATGGCAGCTCGCGGAGGAGCAGGAGATTTAGCAGGGCTCAGGTCGAAAGTGTTGGCTCCCACTGATAGAGCCTCGTGGGTCTCGTTGGAGTCATAGGGAGTTCGACTTCGGGGGTTGGGAGTTCGAGATCGGTCTTCTGCTGGGTCTCGAGACTGGCTTCTGTTCCAGCCCTTGTTAAGATCCTTCTTGGACCGTCGTCGGAAAGGAGTGGCCCAAGAACGTCCCTCAGAACGTCCAGAAGGCTCCATGACCGAGGAAGGCTCGTTAACAGACGATTCGGCCCAGTCAGGCTCAGAGTAAACGGATGAGCCGACTTCGGAGGCGGCAGGGGCGCCAGAAGATGAAGGTGCGCCAAGCTTGAACGTGAATACATCACGTGCAGTCTGGGCAATGTTATGAAGAGGAGAGTGGTGAGCGGGCTTGGGATCGGGAATCGCCTGCTCCATAGAGCCAAAAGAAGTGTCAGGATCCATCACATGTGAACCGGCAGCCCCGATAGACGTGTTCATCATATCATCCATAGACTCATCTCCAGCAGCTGCAACTCGAGGGAACTGAGCCACCTTGAAGCCATTCTCCACATTATCATGAGAATGTCCATTCAGAAAGTTGATGAACTCCGGAGGGTCCTGGATCTCGGCTCCAGTGGAGTTCTCTCTCACAAACTGGACAATGTCCTCATTAACGTCTGTCTTCTCCAAAGCGAGACGAATGTTTTCACAACACTCATCGTCAGAAACGCACACTGTGGAGACAATGTTGGTGTAACCCCACAGGTTGCTCTTGAGAAAGTTGATTCTCTCCTCCTCAATATCCTGCAACTTGTCACAAGCCACCTTCCACTCCTTGTTCCACCGGTCAATGGTATCAGCCAGGTTTCGAAGATGGGTTTGGTAGTCCCGCTTAGTGGCATTGACGCTCATATGGGTCTTGTCGAGCTTCTGATTGTTCTTTTCAAGCTCCTTGCCCATGAGCAGGTTTTGTTGGGCATAGTACCCGTTGATTTTGTTGCAGTCCAGCTCAAACTTCTCTCGGGCCTTCTCCACGTTGCTGTTTTGCATGATCTTGGCCTTGAGCAGCTTCTCGACGGTTTGCTGTGTCGTCTTTCGTCGCTCCCGCATGCTGCTGTTGAATGCTACCAGAGGCTCCTCCAGCTGGCTCTTGAGTTGTTGAGCGGCAGTGGCATGAGACTTGCCCATGGCTTCAGTATCCTGTCTGATAGTCTCAAGGCAAGATTGAAGAGTGCCAGTTTCCACAGCTCCTAGGCTCTTTCGAGACAGAGCCAGCATGCGCTTGGAGTACTCCTCCTCAATGGCGATTCGCTCCTTGTAGAATAGTCGTACTTCTTCATTGGTTTGTTTGGAGTTCTTCATGCGAAGAAACACATTATGAACTCCCTGGTCATCCTTGCCCCAAAAGTTGTTGGCAAACGAATGTTCCGACATTGGTTTTTGGGCCGTGTGTATCAGTTGTAGATGTGCTAGAAGAGAACATTCTTTCTTTAACCGTCATTCATGTTTATTCGCGGTCGCATACATGCCATGTTGTGGTACTTCCCTATCGGGAATATTGATATGTACAGTTATGCAATTCGCCTTGAGCTTCGGGGAGAGAGGCTCACCGATAAACAATGCCATAATGCATACATTGGAGATGCAAAACACCACTCATTTTTGATTGCTCCACGAGAGACGATATAGAGAAAATATTTCGATATTAACATGTCTTTCGTCAATTCATCCCATACAGGGCACGCCCATGGATACAACCCTTCTCGGAATTAAGAGTGCGTATAATTGATGGTGCTAATTAGAAGCCATGATACGTCTCCACCCCACGCACTGTACAGTGGATATTGACACTTCCAATACAATTTGAAGTAAAAAGTACACTTCTTTCCAGCAGGTTGGTTTCAGCTCATTCAGCGTTAGTTTTGCTTCTTTCTTTAGCTACAGACACAATGGCTCTTCTCCACATCGATCGTGTGATGCTTGTTGATCTCGGTGTTAGAGTTCCAATGCACTGTATAATGAAGGTGGTTAGTTCTAACTTCACAGAGACAGAACGGATAATATAGGCACAAACTCTTAGTACAGAGATTCGGGGAGTTGTAACTCACAATACCGTGATTACTTATACTTACATTTGTACTTACTCGTACTGTTACTAATAATAGATCGAATGCACCATGGTTATCTGTTCAGCCTATAATAACACATTAAGCATTGGGGTCCAGATCTCTGGATCATATGTAGCATGGGACTCACTCCAACTGTGCCCGATATGCGCTTTGTAACGCGCACTCCATTATTTCTCCTTTAATATTCTGCAATACACAATTACTGGAAAGCGTGCAGGAACTGAGAAACTCGTCCAGACAGAGCATCGGCCTCAGCCTTGGAAGCAGCCTCAGCGTAGACTCGGACAGCATCCTCAGTGCCACTGGCTCGAACAAACGATCGACCCTGGTTGAACATCTTGACAACCTCGTCAATCTTGTCCTGGAGACCAGGAGGAGAGGTCAGCCGTCGCTCAGCATCTGTGGTCTTGAAGAGAGATCGGTCCTTGACGACTACCTTGTCCAGACGGTTGGGCAGGTCCTTGTATGCAGAATCCCACTCCTCGGGACCCCATCGGTTGATGGCCAGAACAACCAGCACCAGTAGCAGGTCGGAAATGGCATCACCAACTGTCTGATTGATGAGGTCGGAAAGAGCCAGGAGAGAGTCAATGGCCCGTCTCTGGACAGGTCCACAGTCCTCAGGGGCGGTCTGCAGCTTAATCTGAGCAGCAGGGGAGAATAGGACGGTTCCGTGACCGTTGGCCTCAAAGTAGATACCAATATCGAAGGCCTCAGCAGCGTGGTGCAGGTGCTTCACGCCGGTAGGAGTGCAGACGACAGGCACCTTGAGGTTATCCTCAATGTACTTGGTGGAAGAACCGTTGGCATAGGCGGTCTGGACGACTCCGACAGAAAGGTCCAGAGCAGCCTCCTTAGACAACTCTGTGATGTACATTCCAACCAGAGTGGCGATCTTGTCTCCGTCCAAAAGATGGAAGGTCTTCTTGTCATCCACGTAAGAAAACACGATTCGGTCAGCGTCACCATCGAAGGATGCGAGCAGCTGGTAAGGCTCGGGAGTGACTCCATTGGGAAGTCTCTGGTTGGTCTTTACGTAGTCAGCACCGCAGTCCATGTTCAGCATAGCGGGGTCCTTGTACTGGTCGTTGACAATGGTCACAGACAAAGTTCCATCGAGCATGGCGGCCAGGGCACGAAGCTTAGGGGCACCGATACCATTGGCACAATCGACAACGCACTTGAGAGGCTCATCAAGATCAGGGACAGCCTTCTTGAGGGCGTTGGCAAGCTTCTCGTAGTAGCCATCCTCGGTGGGAGCACCGTAGGCGTCGGGTGTGCCCTTAGTGTTGATTGCACGGGTGATGTAGTGGAGCTGGGGTGTGGTGAGCAGACCGTAGTTGTTGTAGTTGGCGTTCATAGCCTTGAGACCATCCTCGAGGGCAGCCACGAGAGCAGGTCCGGAGTCTCGGGAGTCTCGTCCAATGACCACGTGTGCACGGACGCTGGTGTCGATGCTCAGTTTGGAGACTAGAGAGTCAACCTTGGCCTGGAGCTCGTTGTCAGGGGTATTGGCGAGCTCGGCGGCGTAGACCTCCCATGATGCTTCGAGCATGGATCCCATAGGATCAACGAGTTTGACTCCATTGTCCGGGGGAGGGTTGTGGGAGGCGGTGACCATAACACCAATGGTTTGGCCCTTCTTGAACTGGGATCGGAGTGCAGCAAGAATACCGACTCGGAAGGCCACAGAGTCGAGCAGAGTGGCCTTCATTCGGAAGCCGGCAGTTCCGTAGCCGAAATTGATGCCGTCAGGCTTGGGATGGTCCTTGGAGAAATCGTCAATGGACATTTTGTGTGGTGATGTGCAGGTTGGAAGAGCCGAGAAGCCAGATATCAATACCTGACACACGTTTATGGTTAACGTACTTGATGCGAGGTAACGGTGTTAGGGTTGCCAGGCAACGTCAGAGAGGGAGAGAGAATGAACGCCTTGGTGGTATGTAAGGGAAGGCAGGAACTGGTAAAGGTGGTTTATAAGAACTGTAATTGAGGTGTATGAGATTTGTTTGGGGTATTTACTTTGTCGAAATTGCAGTTTCACGTCTCATGAACGCCTCTTTTGCCAAGGCACTCCACCATCATGCGTGCTATTTATACTCACCACCTATTCCAGTGTAATACGAGCAACAGTGCTACGAAAAATGATGTAACTTTGCAGGGAGTTTGAGAGGAGAAGTAGGCTTTGTGGGGTATAAGAAAAGAAGGCCCCTTTTTCCTTCTTCTTTACTTTGGGTCAATATTTCCATTTCTTGGAATCTCACCTTCTCAACTACGATACGAGTATGACCATCCTTAGGCATCGCGAATGACCTCTTTTTACAGTGACCATTTAGGTTGTCGAAGAACAAAACCGCCTCAGTATAATATGGTGCCATGACCGGTCTTAATCCCCATAGTAATCTGAAAGACAATGGAGACGCTATTTAAAGCAATACTGTTGATCTGAACATACACTTCTAATCATTCCTATTGCTTGCTTACTAAGCGTATATGCGGCTCAGAAACTGTGCATGTCTCCATCTGACTGATCACCTCCAGGATCACATCTTCTACAAACCACGGTCTAATACAACAACACCATGTCTCCCCCGATAAAAGTACTAACGCGAGAAGAGGCCCGGGCCAAGATGCCCAAATTCGTTGACGAATGTCCCCTGAAAAAGCTCGTTCAATATGAATCAAAAACGGCGAATGGAGTCCAACTACTGATTCCTTTCACTAGATATTTTCGAGCATGCCAGGTCAATGGAAAAGAACAGCTATATGAGGTGACTACAAAGGCTCAGAATGTTCCATTGAAAAATGTACGGGATATTGACCCGTTGGAGGACTTCAGATCGGCCATGCAGATGGCTGAGAGTAAGGAATATGAGAAGCCTGTGTAATCCGGCGCGGTTCAGAGCCGTGTGAGATGATAATTATTGAGGGTCAAGAAACAGCTCTTATTTCTGCTTGGGTTTTTTGCAGGTGATCTCGTTATGGTTCAAAGATGGTCTCGTGGTGGTCAAGTCCCCTTAATTAAGTGCCACCACTTGCGAGGGACTCGATAATATCAGAAACTAAACTGAGCGCTGGACTGAAGGTCTGCTGTATTTGCTCATTAAAAACCTCAAACACATTTGTATATAGTACTAATATAAGTTATTATTAAGATCAATGAGGCTTCCTCTCATTTGTCCTCACGCTACAGGCTATCTCGGTACTTTGCTTGTGCTCATGCTCTGTTACTCTAATGCAATGGTTAATAGGTGCTACCTTCAGCAGGCTGGGGCAGCTTTCTGTTGGCAGGTTGGCCCATGTCCTTTCGCAGCTCCAGCAACACTGTCTCCATCGTGTTGCTTCGTTTCCAGTGGGCAAGACATGGGAGGTTGGCGGGAATCACCGTGCCACTCTGTTGGTTGACACAGGGAATGTTTATTTTCGAAATGAACTTGACGGTGGGGGGCTTGTCGGGGTAATCCGGGCCGCACTCGAGTGTCAACGAGTAGATGCGGTTCTCGTGAGCAGAGTGAGGAGGTCCAAGAATGGTTCCGTTCCAGAAGGTCATTTCGATATCATCGGAATCGGCCAGTCCCAGAGAGCAGGCTTCGGATCCGATTCCTTTTTCTCCGTTGTCGAGCTCCTCCAGGAGTCGAAATGATCGGGGCCTACGTTAGTAATCCGGACTGGTTCAGGTTGCGTGACCATGTTTTCAGTCATTATAAACAGCTGTTTGGCACACAGATGTGATATAAGAGAATAAATCTCAAAAACCAGGGTTCCCACCCTCTCTCTTCGACTATACTCACATTTTGGCGGCCATTATGTTGTCTTTTGTGGTGTTCTAGATGAGGTTAAGGCTGTCAAGTAGGCGAGGTAATTAGCTCGTCGTGCTCTGAAGATGCATGAGGGTAACGTAAGGCCGGTTGCTGGGACAACAATGTGACTGAACCTTATTTTTCACTACCAACATCACGCTCACACCCACAGTACCGTGCCGGAGGACCGCTATATCGATAATACCCACTGCCGCTATGTCGGACATACCGTCGTCGCCATTCATTGAGCATCCAGAGACGCCCAAGAAGGCGTTGTTCAGCAGCAATCGCGCTACTCCGGTTCGATCTGTACATGCCACACCGTCACAGCATGGCACACCATCCACAGCAAGCCGGTTCTCCAGGACTCCTAGAGAGGACGTGATTGGGCTAAAGAAGACAGTGTCGCAGTTACGCTACGAGTTGGAGGCTCTAAAGCAGGAGCAGCAGGTTGCTCAGGTTTTGCAGGAGGAAAAGGAACGAGAACTGGAGTCCAAGCATAAGAAGGAGCTGGATCGAGCTGAACAGGCCGAGTCTGATCAGGTGTTTCTGTTCAACAAGCAAAAGGAGCTTACAGATGAAAACCGGACCCTCAAGGAGGAATTGCGAACTCTTCAGTCCCAGCATGAGGCTGATGCACGTGATTTGAATCAACAATTGGAAGGATTGAAGGACCTGCTAAATGATCTTCAGTCGGAAAACCGTGCCCTGGTGTCGGAGATGACTCACAAAGTGGAGGATTACGAGCACAGAATCAAGGCGGCTTCTACGACTACTGATGATCTGCTCAAGGAGGTTGAGAACAGAGGTGCTGCCTTAACCGAGGCCAAAATGAATGTCGTCAAGTTTGAGCAGCTGATAGAGTCTATGAAGAGTGAATCTGTGGATCTCAAACAGTCTGCCGAAGATTTGGAGGCTGTGGAGCAGACCAAAAGCCAACTTTCAGACCAGATCAAGTACTCCCGGGAATTGGAGGCAAAGGTGGCCGCTCTCACTGTTAGAGTGGAGGCGGCTGAGTCTGCGCAGCAGCTAAGTCAGGTTTACGAGGAGGATCTGAACAGCATGAAGGGTAAATTAAAGAACATGGAGGGTCTGAGGCAACAGCTGGCAGAACAGCAGCTGCAGATTCTGGTACATGAGGAGAACAGTGCCAAGTGGAAGGCCTATTTGGAAAAGTCTGATGAGTTCAAGACTGTGGAGGATGTTGTAACAGCTCTTAACAAGGTTAGAATGGAGAAGGCTAGCTTGTTGGAGCGTGCTGGGTCAGGTGTCAATGATGAAACCCGATCCACTGCTGAGGCATATGCGAGACTGCAAGAACGGGTGGCCACACTCGAGTCTGAGCTGCAACAGGCACAAAATCAGCTCAAGACGGAGAAAAAGAAGGTCGCTACTTCTATCAGACAGCATACCCTTGCTGCCAACGAGGCGAAGTTCCTCAGAGAACAGCTCAAGGCGTACGATGATGAGGAGGTCACGGAAGCTGGTACAGACGTTAAACAGGGCCGTATTGACGAGCTTGAGAAGCTGCTGGAGTCTGTTAAGACGGAAAAGACTCTTCTAGAGGAAGAATTGAAGGAGGCCAGAAGTGAGCAAGGTGCTACTGTTTCTGCAGGCGTCAAGCGGCCTCGAACAGATGACAGTGTCTCGTCCGAAGTTATTTCTGAGTACACGCGGAAACTGCAGACGCTTCAACAGGAATTTGATGAGGTCTCTGTGGAGGCTAAGCTTCTTGCTAAGACAAAAGAAGCACTGGAGGCTCGACTTGCGGGTCTCGAGAAGAGCCAGGAGTCGCGGGTTCGGATTCTTGAGCTGCGTGAGAACCCCACCTCGCGCCATGAGGCCGTCAAGCAGAGTATGTTGGATACTCTCAAGGCTGAGAATGAGGCCCTGATGGGCAAGAACGAAAACTCCAAGTCCGTGCCCCAGGCTTCGCTAGAGAGAAAGCAGCTGGAACTTCAGGGTGTCCAGGATAAGCTGGCGTCCACAGAAAAGTCTTACCAGCGGCTCAAAGAGGTTTTCTCGGTCAAGTCGTTGGAATTCAGAGAAGCAGTGTATGCTCTGACAGGGTACCAGATTGATATTTTGCGAAACAAAAAGGTCAAGGTAACCTCGATGTACGCCCAGTCAGAAGAAGAGTGCTTTACGTTTTTGCCTGACGTCAATCATAAGGGCCAATTTGCTGGAGTCGTTGATAGTCCCCTGACAAACGAGCTCAGCCACATCGTAGATTACTGGGTGAAGGACAAGAAAGATTTCCCCTGCTTCTTAGCGGCTCTCAACCTCGAGCTGTACGAGCGTAGAGAGAACAATGGTAACCAAGCCAACTAACAGCAACATATAACCATATAGATACCCTGAATGTACCCAAGCAGAAGTCTAGCTACGTCCATAACTATGGTATTATTTCTAGTGTTATAATGACATCATCATTGTCTATAAATAATTAAACACGCTTGTAAAGCTCATCATCCTCGACCTCTTCTTCGATGTCTCTAGTCGACACCTCCTCGGGATGTTTTTCGTCGTCGCTACTCTTTTTTCGATTAGTTCTGAGATTCTCCATTACCACTCCCTCAGCTGTGGGCTGGTCGAGAATGGACATGTCTGGCTCAGGAATGAATCTTGGAATGTAGTAAGACACAAGCACGAAGAGTAGAAGCACACCGGGGAATCCAACAGCTGCGATGCACTGAGTAATACCAAATTCTGCAGCAAATGCACACAGCTCTAAGATAGTGTACAAGTACAGGTTTCGAGGCCTGACTCGTGACAATGGGTTCTCGTTAGAAATGTACTTTGCGTCGGTGCAGATAAACACCACTTTTGCGATAATACCATTGTGGAACACTCCAGTAAGTCCCATACACCAGAAGAGGCCAGACAGAACACCCTGGGGAACCAGACCCAGAACAACCAGTAGAGGACCACTCATAGTACCGAGAATCATGAGTCCCTGGGCGAAGTTCGAGACTCGTTGCTCCACAACTGACTCATTGATGGTGATCAGAGTGTATGAACTCGGTGCGTCTTTCGCCATTTCTCGTGTTTCGTCGTTGACAGGATACGTGACTCCTTCTCCATCGATGTAGACCTCCTTTCTGACAACCAAAGAAGTAGTGTGAAGGGGAGCTTGAGGGATCAGTCCGTTAGGAGCTGGGATCCCGAGCATACCAGCAACTCCTGTCGTAATTCCTAGAAGAAACAAATCCCAGTGGAATGATGCAGGTTTCTTTAGAGGGAACTCGGATCCCTGGCATATCAGCGACGACACATTATGATCGAAGTAGAAGAGCAGTGTCAGTAGAATGGCAAAGGGAATAGCCAAAAAGACGTCTCCAACATTGATGTCCCAGAAGTGAATGAACCAACCGTGTCCTCCAGGTCCATTTCTGATTTCATCAGTCGGCTGGAAAGATTTGGTGGTGGGTAATTTCTGAACTGTGGTGTTGCCGAGGGTAGTGCCGAAATGCACAAAGCCAGAGAAGAAAACGACACAGAGGGGAAGGCCATAGTCGGCAAAAATTCCCCTAATCCAGCCCTTGAAGAATGTCGAGTGGTGTCCAATGAGCACAGTTGTACATCCGAAGATCATGATACACATTCCCACAATTACAGACAGATATCCTGAGGCATCTCCGATCTCTGAAAATTGTCTTGTGCAAATCTGAATACCCTTTTGAAGGTAGACAATGGAAATAAAGAGTCCAAAGGCATCGCAGGAGTATCGCGTCACCCACTTGAGACCGTTGGAGAAGTTGAAGATTGCCATGAGCCAATGCATAACCATCGACCATAGGCAAATCCAGGCCATGAAAGGGAAGTATGGGGTATCTCTGTCCTTGATAATATCGTAAACAGTGTAGTTGAAGATGGCGATAGGTCCTGTGACTCCGACAATGCAGAGCGGCTGTCCCGCAAACAAGCCGAAGATGATTCCTCCCATAGCTGAGGCCATCAGGACTTCATTCACTCCGTACGAGTTGTGTGTCTTGTCGAACATATCCTGGGCAAACGCGATTGCCGGCAGGAGGTTAGTGAAATACATATACACTGTACTGGGGATGACTCTGTAGTTGAGCCCATCTCTCCAGTCAGATACGTAGTATGGTAAGCGACCCTTGATATCGCGGTATATACCGACACCGGGTGTACCGAAGAAGCTGCCGATTTGTTTGAGCGTCATGGAAGGCGGTTGTGTTGTGCCCGAGCAGCGCTATGCGACGTTCTTAGTGTTTTTAAAAGAATTCTGGATAAGCGGCTGAGGTCATCGACATTTTTCATTAGAGATTATAGTCTAAAACATATTAAGATTTCAGATAAGCAATTGTTTGAGGAGGGGGGAAAAATAATGGCACGGTAAAATTGACTAAACGAGGCATGTAATGGGCTTCCCGGGAAGGCAGGCGGGTTTATTCTCGATTTATATCTTTATTCCGTATTTTTATTTTTTTCAAGAACCTGTTATACCTTCCCCACGTGTCTTGTACGCTGTGTTATGGTTGGTGAACTAAATTGCAAATCGCATCTAAAAAGCCGCTAGTTTTCTTGACGAGACTAAAGTAGAGATACTGTTATAGAGGTTCTGGATTCAAGGGAAACAAAGAAATTCGTAAATGGGTCTGCATGCGACTTGTGTAGTCCCTTGAATAACGAATCTGGGGCACAAGATCAACTCGTGGCATTCCATTCTGTTTGTTCCATCAAACCAACCTTCAGGTAAAAATTATATTAAGGTGTCTAAATCGTATTCTCGAAAAGTGTTCACTAAGCCTCTCTCCCCATGTGCCCTGAGCATTGGAAGTGAAGCCTGATAAGAAAGAGAGCCAGCAGGACGGTTCGTATGTATCTCACCCATGTCATCTATACAGACGTATGCAATGTCGATGCATTGTGATGAGATAACTCGTATTTGCACACAAAACGATAAAATCTGCGTGGGCTGTACTTGTACGTAGACCGATATTTGATCAATACCGTTGCTATCAGGGCTGTTACTAGCATGAACTTGTCGCCACCAGGACGTGTCGTCTTGGAACGACTATAATAGGTGGCAAAAGGCAAATCCTGACAGTCGGACTCCACTGGCTTAAGTTACCTGAGACTTTCCGAAAAGTCGAAAATGCGAAAAATACCATTGAATTTTTTTTAAAATTTATCGGAAAGCTGAGAATTTTAATATTTCAATGGTATGCTGAAGTATGTATTTTACTGTCATACTTAGTCCCCCTGAGTCGATTCTCCCTCCTGCCCCAGTCATGAGCTCTACAATGGGCTTATTAATCCAACCTTAATAAAAAGTCCCAATCAGCGAAGTGTATTGAAATGACCTACACACGATAATGGTTGACTCCACGATATGCGGGGAAAACCGGGATGCGTCGGAAAAGTTCATTTTTGATCTTGAACGATGGTGAAACTACCCTGAGTGTTCTCGGAGAGTGTCAAAGATTATCCCAAATCTAAATATGTCTTTTTTTCGGCTTTTAAACACCGATATCCCTACTCCTCATATTCGCAGGGTTAGGGGTAAAAAGTCACTAGCCAATCATATGCATCGCATTACTTCCCCCGGACAAAGGTATATTCACATATTTGGGAACAACTCCATTCACCATCACTAACCACCTAAAAAATGATCCGAACTATTGCACAGCAGTCCCTCCGAGGTGAGTATCATACGTGGATATTGAGAAGGGTACGACACATACATGATACGTGAAATCAGAATTGCAGCATCCCTGTGACTCTTAGAATGGCCGCTTACTTTGTTTTCGTTTCGCGACTATTGAGGAGCACTGAGTGGAGAGACAACGACACACGAGACTCTATTGGGGAAACAAGCAGACGTTAAAACGACTTCCGGCGACTCTCAGGGACAATGAGGGAAATCTGGTTTGTGTATACGCCGCGAATCACGATGGATACACGTGCCTAATACCATCACATCAACACACATCAGCATATTCAGTCTCCTACTCCCTCAATCCCAATGATACCCCCATTCTTGATATATTACACGTTTCAACTATCTTCAGTACCCAATTGTTCCCAGGACCGATTGGTTATGCGTTATATTTCATATCTATGTATGCTCCCCTTTCGTTTACTAACTCAGTGGCTCGACCTTCTCTCCGACAGGGTCCCCTTGCCGCCTACCGATGCCTTCAGACCCAGTCCACCACCCCCGCCGAGGCCCTGGACATCCTTAACAAGCAGCGAGCCCTGCGACCCACCTCTCCCCATCTCGACATCTACCAGCCCCAGCTGACCTGGTACCTTTCCGGTCTGCACCGAGTTACTGGTGTCGCTCTCGGTGGTGCTCTCTACGCCCTGCTGTGCGCTTACGCTGCTGGCCCCGCTCTTGGCATCCAGATTGACTCCACCACTCTGGCCCACACCTTCGCTGCCGTTCCCCTGGTTGCCAAGATCCCCCTGAAGGCTCTCGCTGCATTCCCCTTCACCTTCCACGCCTTCAACGGTGTTCGTCATCTTCTTTGGGATTTCACCAAGGAGCTGACTGTCAAGGGTGTCTACCGAACCGGTTACGCCGTTCTCGGTCTCTCTGTCCTGTCCGCTTCCGTTCTCGCTTTCATTTAAGGACGTATATAGAAAAGTAATGGTGGATTGTTATTAACGAGACAAGCTGTACTTCCATACAGCATGTACGCAAGGGCTCTCATAAGTGACATGAGTTGATGTGGATTATAAACATCGCTCGTTTGTATTAGACCTCCGCCTGTGACGGGAAGAGCGTTCTCCGTGGTTTTAAAATGACCATCTGAAATGGATAAATCAGGAAACATTATTGAACTGAAAGTTGATATTCCAGCCCTCTCAATGGAATAAGAGTAGACAGTAAGTAGCTTCGTAATATGTCTGTGTGTGTCACAACTGTTTCGGCAGTCTATTGCTAGACAAGGTATCCCTGCAATCGGACAGCGCTCGAGTGTTGGCTGTCGGCCATAGCTCTCTTCTAAACATGACGTGATTAGTGGCCACATGGTCAATGCTTTTTCCAACCAAGAGCAAACTTCCCAATGGCAAGGTTATAGTGTGTAGGGGCGAATTCATGGGGCGCAAGATAATTGCACACATCGCGCACAGGCTGGTACAGAAGCAGGGTTTGCGGGGCAGGGTGACAGTGTCTCGGCGAATTTGAGCGCTCCCATGACCTTTTAAAATATCTATTTTTATTCTTAGAACATTATATCGCAATAGTGTTGAGCTCACAAGACTGCTCGCAAGAGCATGAACTACATTAGTTCGAGGTTGAAAGGATTAAGCATGAGCACGGATGAGACGAGTATTGAAGCGGGGAATTAGCTACCTGGTACTTGTACTCGTACTTGTATCGTGCCCGATACTGGACCAGAGAGTGGACGGGAACCGCGGCTCAAGACACGGTGGTCGTTATCCGCATGTCTCAGGGCAGTCTCATCCTCCCATTGTATCGTATAATGCTGAGTATGTAACATGCGTTGAAACGTTCGCTGTTACAGGGCTCTTGCGGCTCTCACTGTACGCCTCGCTAAGCTATGAACGATTTGCCTTTACGAAATGCCTCACGGGCTTCCATTAGAGGGTAGGCGGTGCCTGGTACTGATATTTGTAATATTGAGGCAGGCCACATTTTTCCACTAGACACCACTCACATTCCTGGCAGCCAATCCTGCGCCTGCCGCTTGCGGATTTGCACATCCCTGCCAGAGCAAGTTACTTGTAGTCTATTGTCCTGTGGGCGTGTCACTGTGTCTTGTTGGTCTTGTTGTGCCTGTGTAGTCGAATAGCTATAAGGTGCGCGCGATTAAAGTCGGTCATGTTATTCGGCTCATTCACCAGGAGCAATGAGAATATATGGCCTTTTCCCCCTACGTGGGCACAGCCCAGCCACCGTCCGAAATTCTCAGTCCCATGGCCTCTAAACCCTGGAGCATACAAAACCGTTGTCCGAGTTGCATTTCCCCTTTCAAACAAAGCCCCCAAGCAAGGGTGTTGGGGTCTATGTACTGGTAATCTGCAATGTGGTCACGTGGACCATAAACAAACCACCCACTAGTTGCTGCTGTAGCAGTAGTTGGAGACCGCTGGGCGGGCAACGGTACACATTCAGCCACCCGCGGTGGAGTTGCACGGCGCTATCAGCTTTAACTACCGGTATCAGCAGATCCGTTGTCGGGAATGTATGTACCCTGGCTCTGATTTTCCTGGGTCACCTTGCAATATGTGGTTGAGTGTATTTTTAGCACAAGTCATGAGAGATGCATTTGACATGTGCAGAGGAGTGTATGACAGAACAATGGAACTGGGAGCATCCAGGGGCTGAGCATGTAGAGAAAGGGGTTCATGTTTGAGATGGGCTCCGTTCTGGCCGGAAAACTGGGCATCACGTGATCCTATCCGTCGGCCCCTTCCTAATTAACGCTTCGTACTTGCTCTCTTTTCCGTATTAGCTATTTTGGGTCATCCTCAATAGTCAACCAGATAACCTACAGACAATCAAACTCGGGGCACACTACTTGGCTCTGCAGCACTACACACACCTTCTCTCCATCACCAGAGTAAAAAGAGCGTTGCTCCCAACGCAATCCTTCAAGAACCCTCAACCACGATCTGAGAGCAATGTCGGCTCTGTCTGCGTCCCTAGCTGCCGCAGCGGCGGCCGCACGGGCCAGTGAGACGTCCAGAGAGTCCAACAATGTTGCTAGAAGCAAGCCCACACCACTACAGCATGCTCCGGCCAAGCCAGCTCCAGTCAAACCTCCGCGGCCAGCTGTGCGACGCCCCAAGCAGCCTGTCAAGATAACTGTCGATACTTCGGTCGCCAACGTCAACCCACCGCAGGGCTCCTCCGCCACTTCGGCGGCGGCTGCTGCAGCTCGATCCTTCAAGAAGCAGAAGGATGAACAATCACCACAACACAGACCACCCGCAAGTCATAGAAATAGCGGTGAGTCCACCAAGACTCCGAACTCAGACTCCCGGCCGGCTAGCACATCTTCTCTAGTGCCATCCACCCCAGTCTCCGCTACAGCGCCCTCATCAACAGTTGCTGCTGCTGCGTCTGCAGCCGCCAAACGATCGTCTACCTTCAACAAGAGCGTGCCGACGCCCGTCGTGTCGGATATAATGAAAAAGGAGATGGAGGAGAACCGAGCTGCTGCCGCAGCTGCCGCGGCCCAGGAAAAGGCCTCACAGGTTATTCGTGATCTTCCGTCACCATCCAACTCGGTACGGTCTAAGCGACTGTCGCAATCTTCACTCGTACCAGTGCTGTCCGATGAAGACTTTTACAGCCATAGACGCTATGCTCGGTCGACGCAGAGCTTTGCAACGATCCCCACCGACGAGGATTCGCCAGGCGAGATGGGCGATTTTGAAGATAACAACCAGGTGCATCGAGAACGGACTAGAGGCATCCAGAGCGCCGCCAAATACGCAAATCGACTGTCTCAGGCGTCCATGGACAGCGCACATACATCGCAACAGCTACAGCCAGTCGTGTCGCCGCACACAGGTCTCCCTCAGGAAGGGTCTGTCCTGGCAGCAGCTCTCAAGGCTGGCTCCAATGCATCCAGCACAATGGAGCGAATTTCGCTGAGCAATGAAGCGAAGGAGAGAGAAAAGGCCGAGAAGCGACAACGCAAGGATGCGAAAGCAAAAGCTAAGCTGCTGGCCCAAGCAAACGCCGTATACCAGCAGAGCGCCAGCGAGAATCACCATGCTCACCATCACCAGTATCACCAGGGCAACATCTTCAAGCGGGTGATTGGAAAGTCTGGCAAACCTATAGACCCGTTCCAGGGCTTCTCCCCCAACTTCAGTGAACGTTCTGGGGAGCATTTCCACACTCATCAGAGAGAAATGCAAGGAGCTGCCGACGGGGTTAGACGATCAATTGATACATCACGAAGGTCTATCGACAATCCACGACGCTCCAACGACACATCGCGACAGTCTCTCGATTTTTCCCGACGATCTAACGACTCTTCTCGAGAGCTGACCAAAAATACCTCGCCAATTCCTATCCAACAACTAAAGTCGCATGACGCAGGAGCCGTTTCGGATCTACCTACGTCTCTAGATGAGCCTGGACTCTCGGCTAACACCCATTTGCAACGGTCATTTAGCAACAACAACACTCTACAGACAGTTAAGTCGTCTACCGATGATTCCATGTCTGTTGCTAGTATGGACTCCGCTGATGATGGTGGGCCTGGTCGCCCACCTCTACTGGCACCCATCCCCATTAGAAATGCATCCATCATTCCGGTTAGCTCTGGGTCTGAGTCTGAAGATACCCGACGCAGCCACCGAAGACATTTGAGCTCATCCCAATCTCAGCGTAACTCCCTGCAGTTTCCAATGTCGCCCACTTTTTCTGCATCTCCCGCCAAACAGCTGATCACCCCAGAGCAGCTGCTGCCGAAACGACGAAGAGGCGCTGCACCAACAACCTCAGTTTCGTCATCAGCTCGCCGGTCATCTTCTCCAGTCATGTCCAATCCCTTGGAACGAAGTAGCACCCTGCAGTCCACCCTTCAGGGATCTCCCATGAATTCGCCCGTGACGAAATCTCCTGTCTTCTTTGAGGGTAACAATGGAAGTTCCAGTGGTGGCGTGAATGGTGCCATGGGCAACAGTCCCCCTGACAGCGAACTGGCATTGACACCTTCCGAGTCGACTGCTCACTCGTATTTTGCTCGAGAGTATAGAGAGCCCAAGTCGTCTTCGTCTCGAGGCGTCGAAGGCGCATCTAGACTTGCCAAGAAGCTGCCTCATCGCCATCTTACCGCAGGAGGAAAGAGCATTGTCAAGAGTATTTGGAGTAAGGCTAGTCCCGAGGCTCCTCCCCCTCTTCCAGTCTCTACAGGCGGTATGAAAACATCGTTGCGAAAGCAGCCTAAGAAGAAGTTCAATGAGGACAAGCCATGGAAGCACCATAACGATGCTGACACTTTGACTGAGGCCGAGCGAAAGCGATACGACGGTGTTTGGGCCACCAACCGGGGAGCCCATATTCCATACTTCATGGAGCCAGAGGAATACGACATTTTGATTGATGAAGAAGAGTTTTACGACGAAGGGTTCCTCTCTGACTCGGACTTTACTGAAAGCGATAGTGACGATGACTCTGTTTCTTCTGCAGAGTACATCATGTCGGGAGAGAACATTGGTAAGGATGATGTCGTCGTTGCTGACCAGAACGACGCTGTGCATGGATACATTGTGTCTCGTTTATGGAGACGATCTCGACTCCCTGATGAACGTCTTTCCAGCATTTGGGAGTTGGTGGATCGATGCAACGATGGCACATTGGATAGAGAAGGCTTTCTTGTGGGCATGTGGCTTGTGGATCAGTGCTTATATGGTCGAAAATTACCCAACAAGGTTGATCCACGAGTTTGGGGTTCCGTTGGCCGTCTTAACGTCAACATCAAGATTCGGCAGAAGGAGCCCAAGCGAAACTCCGCAAAACGAAAGGCTCGAAGAAAGCTCCGACGCGATAGAAAGGAACTTCTTCGAGAGCGTGAGCGAAACGAAAAGGAGCGCAAGAAGGATGAAAAGAAGGAAAAGAAGGACGAAAAGAAGGAAAGGAAGGAAGAAAAGAAGGAAAAGAACGATGAAAAGAAGGACAAGAAAGAAGAAAAGAAACGGGACAAGAAGAGGGCGGGAGAGGTGTGACCATGAGAAGAAGACAAGGTGAGCCTTGAGGAGGATTAGGGGGAGTAATTATTATAGATTTATGCATTTAATACTATTTCACGGTAATGACTGTCAAGGTGTTGTGCAAATGTTGTATCGTAGTACGAGTACGTCATACGTACTCGTACCTAGAAGTACAGTACACGGTTACAATATCAGGCAGACCAACTTTTACTAACATACGATACGTCAAATTAGTGATAATTAATAAAATATTAGAGGTGTTTTCGATTTCATGGATGGGAAGGTGGAAGCGCTTACAACTTCACAGACATGCCCTTTCCAAGTTTCCAGTAAATGATGATAAAGGCAATCGCGAAGACAACACCAGCACAACAAATACCTACAAATGGCCAGATTAAGTATGGGTCCTTAAGAGCAGGGGTGATACCGGTCTGAATGGCTGTACTGATAGCAGACATGAACAGCAGAAGCGCAAGAACGATAGATCGTAGCTTGTAGGGAGCCAGATGGTAGGCCAGCTCGTAAGAGGTAGTGATTGCGAAAATCTCGGAAAGCGCAGTACAGAAGTAAGGGAACACCTGCCACCAGATGGTAATTGGAGCCACTCCTGCTTCACAGTCTGTAGCGTAATATCCACAAGGAGACGTCTCATAGATCTGCCACTGCAGGATAGCTCCAATCATAGGAGAAAAGGCAGCGAACATGAACCCCAGGAAGATACGGAAGGAAGCTCTGAAGTTCCATCTGAGCTTTCGAAGAAGCGGGTATAGTCCATAGTTGACGATAGGCACACACACAATGATAGTCAACGGGTTGAAATTGTTGATAAGATCGTTAGGTACTCCGTTGGTGATCATTGATGCACCCTGGGAGTTGGAAAGAGCTCCGATACCGTTGTCGTTGATAAAATAGACAGGGTAGAAGAGAAAGAACATGGTAGCCTTTAGAGTCGCCCACACATCGTGCACAAACTTGGGAGGGTAAGTCGACTTCTTTCGAAAGATGTACTGATAGATGACTCCACAAAAGCCGGCAATAATGGAGTTCTTGGAGGAAGGGACCTTGTAAACCATGTTTCGGATGATGTAAAGAAGGGCGGGCAAGAAGAAATAGAGAATAGTGGGTACCAAAAAGGCCAACCAGTAACCAATTCGTTTCTCAGCATAGGCTGTGCCCAGACCAAGGAAACCACCGACATTGACAGCCCAGTAGTAAACAAGAGTCATTCTCTGAAGTGTAGTCTCTCTAGTAATCACGACTTGTTCACCAGACGGAAGAGTCTTGACCCAATCGTCGTCTTCTCGGTACTGCTCCATGACCAGCGGGAGCAGGTTAGGCTTGAACAGGCCGGTTCCAAACGCGAAAATAATCAATCCAGCAATGAAAAGACCTAAAGAAGCCTTTTGAGCCTCAATCACACCAGGAACTCCAGCGATAACAATAATAACGTGTCCAATTCCACAAACGATCGTTCCAGCCCAGATAGTGGGGTATCGTCCATATCTAGCATCAGCAAGATACGCGCCGAGAAGAGGAGTTAGGTAAGACAGAAAGTTAAGCACCAAAGTTAGAGCAGTTGCTACCATAAGTCCCTGGTCGAGAGCTCCAGCAGTAAGCTGAGAGTTCTTGGGGGTGGCTCCCCACCCGTTGCCTCCCTTGGGAAGAGGGAACTGGACAAAGTTGGAGATGACGTTGGTAAGACCATAGTAGGAGCCTCGTTCGGCAAACTCCACAAGCGCCAAAACATACGTGATCTTGGGAACTGGGGCAGAGATTCTTCGAAGCGCAGCATCGTCATCAGTAACCATTCTCAGTCCATTGGGATTCCACTCGTCGGTGTAGTTGGCCCAGGTATGGGAGTAGTGTTCGTGCTCCATGTAAATCTCCTCAAACTCATAGTTGATGGCGTCATCTTTCTCATTACTAGGATCAAGGCTGCCCTCCCGGACAGACTCTTCTCTGGCAGAGGCGGCCACATTGTCCTTAATGGTGTCCTTGAGATCCTCGTCCTCGGGAAAATCGGGCGCGGGGTCCAGATCATAGTCATCCGGGGGGTTGTACTCAATCTGAGGGTTGTACTCGATGTGAGACTCGTGCTCAGTATGAGGGTGGTACTCAGCCTGAGTGGAGTAGGAGACAGCTTCGAAGTCCTCGACGTTGGTGTCCTTGGTCATTATGAGATCGCTGTCCTGTAGCCCGTTGAGACCATTTGCTATATATAGGAGGTATCACACCATAGCGTCTCTCCGTGAAGTGGGGAAGGTTGTGATACCAGTACTACTGCTACAGTAGCTAGGTGTATCAACGAACATTATCGGCTGGGGTTTGTGCACTAGTTCCTCATTTCTGGGCTCCACTTCTGCAATGCGGGGCTTACTGCGCCTTGTACAAGTACCATCGATAGCCTGAGAGGAGGTTTGTGTGTATTCATTCCGCGTTCGAGTCTGGACATGCCAAGGTTTTTTATGTCTTGTCGATGTCCCGCCCCTTCTTGGCACTGCACTGCTGTTGAATCGACCCCTAGGGGTTCATTGCCCCAAGTACAGCACCTGGTATCTATTCCCGTTGTCCACGAGATGTGTATTTTTTCGGTACAGTATTCGTACTGTAACTTGCACGCGATCAGATGG
The DNA here is from genome assembly GCA_017639365.1 of Yarrowia sp. E02. Classification (NCBI taxonomy): domain Eukaryota; kingdom Fungi; phylum Ascomycota; class Dipodascomycetes; order Dipodascales; genus Yarrowia; species Yarrowia sp. E02. Next base: position 4,124,191 of record JAAQQX010000001.1, read on the forward strand.
GTCTGGATTACGCGATTGTTCCCCACGGTAAACAAGCACCCTGGTAGTTCTAGTTGAAAATCTTAGGGCAGCTAGCGGGATAATACCCGAGGGCCTGTTCATTTTGGTATCTTTTGATTAACCAAAAAAAAAAAAATACAGTTAATCCGCCGGATACTTCCGCAAAGTGCATTTATGAACGGCTCAGCCCCAACAGTTAGTGGCAACTATCGGGCTGGGGTAGAATATCTCGGGGTTGTCAATAACCGTGTGCCTCGCTCTACTTACCACTGTGGGGTATCAAATAGGGGTCCCATCGTCGGATTCAAGAGGAAATGGAGTGTCATGGTGAAGAGTGAAGGTTCAGTGACTGAATATCTGCACCCTATTTAGATAGTGCAAGGCTGGCTTGTTTTATGACAGTAAGGCTTTTGTGGCTGAAAGGACCAACCAGCCACGACCAACCAAAGACTTTCTTTGAATTCTTCTAGTTGCAAAAATTTTCTTCTAACCTATCCGTAGACCAACTTTTATTCACCCCGCATGGACAGCCTGAGGTCCTCGCTAATAGCCCTATTTTACGCGCATGCAGAGATCCAGATTCATGGAGGTGCGTAAAATCGCTCATTGAACGGGTTTGGATAGAAAATGAGAATATGGATCAACAAGAACCTACTCAACACTGAATTTCCAATTCCGTACATGTCTTCAGTCACCTGACAAGAGCTATCACAACTCTTTTCATCTACCTACTTCTCGGCCATGTTGAACTCTAATGACCAACCACCTAAATGCTGCAGAGCTCTATCATCGCTCATCATCATCGACCACATAACCAACACAGCATGATCCATTCGGTATTGATCTTCAACAACTCGGGCTTGCCACGACTAACCAAGTTTTATGCTCCTGTAGACCTGGCAACACAACAAACGCTGCTTAAGCAGGTACATTCACTGCTGGTTGCAAGAAAACCAGACGCCTGTCTGTTCCTTACCCCTCCTCCCCTCCTCCAGGGTCAGGAAGACGTGGATACCATCCGTGTCATCTACAAACACTACGCCACGTTATACTTTGTCTTTGTTGTTGACGAGCAAGAGTCCGAGCTTGGAATCCTGGATCTGATCCAGGTCATGGTGGAGTGTCTGGACCGGTGCTTCGAGAACGTCTGTGAGCTGGATCTGGTCTTCGGATGGCAAACACTGGAAACAGTGTTGGGAGAAATCATCCAGGGAGGCATGGTAGTAGAGACTTCAGTGACAAAGATTGTCGCTGCTGTCGACGAGGCCAACAGAGGTAACGGAAGTGCGGAAATGAAGGAGGGCGGAGCTAGTGGAGGATTTGCCAACGCTCTTAGCGGCGCTACAAATGCCATCAGCCAAATGGCTAAGGAGGGACGATGGTCCTACAGATGATTGTCCCAAGACTTTGGAAGAAAAGACGTTGGATGCATGGACACAGTATGATACTGGATACTGAGTGTCTGATAAGAGGACAAGGAAGCATAGAGAACAGTGTGAGGTGCACAGGTGAGGTACTTGTACCGGTACGGTACGGATATAAAATGAATGAATTTACGATTAATGGTTAGCAGGATGGAAACGTCACCGGTAACATCGTCAAATAGGAGACTGTTGTCGGTAACATGGCTATTAATAGCACATAGCCTTAATGTGAGGGGTGGTGTTCACTTTTTTTTCTTTTTCGGCAGCCAGCCTACAACTAACACCTGGCTTGTTATGAGTCTCACAATCAACGCTCAAGTCATGTCGTTTACCCATACCCATGCTGTACAGATGTATCCTCAGTACCACGCAGGTGTTTGTGTCTTGTGAGACATGTATGTAATTAGTGATTGTAATCACTCATTATGGAAACCTCTTGATGGTTGACTTGACAGAGTGGTTCAACCCCGCAAATGATTGTTGGGTAATGAAACGCCTAAACCACACACAACACCATTCTATGAATACCAACACCTAACCTGTGAACTAGGCAGAGCCTAAACATTACATCGACTAAGCGAGTCACCGATGCAAGTCTCGTGAGGAACAACAGCGAGCCAATAACATTGCTTTTTTCATGGATGGCCACACTGCAACGGAATGCTCCGGTACCTGGTACCTGATGCAATTGCTGTTGATGGAAGTGAGTGTGCATACTGGCGCCGGTACTTAGAGCAAACATAGCCGCGGCTCCGGGGGATGCTACAAGTATGTGTGAGAAAGAAAGCCAACTACCCGGTAGATGTTTCGACCCCTCAACTTACAAATATCGTACCAGTAGCTCAAATCACATCCATGTATGTGCCCAGGTCCTGTCAGCTGCTACTGTATCTTACATCTCCCATTGACTACACGTGCCTATAGGTTCAGGTTGCAGTTACCTTCAGCATCTATTAGCCTCACACTGTGCTGGGATACAGATGTGGCACTGATGGTGAAACATTGACGTCTAATGCATTCAATAGGGCCAGTTTCAGAGAGTGCATAATCCCAACAGTAGATCAAAACACCGGATATGATATCGCAGTAAGGATATACAACTATGATTACTCGTGCATTCCGTATATACAAGCTCAAGCATTCGAGCTCAGCCTCAGAAGTACGATTCCCTTGTAATGGTTGAGCGACTTTATTCACAAGCTCTTGAACATAAACATCAGGTATGAACACGTCAACGACTGCCTTTAGAAGTGTACAAGGACGCGTTTGTATAATAACAAGGTACAGGACGAGTACCAGGTACCTGGTACCAGGTACGAGTACGGGTCTTCTAGCCTAACGAGCAGTTCTCAGGCTAGCTAGTCCCCAGGCTAGCTAGTCCCATGCAAGAGAACATGTAACACACCAGAGCGGCAATTAGTCCAGAGTCAGTACACTCTCTAGTGCAATTAATATCACTTGGGTTTCTGATTAGCTGCCAATTTGCTGAAAAGCAATTGTTTCTTGATGGGCTGATTCGAGGTCGTAAAGATGACCTTGGTATGCTTGCGGAGCCATTGGAGTTTCGTGATCTACAATTCCAATGATCTAGAAGATCATTACAGAGCCGGAAGAAGAGATCTACAGGTTAGCAATAAACATTGATTTTATTGTTGAACCGTCGAAACACGTTAATTAATCTCATTGTCTGGCTCTCGGTAGGCGGCTAAGAAGTTATTCTACTGCTGAGATGTTGTGTTGGGGCGTGTACTCGTAACTTATTTCCTTCATTCCTTCCATCTTTCATCCCTTTATTTATGACGTAACGCACAATGGTGCTCTGAGAATTCACTGTTGTTATGGAAGCTCTCCACATGCACTTATCCAGTCACAATCGCTATTTATTCTCATTTTATCTTGCCCGTTCTGTTTACACCTCATCTCACTTAATCTTGGCGCTGTTCATGGCTCTACGGGTCCACATTCCACAGTTATGGTGGCTGCTTGTTCCTCATTCCAGGTGTCAGTAACTATGGAGATCGCGACGATCAGGTGCGCGTTTTTGGATACGATAAATCTAGAAGGGTCGAGACTATGGTTCCAACAACAGCATAATTTGTGGGAAAATTCTCTTGCGGTACAACGGGCTTTGCAATTTTCTCCAGCCGACTACTTCTAGTTGTATTGTACCTGTACTGAGGTGATTTCTAGGTACAACACTACGAAGATCGGCGCGACAGTGTTATCGTATTATGACAACAAGATCGGAAACACAGCGCTGCATTTCGGCGTACATGATCGTATACAACGTTTGTCCTGAAAGAGCCTGTAAATTGTGCAAATAGGTAACTATACCAAATAATTGAATATACCAAAAACGGCCAGCGTGTGTGGTTGTGGCGGTTTTTGCGGGAAGCCTTGTTAGCGCCCATCAAGCGCTTAATGTGCATGTACACACCAGGTTAATTTCTTAGGACGCTAATATCTGAGTGACAACGCGGTTCACACAGGTGACATTTGCATGTCCTGTCACGTGTGGATGCGGACTAATTATTATGTCATCGAGGGGAGGGGATATGTTTCATCAGATGGGTGTGCAGGCAATTAGAATCTCGAGAAAGGGTCTGATCAAAGTTCTGCCACCCATGTGAATTGCTGTGAGAGTGGGATATACAACATTAAGCTCATCTAAACTCCCGACTGTTATGCTTCGCACCTACATCTGTTGGTCCAAATTGACAAAGACTAATTCTCTCAGAAGCTCATACTCCGTGTTTTTTGGACAAAGTGCACGCAACACAATGGAATGACAGCCGTCAATACGACAATCTGACAGAGAGGAACCGGGACAACAATGTTTTACACTGACACAAACGTCCCAAAACAGGCACCTGGCTGCCCCAAACAGACCCTGGCCCCCAACCCTTGCTCATATGTCGCGTGGAATGGACGAAAAATATTCTTGCAACAAGTCTGTCTCATGTCTGTCTCAAATATGCCGTTGCTGTAGAGGGGGCCATGGCTCCCCACTGTATAGTTGATGTGGACGTTACATGGTGCAGGGAAAAATAAACGGGACAACATGGCGCGACAGTGAGCTGGACCTATTGTTGGGGTTTATGGCCATGGGTGCCATCTTTGGCCGGAGTCGTTAGGTTGGCAAGCCTACACTGCCTGAGCTACCATACCCCAGAGTGGCTCATGCAGGCAATGCAAATCTCGTTTCCAGTGTACCCCAGCACACTTCAGCAGTCTAAACACTGGGGGCCAAGAAGCCTAACAGCAGCACAATAAGCTTTGGGCTTGTTGTACAAGTAACAAGCAAAATCACTTAGGTTTAAAGATTAGGTCACCTTCCAGCCCACATTTGGAACACCCACTTCTTTTTATTATTCTCGACTCCCTATACCACGCCCAGGTTGTTTTTATTTTGCTGATTCTACCTAATTGCGCTCTAGCCCTCCAATTCCCCCACGTTTGCACACGGCCCTAGTCCAAACACCATCAGATACGCCGATCACGACGATCCTAAACAATTGGTAGTTCTGTCGTGAAGGAGACTGACTGGAGATACCTACTGGTACGCGACTTGACAACTGCCAAAACACACTTGCAATCGCACTTGCTCCACACCTGCACGAAATCCCACTCAAGACACTCTCGCCTGTAATCCGACTACCACGATCACTCCGATGAACCTCTTTTCATGTTTTCAAAACAGAAAACAACAAACGGGGTCCACAACCGCGACCGCCTCGACATCAAAACACACACCTCTAGAAAAACCCTTATCAGCAGGATCAGATGAAAAACAACCACTAGAAACCATTGCGGAAGGCCCAGAAACAACCTCTCCTTACAGGGGTAGCCCTGGCCTGGGCCACCAGATGTCAGGGATACCCAAGAGCGAACTCGGAGGCTACTCATTCACACCCCCACCCCTCAAAGCACCCCCGCCAGTGGCTGGACATGTGCATATCTCGTCCCCCAACGAGACGGGCTCTTCATACCTGCCAGCGTCTCCGTCCTTCAAGAACTCGCCCAGAATCGACGTGGATCTGGAAAGCCGAATGTCCACCTTCAACCCCTACTCACCTCCCGGATCAGCCGGTAGCTCAACCAAGGCATCCCATGCTTTGGATACCCAGAGTCTCGGGTCTGGACTTGGTTTGGGCATCCCCAGTCTGAATCCTTCACCCCCTTCAACCCCCGTCAAAGCTCATCCTTTGAGCAAGGAGATGAAGATGGATACAGAAAATGGAACTTCTCCACCCGTTCCCCAAAAGGACCAACCCCGAACTCTGCGACCCAAGTCGTTACATGGAAGCCACTCCGCCAACAACCATTGGCAAGCATCTCCTCCCAAGATGGAGCCCATCCCTCGACCGATGATTGACTCGCCGTCCTTCACGTCGTCGTACTCGCCAAGCATGGCTCCCCGAATTTCCATGAGCTTTGCTCGACAGTCACGCCTGATTCCTCTGGACGTGCTCAAAAACTTCTCGACCGACGACTTTCTGGGTGACTTCCTCAAAGACACCTCTTTCCGAGAGTCAATGGACGCGTCCATGCTGTCTTCTGGAGTGCCTGCAATCCATGACAGAGCAACCAACCGACAGACCTTTGCATCCTCCCATTACTCTGAGTACTATGAGGACAACCCAGACCTGCAGTTGGAGCTGTCTCGAATGAGATCCATGTCCCGACAGGCCTCCCTTCACCACAAGGATAGATCCAACCGAGCCTCCCAGTACACCACCTACAACCCCCACATTGAGTACGAGGCTTACGATCACGAAAAACTTGCTCGAGAGCTTGCTAGAGAGATTGAGGGAGCCAACAGAGCGTTTTGCGACCCTGGAAGACCCAACGTGAACCGACTGTCTACTGTGGCTGGCTCTGAGAACTCCGGAGGAGTGTCTGTGCCCCCCTCAGACTTTGGTTCTCCTCGAAGCGAGATCCACAAAGAACAACCTTACAACTACCAGTACAACAGCAACAACAACGCTCAAAACAACTATCTGACGACTACCCATAGCAATACCGGTGCCGATGTCTCCACTTTCACCCACGACTCCATGTCGACCTCCAACTCTATGAACACCATGTCCAACATGACCAGTACCACTGCCAACACGACTATCAACAGTATTGGAGAGAATCGAGATTCCAAGGGAGATATGAAGGCTGCTCCTGCAATTGCCTCCCCCGTCAAGACTTCAGCCCCTACTACGTCTACTGCTCCCACCATGCCTCCTTCTCCCCCCGTGTCCATGCGGGAGTCCATCAAGGACTTCCCCAACTACACCGTCACCCACTCCTACCGACCCATTCTCGAGGACGAGATTGAGGTGCGACGAGGTGACACTGTGAAAATCTGCCAGGAGTTTGACGATGGCTGGTGTCTTGTGACCATTGTCAAGATGCGATCTGACGACCCCGAAAACCGACGATCTATCGGATCCACTATGGGATACAAGGAGGGTGTTTGCCCTCGAGCGTGTCTCGCCCTAGAGGTGTAATAGCAATCAGCTCAACGGGCCCATACGGCTCCCATGATCCCTCATTTCTCACTTTTATGTCCCTGCCGTATGGCCGCTAATCATCCGCAACAACTGAATAATGTCTTTCTCTTAGACCGAGCGGCTACATGACACTTAAATGTCTGACGTTAACACTCACACAGTATTATTTATTTATATAGCACAATTAATTCTTGTCAGTAATGCTTTGTTTTCAGTAGCGATAGGATTGGACCTCTCTCTTATACAGAATACAGTAGCTATGGCTGTACCAGGTAGGTAAGATTGTTTTACCTAGGCTTGGTCGCGTATTTAGACCAAAAGATGGATTGCTAGTATGAGGGGCTTTGTAGCTTCTACGATATGTGGCTTGTTCCTAACGGTTGGATAACAAGGATCTCATGAGTTACGAGGAAGTAAACTTGACAGCCATCGGGTTATACATGTAGGAAGCAGGCGACAGTTATTGCAGAATTAGCCCGGGGAATTACCAGGTACTTGTACCTGTGAGCTGTACAGTGATGTCAGAGAGATTCTGCACTAGTGGTTCTCCCGTATCACACCAGTACACTAAGAGAAATAAGCCGATACTATCTCTTAGGAATTTTTCGAGCCCTATACTTGTAATAGGATTTAGTGAAAAGGAGGGGAAGTTTAGTGAGCACCCTGGAGGGACGGCATGGTCTCTATATATAGAGGTGGCATGATGTACAGAGCAACCACCAACGAGTAAAGGAAGAGGCCCGTCTTTTCCTTATTCTTTCGCAAATGTCTCAATATATGCCATTGACTAAATTCATAATTGCGGTTTATTAAAGTCATTTTAAGTCAAATTCCTTGTAAAGCCACTTAAATCACTCAACGATGTATCATTAACGTCAAGCTTAACTCCGACGAAGTAAACTTATATCTAGCGATACGGCCTGTCTTTGTATGGGAGCTCCATAGCCAGCTTCTTCATTTGCATTCGCATTTGCCCGCTCAGTTACCATCAATCACATTTGCTCATAAGTATGTTGCAGGATGAAGCATCATATTGCCATCAACGGAGACTCTGATCTTGACGCAGACGACGAGAATGAGTCATACCCGGTAGACATCTCTGACTTTCTGGATTCCTCGGATTTGGAACAAGAGTCCATTCCCATGGATTTATCCGAAGCCATTCACCACGAAGACCTGCAGCGTTTCCAGGACTGGGAGGAGCAGGTGGATGAGGAGGAATATGATGACACCTACAACGAGATCATCATTGAGGACGGATACGTGACTTGGAATGTATGGAAGGAGGATGCTGGGGTGGATGACGAACCTCTTACTTCTGCCTCATTTCGAGCTAACGAGAAGGCCTCCGAGTACGAGAAGCAGCAGCATGAACGGACAGACAAGTTGGAGAACCTTTGTCATTGATTCCTAGTATGGGGGCAACGGCGAGGATGGGAGGAAAGTAAACGATCCCAGAGTGCCAATTCAGGAAGATTAAGAAGAGATGGATTCGGCCAGATGGGATATAACTCTCCCATTTGTAATGCTGTAGCCGTGTCTCCACTATCTCTGAAGCAAACACCTCAACCCCGATCACAGCTGATACCAGCGATGATACTGAGAAAAGCTAGTATTTATAAACTGAAAACCTGATAATACTGTATATGAATGAAATCTTCATAGAGAACTCCCCCCAGGGAGATTAGTATCATTAAAGTAATTCTCTCTATATAACACAACTACTGCTGTACATACCAGCACCTTCAGATGGATTTGAGACAATCATATACGGCCTAGAGTCGATCTGAGATGTCCATTGTTTCAAGTTGACGGCAACAAAGCTTTCAAGAAAACGTGTGGCCGTTTTTTTTAATTTTTTCGCCGATTTTTTTTTTTTTTTCAAAATTCAGATATACTAAGGAATGTTTTCTAATTTTTTACATTTTCGATCAATGTATATGATAAGTTTAAAAAAATCCGATACACGCCCTCGTCAAGCTCGAAAAAAACAACACAACACTCGAAAAAATCCACCTGGTCGGAAAACATCGAGAATAAGTAGAGAGTAAACAAACGAGTATCAAAACTCCCTCCGGGCGACCGGCAATGACCCTGAAGACCCCCATGGGCTTCTTCGTCCCTTTTCTGACCTGTTTTCTGGTCCTTCTGAAAATGTGCACCACAACAGCCACAACAGAAGATCACCAGCTCCTATCGATTCACAGACAAGGCAAGACTATCGGCACGCATTGCTGCCCCATCCCCTTCGCCTCCCTGTCCTTTTCAAACACTTCTTCAACTTCTCCCTTGCCCACACTGTCCTCAGTACAGTCTCACTGGCAGGGAGGTATCTCGTTATCGGCTAAAGACGACCCAAACATACGAGATCTCGACTACAACAGTCCCTACTCAACGAACATGGCTCAGACTGTGCGGAACTATCCAGTCACTTACCATGCATTCGTTCTCCCGGTGAGTCCGCGTCGTCTGCCCACCACCTTCGCTGCCCTCGAACAGCACGCCTCCCTGTCAAGATTCCGCCCGACCGAGGATCCCCACAAACTGGGTATTGGGGTTACATTCACCTACCAGTCTAAATGGCCCCACTCTCCACCTCGCTGGCAATATCGCACAAAGACACCCTCTCTTGCTCAGACCAGGGCAAGGTACCCCATGACAGGCGCAACCTTACTGCCCCACACTTTTAAGTTAAGCAAGGTTGCAGGCACCCACATCAATCAGGCAGCTCACCCCAACCTCCATGCGTTATCACTGGAACTCCTATACCATACGATTGATACCCCCCTAGCTTTACCCTACCAAACTACCCGTTCACAAATTCCCACGGAATTATGGATTACATATACTCAAGAGATACTGGTCCAGATGGAATCTGACCGAACAATCATTCCCAGAGACAAAGCTAGTAACGACACACCCCTCCCTCAACCAACCCCTTGTTCTCCCTCCTCCAATCAAATCCGACAATTCCCTCCCCCACACATACAACCTCAGGTAGTCTATCCAAACATCGTCTCAGCCATAACTACAACGGAAGTGCCTCTCAACACCCAATGCCACCCAATTTACGCGACACTGATGGAAATTTCTTATCCATTAATAAATTTAACCCTCTCCATACTCCTTCGATTCTCTACTCTCCCTAACATGCGCCACATTACTAGCTCAACGACCACTTTCTGGAATGGCTGTTCAACCATGTGCCCCCATCTGCGTAATAACCTGCCGGTGCTATACTATATAACTCTTGAAATCCAACCGTGTGTAAAATGAATAAAAGGGGTTTTCTAAGCATCGCTTTGGCCAACTGCGCCTTCAACAATAAAACTGTTGACTTGATGTTAACCAATAATGCAGATATAGTTATCGTCCCCGAAACTCAGTACAAACCTGAGGGGCCTGACGGTAACCCTGCTTATGATAAGGTTAAGAATATTGGTAAACACAGATACGACCTCCATCACTCTGAACCCATCAATGGCATTTATGAACACAGAGGCGGGGTCGGTCTCCTTACAAAGCAAGTACACAAAGTGCTCGCAATCACTACTATGTTCCCTTCAGAAGAGAACAAGTACCCACTACTAGACTCTCGATGCATTCGAGCCACAATTGACATCGATGATAGTCAAGATCTGATTGAAGTCATTGGAATTTATGCCCCCAATGTCCCATCGGATAACACAGAATTTATTAACCAACTTAACAGTTACCTAGAAGACTCACCTCCTACGTACCCCTTGTTCATTGGGGGAGACTGGAATGCGATTACCGACCCAATGGACAGTAAATCTAGAACATCTTCATTCTATTCAGAAGCATTAGCCAACTTTCCCGGAGCAAATCAGCTGACTGATGTTTTCAGACATCTCTTCCCTCTAAACACCAATGATGTACAGAACTCGCAAACATACATCTCCACAAACACCAACCCCTTCAACTCGAGGCGTATCGATCAACTATTTTGTTCAGACTCAATACAAGACCAAATCTTTCATACCAGACTGGGCCCCAAGGTTTCAACACACTACATGGTCCTCTTCTCCTTCCACTGGAACACCTGGGCACATCAGCCCAAGAAACAACACGAGAAACGTTTTACCTTCCCGGGATACTGTCTCAAGGAAGAGTTGCTGAAAAACAGGATCTCACGATATATCAAATGCACACTAGCGATGCATGCGGATCGTAAGAAAAACAACCCTGCTTACATTCATGACAATCTGAAATTCAGACTGGAATGCATGATATCCAAGGAAATCTCTATTCCCAGAGCCAAGAAAAACAGATTCAGGATTCAGAAAGGCCTGGACCCCCTTAACCCCCCAATGGAACCTTTCAGACATCTGATCTACCATAACACAGAAAATGATTACAACCCCACAGCTGAATCACACAAAGCTGCTAAATACAGAGCTGGCAAACTGGATAAGAAAGTCCATATCGACCACTTCCAAACCGCCAACGGCATCACCAAAGACATCAAACAAATGACAGAGCATGGAGACAAACACTTTACAAGCCTCTTTGAAGCCTCAGTCACTTCACCTTCTGAACAATTGGAATTCCTCCAGCTCATTCCAGAAGAAGCAAAACTCACTACAGAACAGTCACAAGCCATGGAGAAAGATTTCACTGCCGAGGAACTACTCGACGCACTCGGCAAATGCAACAATTCTTCAACAAATGGTCCAGATGGCTTCCCCTTCGCATTCTACAGTACCTTCTTTGAAGAACTGAAAGACCACCTCCTCAGCCTGTACAACTACTACGGCACACATGGACCCCCTACAGAGGCCCAAAACCTCGCTCACATCACTCTACTCCCGAAAGAAGGTAAAGATGGAGCCTTCATTGGAAACTGGAGACCCATCTCCCTCATGAGCGCCGATATGAAAATCTTCTCACACCTGATGAACCTCAGAATCAAACCTCTAACTCCTCAGCTAATCCATCCTGACCAATCAGGATACGTTGATGGTAGAGTCATCACCACCAACCTCGATACGGTCGACCAAATTTACTATTCTGGAAACAGATGGACTCTCGGTCTTATCGACTTCGCAAAAGCCTTCGACTCTGTCTCTCACGACTTCATTAGACAGGTACTCAAAGCTTACGGCTTCGGCCCCAACATGCTCAGCAGAATAACAGCGCTACAATCAAACGCCAGTAGCAAACTTCTAATAAATGGCACCTTATCAGAAGGCTTCAAGCTCAAATCTGGTGTCCGACAAGGATGCCCTCTCTCCCCTCACCTCTTCGTCATCACACTCGAACCCCTTCTGTGCAAGCTAAGGGAGGATCTAGATGGCCTCAACCGCCTCCCCACTCGCCCGATAGACCACGAAAAGAACATGCAAAACTCGAGGTCTTTCAATCACTGCAATAAAGATCTTGCATTCACCAAAAATGACTTGAAATTCCCAAGTGATCCAACACACAGAATCAAACTGGCAGCATATGCCGACGATATCGCCATTTTCTTCGACTCAGCCGATGACATCATCAAAACTGGAGCCACCCTTAAAAAGTTCAAAATGGCCTCCGGCCTCGCCATAAACCCCAAGAAAACAGTGATCCAAGACACCCCAAGAAGTGAAAACCGACGCTCGAACACAATGAACACCGATATTGAGGCAGCGCTAAACACCTGGGAAGAAGTCCCAACGATCAAACCGGCAAGCTCCACCTTCAAATACCTCGGCATCAACTTTGGCCCAATGGAAAAAATAAGAGCACTAAACCTCAAACAACTTGAACAGATGAAATCATCTATCTACAAATTCCCACTCCAGGGACTTGACACAAAAGGAAAAACATGGATCCTCAACACCTTTAAGATCTCAACTATCATCTACCAACTTGCCTACTCCTCAATTACCAGAGAGGAATTTGCAGAGGTGACAAGCTACATGTGTGATAAAATCAATGGAAAACTTTCACCAGCTGTCCAAAGTAAAAAGATCCCCTCTCCAAAAGGACACAGCCAAACCATCCTCACTACCCCTTCTGGCCTTGGAGGATTTGGACTGATTGATCTCGGCCTCTTTGGACCAAACTGCCGGCTCACCCGAGCAATCAGAGTCCTGAACTACGACACCACGGCTGGTTATGACTTCTTCACCCAGTTCTTTAACCAAGGCCCTTTCATCCACCGCAACAACCACCCGATCTTCACATTCACGACAACCCCCAGCAACTTTATCGACAAGAAACCCACGGCATCACTCAAACGGACCAAGAACCCCCACGACAACCGTCCGTCGAAAAAAATCAAGCGGAGCAACGCCTTCTGTGAGACGAAACTCGGATTGGCCAGGAGGGAAGAAGGCTTTCCTTGTGCGTCTCAAACCCTCACCATCACCAAACAAGAAAGAAGGAAGTCTCTGAAGCGCCAATCTTCAGAGGCCGTGGACAAATCCACAGGCAAACGAAACAAATTACGCGGCTCCGTAGCTAGCGACGAGCAATTCACCAGCTTTGTCGAGTCAGACCCTTGGGAAACTTGTACATCGCTCTCCTTCCGTCTAGCTCTGGAGGAACTTGGAAAATATCTTTACGAAAACGGAGAAAGACTACTCCTCTGGGATGACGAACAACTACTATCAACAAAGTCGCCCCACCAGTTGTTACTCTTCAACGCCCGGAAAAAATTACGACGTGACCAAAACATAAAAACTGCTTACCCTTCACCAGCTGAGATTAAGTATTTCCGCCATTTTCTACAAGTTGACGTCAAACAACGAGATGGCACAACGTCAAAATCAAAAATTACAACACTAATGGTGAAACAAGATTGGAAGAAACACTTTGTCCTCCCTTGGAACCACTCATGGAAAAAATTCTTTGTCACCAACAACAATGGAGATGAAAACAAGGCTGAGACAGCTTGGAAAAAGTCTTGTGGCCAACTACACTCCATCTATTGCTCCCATCCCGCAATAGGAAAGTTCTTGCACCACCTAATGCTTAGTAAGCTCACTTGTGTCGGCACCGACTGGAATGACAAGTTCGAGCATTTCAAAAATACTAAAGCAGGCTGTGGCATTTGTGGGTTCAACGACCTCCCACCAGAACACCCCCATCATGCTCTCTACTCACATATCTTCTGTGAATGCCCCGTTGTTCTCAAGGCACTTGATGAACTTCATATTCCACCTATTCTAAATCTGAAGGACCTCGTTTACAAATCCAAAAGAATCAAGGAGCCAGACAAACCAAAAATTGCCTACGCTATTTGGCACTTTGAACGTTTCCTGCGCAAAATAGGCGATGACGGGCACGAGAGTAAACATTTCACCCCCTTTAAACGATACCTTCAGTACACAGTAGCAGACGGCAATCGTCCTTTGCCGTTTGCTCATTTCAAGTAAGTCCACACTTTGAAGAGACACACCAACAATCATTCAGTAGCTCAAGCCCCCTCATCCTCTTGGCGGATAACATCGTCTCAGAACGGTGTGGTTCTCGGTTCTAAGATGAGGGACAAGCATACACTCGGCTAAAGGTTGGAAGATAACTGATATCATTCAGTAGACTGCCCAATCAGCTGATCGTTGTAGCTCTTGCAGTAGTTAATAGGCTGCATAAACATGCCTGATGAGCATCACATCACATCACCATTTCATCAATTGAGGAGGCCAAGACTGATGAAATCAAGTCTACATATTGGTTGTAGCACCAAGAGCTCTAAGCTTCTTCATGGCTGGAGTGATAACACCTTTTTGGTGTGGATCAGGTCTCAGGATTGGAGACTTATGAGTTCATGTCAGTGTCCCGACTCTAGGGGCACACAAGTGGAGAGCAGGCGTTCTCTCCATGGGTAAATGGGCTCATTTCCGGTGGATACGGGCGTTTTTTTTTTATTCTGAAGATACATTACTTTTTTTTTTTATTCTGAAGATACATTACAACTATATACCTGGCAAGCCAGGCTATTGGCATCCAATGAATCTTGCAAATCGTAATCGGTCTCGGTGCTCGCTTCGTCATAACAAGGGTCGCCAATTCTTGATACTCGATCTCGCGCTCCACTTACAAAAAATGGGCAAACCTCATATAATAGGTCAATGTATATGATAAGTTTAAAAAAAAAAATCAAAAAAATCCCATCATCACTTTCAGGATGTTTGTAGCTGACCCGCTGAACTAAGGACAAGTACAGCAGTGAGGCACTTCATCGTCGACATTCAAATCAGATCTTCTACTCAGACTCGGCCAAGGAAAAGCCTGGAGCAAGTAGTATCTACACTGCTGACCGTGCAGCTTCTCCGTAGTGAGTTAGCTGTACAACTACAGCAAGACCCTCGGCTTCTCGAGGAGTCGCGTGCCTGACGGGCACACAGGGTGACAATGCGGTTTTGCCCGTAGCTGGCCCTGCTCTCCCATGTTCCATCATTAAAGGAGGATTTTTTCGGAAATTTTATATTTTAATTGATTATGTTGAAAAAAAAAAAAAAAATTCATCCAACAGCATCCAAAACCGAGACCTTGTAACCCACATCCTGTGTACATGTCCGGTCGTCACTAGAGCTCTGGAAGAGCTCAACAGACCCCGCATTCAAGGGCTTGCAGAGCTTGCGTTTTCAGGCAAGCGAATTCGTGAGCCAGACAAACCCCGAATTGCATATGCCATTTGGTACTCCGAACGAGGCCTCAGACAACTGGGTCTCGACGGCCATGACGTCGACATTTTTGAGGCGTTCAAGGCATACATCGACTTTACTGCAAATCAAAAAAATCCCATCATCACTTTCAGGATGTTTGTAGCTGACCCGCTGAACTAAGGACAAGTACAGCAGTGAGGCACTTCATCGTCGACATTCAAATCAGATCTTCTACTCAGACTCGGCCAAGGAAAAGCCTGGAGCAAGTAGTATCTACACTGCTGACCGTGCAGCTTCTCCGTAGTGAGTTAGCTGTACAACTACAGCAAGACCCTCGGCTTCTCGAGGAGTCGCGTGCCTGACGGGCACACAGGGTGACAATGCGGTTTTGCCCGTAGCTGGCCCTGCTCTCCCATGTTCCATCATTAAAGGAGGATTTTTTCGGAAATTTTATATTTTAATTGATTATGTTGAAAAAAAAAAAAAAAATCCGATATAGTGTAGGGGCTATCACATCACGCTCTCATCTTGAGAACCGTGGAGACCGGGGTTCGATTCCCCGTATCGGAGTCTTGGTTACGGCCATATCCTGGTGAAAATACGGCTTCCCGTCCGATCAGCCATAGTCAAGCACCAGAGAGCCTAGTTAGTATTGTAGTGGGAGACCATACGAGAATCCTGGGTGCTGTAATCTTTTTGATTTTTTCCTTTCGCGTTTGCCATTATATTTTCTTCTGCGTTACATATCGATTTCACTCCTCCGCAGTTTTTGACCTTTGTGGGATTTTGCAAGCTCAGTATTTCCGTTTAACTTCACTTAGCTCACGTTTAGTTGAGACAAGCTTCCAAGGTGGCATCAGTGGGAGACAGTCCAGGAAGTTAACATGCACACACGAATGCCGTCTGTCAACTCTCAGACCTTTGCCGTCCCGGAGGGCTCAGAGTCAGACGATCATTCCGAGTCAGGGTCCTCTTACGCTGGCTCGTCACTCAACGAATCGGCTCTGGATGTGGTGGTCGAACAGTTCACCTCTCAATTCAACCCTGCCAGGTTGGACAGAAGCATGGCTCAGCAGAGCCAACTGAGTGGGCAGCTGAATGCTAAGCAACGAGAATTGGATGAAGCCATTGCGGAAGCCACTCAGCGGCTGGGGGAGATGAAAAAGGTGGTTGCAGATGGTCAGAAAAACGTCAAGCAGGTGACTGCGTTGCTTGAAAAGTGCGCCAAAAAGGCTGACAAGCTACAAGCGGAGACGAAATCTCAGTTCCCGATTGAGTACGCTCAGGCTGGTGAGACGTAGGTTGAAAATGGCTGGGGAGGTGGAATGTGTCTCGACGGAACACCTGTACTGGGATCACAAGGCAGTTCCAGCGACGTGCCTCCCAGTTATCATCCGAGAGAGTCGGGCCATGGCCTCTAAACATCGGTTCACTTACAAGGCCTAGCTTCGTGTATTACCAGTATCTTATCCTCTTATGCTTATTTATTACACATTTGTCCTTGATTTGTGTTAGTAGAACGAGAGAGCGTTAGTTGTACAATACAGGGTCCCAGCCACTCTTCATTTGGCCGTCAGTTTTTTTAGAAGGGCCAGTTCGCGGTTGATGTCACACACTTCATAACAGACCTCTACTACTGGTACAACTACGTATGCTCACTTCAGACAATAAATACATTCCAACATTAGGTGTAGACCTACTCTCCGATTCTCCAGACTTCAACGGCCACCACGTCGAACTTCTCGTCTCCCAAAGACTCGTTTCCAAAGGTAGCACAAGGGTAAGTAACACCAGTCTTGAGAGCATTATCCAGCCAAAGACCATACTTGCCATCGCCACCACCGAGAGACAGGAACTGAGGGTTGCAGTAGACCACAAAGTTGTTCTCACCAGTGTATGGGAAGGCCTGGAACGAGTCTGCGTTCTTGACCTTCCACAGGAAGCAGTCACCGTTTCCGTAGAACTTTTTGCCACCAACATGGTAATGCTGGTCTGTGTAGGCACCAAACACCTGACCTCGAGAGTTCTTGACGGCCAGAACAAAGCCGTTTCGAGCAGTGTCTCCATGAGGAGGGATGTTTCGGTGGTATAGAGTGGTCAGAGAAGCACCATGCTGTTCCAGAGAGTACTGCAGCTGCCATGATCGGTACAGCTTAATTCGCTCAGGAACGAGGTTTCGAATTTCGTCTGCCAGCTCTGCAGTCATGATCTTAGTACGGGTGGAGTGGGAGTAGCCCTGGAGCTCCACGGGGGGTAGAGGAGGCAGATCCATGATTTCGCTAGAGTCGTTTTGCGGAGTGGTTGTGTCGGAAGTTGTCGAGTGTATGTCCGTTCGGCCCCAATTGCTCAGTCTTTGGCGAAGCGAAGGTCTGTCTGAAGGGTCCATTGCTGTATGGCTGTTAACTCATAACTTTTGGTCAACACTAAAGTTAGTTTCGCTATCTGGTGGCAATGGAGGAGCGGGACTCTTTGCCAGTGACAAGACAGGAGCAGCATTTACCGGGGCGGCACCGATTATAATGAATATATTTTTGTCAGCTTATAATAGAAACCAGAGCATATTCTACAGCCTGGCTAATAGAGACGCTCTAATTAAATGACATCAGTGATTGTGGAGCTTGTTATTCAGCATCGTGAAGTGTGTGGGGCGAACCAAACGTCGTGTGCAATATACACTCGAAGCGCTGGTGCGGCATATTACTGTAAGTACGAATACAATAAAGACTTTTTAGGAAAGGATACGTTCTGTACTCTGTACTTTCTGGTACTCGTACAGTAACACTTCGGCAATGACACCCAGTGAGCATTGTCTTACCTGACACCACCTGACATGCACGCACATCCTCTCCAAGCTTCAATGGCCAGGGAGCTGTCTTAGATGAGTCCCTGTTCTTTAGATATGACAGCTGTCAGATCACAACGAACACTGGTAATAGATGTAACCTTTTGGGCCAAAGTCATGTATTTTGGCGCGGGTGACTGTGATATCATCATTACAGTTGGAGATTTTAACAAAACGCTCAAACAATATAGATCAACTTTCAATTGCATGAAAGAAAAAAACCACACCATCCCAAACGTACGCTTCGTGTTGCAGACTCGCGTAACGCTCCCAGGTGGCTTACATAATATTACCCTACCGACTCCTCTCAGGGCTCACTCTCTGGTCCTGCTGATCTGCCGATCTTGCAGTTTCTGTCAGGTTCTAGATTTGTAGATTTGCGAAAGCCTGATATACAGTTAGGTTTATAAAAGAGCACAATTGGAGCAGGGAAAGGCGCGACGAGTAAATGCCATGGTGGCTCATTGTGGGATTCATAAATGCCTGAGATCTGAGTCTACTTGTAAGTGCTGTGCAACAAGTTCAAGTTTTTAATGTAAATATTTCAAAGAAGACCGTGTCGCGTGCCCTGGTCCACCTCCCCAATACTGAGACACTCCATTCATTGAAAACCGGTTACCCAGTTCCACGCGTGTGTCTCTCTTTTGTCTTGTTTATAATTCACTTGTGAGATTGATGATCCATCAGGAGTATGAAAGTTATGGGGCGACAGGTGAGTCAGGGGGTACTTGTAAGGGCGAATACGCATGAAGATATTATCCGGAAGGATCCCGAAACATAGGGAGAAGGCCCCTATCATGGCTACCTACCGTATCTGTCTACGCCATGTCCCCGCCCTTTTTCCCTGAAGGAGTGCCATCACCACTCACGGTTAAGCTCAGGGTTGACAAGGCAAAAAGAAACCAGAAATTAAGAGGCTGTAAGAATGAGAATCACAGGGGTTTTTTCACAGATAATATCAAAGCTGATCGCTGAAGGGACCTTGGCAGAAGGTCTCTGTAAGGGACGATTGATGGGACGACGCACAAGACAGCGACAAGGCTCTGCTCATCTCTCTTGGCTGGCTCTTGATGCGTCAGCCGTGTCTACGGGGCGCCAGGTCTCAGAACCCCGTGTCACATTTGGGATAATAACTGGATTAAAGGGATAGCTAAACGGGAACTGGCAGGTGTCCAACCCATAATTATTCTCAAGGGAGAGGGGTCGTGGGCCATAACCAGCATTCATGACGCTCGGCACATACCAACGTCGCTGGCCAACGGCCCAGATAGCTTTCGTTTCCATCTAGACTGTCTGCGTAGAGGACATGTCGTGCGCGGTGGTGCAAGAGTGTTATTAGGCTGATGCGAGGGGATCGCACATGCTGCACATTTATGCGCGTCCCAATAATCACATCAGCTCCATGGACCAAAAAGCCACTACGGCACACTAGACCCGCTCCGCTAAGTCCGTTAAACAATCAGGTAGACAGCTTGATAGAACGTGTCTTTACACGATAAGAGAAAAGAAGCCCACATCGGATAAGTCCCTGAGCATGTATCTACAAGTCACACTAACATGTCGCTTTCAGGGGTAAAAGTTTGTCGTGTGTGTGCTCTCCAGCGTGGGTGTTTGGATCTCTGAACCCACAAGCTCTGAAAGTGAAAGTGGAAGCTACCGAAATTATAGTTTTATTAGAGTTTGGACACCAAGGGGACACTCTCGCATTGTTAAAATGTGACTATCCCACAGCCCACACAACTTGATACTCACAACTTGAACAACACGCCATATGAGTGAACAACCCCAGCAAAAGGTTTCCATTGTCATTCTTGGAGAGGGAGGTGAGTATCTCTGTTCGCAACGTCTTGGTCACAGAGTTCTGGACGCTCCTGGCGAATTTCCTTCAGCTCCTGGCTTTTTGGGACACCCCCACACTGGACCTAGCTTCTGAAGAACGGGGTGGAAAACACGGAGCTGAAGCACGGAAGTGATCAAAACCACGTTTTGAACTGCCCAGCGACGCGATTAAGATGGGTAGACAAGTGCTACGCGCACAACAGATGTGTTGTGCGGTTAGGTGTCATCGACGTGTTCTGGATTGCTGTACCACAATATTGATCAGCCACGCACCTCTCGTCGCGACGTATACAACACTATCTCGCGTGAACAAAACTAACCACAGGAACGGGAAAATCATGCATTACTATGCGACTTGTGCGTAGCAAATGGGTGGATGAGTACGATCCCACCATTGAAGACTCATACTCCACCACCCGAGTCATCGACGGAGTGTCTTACCGAATCGACATTATCGATACCGCGGGCCAGGAGGAGTACCGTGACATGCTTGGCAATCTCTTCCAGGTTGACTCCAAAATTGACGCCTATCTTCTGGTTTACGATATCACAGCCCCCCAGTCTCTGGAAGCCCTAGACTACTTCAACGACATGATTGACAAGAACGTCGAGGCTGCCGGCGAGCTCACTGACCGACCTCCACCCGTCAAGGTGGTCGTGGGCAACAAGTGCGATCTGACCAGCGAGCGAGGTGTGACCGCAGCAGAGGGTCTGCAATGGTCGCGAGATCACGGATGCGGCTTCATGGAGACATCAGCAAAACAGATGGTCAACATCGAGGAGACTTTCTCGTCTATAGTGCGCAAGGTCGCCGAAGGTCGAGCACAACTGCAGGCCCGACAGCAGGGCGGAGTGTCCGGTGGTGCTGCAGGAGGTAGCCGGGTTGGATCAACTGGTGGAGGATTGCGAGCCACTCGATCCCAGGGCCGACTCAGACCGCCAGCCCACAGCCAGGCCAAATCTGGCTTCGATGCCGAGAAGGACAGCATCAAGGGTGGGTCCAAGTGCTGCGTCATCTGCTAGTTTCAGGACGAAGCTGAAACAGAGAAGGACAGTGAACGAGGGTGAGAGAAAGAGCCGTGATGGTATATTTATTGTACGCTAGTAATATGATGGGTGCTTGATATTGTTTTCTTCGAAGTCGTATGGGAATGTGGATAGGTTTTGGTCCATCAAAAGCCCAGAATCTGTTGGAGACTACCAGTACGAGACCAGGTAGAACTTCCCACTTGTGGAAGGTTGAAGCTACAAGTACCTGGTACAGCACTAGGATGGAAACATATGTCTGTCCGTCCCATCGTAAATCAGGATGACAGGCAATGTGTACTGGTAGTTAATCTGATTACCAGCATCGTAGTAATTTAGCGCTATACGTACGTTCTTGTACAGTATATCCATTTGATGTGAGCGTTGATTGCCTACAACAAGCAGTAGATCATGCGGTGAACCTGTCAACCGCCGTATGAGTCCTGGTACTCACACAGACTTATGGCTTAGACCAAGCAGACACGTGCGAGGCCTCAATTGCTTGTTTTGCGCACCTCACATGTTTAAGTACTGGCTGGTACACTCGTAGTATAAGAGTGGCTAACCTGTCCAATGCCCCCACTTCAGACTTGCAGAAAAGCTAGCCCAGATATTCGCCTAATACGTATACTCTATTGTGAAACACAATAGGAACTACTGGTACCTGGTACCCCTGGTAGTCAACGGTGTAATAGGGCGCATAAATGATAGCGCTTGCTATGGAATGTGGGGGTCACCTTTGACCATATGGTCAACGCCTCTGTTGCTTTTGTGAATGTACCTCCCTGGTACGAGTACATGTTTCGTGCCAGGTATCTACCAACTCATGTCAGGTCCACCTAAAGCGAGCTGTCATAGACGGATGCGGGAGAGCGAAGGGGTTCGGTACAAGTTACTTGTAGTGGGTCAAACTGTAGCAGCGACCCATGAACTTACACTAGAAGACATCGCTGCACGGATTATATACCAATTACTAACAGCTAATTCATGTACATGCCTGGTATGTACGTGTTGGTAGTGAAGTTGGGAATCTAATGCTCCCTTAGGTCTCCTAGAACCGAACTAAGATCTACTTTCGATTCGGTAGGTTGATCGATATCTACCAGTAGTCGTTGGCTTCCTGATACCTCGATACAATTGGGGCTGTCCTCGCATACTGGTAACGACATGAATGAGCAATGGATGGCCTCATTTGCGAAGGAAGTGTAAGTTGGTTTTGAGGCTACCAATGGTGGCTACTGGTATCGTACTTGCACTTTTAATGTGGATCTAGAGATAATTATACCACAGATATCTCCTGTGCTTGCTCATTCAAAAAAAATAAAAATACTTGAACTGCTACTCGTCCATCGTACAAGTATCGTACTCGTACTCGTACTTGGACGTTTCGACAAGTTCTTGTAACGGGTGTTCCTGATGCAATGCAGGTCAGTACATTACTGACAGTTATTTTAAATTCTGATACCAGTTTGAGAGCAGGGAAAATTACCACCCAGAACTGATTCTTTCGGGAGGGTCTAGTGAGAGTAAAAGGGAGTATCCTAACTCATACCATATCACTATAGAATTAAATTATTTCACTAAAGCGTGTATCAATGTTATTATCAACAATTACACCTTACAAGCCTTGTCTTCCTCACCACCATCTCTCCCATCTCATGCCATCATGCGTCTCCAGGACAAGGTTGAGGTGCAGATCTGAAGTCCACAACTTTACTCTCGTAACTTCTTCACAAAGCCTTACAACAAACGGAATGACTGGAATTGAAGAGCTGGTGGAATCGCTGTATGTTCCTCGTAACACAGACGAAATCAAGGAGACCCAGAGGCAACTCCAGGCCCAGCAGCGAGGTCCGCACGGCTGGGAAATGGCCAGACAACTTCTGCAGTCTAACAGCTCCAACTGCCAGTTCTTTGGAGCCCTCACATACGCAGTTCAGATCAACGCGAGGGCTGACTCGGGAAACAGCGGAACGGAAGAAGACCAGCGACAAGTGGTTTCTGAGCTATTGTCGTGGCTTGTGGGTATCAGATCCAGGGCCGAGGGTAAGGCATTCGTGGTTCAGAAGCTTCTGTCGGTTATCAGTCTGGCTTTCCAAAGATACCCCTACGCGTGGAGAGCCCCTGTCAACAGTGTAATTGCCACAATTACTACAGGAGAGGTGGTTCTGGACGTCTCCAACGACAATACTCCCCAAATAAACAACGCAGCGGACATGCAGTTGATCCTGCTATTCGCAAAGACCTTGGCAGAGGATTTGTCTCGACCAGGTGGGTTTGTGGGCCAGGACATGAAGATGGTGCTCAGGGGTATCATCGAGGATGATAACATGGACGCGGTGATGGTTCTCTTGACGACAGCCTTACAGCAAGGCCTTGGCTTGGACTGTTTCAACTCATGGGTGGTCTATGGATGTGGCGCAGACGCCAAGAAGATTCTGGAACGACTTTCGGAACTCAACGCTGTGCTGCTGCCGTTTATCCAGACTGAGCAGCTTTTCGAAGAATCTGCAAAGCTGGTTTACGATGTTCTGGAATCATGGCCTCTCTATTTCTCGCGTGATTGGAAAACACAGCTCATGGACCTGTACATGGGTGAGTGGGGTCAAAACAAATGGCAGAGTTTTGCCAGCGATATGGACACTTATCTTGATTCCGCAGAGTGGTATGTGAAACTCCTAGCAAGTGTATGTGATGCATACCCCGACCATGTACTATCTTTGATGACCACTCAGAAACTAGCCCCTGGAGGACTCATGGCATTGCTTCTCAAGTTGTCAGAGGGGGTTCCAGGACTGGTTCCCATTGAAGACGAGAACATGTCTTCCGAGTTGTTGGAGTATTGGATGGGTCTGCTTGATACCTTGTATGACAACCAGGGAAAGATCGACTCTGAACTTGTCGATGAGCTCCTTCTTCAGGTTGCCTCGATCTTCTGGTCCAAGATGAGACTTCCCGATCTGACAGAATCCACTGAATTGAAGGAGTTTCGGCGAGACGTGGGTGACCTTCTCGAGTCTGTCTGCAGCATTGTCCCCGCGAAGCTACTACAGAACCTTGCGGGTATCGTTACTAGAAACATCGCTGAAGCGGAGCCTGACTGGCCTTCTGTTGAGGCTGCACTATTCGGGCTCATTGCAGTAGCTGACAGTGACGATGATTCTGCCTCTACAGTCTGTAATGACCCTTTTCTCCTCCAAAAGATCTCACAGCATCCGTCTGTCAGGCTGCGAAAAACCGCTATTACCTTTGTTGGAGTCTTTGACTCCATGTACGTCCGTGGACCTTGTTTGGGATCAGCTCTAGATTTCCTCTTTGCTTCTTTGGGAGAGCCTTCTCTATCTTTGTTTGCCTCGCGTTCCATCTCTAAGTTGTGCTCAGATGGCCGAAAGTCCCTAGGCCCCATGCTGGCCTCCTTCTTCCAGGTGTACGAACAAATGGTTTCTGGCAATATGACCATGTCTTCGTATTGTCATGAAAACACCGTGGAAGGTATCGCTGCGATCATCGAGAGCGAGCCGTCTATGGAGAAACAGTCGGAGTATCTTTCCCGTCTAATCGATATCCTGGTTGACCGATCACACAAAGAACAGAAAATGGCTGATCTTCCAGACGACCCCATTGTGTCCCTGTTCAAGTGCCTCATATGTATCGGTAAGAAGCTACAGTCTATTGAAGAGGTGGATCTTGACAGTACAAACACTTCCGCTGTTGCTGCTTTCTGGCAGTCGGACCCCAATCACGTTCAGCAAAAAATACTGCATATCATCACCACTTTCGCAATCCAACAGGCTCCATACAGCTCTTCGGTTGAAATTTGTGATCTCGCCTGCCTGGTATTCAGAAAGGGCTTCTCTGAAGAGGCCGGTCCATTTGTCTTCTCCACTCAGGTCATCTTCGAGTTCATCAGCACAAAGTTCAACCAAAGCCCAGACTTTGCCCCCAAGGTGGTAAAGCTGGCTTCGTGCTACCTTACTAGCACTACAGCATCCGACTCTGATCGTGACGAGTTTACAAAGGAGGTTATCACCCTGTTCTTCGCAGGTCCCAACTCCATTCTCAACGGGGATGACGACACGGCCCACGACGTGCTAGGTTTGGTTGAGAAGATTGCCTCAACAACTCCGGAACTCTTTTTTGTACATACCCCAGAGCCGTTATTGCACGCCATTCTCTCATATTCTGTCTCAGCCCTTGCGTCTACCCAGATCCTTGTCATCTCCACGTCTACAAGTTTATGGACCAACTTCTGTACCCTGAAGTTGCAAGGAGATGCAAAGGAGCGTCACTTGATGATCATGAAGGCCCTAGGACCCTCCCTGGTAAATGCCATAATGATGAAGGTATGTGGTGACGCCACACGATCGTCATTGTCGTACTATTCATCTGTTCTACGGAAGTACATTTACAAGTTTCCCTTGGAAGCCAAACACAACATAGAACAGTTTTTCAACAACCCTGAGACCAAGCCCGCCAAGGCAAGTGACCAGGACGTGAAGACATTTGTTGCCAAGATTGTTAACCTGCGGGGACAGAAGCTGACTGATGGAGTGGTCAAGGAGTTTTGGGTTACCTGTTCCGGCTCGGGCCTGGACTACATTGTATAATGAACCACGCAAAGCATATATTTAATCTACTCATCTAATCGGAACATAATTTCTATGGCAGTTGTTGACACTGCGCTACTTGTAGACAAGTATATTACCAGTTACATATAACATCTCAATAAATAAAATAAATAATCCTACTTCGACACAGGTGAGACCTTCCATTGATCCACCTTGAAAGGCCTGTGGACCTTGCGTTTATTTCTCACCAGACGGCACTGTCCCATCTTCTCGCAGATATCGTAAACATCATCTGCCGTTCGACGCAGTGTAGGGGGTCCCATGATCATACTGGGTGGCCCCAAGCTTGTTTTTCCAGAGCTAGGACATTTGGAAGGTCGGGGAGACATGCTGGGCTTGCGGGACGCACTACTCTGTCTGGACAAACTGGGTTGACGAGACGAGCTTGCCTGACGTAGGGAGGCATTCTTGGCTAGCTGAACGGGCGCAGTCGTATCCGCAAGACGTGGCGATGAGCAGCGCTGGCTGGATGTGCTCCCAAGTTGGTCCACAATATCATTCATAGGCTCCAACAGTGGGGCAACTCTAGCGTCCACCCGCTCTGCCATAGACACGTCTTGCTGTTCTGGGGTTTCAACAATTGAGTCCAGCTCAGGCTGGGTTGTAGGCTGAGAGGGTTGAGAGGTCAAATCTGCAGCGATTCTTGCAATCAGTTGAGGCAGCGAATTGACAGAGACACAAAACTCGTCTGAGTCTTGCTCCATTTTGAGGGCAGCCTCCGTTGTTGACTCGCAATTGTCCATAGCTTCACACATGGAACTCAGAGGAGAAGCTCTTCTGTATGGACTCGACATAACTGCGTCCATCGGTGAAGACGTGGGCATTCCCGGAGACGAAGAAGGCATGGGAGCTGGCGTTGGGAGGGGTCCCGATGTAGGAGTAGAGGTAGCCAGTTGTACTGGTACAGCAAACGAAACAGCCGCAGCCTGTTTTGCAATTGCCTCGCCAAAGAGTGGGGCATGGGGCTCCTCTTTGACTGTGGGCATAGAGGTGGTTGGAAGTAACATCGGCCGGACAATGTGATCTACCCTTCCTGGACTTGATTTCGTCCTTGTCGGTGACCTAATAGGGGATTTGTAGAGGTTCAGTTGGTCCAAGATGTCTGAGTTGCCACTATCACTAGCTGGGACGTAAGCATCTGTTTGATTGAACACGCCAGTGGGCAGAATATTGGGCTTCTGTGTTCCCGGGGCTCTAACTTTGAACGACGCAACGGTCTTCGGGACCAATAGTGATTGTGAGGTGTCATCTTGAGATGGTTCCAACACAGAAGGTTTTCCATCAATCCTCAGTTGAAGAACAGGATCACGTATTCTAGGGATCGGTCTCGCTGTTTCAATGCACATCTCAACATCATACATAAATTGGGAACGTTGGTCAACGTGTTCCTGACAGACATGCCCAAACAGTCGTGTCATTGAGAACCCCTTCTGCCAGGAATCTTTGCTAACCACACACGGGAATACCGACCGAGGTTTGAACAAGCTTACCAGTTCTTCGCATTCAGCATATGAAGAGTGCCTGGAGTAATGAAACAAGAGCATATCAGGAAGAAAAATATCTGTGCCCTGCTCACAAGTAGTCTTGATAAATCTCTGCCCGGAGCCTGAATCGATCACGTCAGACAAGAGAGAGTCGTGGCTTGATGTATACTCCTCAGACAACCGTCGCAGTACATCCTTAACTTCTACCAGCTGAAGTTCAGAATCCATTTTCGGTCTATTGTGCTCGTCGACATGAGACACCAGGTAGTTTACCACAGGTAATAGTAGCACGGACGATGAACTAGTCCGTTTGCATGAGCAGCAATGAAGAGTGGCTTCGGAGGCCACCTTCGTGAGGTACCTTGCGTAGTGTGAGCGGCCTTCGAGGTGAAGTACCTTAGTCACTCTTTGTATTTCATCTTCTTCCATGTGTACCTTCCAATCATAAGCTGCAGCCAAGTACTGCCATATGAGCTCGAAACCAGATGTGTATCGTGGCAGGAAATACTTTATACTGCCCGTGCAAGGGTATCGGCTTAGTCGTTTCATGAGCGTGCCAAGTCCCGTGTTGTTGTCCACCAAACTGATGTAGGGTTCCCCTCTATATCCAAAAGTAGTGTCCAAGTAGATACAGTCGAGTTTCTTCACCCCGTACATGTAAGGTAGCAACATGGGGTGATTCTCCAACGATCTCAGCCACCACTTCTCAGCTCTGATATCCCCAGTGTAGAGAACGCACTTACCCTTGCCTTGGATAAGAAACATGACAGCTCCTGGGCAATGGTTACTTGCATCTAGAAGAGTTACTGACACCGTGTAGCTCCCCAGGTTTATCTCGAACGGGGTATCAAGTTCCAGGCCTCTCAATCTGTCCTGGATGGGTGTGAATCTGGACTTCGGAGGACCGCTTGGGATAGCTTCTGAATTATCGTAAGCCTTGTGTCGTTTGCTGCGGGGGTCTTTCTCAAGTAGCATATTTTTCGTCACCTTGGAGCAATAAACAAGTCCTCCAACAGTCTCCAAACCAGAGGTGTGGTCGGTATGGACATGGCTGAGGAGCCACACTGCTGGTCTCACGGGGTGTTTTTTGCCTCTGTAGTGAAAGTTGTCCACCCGGATTTCCGGAAATTCCCGGATAATACCGTCAAAGGTGCTCATGGGCTCTCCAGGTGGTTGTGAACTTGTCGTGTCGTTTTCTCAGACAATGTGGATGGACCTGCACTGTCAAAGTGATTTCGCGATTTTGGCGCCAATACGTGAATTTAGGTTCAGTTGCAGTTCTCCTGTTAAGAACGGTGGAAGCGAGATTTATTCTCGTATCCACAAGATTGGCAATTAAACAGAGTAATGTTACGTTTTTATATATGTTATCTTAATACCTGCCTACTTCTTTTTTCCTCTTCAAAATAGTTACTATCACTTATTTGACGTGTAGCTGCCTGAGGCAAACTCTACTGTACACTATTGCAATACAAGTAAGTTTATAGAGGTGATCCTACAGTATTGTATCGTACTACAAGTACAGTGACACCTCCTCACTGGTCTGACAACACGATATGATGCAATGTACTCAATCGCCATACAAGGACTATCATTATGATGAGCGCCGAGTCGGCTCATCAGTCGAATTCACTGTCAACAATTTGCCGAAAACACCCCTGAAAATATTCACCACTTATGCCAGCTGTTTACTGAACAAAGTTGTCGTGGTCCTGTTGATGTTGGCGACAACAAGCATATGGTTGGAGGAACATAAGCCTATATATCAGTTTGTGGGCAAGTCGAAACTTGAAATAATCGCCAAAGCCTACCCTCAATGGCTGCTCGAGCTTCTTCGACACAGAACACCGACCATCGCACTCCTGGCTCTATGGGTGGTCGCCATCTTTGTTCTCATGAAACGCCCCTACAGGATCGAATCCCTGTTTGTGGTCCACGGACTCGGCCTGCAAGTTTACTCGTCGAGCGGGTACTATTTCATGGGTCATACGACGTTCTTAAATCTCGACAGCATCATTGATCTGGTGATCCATGAAGGATTTAAGGGGTTGGAGGTCATCTACTTTATGGCAATTCTCGTGAAAGACAAGGACAGAACCGTCGTTGTGTTCCCCCACCTTCTTCCACGACGAAAGCTATTGGAGCGAGTATGGAGAGAGAGCCGGGCATGCTTATACTCTAACCAACCTGAACGGTTCCTCAAGCCAGTGTTGAAGGAATAGTATAAAAAACGTACATAGATTTATTTATTCGGCAGTAGTATTATACGCTATTATTACTCATTTTCGTGTTTTGTATCATAAATCATTATCGTCTTTCCTATATACTATCCATCCACACCAATGCTCTGTATCATATGTACAAGAATTACGTCACCCTTAGACCCACTCTCGGGGCTCCTTGAGAATCTTGAGAAGGCGCTCCTCTCGAGATCCCTCAGAGGGTCTGTGGTCGTACATCCAAGAAGCGGTCAGAGGAAGAGACATGAGGATGGACTCGATTCGAGCAGAAGGAGTCTGCAGACCGAAGGCAGTTCCTCGGTCATTGACAAGGTTGAACTCAACATATCGACCTCGTCGCAGCTGCTGCCACTGCTTTTCCTCGGGAGTGTAGGGCAGGTCCTTTCGTCGCTGGATGATAGGCATGTAAGAAGGCAGGAAAGATCGAAGAGAAGATCGGATAAATCCAAAGAGCTCCTCGGGGTCCTTGTTCTCGAGATCATCGAAGAAGATACCCCCGACGCCCCGAGCCTCCTGTCGGTGCTTGATGACGAAGTACTCATCACACCACTTCTTGAACTTCCGGTAGTAGTCCTTGTCATGCTTATCACAGGCCTCCTTGAGGGTCTTGTGGAAATGGACAGCATCCTCCTCGAACAGGTAAGAGGGGGTCAGATCACTTCCTCCGCCAAACCACCAAGCCTGGGTGGTGCCGTCAGAGTTCATGGTCTCAAAGTATCGGTAGTTCAGGTGGACAGTAGGAGCCATGGGGTTGACAGGGTGCAGGACCATAGACAGACCGCAGGCATAGAAGGGCAGGTTGCCATCGTTAGAAGGTCGAATGCTCTTGTGATCAGCCTTCATCTTCTGGACAGCCATGGGAGGCAACAGACCGTGAACAATGGAGATGTTCACACCAGCCTTCTCAAAGACCTTTCCGTCCTGGAGAACACAGGAGATTCCTCCTCCGCCCTCACCACCAAGGCCACGCTGCCACTCATCAACTCGGAAAGTGGATGTGTCGTCGAGAGTTTCGAGCTCGGCCACAATCTCCTTCTGCATCTTCTTAATGAAGTCCTCCATTCGGAGTTTGACGGGTCGCTGATCATTACCATAGTCGAACTCATCGAGCTGGGGAAATTGGGGGATGGTAGCGGCCTTGACAGCATCGTTGCTAATGGGCTGGGAAGCCTTGAATTCTCGGATCAACTGGGTGAGATCTTCAGTGAACTGGGGCTTCTCCACATTCAGAGGGAAGGCCACTGCAAGCACGGTTCCGGAGACCGCGCCAACAGCAAAGGCGCCAGTCTTCTTGGTGAGGAGAGGGGCCACCGAGGAGGCTCGGATCTTACGAGCAAATCGGAACATTGTTGCAAAAGGATGAGGTGAAATCTGGGGTTGCAGTTGTGCAAGTTGAGGTATGTGGGTTTAGCTTCAGGACTTATAGTCCACTCGAGGAGGATTTGAAATAAGGCCATACATGCATAAGGTTCGGATGGTTCGATTGTGAGTGCTGTCTAGGCATGACACGATCTTCGTAGTTTTTCATGTGGGGTAGATCTTCATATGACGTGCTGAGGGTGCCAGCTCGTTTATTCGACTAGCCTGATATTATTCAATTGGGGCTTCATTATTACCACTTCTGTGGCATCAAATCAGGGGCATCAGTTTAAGATCCAGTGCCTATATCGATAGTCAGTACTGGTACGAGTAGGGGAGCGATCCACATCTTTTATGCCTGGATGCCTTCTCTCAAACGGCCCACTTTGCTAAGCTATCGACACCTTCTTGCTGCTACAAAATGGGACCATATCTGATACATGTGTGTGGTGGACATACACCATACATGGTTACATGGCTTGAAATTCGGGTATGCACGAGTCCTCACTTACCGTGGAGATGAATAATTCTTATTTCGCTTCCAACTTACCTTCTCTTCCTTGTGTTTATACCATTGCTCGAACCTCCTATAGCAAAACTTCATTTCTAAATGGACCTCATCATTCAACGTACAAAGCCAATTGACTACAAGGCACTACCAGGTAGTACAAGTACGAGTAGTTCTCAACCCTTGCCTCTAAATTAACAATAAGCTCGTAACCTGTCATACAGGACTTGCAGGTAAAGCCTAGGCATACACAATTGCACAACAGGTAAGACCAACTTCACCAACGTCACACACGAACAAAGGAAGGAGAGTAAAACAACAATGAAAACCGAGTGTGTGTGGCGGGAAAAGGACTACAAGCACATGTTTATGCGCACAGCCGCGCTCATGGAAAAATTGGCCGACGCCACTGTCGCAGAACTCCAGCTTTCTGGAAAGCGAGACTACGATGCGATTTTTCAGCGACAGTCGGCAATTTTTGCGTCTCAGATGTTTGAGGTGGGACTCCGCATGGTCAAGGAACGGTCACACGAGCTGTTCTTGCAGCCCAAGAAAGACGACCCCAAGAACTTGTACGAAGTGGTTGGTCCAGCACCCAATCCATCCTTCTTCTTTGAACGGTCTCCCTATTTGAAGTGGGAGGGTCTGCTTCTGGCGGACCGACTGGATCCTTCTGAGCAGTGCAAATCCGAGACTCGGAAGGTTCTCGGCGACCGAAAAGACACCTCGCGTATGGAGGAGGAGGCTGAGGAACTGGCTGAAAATGTGCGTAACCTTGAAGGACAGGTGACGGCCCTGAACAAAACCCTGGCATCCAAGGAACGGGAAACCAACGTTGTAAAGCAACAAAACCAGGCTCATAAGATCCTGCTTGCAAAGCAGGAGGTTCTGCTAGCTGCCATGTCCTCCAGACTGGGTCCCGATGCAGCATCTGAGATTCTAGATAAGGCTGATAGAACTTCTGCCACTCGAAAGATTGATCCTGTTCCTTCCCATAGATCTGCCCGGCAACAACGTGCTAAAGCATGGGCAGCTGCTAGAGAGGGCAGCTCTTCCAAGGAGTCAACCCCCGATGCTGAGCCAGAGCCAAAGGTGACCAAACCCGAGCCTAAGAAGAGCGAGGCTCCTAAGCGAGCTCGAGCACCAAAGAAGGAATCAAACCCCCCTGCTGTTTCCACACAGTCGAAGGCGTCTGCTAGCGGATCCAGGACCAACCAACAGACTCAGGTTAAGGCCCAATCCAAGGAAGAAACCCCCAAGAAAACACCTGCGACAGCTCCCAAGGCCACCCAACCAGCTTCCAAGACAGCCCCATCGAAGACTACCCGAAGTTCTCCTGCTAAGGTTGCTCATGCGAAGGACGCTCCCTCTTCTGCTCCCAAGACCACTCCTGCCGATGCAAGTGCTGCTGCTGCTGATACTGCTGCCGCCGAGGGAGAGCGTGTTATCGCTGCTGCCACCCAGGCCCTTCAGGACTACCGAGAGTTATGGGCCAAAGGAGCTCCCTGTCTCACCCTGCCCCCTCACGTGCTGGAAGGAGCAAAGAATGGCGACATCCAAGCCATCATTGAACTCACTGCGGCTGTGGAAGACCTCAAGGCCAGGCATGAATTTGAACTGGAGGAGAAGAAGAACGTTCCTGCCAAGACCTCTACCCTCAACGAAGTATTGGCATCGCGGCAAGCGCAGAATACGCCCATTGCATTATCATCAACCAAGGCCGCACCTGACCATGCAAAGACTGCCCCCGCCAAGGATGCCCCCGCCAAGGCTGCCCCGGCCAAGGCCACGGCTGCCCCCAAACGTGCTTTCATCATGAACTACCCCGGTGTTCCCATGCCTACAGACATTGGAAACATTGCACCCTCTTTCGGCCATGCTGCACCCTCTTCAGTGAATGTCACCCAGCCAGCCAGCACAGCTCTCCCACCGGTCAAGTCAACTGTTAGTTACTCAATGAGCCACATGTCTGACTTTGAGATGTCGATGGATTCTGTGAGTTTTGCTAATGACCGAATTCCTCACAAATGTGTGTTTGTTATGAGCAGATTTGAGAAGCACCTGCCTGTTGACGTCATGGTCCAAGAGGTGTATGACCGATGTGGACCCATTTCTAAAGAGTTCCTGCTCACCTGCCGAGCTGATGATGACGACTGGGAGTGTGTGTACGATTGTCTCAAGGGCTTTGTTGATCGTCAGACCCCCATTCCCTTCCCCGCCTATGTGCAGGATGTTAGTCAGTAAACAGAGACTATCGCATGATAGGATGGATACATCTATATCCTTATATAAAAAATGCATGTCATATTGTTCAGTGTTCTGGACATAATCAACAATTACAAATACTTTAAATACAAGTTGTTTACCAATATTTGTACGATACCATGATTTTATATCGTACAGTACGTACTCGTACGAGTACTGTACCATTGATTAACAAATAAATACCTTGACTACTGGTACCAGGTACATGCACCTCCATGCAATATGCATGATAAGTGAAATAATTTCAAGGTTGATCTTTCAAAGCTACAACACAACATGGCAAAGAAAGGAGGACTTAAGGCGACTCTGGCCCGATCGCTTCAGGTTGAAAAGGCCCAGAAGGTTGAAGCCGAAAAGGCCAAGCGAAGAAAGGAGTTTGAAGAGGGAAAGCGGAAGTCCCAGACACAAGGTGCATCCAAGAGCCAGAAGCAAGCAAATAAGCGACAGAAACTCGAGCATCAGAAGTTGTACGAGAAGCCTGACGAATCCGCCTCACTGACCGAAGAACAGATTCGAATTCGTCGAGAACGAACTATCCCTTGGAACAAGGATGATAAGATTCTGTTGTTAGGAGAGGGTGACTTCTCTTTTGCACTTTGCTGCAAGAAGGAGAAGCTGGCGGCGAACATTGTAGCTACGGCCTTTGATTCCGAGGAGGAGGTGAACAGAAAGTATGAGAACGGTGCTGAGAACCTGAAGGAGCTCAAGACTGAGGTTAAAAGCGAGGACAAGAAGGAAGGGGAGGAAGAGGAGGGGGATGATTTTGAGGAAGAGCCCGAGTCCGATGACGAGCTGAACGAGGCCGTCGAGACCAGTTCCCACTTTGACATTGATGCCACCAAACTGTCCAACTACAAGATGTTCAAAAACATGCCCAACGGCAACAAGTTCGACGCCATAGTCTTCAACTTCCCCCACACTGGTGATGGAATCAAGGACCAAGATAGAAACGTTCTGCGAAACCAGCAGATGCTGCATGCCTTCTTTAAGTGCGCTATTCCTCTTCTGAAAAACGGAGTCGAGGTTTACGAAAAGTATCAAAAGTACAAGGCCAAGCATGACGGCAACCCTCCCAAGCCAGGAACTTCACATTACAAGAAACCTGCACAGCCCACCAAGGCTGGCAAGAACGCCATGGCCGGATACAGCGTCCACGGAAGGGCACCTCTGAGAACAGGAAAGGTCATTGTGACTCTGTTCGACGGTGCTCCATACAATCTTTGGGCGGTGAAGTCTTTGGCTAAGGACGCCGGTTTCAAGTCGGTCTACACTGGTCCTTTCGACTGGGAAGTGTTTCCTAACTACCACCATCGCCGAACCAGGGGTATGGGAGACACCACCAAGAAGGCAGAGACCCGGAAAGCGAAATTCTTTGTATTTGAGGTCGAGGATGGTCGAGGTATTGTGACCAAGAAGACCGAGAACGACGATGGGTCCGACAGTGAATAGATATCCTGTATACTATAGATGAAATGAAATGCATGGGTCTTGTTTTGGGTAATTTGCTGGGCTGTAGCTATGTTTTAATTGAATTGAATATACGATACACCGGCCTTCATGAGTTTCTTAGACAGCTTCAGTACAAACAAGGCACAGTCCCCTTTGAAGAATAAATAGCATACATTAACTAGGGTAAGCTGTAATCAGCTCGTCAATCTTGAAGCACTCGAAAGATGTAGGGTCAACCACAGTGTTGGGTGCAGCCTTCATCATCTTGTGGGAGAACTCCATGAGCTTCGCTCGGCCAAAGATTCTGCTATTGGGCAACACAACAGGATCGGCATCCAAGTGCGATCGGATGTGATGGGCATAGGGAAGATTATCAGCTAGAGCATTCAGCTCTACTGAACACACTGGACATGCATCAGCCCGTGACAACTGATGTGACGTGCAACATCCAGGGTAGAAGTGATTGAACATATCCAGAGTGGACTTTGGAATGGTTTCTGTGTTCTCTTTCGTAGCCTCTTCTATTCTTCGAGCAAGGTATTCCGCAGAGAGAAGCTCTGGAGGAGCATCTGGAAGTTCGTCGAGCTCCTCGACAGGTGCCTCGTCACTATCACGTTCACCGTCACCTGAAGTTCGCTCTTCGCTCTCCTCATTATCGTCCTCAATCGATTCCTCCAAGTCGAGACTGTTCTGCATGCCAATGTCTCTTCTCATGCTGCTCAGATTGGCCAGAGCTCGGGGCGGGATGACAGGAAGAGTGTCGAGTCCTCGGATATCGCCTGAGCCGTACATTCTGATTGAGAACCCAGATCCAAAAACGCTTGGCAGATTCTCCGAACGACGGGCATATGGACGAGCAGACGAAGGCAACGCAGGGTCCAGATCTTCGTCCTTGTCCGAAATTATGGGTAGCTTTGCAGGGGCCCCAAAGTTTCGACAAGAGTGAGTTTTGAGAACTGATAGTCCAGTAGAGAGAGTGTATAGTAAAGAAGATCCGTCTGAAAGACCGTGGACATCTGCAAACGTTTGCACAAACTTTCGCGACAGTTGGTTCCATCTCTCAGTGGCGTATAAGTCTTTGTATGGGGACCCTTCTGTGCCAGGAGGGAATGCTAAAAGTCCTGCGGCTTGTTGGATCTCTCTGAGATGAATGTCTGCATTCTTGGAAAGGAACTTCTGGCAGTACTTGAGGGCGTCCTCGACTCGTCCGCTCTTAACAAGCTCAATGTAATGCTGTAAACGAACCTCAAACTCCAAAGAGCTTCTTGTCTTTCTCAAAAATGATCTGTTCTCAGAGCACCAAGCCAAACACTCTGCGGTAGAGTGTCGTTGCCGCAGTGAGGTCTCCACAGAAATGCATTGGTCCAAAATAGTCACATCAACCAGTGAAGTGATGCCTCTGTTTTGAGCAAATGATTTGGCAGTTTCTGAGAATCCTTGTCTAAGGAAGTAATCCGTGAGAAGTCTCTCCAGTCGTGTTCGCAGCCACTTCTTCTCAGTCTCCTTCTGCTTTTCAGGGTCTGTTTCCTTCTCATTGTCAAAGATGACGTTCAAATGCTCCACTCTGGCTCTTGTCGTGACCAATGTTTCATTCTGTTCGTCCTTGAGAGATGAAATTTTTCTCTTCAGACCTCGAACCCGCAAAATGAGTCGATCAAGACTTTCACGGGCCTCCTCCTGCTGTTTCTCGCCATACTCGGCAGCCACATGCTGGGTACTCTGTTGTAACTTGCTCAGTGTTTGCTCAACCATGGTGCTTTCTTGAGTCATGTGTTTGTGAACAGCCTTGAGGTTCTTGCGCAGCATTTCATGTGGCACTCTTAGGAGCGGCTCCTCAAGCAGAAGAGCATTATCAGCTTTTATCATAGTGTCGTGGTGTGGGGATGATATTGTACAAGTACTCGTAGTTTCGGTTACTCCTAGATATGCTTCCGCAGATTAACGCATGACCAGATAGTGGAACCTAAAAGGTGTGGCAGCATGGCAAGTGCAACACAACAGAGGGCTATAATACAGATTAGGTGGCGGTACATTCGAAAGAAAAGTGTGGTGATTAATTTAAGGCCACTTCTTGTATTAATTGGAAGCTCTCTCTTAGGCATGAAACAACATGTCCATACTGTACCCCTCACTCCATATGACATCCCAAAGTCTAACGCATCTGTGGAGTATCGTACAGATCTATGGCTCAATTTCTGAACGCAGTGATGAAGGACGTGGCCTGCCGTATTTGTAACTCGACCTCAATTAGAGAGAGATGAGGCTCGCTCTCTCACTATTAGGACAACACTGATCTCGTATCTCAGTCTACAGTAAAGGCTGTCGTATTAACGGAGCCTCTATAGCCAATTTTACTCTCAAGAGAAGATTCAATTGGTCACCCTGGGACTATCGAAAACGTCATATTTCAGTTAGTAGTGGAAATTAATACTTTTCATATTGATGATTTAATCGCTCTTAAGACGACATTTCTCATTATATACTATTGTTATGAACTGTAGGTACTGTAATTACTGGACATAGTATCGTCCGTATTGTCCCTCCTGCTAGGCAGTGATCAGTGGTTGCCCTCGTTAGCTAAGCTGGCAGCAGCCCAGAATTGTGTGTACTTAGCACAATGGTCATTGAGGTTCCCTGGACACTCTCGTGGAAGAGTGGCAACGAAATCCCCGCTTGTCCACTGATTCTCCTGAGCAATCCCCAAGGGAACCATCACTTTGTCCATTTGCTCGGTTTCCTGGGGCTTATCGATACCCTTGAGCGGATTGGTGATGGTTGTATCCTTGAGGGTCTTTTGGTACGTTTGGCCGGCCATTAGTCTCGAGGGGACCACAGCAATTCTATCTCTGAGATGCTGATGATGCACAAAAACAGTGTAGAGAGCATTCTTGAGTCGAGCATTGGATCGACCATCATATTTATGCAGATCAGAGTCCTTGCTCATGTCGGAGGCGTACATTCTCCAGAGATGAAGGAGCTCGTAAGTGTATCTCGACTTTCTCACAAAGTATGAAGAAAGATCGAACCCACCCTCGTTATCTGCAGCAATGACCAAGATAGGATCTTCTTCCAGTCTTTTCTTTCGGTTTTTACCTTCTCCTTCTTCCTTGGTCTTAGCTTCAGTCGTGGCACGTTTGTGGTAGTAGCCATCTCCATGACGCAACTGTCTGCCCGGGATAGCCATCTCAGCCAGCACTTCTGGGTCCAAAACCCAGGAAGCAACTTTAACAGAAGGATGAGTGATGTAAGCGTTGTTGTCCAGCATCCATAGCCACTCCTCATGTCCCTGCTCCTGGTTGATCTTGGCGTCTCCCTTAATCTGCTCCAAAGCTTCCAGTGGTGCGGTTCCCAATAGAGGCACCTGCTCGGATTTGGCCATGACGGAAATCATGGCGTCGAGATACTTCACCGCAGCGTCATGCTTGGCTTGCCAGCCGCCACCTTCAGGAGAGTGTGGGTTGGAAGCAGGGTTGGGCTTGGTCCCAACCTCGATAAAGACACACTTGACCCTGTTGTGCTCGTGCAAATCACAATATTGCTCTCTGTTGTCCTTGATGCGAGTCTTCTCCACTCCTTGTTGCTGGTATGCATCGACTGGAGTCACTAGAGTAACGGTGATATCGTTGTCTCGGCTCGAGTGCTTCTCGAAGTAGTCCGGAGCCTGCAGTTTCTTCACTCTATCCTTGAGAGCGGCCAGTCCACCTTCCTGCTCGCGTTTCAGGAGGTCGTAGTTATGTTGACGCTGAACCTTTTTCTTTTGAATCCTTTCTCCTTCCTCTTGTCGCTTTGTGTCCTCCGAGCCGTACCACAGCTCCTCGAGTATCTTTCGCTCAGCTGCTTCATCTCTCTCTTGATCCTGCTTTCGAGCAGCTCTGATCTTTTCTTGTGTAGTGTCCAGCAGCAAAGCCTTTATCTCCTCCTTGTCCTTGGGGTCCAGAAAGCCGTCGACCCACACATGCTGTGGAGGTGGCTCTGCAAAACCCCGCTGTACTTCTGCTCCAGTCAGATGCATTTCTAACTTGCTCATTTGGCCGCGCATCTGACCTGTTAGCTGGCCAGCCAGATTCAGTGATGCTTTGTTTTCGCCAATCATTCTTCCAGCGTCTTTGCCGGCCTTGGCCTTGTGGTTCTCTCGGTTTGTGGGCGCATTGGTCGCATGTAGAGCCAGTCTAAGCACCGAGTGGTCCATGTTAGACATGTCAGACGCATCAACAGCGTTTTTATCGATCGGGAGGGCCTGTGAAAGGGCTGCAAACAACCAGAGACACGCTTTTTTGTGCACCATGGTGGTATCGTGGGTTGTGTCTGAGGGCAGAACTTGCAAAACGACAGCTTGTCTTCTGAAGACGCGGGTAGTCCAACTTTAACCTGATCCTGCTGCAGTGGAGGCGGGGGTTGCCAGGGGTCTATTGTAGGCCCATTTCTGAAGTGTGACAGCAAGTGCCGCAACTAGGTATCCATGATTTGATTTCCCGATTTTCGTCTTTAACCTGATTGTCAGGGACTCGATTACTAGGACATCTCTAACATCGATTGCGGGCCCACTCGTAGGATAAGCTTTGAGAAAACTCCCCTTGATAGTTGAACTTGCTATACGCCTCGAATACGGAAGTGCGTCAAAGCCTTAAAGCACGAGTGCGTAACTCGCCGTTTTGACGTGTAGCATGAAGGTTACGGGATTAGCGATGGGTCCGTACAAGTACTGGTGCCTGGCACGAGTGGTTGTCTTCGGCGACATCTCTCCTTACTTGGTGCATGTAATGCCACCATAGGTCGCTTAATGTGCATTGCATTGCAGGTTAGCAGGGTTGGACTTCTCCGTTCAAGTGGTGAATGAAGCGTAAAGTACTTAGTTGGATATCATTGAGAACCCCTTTGGAAGACTATAGGATAAAAAGGCTAGAGAAAATATAGCTAAGAATCTACAAGTATCACGTGTCTAGTATTCTCCAGTATCTTTGTAAACTATTGTACACTATTGTACAAGTACCAGGTACGACGTACTTGTAGTCATATATGTGTGAGTGTGCATGTTTTTTTTTGTTTTTTTTTTTTTTATAAAAAAAAAAAAAAGCGTGTGTATACAGTACTCGTACCAGTACGAGTACCTGGTACTTGGTAGCTAGTGGAACACAAGCCCACCCCACAATGTTCATATGATAAATGTGAATCAGAATGAAAAACGTTGTAAACAGTTTCGATCTGTATGGGACTCTTAAATTGTTGTAAAATGGAGTCTCTAGAAAGAAATGAACCTTTTATTATGCAAGAATCATTTCGGAAATTCGCTACCGATGCTGACTAACGTCTTACTGGGAACTCCACAACTTTGGAAGGCAAGGAAAGCATATAGACCTGGATATCGTATCGTGGAAACAGGTCTAACACAAGAAAGAACAAGCAACGACCAGGTATATTTAACCTGTTTGAGACAGACGTTAAAAGTGTACAACTAAACATCCCGTGAGAGAAGAGTCTGGCCTCCAGCAACCCGCTCTAGAACAATAATATTGACCACTATTACTAATTGTGCATGTTGAGGGCGGATCTTGCAATTGTACAATCTCTGGTATGAGGGTGCTGGCATAGGCACTATGAAACTATATAACCCCAAATATTCCAATATTGCTCTGGTGACGATATCCGGTCTTATCAAGGCGCTAGCTGTTAGTTTAGTATCAGCCCAATCACCTTTGCCCA
Organism: Yarrowia sp. E02; assembly: GCA_017639365.1. Classification (NCBI taxonomy): domain Eukaryota; kingdom Fungi; phylum Ascomycota; class Dipodascomycetes; order Dipodascales; genus Yarrowia; species Yarrowia sp. E02. Next base: position 4,165,071 of record JAAQQX010000001.1, read on the forward strand.
CTTGCTCAATACCCCCACAACTCTCATGCACCATTTGTCATAGGCTTAAATTTGGTTGATATCATATACATCCACCACCCCACGTGACTATTCGAAATTGTATGCAGGTTTTGGACTTCAAGGACTCAAAACACCTTGCTTGAAACCCGATAGCAACAACGAAAAATGGGTCTCCTGTCGCTGGGAACGCCCTACGAGTGGAAAGATGCGGCACAGTACGCTGCTCATGTGCGTAAGAACGGAATCGAGCAACTCATCAACATCTACAATGCCCACAAGGACAAGAAGACCACCCAGCTGCTGTGGGGAGACGAGGTCGAGTACATGGTGGTGAAGATGGACGATAAGAAGAAGCAAGCTTACCTGAGTCTCAACCAGGAGCAGATCCTCGATCGGCTTACCGCCCAGGAGGAGAAAGGTCTTCTGAAGGACGACAATGTGTCGTTCCACCCTGAGTACGGTCGATACATGCTGGAGGCCACTCCTGCGCGACCCTACACTGGTGATTTCGACGACATTCTATGTGTGGAGAGTAACATGCTGGCCCGTCGACGAATTGCGCAGTCTTCAATGGGTGAGCGAGAGTTCCCCGTCACTCTGACCTCGTACCCTCGACTGGGAGCTCCTGGCCAATTCACCTCGCCTTACTACGAGCCCAAGGGTGCCGCTTCTCGATCTCTGTTCCTTCCTGACGAAATCATCAACACCCACGTTCGTTTCCCAACTCTCACTGCCAACATCAGACGACGACGAGGGGAGAAGGTGGCCATTAACATCCCAATCTACAAGGACGAGAAGACAATTGAGCCTTTCAATGACCCTACCATTCCTCACGAGCGAGACCTATTCCCCAAGGAGGATGCTGAGGCTAAGACTGCAGCTCTCGTTGATCACATTTACATGGACTCCATGGGTTTTGGTATGGGGTGCTCTTGCTTGCAGATCACTTTCCAGGCCACTGATATTCATGAAGCCCGAAAGCTCTACGATCAGCTTACTCCTCTCACCCCCATTATGCTTGCTCTCTCGGCATCTTCGCCAGCCTACAGAGGTTACCTCTCTGATCAGGATGTGCGATGGAACGTCATCTCTGCGTCTGTAGATGACCGGCGACGATCTGAGCGAGGTCTTGAGCCACTTAAGGAGGGTGAACAATTCATTTCTAAGTCGCGTTACGATTCCATTGATCGATACATTGGAGAGGATCTTCTGGAAGACAGTGCTCGAGCAGCTCATCTCCATGACACTGATATTGCCATCAACGATGATCTGAAGAAGGACCTGGAAAAGGCTGGCTTTGATGAGTTGTTGGCAAACCATTTCGGTCATTTGTTCATCCGTGACCCCATTGTTGTCTTCTCTGAGCGATTGGAACAGGACAATGAGAACGACAGTGACCACTTTGAAAACATCCAGTCCACTAACTGGCAGACTATGCGGTTCAAGCCACCGCCACCAAACTCGTCCATCGGCTGGAGAGTGGAGTTCCGTCCCATGGAGATCCAGATCACCGATTTCGAGAACGCCGCCTTTGCCATTTTCGTAGTGTTGCTCACGCGAGTCATCATTTCCTACAACCTGTCTCTCCTGATTCCTATCTCGCTGATTGATGAGAACATGAAGCAGGCACATGCTCGAAATGCCTGTCGAGAAGCCAAGTTCTGGTTCAAGAAGGACCTGTCGGACGTTAAGTCACAGGAGTACATCAAGATGTCTGTGGATGAGATCATTGACGGTTGTGGAGACTTTATTGGTCTTGTCCCTCTCGTTAAGCGCTACTTGCACCAGATGGGTCTCAACGTCGATACCATGTGTCGGCTGTGTCGATACCTGGACCTTGTTTCTAAGCGAGCATCTGGGCAGCTCGAGACTAACGCTACTTGGATTCGAAACTTCATCCGAAAGCACCCTGATTACAAGAATGACTCTGTGGTTTCGGCAGAGATTAACTACGATCTCGTTGCCGAGGTTGAGAAGCTTTCTCGGGGAGAGGACTGGGATAGCACCGGCAAGGGTATTCTTGGAGGTTTTGAGTACGAGAAGGAGAAGGTGTAGTTATAGCTATGATTATATATGAGCATCGATTTCGGATGATAGAGTAGAATGATAGAGTAGATGATGGAATGATTGTGTAGCGTCCTTTCAGGTTCTTAGGCAACTTGCTTCTCAGGGAGAGTCCGAATGAAGTGAGTTGGGCAAGTGTATCCGTTGACATTCTTGTTTAGATACTTCTGGTGGTTTTCTGTAGCGTCAAAGAATGAGGAGATTGGCTCGATTTCAGTCACAATCGGGTTCTTATAGAAGGTCTCCTCCATCTTGTTCTTTTCTGCCTCGGCCTCTTTCTGTTGTTTCTCATTGTGTGTAAAAATGGCTGAGCGGTATTGAGTGCCCTTATCCGAACCCTGACGATTGAGGGTGGTGGGGTTGTGCATTTTGAAGAAGAGCTCAATGAGCTCAGGATAAGTTATCTGCTTGGGATCATAGGAGATCTGTAGAGCTTCTGCGTGTCCCGTAAGACCAGTACATACCTTCAGATAACTCGGGTTCTCTTTGGCACCTCCAGAGTAGCCAACTCTACAGTCATACAGTCCCTTACCCTCATACTTGTGTCGAAAGACGTGCTCCACTCCCCAGAAACAGCCTGCGGCCAATGTGGCTACTTCACATCCTTCGGGCTGTTGTAGTTTGGGGGAAATCTTTGGTGATTTTTCATCCACAGGTTTGGAAGAAAATTTCCTGAATGGCCAGGGGGGCATACTTGAGCGGGGGTATAGTGAAAGGGGTGTATGGGTGCTGGCTGGGATGGCTAGCTAGTATGCGGGGTAGATGTAGTTCGTACTGTAGTCAGTAGAAGGAAGATCAATGGTTTGGATCGTACAAAGGGAGATGTAGAAAAAAAACAAAAGCAACTATGAGCAACTGAGAGTGAAGTGAGCAGCAACTGACTCTAGATCATGGTGGCGATAGGGCAAGGTTGAAACCCTATCTACAGTATTACTGTTCGAGACATCAGGAGAGGTGGTGTCTCCAGGTTCGTACAGTAGCACCGAAATAAGTTGGTGTTTTACCTCAAGAATATACAATCCTGCGATTTATGATAACCCTGAGACACGTTTTGGTAATATCTATTCGGACATTATTAATGCTCTTTCTATAGTCACATTCTAGATCTGTGTATCAACACTAGCGAAGTGAGTCAACTTGGTGCAATACCTGAGCTTAGATGGTTTCATCCCCCAAACCCCTATACTCAATACTGTGTTCTTCTCGTCTCCTATCATCAAGCCACCCTAACAGGCGGTCTTTCCCAGAAATCTAGCTGCCACAATCCAGGCAAGAATAACGGCCAGAACCACGAGAAGCTTCTGCTGAATGGTCCAAACGGGCTTGTTGGTCTGTGGCTTCTTCTTGTTGATGACCCTGCTCCTGGCCAATGTAGGGTCCGACGAAGATCCATCAGCTTCTACTACAGGGATTCGTCTAGGCGGCACAAACGGAACCGGCTCGGCTTCCTTTGTACCTCCAAAGTGTGTTTGAAAGCTCTTGTCGTGAAGATTCCATCTGCGCGACTCGCTGGCATATGTCCGCTTGGTAGCGTCTGTGGAGGTGATACTTCCCGCGGTATGTTCATCTGAGGTCATAAAGCTCAACAGGCCTGTCAGGATTGTAGAGACGGTCCATGCGGGGTTCCATGTGTCGGGATGGTAGTCACTTATCGACAGACACAGTCGTGTGTTGGGTTGGAACCGGCCTGATGGAGTGATCATCTTGATGGCTGGAGGCTTAAAGGGGTACTCTGATGGGAAGAGAAGAACGCCATGATACTGTCCGCCCTCGTAGGGGGTTTCCGGGGGGCCTGTGATGAGATAATGCCACTCCAAAAGATTGTTCTCTGCGGGTTTAGCAGTGATGTAAGGAGGGGCGTTTTCTTGTATCGACGCGTACTCCTTTACAAGTCGTTTATTAGCTGCTTTGGTGGCCATCGGTTCGGACTTTGAGCTGCAGGAGGATTTGAGGTTTGGAAAGGGTTCTGGGACTGACTTGATAAAAATCTGCTGTTTGCAGGTGTGTAGCTAGTGTATGGGAGACGTTATGTGAGAAACACCACAGATAAAGTTCGTTGGTATCGTGATTGGAGGTGCATTAGGGGTGTCTGAAGGATATGGCCCGTGTGTTTATTAAATGTTTGTTCGGTTAAAGACACGAGGTGAATAAGAACAGATATGCGTAAGAAGACTACAAGCGAACTTTTGCTATCATGAGATGTATCTTCCCTCTCGCCCTGTTGCCACTCACATCGCACTGCTCCAGATGGATGTCAACTGGGACTGGGATTACAGTTTCACTGTTGAGGTGGAATCTATTGTCGAAGTAAGAAGGCCGTCAGATTTTGGAATTTTATCAATATTCGTATATTCCCCTAAAGACTCTCCAAGTGTTGGTCCGAAATTAACTCTTTTAACTGATACAAATAACTGTACGAGTCCGTACTTGTACCGGGGGAAGTTACAGCCACAGCCAATGTGACATTGTTCAACACATGCGGCATATGAAGGTCATAGCGAGCCAGACAAAGGTGTTTCGGTATAAATACATCGAACTTGTATTTTACGAACCGATACTTGCACTCGTCATCCTACATTAAAAAGAAAAGCCTTTGGTTTCATGCGATTGCAGAAATGTGACTAATCATCACCACCAATTACGATAATTACTTATCATTCACCATGGGGTTGAACCACTAATACGATACCCTCACGATCAGAGTCAATGCATTCATTAAATAAGGATATCATAAATCAGACCTTTGCGGACGTGTGCTGATTTAAACGTTGTCGGTAAGTCGGGAGTCCCCAATTCGAAGGTGTGATATCCACGGAGACAGTTTACTGCTTATCCTTAGCGACACCAGCAGGGAAAGAGCCCTGGGTGGTCTCCTTCTTGTCTTTGATGTCAGGAACGGGGTCAGAGGGGACAACTCCAGAAGGGAAGGAGCCGGAAGCGGTGGGGATTTTGTCACTCATTATGTGGTGGGGTTGTGTAATTAATTGTAACAATAGAAAGAATGCCACTCGGAGAGACCGGATATTTATATGAGTGCGCCGTTGGGCCCTGCAGCAGCAACCGAATCATTGAACTCTGTCAGCATGTGCGGTGCTGATGTAGATGGAAGTTCACGGAAAAGAGAGACGCCGTAAGATGACGTCATTAAGTGATATAGAGCTGCTGAATCTTTGGGTGTTCTATCGTATGTAGAAATATATAGAAGGGTAAATTCACAAGAACAAAAAGCCAACTCCAGAAAAAAGTAAAAATTTATGCCTTCGACCAGATTTGAACTGATGATCTCAGCATTACTAGTGCTGCGCCTTACCACTTGGCCACGAAGGCTGAAATTTCTTAAAAAACCCAAAATTTAGTCCCCTGCTATTATAAATCTGAAAAGACTCTTAATCTGTGAAATAAATTCTGTAAATGTTAGTAATATTGAATACTATAACTTATTATATCCTAAGTACCAATTTCAAGGCCACATGGCTACTGTGAGAAATTCTGTATGCTGTTTTGGGATTTTGATATGGGAAATATACCGTTGTTGTCAACTAAGCTTATAATATACTCAAATCAAGGTCAATATCTCTCCTAACCTCCCAATTACAAACTAAATCCTCAATTATCCACCACCGCCACCACAGTCGATTCTGATAAAGTTCAAGGTTCATGCAAGGTGCAAAAAATTTGGGATTGTAGGTAAAATAAATTTCAGCTCATTGGTGCTGCTCTTACATACACACACATTTTACGAAAATGAAACGAAAGCATTCCGAGGTGTCTGAGAAGACGAAATCAGAAAAACCGGAATACAAGTCGAACCTCAAAATGGAGGACGGCGCATTCCCTCGAGGAGGAGCTGGAGTGCTGTCCGCCATGGAGATTCGACAGACTGCTGATGAAGCTGCAAAGGACTTGTTTGAAGAGACACAGGCTGCTAAGAGTTCCAAGAAGAAGGGTGGAAAGAAGTCGAAGCGAGTTGTGACCAGTGACATTGTTACTATCCAATCGCTGTCGCTTGACAACATCTCTGTTGGTTCTGTTCTTCTTGGACGAATCGTCAATATCCAGTCTACCGATTGTGTAGTTTCGCTGCCCAACAACCTGCACGGATTTGTGTCTGCTGTACAGGTCAGTGAGGCTCTCAACGCCAAGATTGACGAGGGCGAGGAGTTCGATCTTACGGACTACGTCAGTGAGGGACAGTGGGTTCGAGCAGCTGTTGTGGACACTTCCGGCAAGCGTCTCGCCCTCAGTCTGCTGCCGAAGGACGTCAACAAGGACATTGCAGACACCGATATTGACACCAACATGGCACTGCAAGTTGAGGTCAAGTCGAAGGAGGACAAGGGATACGTCGTTGCTACGGGCATCAAGGGCAAGAAGGGATTCATCAAGAGCACCGACGTTGAACTTAACAAGGGACAGATCGTGTTGGCCAGTGTGGTCCGAATCAGTGGCCGAACCATCACTCTGGACACTGAGCATTCTGGCGAGGCTGTCCGGCAACTAGAGGACTTTTCCAGCGCTGTTGCTGGTACCCCTGTCACAATTGTCACCACCGACAAGCGAAATAACGGAGCTGTTGTGTCCGTCTTCGGTTCCGTTGACGCCACCATTGATCCTTTCCAGGGCTCTTTTGGTCTTGAGGAGAAGACCAGCTCTGTTGCTCGAGTTGTGGCTACTCTCGACCGTGGTGCTAGTGGAAAGCGAATGCTTCTTTCTGCTCTGCATCACGTGGTTAACCTCGAGGATGCTGAACCCCGAATTGGTGAGGCTTTCCTTCCTGGCCAGATTCTGGACGTCAAGGTTACTCACGTCGTTCAGCATGGACTGTTTGTTGATCTTGCCGAGAACATCCCCGGTTTCATTCACATCTCCAAGCTCGCTGACAAGAAGACCGACTCGACAGCTGACTATGAGGTTGGTCAGACTATCAAGGCTCGAATCATCGCCTTTGCCCCTCAGGACGAAATGTACGTTCTGTCTTGTGAGGAGTCTGTCATGGAGTCCAAGTACCTGGCTACCACTGACCTGTCTGCTGGTGACAAGATCGAGGGTACCGTGACCAAGCATCTCCCCAAGGGCGGTCTCATTGTGTCTCTCTCTTCTTTCATCTCCGCCGTTGTACCTGCTTCTCATCTCGTTGACACCAAGATGGCTAACCCTGAGCTCAAGTTCAAGATTGGATCCAAGGTCAAGGGCCGGGTTCTTGGTGTTGATGGCAATGGTTGCCGAATGACCATCAAGAAGTCTCTCTACAATCTGCCCAAGGACGACTTCATCTCTTACGCCTCTGAGATTGGCGACACTGGCTCTGGTACTATTGTCAATGTCAAGCCTGGAGGATGTGTCGTTGAGTTCTGGGATAACTCTCAAGCCTGGCTCCCTGCTGGAGAGATCTCTGAGGCTTTCATTGCCGACATTTCGAAGCACTGCCGAGTTGGCCAGACCGTCAAGATTCGTGTGCTGGACATTAACCCTGAGAAGCAGACCATGCAGGTTTCTTGCAAGCTCTCCAAGGTTGCTTCTGAGCACGTCTCTACTGCTTACGAGAACCTTTCTCCTGGCGACCTTGTTACTGGCAAGATCATCGACAAGCGAGGTGACTTCGTCATTGAGATGACTGTTGGTGACGTCGATCTCACTGGCATTGTTCCCCGAAACCTGCTTCCTCCTGTTCATAAGAAGCTGCGTGTCGGAGACAAACTTGAGTGTGTCGTCCTTGCCAAGCAGCCTTGGATGAACTCTATGACTCTCGGTGCCCACCCCGACATCATTAAGGGATACCACAACAAGTCTCTGATCAAGGAGACTCCTTCTGTCGGCCAGGCTGTCACTGGCTGGGTCCAGAACGTGAACCAGCACGGCGTCTTTGTCTCCTTTGCTGGTGTTGTTGGTCTTGCCCCCCAGGCCTCTCTCAGTGACTCCTACGAGAAGTTCCAGGTCGTCAAGGGTCGAGTGACTTCTGTCAACGGTGACAAGTTTGCTGTCTCTATTGGCAAGTCTCTCAACGGTCCTGCCGTCAACCCCGTTGACCCCAGCATTTCCACCATCGCTGACTACACTGAGGGTAAGAAGACCGAGGGTATCGTCACCGCTGTTCTTCCTTCCTTTGTCTCTGTCCGACTTGCTGACAACCAGAACGGTCGAATCTCTCTCTCTCAGCTCGAGACTCCTGTTGAGAAGGATGACAAGATTTCCGTGACCGTGCTTGGTCCCTCTTCTCAGGGTGATCAGATTGAGCTGGCTACCAACGATGTCCGTCTTGCTCTAAACGATATTGAGGAGGATAAGACTTACCCCGGTGTTGTCGTTCAGTCCACTGCCGACTCCATCTGGGTGGCTCTTTCTGCCTACATTGTCGGCCGTCTGGATCGAGCTGATCTCCAGGAGGACGACTTTGAGGATTCCGTTGGTGATCTTGTCGAGGTTGCTGTCTGTGGCGTCGAGGGTGAGAAGGTCAAGCTTCGAGGAGCTGAGTCTGAGGAGAAATCTGAAGGCTTCTCCGATGAGGCTCTCCCTGTCTCCAACGGTCTTGAGGGTGCCCAGGTAACTGCTCGTGTCAAGAGAATTGATGTTGACTCTGTCTTGTGCACCATCAACGTCAACGGTAAGTCCTCCTCTGCTGTCGCATCTCTTGTGGACGCTGTTGATGACTATTCTCTTAAGCTCAGCAACGTCTTTGATATTGGAGAGACTGTTCCCGCTGTCATCTGCTCTGCCAAGGAGCCTTACACTATTAGCATTCGAAAGAACCAGGGAGGTGTTGATCCTCTGCCTTCTCTGCCTATCAAGCGGGGAGATAAGGTCAAGGGTGTCATCACTAACATTGCTGCTGGTGTCTTTGTTGCAATCGGTCACGGTATCACTGCTCGAGTCAAGATCACCAACCTGTCGGACTCTTTCCTCATGGACTGGAAGAAGTACTTCAAGGTCGGTCAGATTGTCTCTGGTCGAGTCATGGGCTTTTCTGACAAGGGTCTTCCCGACTTGTCTCTCAAGCAGCGTCACATGACTGGCGACAAGCTCATCGAGGGTCCCCAAGATCTTGTTGTTGGTCAGAAGTACGACGGCTCTGTTCAGCGAACCACAGAATACGGTGTCTTTGTCAACATTGGAGATGCCACCGGTCTCTGTCATCGATCTGAGATTGCCGACACTCCTGTTGCTGATTGCTCTGAGCTCTTCAACACTGGTGACAAGGTCCGAGTTATTGTTCTTAAGATCGAGGGCAACAAGGTCTCTCTTGGAATGAAGGCTGCCTACTTCGAGGGTGACGAAGACGAGGACGATGAGGAAGACAGTGACGTCGACATGGAGGTGGAGGACGACGATGACGACGACGACGACGATGATGAGGATGAGGACGACAGTGAGGATGAGGACTCCGAGGATGACTCTGAGGATGACTCTGCACCTACCATTCGATCTGCCAAGGCCCAGAAGAAGACCAAGTCCGATGCCATGGATGTTGGCTTTGACTGGTCTGGTGATGTCTTCGGCAAGGAGGAGGAGCAGAATGGATCTGACGACGACTCCGACGACGAGTCTGATGAGGAGGACGATGCCCCCAAGTCCCGAAAGAAGCGAAAGACTCAGATCGCTGACATCACTGCTGATCTCTCTACAGCCACCCCTCAGTCTGTTGGTGACTACGAGCGTCTGCTTGTTGGTAACCCCAACTCATCTGTCCTGTGGATCTCCTACATGTCTTTTGTCATGCAGCTTTCTGAGCTCGAAAAGGCTCGGGAGATTGCCCAGCGTGCTCTGAAGACCATCTCCTACCGAGATGAGGATGAGAAGCTCAACGTCTGGCTTGCTCTTCTCAACTTGGAGAACACTTTCGGTACCCCCGAGTCCACCGATAAGACCTTCAAGGACGCTGCTCAGTACATGGACGCCGAGACCATCTACATGAAGATGGCTGACATCTATGCTGCCTCTGACAAGAACGATAAGGCGGACGAGGTCTACGCCAAGGCTGTCAAGAAGTTCTCCGGCTCCATGGAGGCTTGGATCAAGTACGCCACCTTCCTCTTCGACAACAACCAGGCTGATAAGGGCCGAGTTCTTCTCGACCGAGCCACCAAGGCTCTGCCTAAGCGAGACCATCTCCAGTGTGCCATCAAGTTTGCCCAGCTCGAGTACAAGTCTGGAGATGCCGAGCGAGGACGAACTCTCCTGGAGGGTCTTGTGTCTGTCTACCCCAAGCGAACCGATCTGTGGTCTCAGTTTGTCGACTTTGAGATCAAGTATGGCCAGGACAAGGCCAAGATCGAGGCTCTGTTTGAGCGAGTTGTTGCTCTGCCCAAGCTCTCTCTGAAGCAGGCCAAGTTCTTCTTCAAGAAGTGGTACCAGTATGAGGTTGAGTCTGATGACGACAAGGCTGCCGAGTATGTTAAGGCCAAGGCTGCTGATTATGTCACTCAGCGAACCAAGGAGGAGGATGACGATGAAGAGGAGGATGATGAGTAAAAATGGGAGGTTGGTTGACTTTGTGATAGTTTTGGTATTAATTAATTATGAATGGATAGAATTATATTACAACATGTATCGTAGATTGCGCTTGTATGTACACCATCTTTTGGTATGCTTTACTGTAGACTGACTTTAGACTGTATGATATGGATATCAGAGAGAGCCATATTTTGATGAGAATAAATGGAAAATAAATAAGAACCCTGAAGCATTAATATAAAGAAAACCAACGGAATTGTTCCCAAGATTTACAAGGGTTTTAAATACCGAACCATACTCAATTATTCAATTTTTTGCTTGAACCGCTCCCGCAAGATTTTCACAAACAAATTGCCATTTACTTTTACTTTATTCATTTTTAACCAAGGTAAAACAAAAAATTATTTTATCTATGAGAGAACTGGGGGTGTTAAAATTTAGGCTTAAATTATATGAATAACCTTTTTCTAGGTAAAATGAGTTGAACACATTTTGGACTCCCTGGAGGGGAAATTGAATTTTTTTTTTTTTTGATTCTAGGGAAATACGTGCTTTTTTGATTCTAGGGATTTTTTTTTTTTTTTTTGATTCTAGGGATTGCTTTTTTTTTTTTATTCTGAAGATACATTACAACTATATACCTGGCTTTTTTTTTTTTGATTCTAGCTTTTTTTGATTCTAGGGAAATACATTTAGCTAAATAAGGCCTATAACAAGCGCTGACTAATCTGATATTGTAATGTGGTGGCCACTTTTTTCTTAAATTTTAATCCCGCGCCGATGGTTTAGTGGTAAAATCCATCGTTGCCATCGATGGGCCCCCGGTTCGATTCCGGGTCGGCGCAGTTTGGTTACGGCCATATCCTGGTGAAAATACGGCTTCCCGTCCGATCAGCCATAGTCAAGCACCAGAGAGCCTAGTTAGTATTGTAGTGGGAGACCATACGAGAATCCTGGGTGCTGTAATCCTTTTTATTTTTTATTTCTTGAACAATTTACATATTGCAAGAGTACAAGTACTCGTGCTGGTACCTTCACCAGTCTATACTATTATAAGGCAGGTCGTAATGATGAACCTGTATGTAACTATGCACATCGTCTCTCAACCCTTATTTTTACTGGCTGTTTTAAAACAGAGTAACACAACTTGATAACCCTCAGTTAACCAGAGATACAAAGTGACACAATCAAGTGATACCATTCGCTATGTGGAGAAGCCTGGTGCTATTTCTCGCACTCATACATTGGGCACAAGCAGCATGGTGGATAACAGAAGATACCCGATGTGATCCCCTTCAGAAAGGATGGTTGCCATACACAGGTTGGCGATTCTTTCGATCATTCGACTATTCCTTTGGCCTGAGAGCACTTGCCTCGGGTGGCTTTCCCTTCAGCTCGAGACACTTCATCCGAATGACACATTGCAACATGGGCAAAGTAGACTACGAGGCTGGAGTGCCCTGTCAGCGGAGAGACGATTTCGTTTGGAACACGGACTACTGCATCTCGCCAACTACGTGTTTCCGGCCTGTTAGACGCAAGAAGTACGCCACTCGAGATATGGCCATCTACCTTCCATTTGCTACAGTGGTAGGGGGTCTGTTCATGTGCCCGAATTTTCGAGCTACAGGCATCAATTGCACCAATGAGAATGCTGTACCGATCAAACCATTGATTGCAGACTTTTCGGGCTATAAATGGACAGAATACCCTAGCTACACCAGCGTGGAACAGCAGGTCCCGTACCTCTACACCCCTGACATGCTGGATGTGCGCTTTCGAAGACCCTTCTCTAGTGAGGACTGGTCTGAATTTTTGGACGTGAATGAGGATTACGATTGGTCTGAAGATGACAGAACTGCCATCAACAAGGCTGTTACGGATTCCCTTAACTTGCTCCATGGCTACCTGGATGCTTCCGATGAGGTCATAGTTCAGGCTACTTCTTGGACTCACTGGAGCAACATGTTTGGGCAGTTGGAAGGAGCTACACGGAAACTCGTCTCCAAGACCCTTCGTTCGATGGCCGATAGAATCAGCATTGATGAGAAGAGAGTAAGATAATAGATGGAACATACAAATATTTCTAGCTTGTACGCCTGGGCACATCCCACATGCACTCCCTATGCTGTCCAAGTTCGAGTGGGATGGCAGGGCTGATCTTTCTTGGAGCTGAACCTAAACGTAACTGTTCTGTTCAATAAACGCGTGGCGATTAGCGATGACAACACCACACATTTAATGGACGAGAAGTATATTAGTATGAAATAAAAACCTCAAATCATTCCAGTAGATCAGGGACGTGTTTAGTTTTTAAATTGCGCGCCTCCTTCGCACCTGCTACTGCTGCCGACCTCCACTCTTTCATCAGATCAGCCCCTCACCCAACCTGCATGAGTCTAACTGGACTGGACATCACGTAACGGAGTGCATCCAACCAAGCACACCTCTTAACCCAACGACACCTCATGTTTGATCTGGTGACGCTGGATACACGGCTGGGGCCTTCAGAAGATGTCAAGAGACGCGAAGGTGTGGTCGCTAAGTCTGGACCCTCACGATGGCGGTCGCCCGAGTTCATCGCATACTACATCATCCATCTGATTGCCCTGCCCATCATGTTCAAGGGTGCTTACGACGCGTCCAACCCTCCCAACCCCAATTACGAGCTGATCAAGAAGGATCTGGAGCCCGGCTGGATGTTTGGACGTCAGGTAGACAACACGGACCATCAGTATTCTGGGTTCCGAGACAACTTGCCATACCTTGCAGCTGTCATCGTGGCACAGCAATTGCTCAAGAAGCTCTTCAAGCTATTCAGCAACGACACTAGGCTATTTGATGTCGGCTTTGCATTCATCTTTTTGATCGTGGCCCACGGTGTTTCCACTGTGAAGATCTTAGCCATCATTATCGCAAACTTCCTGATCGGAAGCAAGGTCAAAAACTCCAAGGCAGGAACAATTGCCACCTGGGTGTTTGGAATTGCCATCCTGTTTGCAAACGAAAAGGCTCTCGGATACCCCTTTACCACGTATTGCCCTCCTCTGGCATTCCTGGACGACTATGCTGGTCTCATGCCCAGATGGGATGTTACCTTCAACTTCAGCATGCTCCGAATGGTTTCCTTCAACGTGGACCGATACCGAGCAGTTGACGGAACTACCGAACAGTGGCCCTTGAAGTCGAATGGAGAAATCGATCTCTCGAAATCCAAGACAGAAGAAGGTGAGAAGAATACATCTCTTACCGCTTCCGATATCAGTGAACGATCCAGAATCGACATCAGCCACTCGCCATCTACTTACTCCATGTACAACTACCTTCTCTATATGCTGTATAGTCCTCTGTTTATGGCGGGTCCAATCATGACTTTCAACGACTTTATCTTCCAGCACAAGAAGGGTCCTCTGGCTTCTCTGTCTATCAAGCGAGTATCTCTTTATGCTTTGCGACTGTTGTTTTGCATTCTTGTCATGGAAACTCTGCTGCATTACTGTTATGTGGTTGCCGTGAGTCAGGAAAAGGCTTGGGATGGAGACTCCGCATTCCAAATCTCCATGATTGGCTTCTTCAACCTCAATATCATCTGGCTTAAGTTGCTTATTCCCTGGAGATTGTTCCGACTTTGGTCCATGGTTGATGGAATCGATCCCCCAGAGAATATGGTTCGATGCATGGACAACAACTTCTCTGCGCTGTCTTTCTGGAGAGCGTGGCACCGATCTTTCAACCGGTGGATCATTCGGTACGTGTATGGCCCTATTGGAGGTTCCTCGCGACCTGTGCTCAACTCCCTCATTGTCTTCTCGTTTGTGGCCATTTGGCACGATATCCAGCTGAGACTACTTGTCTGGGGCTGGATGGTGGTCTTCTTCATTATTCCCGAGTTGACAGCCACCTTTATCTTCAAACGACCTCAGTTCACGAGCAAATGGTGGTTCCGACACCTCTGTGCTGCCGGGGCTGCTCTCAACATTTGGATGATGATGATTGCTAACCTTGTGGGCTTCTGTGTGGGTCTCGACGGTATGGGAGACATGCTTAAGCAGATGTTCGGCACCAGAGACGGAATCATCTATTGCATTAGTGCCTCGTGTGCACTGTTCGTCGGCTCTCAGGTAATGTTCGAGGTGCGGGAGAGTGAGAAGCGGCGAGGAATCAACATTAGATGCTGATCCCGATAATTATGTAACACTTTTATATTACTATAACAAAAATCTATTATGCTAAACCTCTACCCATCCATCCATGCTATTCCTCCTTCTTGTACTGGCCAGGAGTGATGATCTTTCCCTTTTGTTGAAACATGCCTAGTTTCTTCTTTCTAGCATTATCCTCGAGTTGTTGAAAAAGCTTGCCGTTTCCGTTGAACTCAGCTCCCATCTTACCCTCGTATTTCACACCCCATCCGTTTTTAAGCATCTCCGCCGAAACATCCTTTCGGCCAGTGAGTTTCCACACCTTGGCACCTCCAACAATACGTCCATACTGATCTGGTGAGAAGAGCTTGACACGCACGTTCCGTCCCAGAATATAGCTTCGTAGCCACGCCAATGCTTCATCTCCAAAAGGCTGTCCTTCTCGGCCAAAATGGGGTCTCTCAGGGGCGTCTACTCCATACAGACGGATGTGTAGCGTCTCCTTACCAAGACCTCGTTTGTTTGTCTGAGGGTAGGGCCTCAACCAGCCCCAGCCAGCCAGTTTCCCACCTGGTGTGTGGTAGAAGTGAAAGTTGTCTCCGTCTCCCACGGACGTGACTCTGCCGAAGAGAGTCCGTCCCCTGTAAATGTTTTTTGGAACTTCCGAAGTACAGGTGTACCGTCGGAAATAGCGGCTGTAGACGTAGAAGGAGCTGAGGATGCCTCCCGTGAGAATAGAGGTGTAGAACACAACTCTCGCGCTATTGGAAGCTTTGTTAGAGTCCTCGGGCATTTTGGTTGGTGTGGTGTTTGGATCGTGATCTCGAGATGTTTGGATCAGGACTAGGGTTGGGTGGAGTGCATGAACGCTAAATGGAAGTGAGACCTTCAAACAAGAAGACTTGATGGACAAGTAATTACCGCTTAATAGTGTTTATTAGGTGACGAGAATACTTGTTGGTGAGTTCCTGTATAAATTATTGACATCGGTAGACTTGTCGTTATCGCTGATATATATATTTCTCCCATTATTGCCACGAGACACCCCCTCTCAACTGCATTTCGCTTAACTGCAGATCATCAGGGGATGTGTTTCTAAGCATGGAAGAACGCAAATTACAGTGTCAGGAGGTATGGTCACACGCTCATGGAGAGAGAGATAAATTTAACTAATTAACCGGCTCATGTCGCACTTATACTAGGTCAAAGTCGCTACAAAACTACTGCATTACTCTAGGTCAACGTAGCAGCCATCATTGCGTAATATCAGGGGTATGCATGGTGTCACATGTGGCATCACCATAGCAACCGATTATGTAATCAAATTTGAGGTTAGTTATATTGAGATGACAGTCTGTGGGCAGATGTGTTTAAAGAACAACTGTAGATATGATACCTCCAGTAAAACTAAGGAGTGCAAGGAATACTCGCACAAGGTGGTGAGCAGACCACAGGCTCAGCAGTTCTTTGACGTTCTGACCCTTAGCCGTCTCAAGGCGAACTGCGAACAGTTTGGTCAGAGTGGGCCACATAACGATTCTAGTGTAAGGCAAAATGGCAAACAAAGCAGCTGCCGAGTAAGCTAGCAGTCTGCTAGACGAAGGGTTGTACCATGCTCGGTCCTTGTGAGGCTGGTTGTAAGAGCCCTTGGGATGTCGTTCCAGATAGGCAGCTCCACCAAAAGAGGCCGTTCCCAAGATGGAAAGGATAGGAAATGCAACCTTCCCAACATTGTAAATCAAGTCGAACAGGTTGTATGCCTCGTTGGTAGGTAATTTCTTGAAGACAGGCCGGAGGTACAGCGTAGTCATGAGAGTACCACCAGCTGCGAGGCCTGAGAAGAAAATCCCGGACATTTTGAGAGCAACATCGGGATAGAGACAATGGGGACACTCTGGGTCGCTTTCAATGTGGACGTGTTCAGGCATTGTCGTGGAAGTGTGGTTGTAGCAAGGGGTTAGTGTGGCTGATAAGGAAGTGTGATGCCTTGTCATGCATGATAGCAACTCTGATGTTGGGTGGGGTAGAGAGGGTCATAAATGGTAGCACGGAATAGCAGTGGTACAGTATCATACAGAGATAGATTGAAGACCACATTGTGGGTTCTGCTCTTGTGGTATGGCCCCAAGGAGGAGCTTGTGAGGCACCATGACTTTCATGTTCAAGCAGAGTCATGCACCTCACCCTTTTTAATTATTGTTTCAACTGAATTGAGGTCCTTGCAACTAAAGTTAACAAATAAAAGTATCACAGAAAGTAGCACACTGATTCTACATTACAACTCATAAAATAATTAATATATTAATAAATAAGACACATTGTGTCGCATAAATAACCTCCCAAAAGTCTCTCTATCTAATAGTCTCCTCCTCAATGTCCTCCCCGTAAAAATCCTACTCCATCTTGTCTCTGAAGGCTGCCAGTAGTGGAGGGAAGCCCAAAGAAGCGGCCTTCTTATCCTCCATTCGAGAAGCAAGAGCACCAGCCACTCCTCCAGCCCTTGACTTGGCTGGAACGCTATACTGAGGCGGCTTGATAATCTGGGTGTCCCTGTCTCCTCCCAAAAGGTGGGACTTGAAAGAAACAGGCATCAAACCAGGGCTTCCTAAATGGCCCATAGTTGACGAGCTGTTGCTGGGTGCCTTGCCCCAGAAAGGTGGTGGTCGATGCTCGACATTAGCGAGGGTAGCAGGTGGTCTGGAAGGCTCCAGTTGCACAGAGCCCACTTCTCCAGTGATAGCCGCCAGTTGCTTCTCGAACTTGGGATCCACAAAAGTCTCATCCGGCACCTCCTCCTGTTTAAGGTCCACTCGGTCCTCAGGGTCAGTTTGCATAATGTACTCCAGTCGCTCCTCCATGGTCATGTCCTCCACCTTCTTTGTTGGCTTCGGGGGCTTAGGCTTAGGGGGAGGCATGATAGGCTCCATGACCGGGGAGAGAGGAAGGAAGGGCTGAGACGAAGATCCCAAGCTGTTGAGATTATGACACTCCTTGACAGGCTCGTGGATGTTGAAAATAGGCTTGTTAGCAGCCTCAAGTGCAACATCAGGAGGAGGAACATGGGTATGGTGATCCAGCTTGAAAGATAGAATCTTGCCTCCTCCAGCAGGATTGAGTCCAGGTCGAGGGGTACCACCGTTTCCACCATTGAGATTGACTGTCAACAAGCCAGCAATGCCCTCCAGAGAGCCATTCAGCACCCTTCCGCCCTCGTTGACCTTCGCAGTGACCTCCTGAAGCAGCTTCGGGTCCTTGATAAGAGACGAAATGGCATTGTTGAAGTTCTCCAAGGCATCGTTCTCACCCAGGGACTCCAACAATGTTCGCAAGTGCTCGGCGCCAGGCAGAAATTGCTCCTGCTGGCGATTTCGCTCCGCCATCTCCGATCGTGCCAGTCGCTTTCGACGTCGCTTGGTATATTCGACTTCGATCCACTCTGACTTCTCATCCGAGTCATCAGGTCCAAACTTGATGTTTGCCCGCTTGTGCACTCGGCATCGCAAATCGTTGTCCTTGTTCCGGTCCGAGTTGATAACTCGCCACTGCTTCTTTCGATTTCGGTTGGCCTCTCGAATCTCCTCTCGATGCTGCTCAGAAAAGCCCTGAGACTTTCGTCGAAGATTGAAGGGGTAGCCCTCGGCAGGCCCGAGACTGTCCAGAGCCGCCTGAATGGCCTCGATTGCATCAGGAGACACATCGTCGTCCTCCTCCATCTGAGTTTGAGAAATGACCTGCTTGGCAAGCAAAAATGCAGCCAAAATGGGATCTTCACCATCACCCTGTGCGGCAACAAGATTGTTGTTGTTGCTGTTGCTGTTGCTGTTGCGGAATCGCTTGGCAGCCCCGGAGGGCTCGATCATCGAATCAGCTGGTCGTTTCTGACGAAGAGTGTCCACGGCCATCTGTGAAGAGTCCCCCTTGCCAGCAGAGGTAGAGAGCTGATCCAGGAAGGACTGGTCTACGTTGACACCTGAAGAAATGAGCGTCTCGAGAAGCGCAGCAGACGACTCTTGGTCCAGTGACAGATTCTCTCCACTCTCCTCAGGCTCCAAACCATCAAACTTTGTGAAATCAATCTGGCCCTGATCAGGCAAAGGCCGGTGCTGAGGCTCTTCTGTTCCATCTTCGTTCATGGCCATCGCTAGGGCGTTCATCAAAATCTCGTTGATGGGCTCTTCCTCTGTCTGCTGCTGTGTTTGAGCAGTCTGAGACTGAGAGGCTGTGGAAGAGCTCGGCTGGAAGTGTGGATCAGGAGTAATCGCCATCTGCTGCTGCGACTGCTGAACGGACTGTTGTTGCTGCTGGCTCTGGGCAGACTGTGCGGGTCGCTCAATTTGAAACTGGTGCATCTGCTGCTTCAGCTGCTGCTCATGATCAGGCTGAGGAGACCGGGGACGTCTTTGAGTAAAAGTAGGTCTCGAGCGAGGCTGAGTTTGTCGCTGACGAGGTTGAAGTACCTGTTGTTGAGCTGGTTCTTCATCTTCGTAAACAGCACTCTCTTCTCCCTGTTGCAAGCCATGCAAGTGCTGCTGAAGCTGCTGCCAGGTGATGTCGCTGATACTCTCTTTCCGCTTGTTGATACTCTCACGTCGTTTTTCGTTCAGACTCTGAGTGATGAGCTTTTCAATGTCACCAAAGTCGAGATTGAAACCCTCAGTTGACTCGGAGACTCCAGCTGGCTCCTTGCCCTTGTCGCTTTCACCCTGGCCCATGAGTCCGGGGTCAATCAGGGATGTGTCGCCAGTGCCGCCCTGCAGAGATGGGTCAATATGCTCCTCAATAGGAGGCTGTGACTGTCTATGCTGCTGCTCCTGTCGTTTGTTGGCCGCAGCAACCTCAGACTCCAGAGTTCGTCGAAGTTCAGCCAAGTCGTCAGCAGAAGCATCAAACTGAAAGTCTTGGGGAAACGACTCCTGCTGTTGAGAACTTCCAGCCTCGTGCGAGGTCTCCTCTGGTCTCTCTTGACTCTGCTCTTCCTCACTGTGCTTCATCACAGCATCATTGACGGCTCCCAAAGCAGCTTCCAGAGTGGCTTCAATACCACCTGTCAGCTCTCCGAGGTCACCGAGGTCCTCAAGAGACTGTTGCTGGTGTTCTTCTTGGGGTTGCGACTCTGGTTGTGAATCCTGTGCTTGCTCTTGAGTTTTGGGCTCCTCTTGAGACTGTTCTTGCTGCTCTTGAAGTATTTGTGGCTGCTCCTCGGGAGCCTCCTGTTGATGCTGCTCCTCAGGTTGTTCGTCTACACCTTGCCCAGGATCCGTTTGAGATTCTACTGGCTTTTCCTGCTCCTGCCCCTCAGTGTGTTTGGTCTCCGTCTGGGTGTTGGAAGCAGAAATCGCGTCAGAAAGAGCACTGACAGCCAACGAAATGTCGTCTTCCGAAGGCTGTGCAACTGCTGACTCCTCTGTAGGTGGCGCCGGCTTCTCGGATGCCGATTCAGCTGGCTCAGGAACAGCAAACTGCTCGTGAGAAGTCTCGAACGGCTCAGAAGCGGCCTCCGGGGCAGGACTGATAGGTTTGTCGGTCTCAACAGCCTCCTGGGCCTGGTTCGCCGCATTCTCGGCGTCTTGTTGGCTCTGAGCATGTGCGTTGATGGCCTCTGTGAGTGCTGCTAACGCGTCCTGGTCAGGAACAGAGTCTTCAGACTCCTGTAGCTGTTCACCAATATCCTGTGGAAGACCCTTCAACGTCTCTGTCAGCTCGGCTAGTCCCTCCGGAAGAGAAAACATCTCAGAGTCATCGTCGTTGTTTTCCGACGCGTCAACGCGTTGCTCCAAAGGGTCCTGGACAGCATCCTGAACCTCCTCGACACGATCCTGAGACTGCTCCTTGACGGGTTCAGGTTCCTGAGTCTGAGGCTCCTCACGCGTTTCCTTTGCCTGTTCCTCCTGCTGTAGAAGCCCAGGTTCATCGTGCTCCACATTCCACAGCCCCTCCAGAGAGTCCCCTCCCATCAAGGTCTGGACATTTGCCAACAACCCTGAGAGATCAATCTCCTCCTGCTGCTCTCCTCCCTGACTCCCCTGCTGCTGCTGTTGCTCTTGTTGTTCTTGATGCTGTTGCTGTTCAGCTCCGTCTTGCTCATGTTGTAACGCGTCTGATGGGCCATTGTGGGACTCTTGAGCAGGTTCAACCTGGTTCCAGTCGTGTCCAAGCTCGTCGAAGGGCTCGAACTCGGCCGGCGGGTGGTCTTCCTGTCCCTCACCCCCCTCAACGGTCCCATCCATGGCCTGGATACTCTCCATCAGAGATTCCAGAGCTCGAAGCTCTACCTCACCTTCCTTGTCGGACATGGCTGCCACCAAAGGGGTCAAGTGCGGTCAAAGACTGGACTGGTAATAATCGATTAACTATAGGTGCAAACACGCTTGTTTCGTGACGCGAAGCTAGTTCGTGATTCGTAAATGTCGTGTCGCGCGTATGCACCGTTGGGTCTTGCTTGTCGATGGATTTGGAAAATTGTGACTGTTATTTTCGAGGTAAAACGTGAGCGAAGGAATTTTAATGATGCCCTAACCCCCAAACCTAAATTTGCCTTCTGTGGAGATGAGCTTCGAAAAAACCAAGAGCAGACAATGGCGAGATCAAATTGAGCGATACAGATGAATCATCGTCAGGCGACTTTCTTGGATGAGATGAGACTTATTGTTTAGACTCGGTTTTTAAAAATGTCTCAATTTGGTCGAGTTCAATGCGATATGGTCTCCTGTTGACAATGCAGGCTTTTTCGGATCAAGGCTTTTTGCAAGGGATGGTCCAATCACAAGCACGGAAAGCTGAGCATGGTATTACATGTGAGAGGGACGGGCCTATTGCCACGTATTATTGCTTTACCATGTGAATATGGACCATATATTCACAGCTTGTATCGTAGTATACCTTTAGTATGTGCCCCAACTTCTCCTGTGAGGGTGCCTACATTTGTGCTGTGTTGTATTATGGGCTGGTGCATGTGGCCAGCTTTGGACTGGTGGTGTTGCCACATAAGTGTGCAGTCTACCGATACCAATGGTAATAGGAGCCGGTGTACAAGTACCAGGTACTCGTACTAGCCACATGTTCAGGATACTGTGGCTTTCACATGTATTTATTATTCATTGTCTGTGTCGATGAGTGCTGTCAGGATGTGGAGAGTATTGATGGCAGGCTACGAACTGAAATAAGGAGATGATCCTGTAGTTCATTAGAGTGTGTTGGATAAACAGGTGAGCCATTCGCGATAGTATCGTGAGAGTGACTTACAGTAGACGCTTTTTCGTCGTGGCTTGGATTCCTCAACTCGAAATACACTGGAGTCTGCAAGCAGAACATTGCACGGTTCTACAGTATTACAAGTCCGGAAAAATAGTGTACTCGTAAGAGTTGAATAAAACATTGTGATGATATAGCAGTACTAGAAAATCATCGGAGTCCGGGTTGATTCTGATGGCCCTACAGTAGGCGTATATCTCCTTATTTTACTCATAAGAAGTCTCTAGTTTCCATCTGCATCCTCCCAGTTGCCAGCCCTTAATGATCAATTAACACTCTTGTATGATGATGATGAATTTATTGCCTCCTTGCGTTATATACAGATTTTACATGCCACCTCGACCCTTAAGGATCTCGGGGGCCTTATGAAGGTAGGGCATGATGCCGGCACATCGAGATCGTCGAACGGCCTTGGAAATCTTCTTGTGAGACTTCTTGTTCAGGTGGTGAGTGTGACTGCCGGAAATAAGACCAGAGTAGTTAACGTATTGCGACAGAGTCACTCGATCCTTCCACAGCTTGAGGGGGTCGAAGTTGGCCTCCTGGAACTGATCCACCTTGGTGACACCCTCAGTGTTACCCTGAGTCGCAGCCTTGACGGTCATGTTGAAGGGGGTGTAGATCTGACCAAGAGCAAACTTGGGGACCAGATTGCTGGCGATCTTGGGGATGTTCTCGGACTGAGCCTGATCTTTTCGGCCCTTGTTGAACTTGGCGTTGAGCATGAAGCTGGGTCGGTTTCGCTGTTGGCCCTGCTGGCCCTTCTGCTGCTGCTGGCCCTGCTGCTGCTGCTTTCCTCGGCCCATCACTCGCTTGGCGGCGGCACCGGCCGAAGCCTCTGTGGTGTAAGACCGAACCGATCGAATGGTTCTGAGCATTTTGATGTGTTGCTTGTAGGCGAGCAGTTCGTGATATTGGGAGAAGGTTGAAAGATTTTGGCTCTGCTTACTCAGCTGAATCCTGCGCATACCTAGGTAACTGAAGAACTAGTAATTCCAGAAATATAAGGGTTCATGGAATGAATGTGTCACGGATATGTGTTTGGGGTATGGCAAATTTAATAGAAATGGCAGCTGAACAGATAAAAATTGTGTGCGTAGAGCCAGTGCCACCTTTTGTTGCAGGTAGGGTAACCTTTTATTGAGAGCTGATTTTCGGTACTGGGCAGGCTACTCGTAAGTTGCAAAGATATACTACAAATACAAGTAGAAAGTGGAATTATAACTCACTACTTGTACAGATTATTATACAAGTGTACTGATTGCGCTCTGTTGTACTGATCTCCTTGAATACCTTTCTATCTCACCACAGCAAATTCACTTAGCATGCTTAAAGCGGACTTCACAAATTCTTGAGTTCTAATAATTTCTAATAATGAATCAATTTGATGGCGTTCTGTATTTGTTTTCAGTGAGCTCAATTCTATCGGACTCGCTTGCCTACAGATAGCTCTCCAACCATCTACGAGTAGTCCCTCAAGAGGTTTCTTGTTCAAGTCATCGATACCTCCAAACTCTGATTCTGGCCTGCATAGAGTTTGCGAACTCACGACTTCTGGCCTGATCACATGATACCCCACACAAAAACATGCCCGACCGTTGCGACTTTTGCACAAGCAGCTCCACCAAGGATAAAGAGCAGTGGACACAATGTGATGGTTGTGATGGCTGGGTGCACGACGTGTGTGTTAGAATAACAGACCCCTCATCTTACGCCAAGTACCACTGTCCAACATGCATCAAGACAAAGGGTCCATCGCTTTACAAACGCCAGTCCAAACGAAAGAAAATCGACATCGACTACGCTGCCATGCACTCTGGTAATGTAGACATGAGTCTACGGACCCGTCATGTTCACAGCTCGCGATTCATCGAAGCGGCTGAAAAAGCGAAAGAAACGGAACCTTTCAAACGGGTTTCAGGTAAAGAATTGACTTTGGAATGGGCCCAAAGTCCAGAGGGTCTCAACGAGCCAGTTATCATTCCTAAAGAGTTTAAAGATACTCTTGGAATGCATATCCCTGAGGACCTAACGGTCAGACAGGTTGCAGAGGCGGTGGGTACAGACTGCCCGGTAGAGGTCATCAATGTGGTGTCTCAGAATGGGTCTCCAGGCTGGAATATGGGCAAATGGACTGAGTACTACGAGGATATCGATGGTCGCGACACGATCCTCAACGTCATCTCACTCGAGATCAGTCAATCTGAATTAGGTAAGAGCATCGTTCGTCCTACCCTTGTTCGTGAACTAGACCTGGTAGACCAGGTATGGCCAACGGATACAGAAGCAGACAGAGAATCGAAACCTCAAGTGTCTCTGTACGCATTAATGAGCGTGGAGGACTCTTATACTGATTTTCATATCGACTTCGCAGGCTCCTCTGTGTTCTACCATGTTCTCAAAGGACAGAAATCCTTCATGTTTATTCGACCAACGGCACGAAACCTTGCTGGATACTCTCAGTGGTGTCTGTCGATAGACCAGAATGTTGTGTTTCTCCCTGATGTCATGGCTCCTGACACTGAGATATACACCGTTCACTTATCGCCAGGCGATACCATGTATATTCCCTCTGGCTGGATCCATGCTGTCCATTCCCCCCAGGACTCTCTAGTGGTTGGCGGGAACTTCATCACCCCCCTCAATACGAAGACACAAATTGACATCGCTGGCATCGAGGTCAGAACCAAAGTCCCCATGAAGTTCAGATACCCCCTATTTGCTGGTGTTATGTGGCACTACATTATCCAGCTTCTGGACAATCCTGGGCGTCTCGATACCATGTCTACCAAGGAGCGTGATGGCTTGAACTCTGTGGCTGAATATCTTTGTGGGTTCATCAAAACAATGTCTCATACGATGAAGGACCTTCAGTACCGGCGATTCGCTGCAAACTTCCCCACGAGAACTCGTCCGTTTCCTGGGAGGACTCTACTGGACTACTGTGCACTATTGGATTTCTACCCTAAAGGTGTTCAGGAAACTCTTGGTATTGATATCAGGAGGAAGAAGGGAGAGTCTAAAGAGGTTATCAGTACTGAGTCATCTATGACCAAGGAGAGGATTATCCAAGGTACGAAGGTGGAAATAAAGGAGGAGTCTGAGACTCAAAACTACTGATTCTAATCTTTCTGAATTACGGATTACGGTTATGTTGGATGAAAGTATTGAAGAGTTGAAACTATGGAATGTCCTGCATGTCCTTGTTGCTGGTCTGGGGGTGTGCTTACCAGTTGGGCTCACCGTATCCGGGGAGCCAGAACCATCGCCAGGCCTCAGGGTTGGCCTCACGCTTCTCCATGTCGACATCGGAGGGCATGGCGTCTCGCTTCCAGTTGGGCTCACCGTATCCGGGGAGCCAGAACCATCGCCAGGCCTCAGGGTTGGCCTCACGCTTCTCCATGTCGACATCGGAGGGCATGGCGTCTCGCTTCCAGTTGGGCTCGCCGTATCCGGGAAGCCAGAACCATCGCCAGGCCTCAGGGTTGGCCTCACGCTTCTCCATGTCGACATCGGAGGGCATGGCGTCTCGCTTCCAGTTGGGCTCACCGTATCCGGGAAGCCAGAACCATCGCCAGGCCTCAGGGTTGGCCTCACGCTTAGCAAGACCCTCCGAGCCAATGAGAGTGGTATCAACAATAAGGACAGATCGTGTGCCGTGGTCATCCTCGACAACGAAGATCTGCTCGTTTTCATTGATAAAGAGAACGTTTTGAAGAACACCCTTAGGGAGACCCTGAAGCTGCTTGGGGAGGTCATCAGTGTTGGGAGTAACAGGGACCTCACTTGAGGTAGGCTCCTGGGCAATAGGTGCGGCAATGGCAACAGCTGCCATGATAGAAAGAGCAATGGTAGAGAACTTCATTGGGAAAGTGTTGGTTAGTCAGGTAGACTGCTTGCTTGATTGGTAGGATGGTTGGTGTTGAGAAGCTGTTGACTTGATGGTGAATTCGAAGGATCTCGCGGGTGTTTATATATTCTTCAGGGCTCATTGTCTTCAGCGCTCGTCCGGTATGGTAGCGGCCTGTTTGTGCAATGGGGCCCTGGAACGCCAGTACCATAGTAGAATCTGCTTGCTTAACCTCTCTGAGGACAAAGGAATCTCTGGTGGTAAGTGCCATGATTTACCGAATTGGCAATTAATAGGAATGCATGAAAAAAATATCGTCTCATGATGTCTCATGATGGCGATATAACCTTTGAACCGCAACGTGATCAAAAATCATTGTAGCTCATAGGAACAGCCTCACCGACGCCGAATCTGATGTGTTTCTTCGCTGCAGTTTCATGTCATACACAATTGACTATGAAGATCAATCCGATCTCAAGAAAGATATCCATGAAGATAAATATAACATGGAACGTGGATTTCGCGACCTATGCCTCAATGCCATTTTCTTGTCAGATTTGTTAATATTGCCCTTCATTTGCTGTACGAGTACCTATAAAGTTATCACAACCCGGAATTTCCTATTTGGGCACTCAGACATCCACACGCGCATAATCCGACACCCCAACCTCAGATCTTGCGTATCAGCTGTACACTCGCCCTTGTGGTAGCACTGGCCTCGGAGCATAATTAACGAGATTGACTGGTGCCAGTAGTGCACATTGGCAATCCCAGGCGTTCAGGAAACACACTTGGCCATGGAGAGACTTGGTACAACCAATTGTCTCACAGTTTGATCTAATCACAAAAGTCGGTTTCAAATTGATCAATTGACTGACTATGAGGCTCGCTGCGGAGCTGATAATTAACCCAGACCATCCGGGACCATGTGCGGGGATTGGATGCGAAACTCTTTAACCTGTGCTCGGGTGTCATTAGTAGAGTTTAGAACACAAGGTACTGTATGTACCTGTACTTGTAGCACCTGTATGCACTGGAGTACATACAAGTACGAACATCATCTGGGTACAGTACAAGCACTTGTCCGTACTGTAGTTTTACCACAGCTCGTATTATATCTACAGTAATGAGTTTTCTCATACTTCAGGCAGTATCCTGAACTGATACCATTCAATGCGTGAGGCACGGGACCTACAGACCACCAGACACTCACTCTTGGAATAAATGGGACAGTTGAAAAGTGAAGGATTCCATTGAAGCACAAGCCCCTTTAAAAGTTACAAGTACAAGTACAAGTACGAGTACAACAAGTACAAGTACAAGTATTTATTTTATTGCCCTCCGCATATCAGGTTCTGATTCAGGTGACATAACAAGCGTGGTCGTTGATGCTGCTTCCAATTCTCCTTGAGACTGGATAAATGCAGACAATCAGGCTACTTGTACAAGTAAAATTCCAACAATCCGATTTTTTTTACAATTGGGGCTCAAAAATGTACAAATTTATACTTGTATCGTATTGTACCAAATCAAAAAATCCATCTTGTTAAATAAGGTTTCGATTTTTTTTTTTTTTATTCTGAAGATACATTACAACTATATACCTGGCAAGCCAGGCTATTGGCATCCAATGAATCTTGCAAATCGTAATCGGTCTCGGTGCTCGCTTCGTCATAACAAGGGTGTCCAATTCTTGATACTCGATCTCGCGCTCCAATCTCGGTCTCGGTTTGTATGATCATGACTAGGAAATCCAATCAATCCAAAAACATAAGTAAAACATAAAGATATTTTTTTTTTTTTTTTTTTTTATTCTGAAGATATTTTTTTTTTTTTTTTTTTATTCTGAAGATACATTACAACTATATACCTGGCAAGCCAGGCTATTGGCATCCAATGAATCTTTCAAATCGTAATCGGTCTCGGTGCTCGCTTCGTCATAACAAGGGTCGCCAATTCTTGATACTCGATCTCGCGCTCCAATCTCGGTCTCGGTTTGTATGATCATGACTAGGAAATCCAATCAATCCAAAAACATAGGTAAAACATAAAAAGAAAAACAAGCAAAAATAAATAGTAAAAGGGAAAATAAATAGTAAAAGAGAAAAGCATCAAAAGCAGAAATAGCAAATGATGGGAAACGAATTCAAGTCGGGGGACTCATCCGCAGGGTGTCGTTTGACTTTTTTTTTTTTTTTTTTTTTTTTTTTTTAATTTATCATATTGTGTGCTTTATTGGGCAATCTTTGGTAACAGTGCACTTAGTGCCTGAAATCCTTCCATTTTTTTTTTTTTTTTTTAATCAATCATAATATCATCATATTCCTCCATCGGGTTCTCTCTCGGTTGTGTTTAACGTAAGCACGGCTCACGGGTACTCCTGGCGTACCAGCCAATTCCTCCAAAATTCCTCCAAGTTCTCAATCAAAATTCCTCCAGACTTTGCTCTTATGCAGCAGCTCGCTCCCTTACCTCCTTGGCCCAAAGGTCATATCGGTAGGCAGAAGTGACTCGGGTGAATAAGTGGGCGTGGTCTCGTTGAACCTCTGGGTCAGTACCCACGAGGCCAGTGCGGCGCATGGTGCGCTCGAACTGCCATAAAGCATGTGCTAGCTCTCGAATGTAGTTGAGAGGGCCTTCCTTGTCCTCCAATAAGATCCAGTCCGCCATTCTAGCTGGAAGGGGGACTTCAATCATGTTGCAGATCGCATGGGAGACAGGACAGTTGACGAAGAGATGTTCATGGAGGTAGCTTTTCTCTTTGTAGAGACGGCAAGAGCTACATCCAATGTCTTTGTAGGCGTAGTGGTCGGTCTTGGGGTACCACCGAGTGAAAGGGAGACGGCTGAGTCGAAGCATATGCAGCGTAGCTGCGCTCTTGGCGTCTCGTCGGTAGTGCTTGCCCAAGAAATCGTTTGCTTTGAGCCACTTTTTATCATCCGGATCGATCTCGGGGGGCAGAATCTCCCGCCAGTGGTCATTTTTCATGACTGTAAACTCCTTGCGCCAGCTGTTCTGTGCCTCTGCCTCCTCGACATCAAGCTGGGACATGAGGAACGCCTCCTGGTGCTGACTCATGATCGCGACTGGATTCGCTCGGCGTTGGCCATCGAACATTCCAACTGTCTCTCGCATTTCTTTCCATTTGTCATGGCCAACCATAACAAAGGGCGGCTCCTTCAGCCCAGCAACGCGAGACAACGCAATAAGCTCTCGAAGACAGCCGTTCATGGATTTCGACAGGAAGTGGTGCCAGTGCCAGTTGTCCCCTCCAAACCAGATGAGTTTGTTCATTCTCGTGGCGGGGTGGAGTTCCTTATCCACCGGTTCGCTCGCAAACAGAAACAAAGCGTTCTGTCGAGCTGGGGAGTCGCCATAGAAGAACCTCCACGCTCTAGTGGCACGTAGGCTAGATATTTTTTTTTTGATTCTAGGGAAATACATTTAGCTAAATAAGGCCTATAACAATGTTAAACCCGCACGTCGGATTCGGATTCGGATTTGCAAAAAAGCTGTAAAGACGTAACAAGCGATTTTCGAGTTCGCTGTTCCTCTTGTCCTCGTCGTGACCGGATAAATATCAACAATCAAACAAAGCAAATAAACTGGGGTGTCGTGTCACGCAAACCACTCTGGGCAGCTGATTAACGAAGAAACTGGAAGCTGGGTACCATGATATCAGGGTAGGATAAATAGTGTAAACATGGGATGGGTGGTCATGAAGACGGTGATGTTTGTGATACAGAAAGCCATGTGGGCTGGGTTCTGTGAAATTGTGAAAATGTGGAAATGTGGGGTCTGTGAGACTTGTAGTCGGTTCGACGGATGCCTGGTGAAGTGTGCGCTTGGTGTTCTGGGAGATGATGTGACTTGTGTTCTGATGATTCGGATGACAAAAAGTCGGGTCCTTTTGGATAAGACCGGGTGAACGGGGGGGGATAGTCAAGAACTGGAAGTGAGGTCGCGGGGCAATGTGGTCGGTTTAGACGTGGTAGATGTGAAGTCAGTAGACGTGGTAGATGTGAAATCAGATAACTTGTTATCATTGCAATGGTGTTAATGAAAAAACGAAGTATGTAGTGATTCAGATGAAATAGAGCTCTAGTGATAAGTGAGATCTGTGGGAATCCAGATAAAGTAGGAATCGGGATGTTGGGATGCTGAACTTGTGGTGGTTCTGCAGATGATAGTGAGGAGGTTTGAAACGTGGTTTTGCAAATCGGGTGTGTCCTAGGAGACATGAAGTCACGGACAAAGTCAATGGGGCCAAGGCTAAATAAGTAAGTAAAATAAATCATTCATGAAAGATCCACAGGCTGGAGTGCCTAGCGGGCGGGGGGCCCGGTGAAAAAGCGGGGGGGAGTCCAAAAGAGATCGACCGGGGGGGTCGAGTGAAAGAGGACCAGCGGGCCGGAGGGGCCGACTGGAAGAAGAGAGAGAAGAGAGAGGAAAAGGGAAAGAAGTCCAGGCCAGGGGTAGGCAGATTGACATCAGAGGAATGAGTCAATGTAGGGATTTTTTTTTTTTTTGATTTTTTTTTTTTTTTTTTGATTTTTTATTTTTTTGATTTTGATTTTTTTTTTTTTTTTTGATTTTTTTTTTTTTTTTTTTTTTTTTTTTTGCATACATTCATAATCATTCCTCCTTAGCTTCTACACACCAATTGACGGGTGTGTGGGCTATCTGCCTAATCCTCCAGCCATTCCACTTCCACCGCCTCAGCCCGCTTCCGTCGTGCTGTGGACAACCTCATATCTTCCTCTATTGCCTCATGAACTCGTGCGAAAAGGTAAGTGTGGTTCCGTTGTACGTTGGGGCATCTGCCATCCAGGCCTTTCTTTCGCATGGTTCGCTCGAACTGCCAAATGGCGTGAGCAGCCTCTCGAACAGCATTCTGGTAGCCACTCTGTGCTTCAGCCAGAACCCAGTCAGCCATGGCATTTACCCTCGGCGACCCTGCCATCTCACACATGGCCTTCATCGCCGGGCAATCCACAAAGATGTGCTTATGTAGATTGTCCTTGGCGGTGTACTCTCGGCACATACCGCAGCCAGGGGCCCGGTAGGCGAAGGGTTTCGCCTGTTTAGGGTGTCGGACTACACTCAGTCGACAGAGCCTCAACATGTGAAGAGTTTGTGCACTCGGGGTGTGGCGTCGATAGTGCTTGCCTAGGTAGGTGTTGGCCTCAATCCATTTTTCGTTGTTAGGGTCCACTGTGGGTGGTAGGATCTCTTTCCACCGGGCGTTTTTCATGACCGTGAAATGATTCCTCCACTCGTTGCTGGCTTCGCGGGGTGTAAGGGGGACTTGCTTCAGAAGGTAGCTGATCTGATACTCAGTCATGTGTCCTACAGGGCGCTCTAGTCGCTGTCTGTAGAAGAAACGACATTTTTTTTTTTTTTTATTCTGAAGATACATTACAACTATATACCTGGCAAGCCAGGCTATTGGCATCCAATGAATCTTGCAAATCGTAATCGGTCTCAGTGCTCGCTTCGTCATAACAAGACACCACGTGATCATATAGTCTGATAGCATACGACATTTTTTTGAATTTTTCAAGATCCGCAATAGTTTAGTGGCTAGAATTTCCGCCTGTCAGGTTTACACCAGCACGCGGGGGACCGGAGTTCAATTCTCCGTTGCGGAGATTTGGTTACGGCCATATCCTGGTGAAAATACGGCTTCCCGTCCGATCAGCCATAGTCAAGCACCAGAGAGCCTAGTTAGTATTGTAGTGGGAGACCATACGAGAATCCTGGGTGCTGTAATTTTTTTTTTGCTTGATACGAGTACGAGTACGAGTACGCGTACAAGTAGACTTATTTCTGTATGAGTGATGCAATGGGGGCGGAAATACGAACCAGGCACAGATAGTTTTCTCCACCTCGTACAAAAACTTACATTTACAACACAGATACAAGTGGTTACGACACCAATGGATCAAAAGTCCATCATACTCCATGTTATTTTCTATGTGATTCCAAAGTATTTGTTTCGTACTAAACAAGTCTAGATCTCGAGGGGAAGATCCTCATGCTTGAAAGGCTTGTCTCCACCAGCTCCAAGGTAGGAGGCAGCGACCTGGCCGTTACCCTTGAGAATGTACTGGTAGTTGACCAGACCCTCAAGGCCGACGGGACCTCGGGCATGGATCTTGTTGGTAGAAACACCAACCTCAGTACCGAATCCGTATCGGAATCCGTCAGCGAATCGGGTAGAGGCGTTCCAGTAGACACCAGCAGAGTCGATACCCTTGAGGAATTTACCTGCAGTGTTCTCGTCGTCAGTGATGATACAGTCGGTATGTGACGATCCGTGAGAGTTGATGTGAGCCATAGCATCCTCGACGGTAGGCACGGACTTTGCAGCGATGATGTGGGCCAAAAACTCAGTCTTGAAGTCCTCCTCAGTGGCGGGCTTGCAGTGGGACTTAAGGTCAGCAGGGAGAGCCTCAATGAGTTCAGGGGTTGCTCGGATCTCGACGTTGGCGTCCACGAGGGCAGAGGCAACTGTGGGCCACTTGTCGGAGATGACCTTCTCATTGATCAGCAGGGTCTCAACGGAGTTGCAACCGGCAGGGTAGTTAGTCTTGGCGTCAACAACAATGTCAGCTGCCATCTTGGCGCTGGCGTCCTGGTCGACATAGATGGCACAGATGCCGTCGGCGTGGCCCATGACGGGGATCTTGGTGTTGTCCTTGATGTGCTTGACGAGCTCGTTGGAGCCTCGGGGGATGACCAGGTCAATGTACTGATCCTGAGACAGGAGCGAAGAAACCTCGTCTCGGGTAGCAATGAGCTGGATGGCTCCGGGGGGAACCTTAGACTTCTCGAGAGCCTTGGTGACTGCCTTGGCGATGGCGGTGAAGGAGTGAAGGGACTCCTTTCCTCCCTTCAGAATGGCAGCGTTGCCGGACTTGATAGCGAGTGCGGTAATGTTGGCAATGACCTCAGGTCGGGCTTCGAAGATGACGAGGAGGACTCCAACGGGGCAGGTGAGTCTGTACAGCTCGAGGTTGTCGTCAAGCTTTCGGGCAAGAGTCACCTTTCCAACAGGATCGTCCAGAGAGGCCACATCGAGAATGCCCTGGAGCATGGAGTCGTACTTGTCACCAGTGGACAGATCAAGTCTTTTGATGAGGGAAGGAGACAAGTTAGCAGACTTGGCGGCATCGAGATCCTTAACATTGGCAGCAATTACCTCGTCCTTGGCCTCTCGAAGAGCGTCATGGACCATCTTGAGGGTGGCAGTTCGGTCATCGTTGGACACAGTTTTCAGCACTGTGGCGGCGAGGTGTGCTTTCTGTGCAATTTCCATTTTTTCTTGACTTTTGTATGATCCCAAGATGTGGTGACAATGTAAGGTGGTGTGAAGATTGGAATGGGCATAGTGTGTGGAGAGATTGGTCACACTTGCTACCAATTATGCTTTGGGTTAGGGTGGGTTAGCAAAAGATGGAGGGCTTCAGGGGGTTTGGGGCTTACATATGGAGCTTTGGGGCCCATACTGGTCGGTCAAGTGATGTTATGGCCCAACTGATATTGTTTTTGGAGTGGAATTATCAACTTTTTCAAGTCCATGACGTCACCATGTGCGGCAATCGAATCGGTTAACCTCTAGCAGCAGCATCTTAGAGGCACCCAAACTTTAGCTGGATGCAAGGTTCGACACGAGGGAAAAGGATGGATGTGGGCGATATATCATCAATTTTTGTTTAAACTGAAATTGCGTGTGTGGTTGATATTTCTAGGGCAGATTCACCTCCCTTCAAAGCTCGTAGATTTGCCATCCTTGAGAAACACTCCCAGGAATACCCTTTTTGCCCACACTCAGGAACATCCTCGGCTTAAGTAGTAGGAGGTTAATTCTTTCAAATTCATGGTTTGTGCAGGGTCTTAGAATACAGCCCACATGAGCCATCAATCAATGCTACAACACACTTGTCATGGGATGAGTAATATTACTGAATAAATATGTGTTGTGACTTTTTCCTTCTAGTCTTGCTCCCTAGCCCTTGCCCTTGCCTCTTCAAATGCCTTCATTCGTGCCTTGGCAGCCTCTGCAACCTCGTCTCGGATCTTCAACTCTTCTCGAATTTTCCTCACAATCTCCTCAGGTACAATCTTGCAGTTGGCGTTGTAGGAAGTAAATGGAAGGTTCCAACTTCCAGTGTTTACAAGCGCGGGAGTTGGGTTTGTTGGAACAGATCTGTTCTTCTTGTGGCTGACTTTCGGGGAGGCGCCTGCCCCCGCCTTCGTAGTTCCGCATCCGTCTATGTTGGATTTGGGGGTTCTGATGACAGACATGGTTGAAGCACCACGGTGAGATCCAACTGGCGTTGTCGTGAGCCCATCAAGTGTGAGACCCTCAAGAGACTCAGTCCCTTCGTCATCAGAATCTTCGCTCTTGAGATAGACAGATCGCTTGGTCTTGATTTTGCGACCGTCGCTGACCCGCTGGCACAACAGGCTTCTCATCTCAGAAGGCAAGCTGTAGAATCCCGAGTCTGAAAATACAAGTAGAGGGTCGGCTTTGACGTAATTCACAATGTAGTTTTGAACACGGGCCGATGAAGCTTTGGAGGCTCGCTCCCAGATGAGAATGGCTTCAGACCCACTCTTGATGTTCCATCCAACCAGGATATCCTCGAGACGCGTAAACAGGTCGTGCTTCATAGACTCCGCAGCCATCATAAGCATTCCTGTATACACGTCTAAGGTGTCGTACGCAGGGACGACGCTTCTGTAGATCCAAGATAAGAAGCCATGAACCCAGGTCTTGGGATAGTCCACCTGAGCGTAGAACCCATTATAGGTTGACTGGAGTCTGAAGCTGACCCACTGCCATTTCTCGTTGATGGTTCTAGACGAAGTGTGAACATCACCATCGGTGCACAACAGTCTTGTGTCATTCATCGGCGATTCGGTGTGCTGAGTATGGAGTACTTCTGGTGTGTATGATTGTGTGTGAGGTATCTTGTTATTTCTCCATCTCTCACACCTTCTGGTGTGTCTATATATGTCCCCGTTTAATTTCCTCCATCATACAGCAGTGCTTTGGGGCAACTCGACCTCTCAGTAAACCGACCATGGGGCTGCCCTCATGTGGGGCACAATGCATAATCACCTTTGGGGCACACATCCCTTATTAGGACCCAAACAGGACAACTCGGGGCAGCGCAGTGTACTCGAGTGCTTTGTTTGCATTCCCGTTTCACTTCACGTGAGCCTCAGTCGGAGATTCACAACAGCGTATGCCACGCAGACTCATAATGGCGGCCCAGCCAGGGTCGTTGTTGTGCATAACTGTTCCTACAAAAGGAGCGTATATAGGCAAATAGACTCGGCTCTTATGGCACGTACGAGGTGAGGAGTGATAATACTAGACACCATAGATGTAGGGATGAAACCTACAGTAGGGTGAGGCCGGGGTGTCTTCTCTGAAGTGACGTCAATTCCACACCGTTGAAAAGCTCACATGACACCATAAATAAATGTCTTGCTGCTGGTTGAAAACACCACACCCTGAATGATGTCCCGTTGACTAGCACACAACTCTAATCAAACTGTCCGTGAGAACAAGGAGAGATAATGGAGTGCTGAAATGATGTATGGACCACCCCCAGTCGTTTATACGCCCACGTGTTTTGGGACACCCGACTCGGCGGCGATTCGGTAATTGAGCATTATACTCGGAGCTGTCCACTCATGGCAACAGTGCAGCAGTATTCAAAACTCCTCCACACTATGATCCTGGTAGGCCGAACTTAACCATATAAAGGCGCAACTCACCACGCCGCTTGTTTTAGGCCATTCCATACTGCGCCCCGCGGATGTGGAAAACTCTGTAAAGTGGCAAAATGGGGTGCAAAACTGGCATTCGATGATATTTTGATTTCAAGCACAGGGCATGAGATTACTTATATAAATAGACAACCCCCCTTAGTGTTTCATTTCCTGTATGCTCTTCATATTAAAATACCTTCCGTCTGGCACAAGGCCTTCTTAACGGCATGGCTACTTACACTCCAAAGGCCCTAACCCTGTGACAAACATGGGCGTTATCTCATGCATGGGCACTTTGACCATCACTCATGAGTTTCTCGAGCAGCCGAGTCGAGGTCAAACGTGAGTATGAATGGAGATAACCACTACAGCATCTGAATCGCTGCCTAACACCAAGTTGCCTCAACTAACTAAGTCGACGACCCTAAACGCTACTATTCACATGGAGACACTATTTCAGGTACAGCAGTGGTCAAGTTAAACCAAGATGAGACCATCAAAGAGATTGTGGCCAAGCTTGAGGGTGTCGCTCGAATTGTAGTTCCCGCTGGATCCATCAATGCTGAGGGACGTGCCAAGAAGAAGGACAAGGACAAGGATAAGGAAGCTACCGTCACCTTTCTACACATTCAGCAGGTCATCTTCCCGGACCCCAAGATGTCGAAAGTCACATCTGGAAAACTGACTCTTGGAGCAGGTACATACGAGTACAAGTTCCGGTTCAAGATCCCAGAAGATAATCCTGATCAGGCCCGAGGAGCTAGACTGCTTAAGGGCAAGAGTGTCAGTCGATTCATCGACGATATCGATCATGGGCACGCATTCTGCAATAGACTACCCCCCAGTATGGCTCCCACAGCTGGAAAGGCAGCCAGTATCGATTACTTTATCAAGGTGACTGTCCAGCGTCCCTCAGTGTTCAAGATTAACCTGAGAAACCACGATGCCTTTCTGTTCCTTCCCTTGGATCCTCGGCCCTTAAACAGTGCTGATATGTCACGGACTTCGTTCATTCGGCGAGACCACAACCTTACCCTTGCCGGTTTCAGACCTGATGACAACAGAGGTTTCCTCAAAAAGATGTTTGGATCTGGAGGTGGCAGTGATATTCCTCACTGGCACTTCTTCCTTGAGCTACAAATGTCTTGTCCAGTAATTGCCAAGGCCGCTCCTTTTCTTCCATTCAAGTTTCTTGTCGTTTTTGACGAACCACCGCCTCAACAGCGCCTATTTCTCAAGGGCCTGACTATTGTTCTGGTTACCACGTGCCAAGTTGCAATTGAGGAGTATGAACACACTTTCTTCAATGAGGAGGTGATCTTCAATGCCACAAACTTGCCCTATACTGTACCACTCAATAATGCTACTCCTGTTCCAGGACAGCCACGCCTCAAGGCTGCTTTGATTGATCCTAACATCTACAAGGACGCTCGAATTCCTGCACATGTTTCACCCACATTCACCACACAGAACATTGCAAAGGCTTATGAAATAAAGGTTTCCGCAGCCTTCTGCTTCAACGACGGCCCTGTTGAGGTCATTGAGCTGCGCAAGCCGCAAGACATTTGGTCAGGCATCAGTGCTGGATCGCGCAACTACAAGGGACGGCAGCCCACATCGCCTAATCCGGCTGCAATCTCTGGTCCTCCTCCTGGTTACCCTCCGGAGAAGAATGGAGGCCCTCCTTCAGGCTATCCTCCAGAGAAGAGTCCACGACCAACCGGCCCTCCCACAGGATACCCTCCGGAGAAGATGCCACCGCCCAAACCTAACCGACCACAGCCTGCATCCGATCCTTTGGGTGAGAAGAGACGCCAGGAGCAGCATTACGCCGACATGGAGGAGCGAGAATACCAGCAGAGCTTGCAGGCCGCTCTTGAAGAGAGCGCAGCAATGGCCCAGGCACAGGGGCTTAGTGTTCCCAGTTCCTCTTTCTCCGCTGGATCTTCTGATGGCCCTTCATCTTCTGGCAGACCTTCTTCAAGTACTTCTTCGTTCACTGGCTCTGCTCCGGCCCCTGGTGGCCCTGGGGGTTACGCTTCACATACCCCTCGACCTGCTGGATACTCGGGTTCAACAACTACCTCTACCAGTACGGGTGGTCCTTCTTCAAGTCTTGCTGTGCCGCCGCATCACACTGGGTCTACAACCACCAGTACAGGTACTTCCATGGGAACCACCGTTCACACCACTGGATCAACCATGAACACCTACTCCACTGAGGCTACCATGGTAGATCCTATTCCTCAGGAGGGCGAGGGCCTGCCCAGTTACGACGAGATCTGGAGAGAGGGCAGATAGTACATATCGATTTTTAATTAATTAGAATATCAGCATAAGCATGTATTGCATTTGCACAAGGAATTGAATGTACAGTAATCGGTTCATCGTATTGGGACAATAAAGTCATCGGGCGTGCATAAACCCAATTGTGTGTAACTGTTCTGCACCATATAACCTACGCCAAAGTAGAGTGGTAATTACCGTACTGCCAAGTGAAAAGTGACGCCGAAGAATGCTAATTTTGGGATAAGGGTTTTAAGCTGAGTATCTCACGTAGAACCAAGACAGATAGAAATAGAACAGTCTAAGGGTATATCAAGGACATAGCTCAGCCTAACTACAGAAAGCCATAATAAGTCAGTCTCTAAGGGTTAGGGCTCGCTGAAATATGTGTGTTCGAGACAGGCTACTGATAGTGACCACTAAGAACTTCGATACATAGATTCGTGTCTCTATCCTTAGCTGGGTCTGGAGTGGGCCGTTAACGTCAATAGTCGATTGTCTAGCTTATTACCTGCATCAGCCGATACAGTAGCTCAGGAAGGGATACGCTACATGCCTGTGGTGTGCTTGGGCACGACGAGGCTGGCTAGAGAGGCTACGCACTTGATAAGTGGTGCATCCTCCCGCCACGTTATCGCCAATTGTAATTAACACCAGTTGCGATCAGCCATCGAAGTATGAGCAAATTTCAGTCCGACTTGCTGTCCGCCTGTTCCTATCTCTCTCTCTCTCTCTCTCTTTCTGTTGGCCCATATGCGCAGTGGAGAAGATTCGTGAAATGCTAAGTGGGGAAAACAACTCTTTCTTCGGGAGTGACCCACGGAGTTTGCTACGGGAGTTTTGTATTCCTATCGCAGAAAGCAGCCCACCCTATTAACCAAGGTTCGAGTGTTATAGCACACGATTTAGACTTGGGTGTCAATAAAGGCAGGTATTTGACAATGAAAAATAACCCAATGAGCTTACATAACGCGGATATGGGAAGACATATACGGATGGCAGGTGTCCGAGTAGGATCTCTATTATGCTTGGGTATCGCACTCCGAGCGGCTCAAAAATTATCGCTCTTCCGCGGCATTATATAGTCATATCTCCTACGTCACATCCGAACTTCCCGACCCACATGCCAGTGCGTGTGTGATGTTGGTGGCCCTGACGGGGGAAGACTCCGAACCATGAATATGGAGAACGTGCAATAATGGGTAACATAACCCATTTTCATGTTTAACCAATCGATTAGACGCCTTTGGAATCTTTCGATTTCCAAATCGGATAATTCTGCCACAAGTAGCCCCACTTCTCGCTCTGTAACGTAAGTCGCCCACTTTGTCAAGGATGAGAAATACATTGAATAATACACAGCGAGTTGGTTTGATGTGAACCGCCACCGTTATTGCCTCTGAAACAGCATAAAATATCTCAGCTTTCCGCATCGTGACGTCCTTGCCTTGCCGCTTCTATCAACAGAGTTTTTCTGACCAGTGAAGTTTCCATCTTACTACCCACCAGTCACGCCAGAGAGAGAAGAAAGTGAGTATTTGCCGGTTCGTAGGGACCGCGGGAAAGCTGGAAATCACCAGAGATCAATCATCACATGGCTTTGAGGCGCTCGATTGGCCCAGGGCGATCCACACCAGCATGAAGAGAATCCCCTTGGAAGGGGATGGACAACCGGAACATGTCAGGAAGAAAAGCAAGGCGAAACCAGCCACCAATGATTGGGGGAAAGTCACGGACGAAACCGAACTACGACACAGACACGACTTGATTCACCCACTCGTATATGAGTCACCATCATCACCATCGGGATGGGCTGAGCGTATGTGCAACCTCTACGACTACGGATGCAATACTCTGTCCCGTCAAGAAGGAGCGACTTAAGCCGGATTAAGAGGTCGTCCTGCCTGGAGCCTTCTTGGGTTTGTCCATCCATCATCGAACGGTTTTTGCCATCTACAACTCTTGTGTCTTGTGTTCGTCCGTGGGAACTATCTTTTCTCTTTCCCTCAAATTATCACGATCACCCTAAATGGTTGATGACACCTGATCTATATGGTTCTAAGCATGGGGCATCGGTGTTACTGTGTTCGGCAACAAGCGTATCCTGGACCTTCTGAGGGAGCCTCCTGTTCTAGAAAGTCTGCCAAGAAGTTTTTGCGCTCTTTTTTGGCGGGAATCCCCCTCGGGGAATTCAGTTCTTCGGTGCGGGGCAGTGCGCTTGCGCCCCTTTTGCCCAGAAAAATACCGTTTCTTTTCTTGCTGTGTGAGGGCCAGATTTGGACCTCTCCTCAGACCCCCATTTTCCATGCACGTCCCAACCTCCCAATATTGACAAAACCAATATTATGCCCGGCTCACATGATATGACAAACCTAAAAACTAACACAGTGTCGCGAAGACGAACCACGAAGGTGGTAAATTACTCGGAGAGGATATATGATGAGAGTTTAGAGGAAGATTTCGAGGGAGAGGTGGAAGAGGACTCCAAGCCTGCCCTGCAGTCTCAAACTTCATCGTCTGCATCTTCCACACAATCGCCGGCCAAAGTGCCGAAAGGAGAGGGCAAGAAGACCTCTAAACAAAGTACCCCAGACGTTGCCACAAACGGAGTAGGCCATGACCTAGTCCCATCAAACTGGCAGCCTCGGTCGCACCCCAGCGACGCTCTCACGGGAGCGCTGGATCTGGAGGACGCCTATATCAAGGGAGGAAAACTGCATTTGAGCTCAGGAACCACCTATGCTCCTGGAGACCATTGTTACATCGTTTCTGAACCTCCTGGGGAGCCCTACTACATTGGTCGTATCATGGACTTTGTCATCAACGAGGAGAATCCCACAATCACAGATGGTAACACCGACAAACATTGGAGCACTCTGAATCCCCGGCAAAAATACCCTGCATCACAATTTCTGTTCCAGGTCAACTGGTTCTACCGACCAAAGGACATTTCCAAGCATGTGGCTGATAGTCGTCTTCTATACGCTACCATGCATTCTGACATTTGTTCTCTGCAGAGCATGAGAGGCAAGTGCACCGTTACCCACAGAACAGACATCATTGATATTGAGGACTACCGCACAAAGCCCAACCACTTCTATTTCACACAATTTTATGATCGTTACATTTTGCGATTCTATGAGATTGTGCCCACGCATACCATGGTTAATATCCCCAAGGAAGTGTCCCGAGTGTTGTGTGAGCGGTTCAAGTACGCTATCATGGAAATCAACCGAAAGCAGGAGTTTTGTGAGCCTCCAAAGGAATGTGTCACCTGCTCCAATTGGAGTTCACCAGACGACTCTGTGGAGTGTGCTCATTGCAGAACAAACTTCCATATGATGTGTGTCACTCCGCCGTTGTTCAAGAAACCCACTAGAGGTTTTGGGTGGTCGTGTGCAGCCTGTAACAGAAAGGTGGAAAAGCGACTCAAAGAGGCCAAGGGTGAGTTCTTTGACGATGTCATTCCTGAAGTCACAGAGGTTCGGGCAGACGTCAAATCCGAGACAAGCCCGTCCATGTCTCGTTCCACATCGCCCGACAAGCACAGAAGCAGGTACGAGGAGCTTGCAGAGGCATTTGGAAAGGATAACTCTTTATCAGATGAGCAGAAGCATCAACTGCAGCTGTGGCCGTTTAGATATCTCGGTGTCTATGCCAAGATCGAGGACGTTCTCGATGTCGACGACCGAATTTATCCTCGTGCTGTGTCCCGTCTAGGTCCAAAGCATCAGGCTGTGGTTGACAGCTGGCCTGGTCGCCCCGTTGAGTACGTTGGACCTTTCCGAGATGCACCTGTCAAGAAGCGTGGCAAGAAGAAGAACGACGACGGGTTCAATTTCGACCCTGAGAAGCCATGGATTCAAGATCGGCCCATTGGGTACATTGACCGAGGAGGAAACGATACTG
Organism: Yarrowia sp. E02; assembly: GCA_017639365.1. Lineage (NCBI taxonomy): Eukaryota > Fungi > Ascomycota > Dipodascomycetes > Dipodascales > Yarrowia > Yarrowia sp. E02. The sequence goes on from JAAQQX010000001.1 coordinate 4,206,810, forward strand.
TCAAGCTCATGTGGGACTGTGAGGCAGGTGCTCGAGCTGAAGAGAAGAAGCCTATGCTCATTGAGGACTTCCTGGAATCGTGTGCACCCCACGCCAAGAAGCTTGGTGTTCGACACGACACACCCAACTATTTTGACTTGTGCCTCAAGGCTCTCATGGACGCCAAGTTTGACCCTGCTGTCGCTCTTAAGGTGGTGAACAAGCTTACTGTGAAGAGCATTGATGAGCCTGTGTTCAGTGCCGAAGACAAGCGTCGGTTTGAGGAAGGAGTGGCCAAGTACGGAAGTGAACTACATCCTGTCACCCTGGAGATTGGTACACAGACGCCAGGCCATGTTGTTCGTTACTACTACAACTGGAAGAAGACTCCTAGTGGCCGAAAGATTTGGGGCAACTATCCAGGCCGAAAGCACAAGAAGGGTGGAGCAGCTGAAGAGGAAAAGAAGAAGAAACCAAAGGTTGATATTGGAGACGATAGTGATGGAAGTGCATATGATGTCAACAAGGCTGTTCGTCAGAAGAAGTCGTTTGAGTGCAAGCATTGTCTCACTACAACTTCTCCCTGCTGGAAGCGTGCTCCTGGAGGTGGAGATGACGAGAGTGCTCAGGTTCAGGCTCTGTGCCAGCGATGTGCCAGGCTGTGGAGACGTTATGCTGTCATCTGGGAGGACTCCGATGATATCAACCGGAAGTTGATTGCTCGAGGAGGAAAGCTATGGGCTAAGAAGGTAGAGGCCGAGCTGCTGGACGACACACGAGGCATTATCGAGGAACGTACGCGAAGTTGCTCCAAGAAAGGTGGCCGCAAGAAGTCCACGAGTGCTACTGTGGCTGCTGCCTCTGCTACTCCTGCTTCCATCCCTCACATTCCCACAGCCCGAGAGGCAGCCGCTGCTGCTGCAAGAGAAGAAAAGCAACGCATCGAGGAGGAGCGGAAGGCGGAAGAGGAACGAGAGCGGAAGGCGCGAGCCGAGGCGAGAGAGCGAGAAAAGGAAAGGAAAGAGAAGGAAGATCGAGAGCGAAGGGAAAAGGTACGCAAGGAAAAGGAGAAGCGAGACAAAGAGCGAAAGGAACGGGAAAAGAAGGCCAAGGAGGAAAAGATCAAAAAGGAAGATCGAGAGTCAAAGAAGCGGTCTTGTGAGGCTGACGAGCAAGCCAGGAAGAAGGCAAAGTCTGCGTCTACCACCACTACTCAGAGCGTAAGTGCCCCCACTGAATCTTACAAACAGAGAGAACGACCAGGACATGTGTTTAAGGGCGACAGAACACCGCCTGCTCCACGACATCATCCCTTCCGAAAGTTTCCTAAAGATGCATGCAATGTCTGTGGTGTTTCCAATGAGCGTGTGGCTCTCATCTGTTCTGGATGTCAAGTGTGTGTTCACCGTGAGTGCTATGGAGTCACTACCGAAGAACCACAGTTGATGACTGGAGGATGGTACTGCGACCTCTGTACCAATGATGCTAAGCCCAATGTCAACACGCACTACCAGTGTGTCTTGTGTCCAATTCGGGATAACGACAATGAGCCGAACGGTAAGCAGTATCCTCCAGACCCTCTCAAGCGAACCGAGCACAATCACTGGGCTCACATTCGATGCAGTGTTTGGAACAACAAACTCGTATTTGGCACACCGAACCTGGAGCCTGTTCTCGGCCTTGCACAGGATGTTAGACACAGTGGAACAGGCATCTGCTTCATTTGCAAAACTGGCGTGGGTGTTTGTATCAACTGCCGATGTTGTGGTATGGAGTATCACGCTGGATGTGCCTATAGACACAATTACGTGTTTGGATTCGAGCTACTCCCTGAGAGTGAGGTTCAACCCGGTTATCCCATTGTGGAGTTCAATGGTGAGAGAGGGGGTATGTGTGCTACGACTTATTGTTATTGGCATGCCCTTCAATCTGTGATTTTGCCTGCTGAGACTGATCAGAAACTTGGTAAAACGGCTTTGCAACTCTTCATTGAGAAGTATAAGATTGATCCTCAGTGGAAGAAGTGCGCCAGTGATGCCTCTCTGGCAATGCAGCTCATCTACGATGTGAACCACGACCCTCGGCCTCCCCCAGACGTGCCGGAACTCAACAAGCAGTGCGTCAAGTGTAGCATTGGAGTGTCGCCTTTCTGGCGAAAGACTGACGAGGGCGACATCTGTCATAACTGTTTTCATGGAAACAAGATTGATCATCAGGATCTCAGCATTGGTCTCCCTGAGTTTGCCCAACCAATTCGCAAGTTGATGCATTTCGATATTCTCTATCGAACGGAAGAGGCATACAAGAATGCCCGTGATAATCAGCACCTGAACCATGCCCCTCCTCCTCTCTCTCTCCCACAGATTCATCCAGCTCTTGAGTCTTACAACAGCGATCCCCGAAGCATCAGAGCGCGAGCTGAAACCTCCTCTATTTAGGAGATTACATAGAACATAAATTATTACTGACATATTATCCCATTATATGGAAGAACTTGTAGTTATCGTACGTTGCTTTGCGGTGTGATCGTTTGATTTATACAAGTACAAGTGTGAATATATTACAATGCTAATGGTGGTGTTAAATATGATGCAGTGGCTGGGCCAAGTCTAAACCTTCAGCATGGCCTCGATCTCTTCGATTTCCTGAATGGTGGTGGCGTTCTTGAGTCGCTCTCTCAGCTCAGCCTTGTCCACAGCGCTGAGGTTGTTGGTTTCCGTCACGGGCTCCACGTCAAACTCCTTCGTCTCAGCCTCATCTCGTTCCTTTTGGGTGACTCGCTGGAAATCGAGCATGCGAAGAGAAGGAAGGATCGAAATAACATAGCTTCTGTAGTGGGGTACGTGCTGCACTGGATTTCCGTCGAGTGTGAGTGCTGTGAGATTGACAAGGCTCTTCAAGCTCTGTAATGCTCCAAGAGTAGCAATTCCATTTTGTGTGAGAACCAGAGTCTCCAATTTGGCGATGTTTTTAGCATCATTGATCTGTGTGATGCGGTTTTTACTCAGCAGCAGTGTTCGAAGAGTGTCGAGCCGAGGGAAGCCTCCCATGACACGGATCTCATTGTCGCTCAGGTCCAAAGACGAATAATGATCTTCGGTAACACCGAGGTTCTCGATGGCCGGGATTTGGAGCCCACGCAGATTCAGCTCTCGATCACCGATAGGGTTGATGTATGACTGCGCGTTGAGAATGGTGTCTGCGTTGAGTCTCATGTTTTCGTGTGATGCCAGTGTTCGTGAAGATATTGTTTCGAAGACTTCCAGTGCTTGCATCGTCGAACCTTAACCACCAAAAGTTGTTTAAAGTAAAGTGCACCCCAAACGTTAAGCATTTAATGAGAGTTATGCGTCCAAATGTCTGGTACGATACGAACAAACTCGTATCAGTAATGATCTCTTCTTAGAAAAGGGGAAGTGGCCAGAGTTATACTTGTACCATATTACATGTACCGGTTAGTGTCTTTTTCATATGGCATTTATACAACAACTCAAGGCATGGCTTCATTACATGTCGTTAACTAAAATTATTCCTTCCGCTTGAGAAGCCCTCTCATCATATCGAAGGAGTTTCCATCGGGCTGAAGCTCGATGACACGCCCAGAACCCTCTTCTTGAACTAGAAGCATTCCCTGGTCCATACTGATGCCCTTAACGGTGGCCTTTACGTTACCATAATGCTCCAATCTTACCTGAGCATCCTGATGAAGCCAGCTGGCGTAATAAAGAGGCTCAAAGATTGAGAATCCGTGATTCTTGAATGCTTCCATCATGGCCTCAAAAGTCTCGAGGAACTTGGCCAGCAGAACCTCAGTTCGGTAATGCTCCAGATGGGTGCCGTTCTTCTCATTCATGGAGTTAACCAAGAGGTTGAGAGAGGTCGTAGGAGCGCTGTTGCTAACATTGACTCCACATCCCACAACGAGCATATACTGACCATCAAAAACGTTCGAGTTCACAATCACGCCTCCGATCTTAAGGTATGCATCAGTAGAACCAACCATCTCACTTCCGGGGTTGGCGGCATAGATATCATTAGGCCACTTGAGCTTGACAGGGACTTCGGAGTATCCGGGGCCGTAGTTCTTGATGGCCTGAACCATTGCCAGCGATGCTAGATACTGGACAAAAATGATGCTAGTGTTCTGTCCAAAGGGGTTGAAACTGATTCTCAGAACGGTGGAGACTGCGAGAACGCCGATGGGGTTGACCCACACATTGTTTCCACGGCCTCTTCCAGACAGCTGGACTGTACCTACAGCTGTGAAACCATTGGGGAGATGTCTCAAAAGGTTGTAGTTTTTGTCCAAAAGTGTCGAGGTTGAAGTAAGGACTTCTCCGTAGAGCAAAGTGGAGCCCAGCTCAGGCGCAAGCAAGCTCTGGTAGTAGAGCTTGTGATCAAAATGGGGAGTCAACTCGAACGCTGGAGCATCACCCACCATTGGAATTACATGAGTATGGCTGGAATCATCAGAGGACTTCTCGCCGAAAAAGAAGGTATCGTTGGGGGCAGAGAAGACCCTGTTTTCCTCAGATACATCGAGGTCCTTCAGGAGTTTCTCGACGCCTTTTCCGGTGAGGTACAAGCTGGTCAAAGTCATGTCTGTGGTGTCAGGGTTTGTCTTGAGGCCCAGAAGGGTCATCAGGTGTCTCAGGAAAGCCACCCGTTCCTTCTCAAAGTTCTCCAGTTCCCCAATGACATTATCAATATGCTGATCGCCCTTCTTCATCATATTAGGGTTGAACTCGGGGTGAATTCCACTTAGCACTGCCTTTCCCTCGCCAACATTCATCTTCACCACTGCATTGCGTCCGGAATTGGGCACCTCCGTGTCCTGTGCGTATTCGGCCACCACTTCAGTATTTTCCGTGTCCATATCCTGACCAGGAATAAACACTCCTCCCCCATTGAAGTAGCACTTGAAGGGACTGCCCTTCCAGTTGACTCCGACAGCTCGAGCGCCAGCATGAGAATCGTATACAAAGCCCTTGTATGCTGATCCGACGCACTTTCCTCCGTAAAAGGACAGTTCTCGATCTCCCATAACTTCCAGATCAGTTCCCTCTTCAAACTCGACTCTCTGGGCCCCATAGTAGCCCCCAGCACAGAACCCAAGGTACTTGCCCCCAGCTCTAACCCAGTTGCGAATCAACTTGTTTCCTGGCCCGTTGAGGTCGGAGCAGTAGGGGAGATCAGCTCCTCCTGGCATAACCAGCAGAGCAGTGCTTTCGGTCCAGGGCTCGTTTTTGATCACCTCGGCGTCGACATTGTGAACAGAGTAGTAAGGAGAAAGCAGCTTTCGCAGAGACTCGGTGGCATGCTTGACTGACTCTGGAGTGGATCCTGGACCGTTGTATACTAGCACGTTCATTGCTCGTTGCTGGAATCGACTGAGTGTTCGGAGAATTTTCGGTAGATGTATCCGGTTATGAGCGGTATGTGGGGAACCATGGGCTGCATGTCCATGCACCTCTCAAGAAACGACTTCCGGATCATCCAGTAGAGCCGTGTAACTCTACTCACTGCGTTATATAGTGTACTTGAAGTGTAATACATTAGGGATGTAAGATAGTTGTAAGATTTGTTAAGTCGATATTCCTCAAAGGTTATTAATTGAAGAAAACATATATTCTCGCATGCTGGTGGTGGAGATATGGAAATACATAAAGAACTGGGGAAGTACGGGTACACAGAATGCCGTTATACACTCTCCTTGCGTGACACAGTCTACAGTTTCTTAAACATACACTCATGTGTAACCCACCAGAACCAGTGGAATGTGCCCACCAACAAGAGTTGAAAAAGTTTCACATCATCAGCACATTTAAGTGATTAGAAAAAACCGTCATTCTCCATCAACAAACTGCAAGTAAAGTCTCCCTACGAGTTCTCATAGTAAATCAAACATTTTGGGTGTATTTCCATACTTTTAATACATATGCTAGCTAATTTAGGCGTGTCGAGAAGCGGTGATGACGTTGTTCATGTCCTCAACCTTAGCCTTAGCACGGCCGAAAGTACCGAGCTTCTTCTTAGCGAGCTTTCGAGCTCGCTTATCACTGGAGTTTCGCAGCAACTCAATGATTCGTCGCTCGTAAGGAGCCTGGCCGGTAACCTCCTTGACGAGGTCTCGGACGAAAGCGGATCGCTTAGAGAGGGCACCCTTTCGTCGAGAAACTCGAGTGGCGGGGGTTCGGGCAGTGACCTTGTGGCCCTTGTTGGGTCCAATAGCGATTCCTGATGTTAGTTTGTGTTTCTTGATTGTGTCTCATTGACAAGTCTCACGGTCACCTGGGCAAATGAGGGTGGTTTTAAATGACCAAGAAGTGGGCAAACGGTCAACGAATACCATTCTTTCATCCATAAAAATCTGCAGCACATCGATATCTTCCTTCAAACAATCATGGTGGAGCGATGCGCTCTTATGTTGCCACTCATGGTCCCCACAGGACCTTCGCAACCACCAAACATATTTTCTCGTCGACAACAAATATCCTGCTCGTCAAACTACCCGCTCATCCATCCGTCAGTGTCCTTCGCTGCGTTTCCTATCGTCGTTTGTCATAACTTACCGGACTTGGTAGCCATTTTTGTATGTGTCGTGAAGTTGTACAAGAAAAGAAGACGAGAATATCAGGTTGAGAAGTTTGCATGGTCCCAATCGGGGGGCGTGTACAATTGAGAACGGTAAAGCTTATTTTACAGTCTGAGTGGGTATCTAAAAAGGAAGGCCGGGTAAAACTTTAATGTCACGTGACATTTAAGAGAAGTTTTTGGACGGGGAAATTATAACGACCCGCCCAGGTGTTAAATGGTTGAGATATAGGTGTAGTCTCATGTTAAAAGCGCCATTTAATCTATCGACTTTTTACTCTTTTCATGCTGTGATGTGGGTTTGAGCTTGAAGCTTTGGACATGCATAATCAGACACTGACTTTACTTAGGTTCAGTATGGCTTGATAACTGCTCGATCTCACGAATTCATACCATATCACCTACACGGGAAAATGCAGCCAGCCAGTAAGAAGGAACAAATTGAGGACGACGACGAGCCCGATGAATGGTGAGTATTTCATTGGTGTGTGGTACTTAACCAACTATACAGCAACGGTAACATGGTGTTGCTGGAGGCTAGTTTGAGATCAATCTAAGCCCGGTAGACTGATGGCGATCCATGATGACTTTGGTTTAGATATGACTAACACAGGGATGTTCGTATCAACAAAACTGGGTGCGCCGACGAGAATATGGCTCTTACCGATTGCTACCAGGACACTAAGGATTGGCGAAAGTGCACGGACGAGATGAAGGCATTCAAGGACTGTTGGGCTGCTCATAAGCAAGACGACCGAACCAAGACAAAGCAGATGTAGTGTTTGTCAATCACTCATCCCATGCTAACAATTGTACATAGTTAAAATCATTCTACTGCTTCGATAGGTAAACATGAAGGTCTATTATAAATTAGTCTATTTGTTGTACACTCTGCCTTTGTTGAGCATAGCTCACGGTAGCTGTATACCGTTAAAAAGCAGCATCCGCATCAATGATCTTTTTCTCAGGTGCAGGCTCGGGTTCAGTCTTAGCCTCCATGGCTGTTGGCTGAGTCTTAGCATCGACCTTTGACTGTGTGTTTGCCACTGCAACAACATCTGCTTTCACCTCAGGCTCAGGAGCTGGTGTAGACTCCTCAGAGTCCTTGAGTGTCTCGGCCTTGGGCTCGTCTGATGTTTTCGTAGGCTTCTTGGTATTGGCTTGCTTTCTCTTTTGTCTCCTTGCTCGGTTCTTGTTGGTCTTCTCAGCATCCTTCTGCTGCTGCTCCTCTCTTCGTTTCAGAAACTCGTCCCGCTCAGTATCCTTCTGGGCAGCCTCATTGATGTACTTGAGACGCTCTGCCTCCTTATGTCTAGCATGCTTGTAAACATGGAATTCTCCAGATCCTGCTCCAGCTGTTGATCCAGTAAAGGTGTAGACGACATCTGGAGGTGGTGCCACTGATGGTGGGGGTGGTTTTGCAGTGGAAATTTCCTGCGTGGGGTTTGCGAGCAGCTTCTTGAGCTCCGAAGTGTTGGCGTTGGTCTTTTTCTGCTCGGGTTTTGTTACTCGAGACATGTTAGTGGTGGTGACGTTTATTATGCTTAGATATCAAAATAATTTGGAAGGTTGGTTTGTCCCGCATCTTTAGTGTTTGGGTGTGTCGTCTGAACGCCCAGTGTAGCCCAAATGAAATGTATAAGATGAGATTGGTTCATCACGACCCTATATTGTTATTGCCGTATTATATCTTAGAGAGAATCGCGTACTTGTAATGACCGTAAGACTACAGGCCGCCTGCCTGCGTATTACGATCATCCTACTGGTAGCATTCTACAGTAGACTTCCATATTCACATTCTCAGACACACTCTACAGTATGCTCATCCCTGCCTTTACATTCAAATCCATGAATTAGCTGCAGCATCACCTCACAACAGGCCCGAAGTTTAAAAAGAACACGTCCAACTAACTTGGAGCTGCAAGTGGAGGTAACAGATTCACTAGGCCAACTAAACAGCGTCAGAGGTGTGAATATAAACAAAAATGACACAAAAATGACACAGACTAGCAAAGAATCCCATGTCATTGTAGCCACTCACTCAATTCCTACCACGAATCACTCTAAGCTTGCCACCCCCCTCATCGTTGCTAACTTTCGAAAGCTCACAAAGTGAACCCTAACCCTGGGCCACGTCACCTCACCTCCCATTTCGCGGCTTGATCCACGTTACACCACCACCAACATGAAGCTCAAGGAAATTGACAGAACGGCCACCTTTGCGTGGTCGCCCAACAACTTGCGCATTGCCACTGGAACCGTGGCTGGTACTGTGGATGCGGACTTTTCGTCCTCATCTCAGCTGGAAATTTGGGACGTGGATCTCATGGACCGATCCTCCGAAGGATTCCGTCTGACCAAGCCTGCCGTGTCCATCTCTGCCGACACGCGTTTCCACGATCTCGTCTGGCACAACACTGGCAAGCACAGCCTGATTGTTGGAGCCACTGAGAGCGGATCTCTCGAGGTGTGGGAAGCTGACAACATCAAGGACTCCTCCGCATCTGTGTCTGTGAAGGAGCACTCCGGCCCCATCAAGACCCTTCAATTCGACCCCCACAACCCCACTCGACTGGTGTCTGGAGGCACCAAGGGCGAGATTTTTGTGTGGGATCTGTCGGACCCCAAAAAGCCCACTGCCAAGAAGCTCGGCACCGACAACAAGGCTGGCGATATTGAGTCTCTGGCCTTTAACAACATTACCAGAAACATTCTCGCCACCTCGTCATCCAATGGCATCACTACCATCTGGAATGTGGACCAGAACAAGGAACTCACCCGTGTCAAGCATGACAAGCCCGTCTCTCACGTCGCCTGGCACCCTTCTAAGCCCACAAAGCTGATCACCGCTGTGGCTGATGATGCCGAGCCCGTCATGCTTATTTGGGACCTTAAGAATGCCAATGCCCCCGAGGCTGTTTTGCAAGGCCATTCCAAGGGTATCTTGTCTGTCGACTGGTGCCAGCTGGATCCCCGGTTCCTGCTGTCTTGCGGTAAGGACAACCGAACCCTGTTGTGGAACCCTGACACCCATGAGTGTCTCGGTGAGTACGGCGCTGCTCAGAACTGGACCTTCAAGACCAAGCTCAATGACCGAACCCCCGATTTGTTTGCCACGGCGTCTTTCGAGGGCAAGATTGTCATTCAGACTCTGCAGGATGTGAACGGAGGAGATGCTCCTGCCCAGGAAGGCGACTTTTTCCAGAACCTCGGCACTCAGTCGCAGGCCAAGATTTCGCTTAAGCAGGCCCCCTCGTGGCTGCAGCGACCTGTGTCCAACTCGTTTGGCTTTGGAGGTAAGATCGTCACCGTCACCACTACCGACGGCAAGAGCACTGTGCAGGTTGGAAAGTTTGTGGGCGACAAGGTCGACACTGACAGCATTGAGGTGGTTCTTAAGGGAGACCTGACCTCGGCATTTGACAATGTCAAGGGTGCCGAGTGGAAAGTTCTCGAGGCTCTCAGTAAGGGTACTGATGAGGTCAGATCCTTCCTGGACATTCCTGTTAAGAAGGAGGAGCCTGCTGTGGAGGATGACTCTGAAGACGTTTTCAGCAAGATGTCTCCTTCCGGTGCCTTCTCTGTGGAGTCTTCCGACCCCATCAATCAGGCCATCATCAACGGAAACCTGTCCACTGCTGTAGACCTGTGTCTCAAGGAGGACAGACTTCTCGACGCCTTTGCTCTGGCTGAGAAGGCCTCTGATGCCGTCAAGGCCAAGGTCCAGAACGCATACTTCGCCAAGCAGACCTCCAGTACTGCTCGACTTCTCAACGCTGTCAACACCAATAAGCTTGACGATGTTGTTGAGAACGCCGACCTCAAGGACTGGAAGGAGATTCTGGCTCTTCTGTACACTTATGGTGGAGCTCAGTTTGGCGATTTGGCTGCTGCTCTGGGTGACAGACTCCGAGAGTCCGACCGAGACAATGCCGTCACCTGTTACCTTGTGTCGGGTAAGCTTGATAAGGTCTCCGCTCTGTGGGAGTCCGAGATCACTACTCGAGAAAAGGAGCTCACCAAGGACAATGTGGCCCCTTACACCGCCCATTTCTCTGCTCTCAAGGAGTTCATTGAGAAGATTTCCGTCTTCCGAAAGGCAACCAACGCTGTGGACTCTGGTTCCGTCGATGGTCTCTACAACAAGTATCGGGAGTTTGCCAACATCGTGGCTTCTCAGGGCAACCTGGAGCTTGCTCAGCAGTTCCTTGCTTTGCTCCCTGCCTCTTTCGAGGGAGTCGGTCTTGAGCGAGAGCGACTTAACAAGGCTGCTAAGCCCTCTGCTGCCGCTGCCACCACCAAGTCCGCCTATGGTAAGCCTACTTATGGTGGTGCTGCCCCCCAGGCTTCAGCTTACACTCCCGCCGCTCCCGCCTACGGCTCTATGTATGCCCCTGCTGCCCCCGCCGCTGTCCCTGCTGCTGCTCCTCCTCCCCCCACTGCTGCTGCTGCTGTTTCTCCTTCTCCTGCAAAGAACATGTACACTCCCCAGCCCCCTGCTCCTTTTACAGGTTCTACTCCTGCTGTTCAGTCTCCGGGAGCCCCTCAGCAAAACACATACAACCGTTACAACCCTACCCCTCAGGCTAATGCTTACGCTCCTCAGGGAAATGCCTACGGTGCTGCTCCCCAGCAGAACACCTATGGACGGTCTACTCCTAGCGGAGGTCCTATTCGAACAACAGCTCCTCGACACGACACTGCTGGATACAACGATCTGCCTGCTGGCTCGGTCCCTCCCCCCAAGAAGTCGGCCCCCAGCCCTAGCCCCATCCAGTCTGCGTATGCTCCCCCTACCCCCGCTGCTCCCTCGGCTCCCCCCATCGGTGGTCCCCGACCTCCCTCTGTGAACCGAGTCACCTCTCCTGGTGTGCCTAGTGGAGGAGTGAACGCCTACGGCTTCCCCATTGGAGGTGCTCCCTCTCCTTATGGAGCCCAGGCTGCCTACGGAGCTCGACCTCCTGTGCCTGCTGTTGTGTCGCCTCCCCCTCCTAACCCCTATGCTCCTTCTCACTCCCCAGTTCAGAACAATTCCCAGGCTTCTGTTAATCCCTATGCTCCGGCTCCCGGTGCTGTGGTTTCTCCCCCTCCAATGCACGCTAACGTTGTTCCTCCAGCTGCTCATCGATCTGCTCCCAGTAACCCTTACGCCCCTGCTCCTGGTGCCGGTGCTCCTCCTGCTAGCAACCCCTACGCTCCCCCAACTGGTGGTTTCACTGGCGCCCCCGCTCCCCATGCTGGCGGAGGGTATAATGCTCCTCCCCCTGCTCAAGTGGCTCCTCCCCCCGCTGGTCCTCCTCGAAACAACGTTGCTCCCCCTCCCGGAGGCCCTGCTCGAAACCCTGTGCCTTCGTCGCCTGCTCCCCCACCAGCAGCCGCTAAGCACCCTGCAGGTGACCGATCACATATTCCCGCCACTTCGCGGCCCATCTTCGAAACCCTGTCCACACAGTGGGCTGGTCTAAAGCCTCACATTCCTGAGCAGTACTCGAAGCATGTGCGGGATGCTGAGAAGCGACTCAATATTTTGTACGACCACCTCAACAACGATGACGCCCAGCCCGAGATGGTTGAGGATCTGCTAAAGCTGTCTAACGCCATTGCCCAGCGAGATTTCCCCACTGCTCAGGCTCTGCAGCTTCAGATTGCCACCGCTCGGCCTGACGAATGTGGCAAGTGGATGGTTGGTCTCAAGAGATTTGTCGAGATGGCTGCCGCCGTCAAGACTTGGTAGGATGTTATATGATAGTTAATGAATGTAGAATTAGAACCGTTGAACTGTAGTACGCGCTGATTTGGGGATCCGTTATATAAATTTATTCTATGGTTAAAGGGTGAAATGCATGAAGCTTGCAACGATAATCAGACAAAAGGCCATGAGCATTTTGACGACAAGCATATCAGTCTGGGGGGCGGCGCTCTTGGCTTTACCCTGGCAGCCATTGCACTGGAACTCGTCCATGGGCACGTATGGCTGGGGAGAGTAGATTCCAAATTGGTATCGGTTGAATGAGGCCAAGTAACCAGCACTGGCCACAGCATTCATATCCAGGTCAGCATCATAGATGTAGAGCTGGTAGTTGGAGTTGATGAGAGGGGTGTCATCGGTGTTGTTGTCCGAGTACTGGCTGGTGTCCCACACCACGGAGGTCTCCTTTGCACTCTGGTTGGCTGCAATGGTGTAGTAGTGTCTGTTTTGGGAACAGTATGCTTCGATGTTGATCGCCGATGGGGTCACTGAGAGAGACGTATAGTTCCACACAAAGGTGGCCTGCTCGCCGAGCTTGATATAAGTTGAAGTGGTGGCCTCGGGGGTGAGCAGATCTACGCCACCGGCAGGGAGTCGGGGATCGATAGAAGTGGAGAACTTGGAGGTGGTCGAGGATTTCTTTTCCGATTTGTCACTAGATTTTTTATCGTTATTATCCTTACTGTCCGACTTGTTGTTATCCTTGTTATCACTGGACTTATTGTCTTTGGTATCGGACTTGTTATCCGACTTGCTCGTAGTCTTGGAGTTTTCAGCGCTCTTGGTCGAGGACTTGTCATCCTTTGCTGTTGCTGAGGCACTCTTCTGCTCCGTCTTCGAAGCCTGTGTCTGTGACGACTTTTGTCCAGTGGTGGCTGTTGATTTGTCGTTGTTGTTGTCATTGTTGTTGTTGTCACCGTCTGCTGCCAGGGCGGCGGCGGCCACCAGGGCCAAAACGTATACCGAAAACTTCATCGTGTCAAGTTGAGTTGTACTTGTAGGTGAATAAGTGCTGTCAGGTTGGTGATAATATTGATGGGACCAAATATAGAGGTTGGGATATAAATAGAAATCGTTTTGGGTAATGGAAATACACTGAAAGCTAATTTCCCCAGAGGCTAAAAAGCAATGGCCCCAAGCTCCCAAAATGTGCAATGCTCCGATGAATAGGGGAACTCGAGGAAATAAAAGGGGCAGCTTCTCCTCTGCGGTTGTGATTATAATGGAGCTATAAATTTTTGCCGTTGCAGATGACATCCCCTTGACGTTTTGTTCGTGTTTGAGATGTGCATAATGGCGCACAGCACACATGTTCCCCTGCGCTTCGGAGCATACAGTTGTTCAAGATGTATTATTACAGTGCACTGAGAACCTCACAATGGATAGATCTTCAAGATACAACCGAATACATGTATACTGCTATAGCACCTCCATAGGCCACACCTCAACCTAGCCTTTTCGGCCTTTCTCGATTGCTCACCCAGGCTACACTCTCAAAATAGCAATTGAATTAAACTGATAGAACCTCTTTTCTTGTACCCAAATATAAATAGCGTGTTGTTGGAATTTAGCATGAACGTGATCAGGCAACCTCCAGCTGTCCAAATCTCTTAGCGAGCATGACATAAACAACCCTGAGGGCCTCTTTGATCAACGCACGACAAACAACGAGAGGGGCGGAAAACGTACCCCTCATAATGGCAAATGCAATGCCTAACACAGAAACAGACTTGGGAGACGGCGGAGAAGGGCTGGGTTTCCGCACCTTGACTTGAGTCTTAGATATAATGTCGCCTCCGGCCTTTTCTGCGTCGTTAACAGAATCAAATTCGTAAAGTGTAGGGGAAGCTGAAGCTGTGCCAGGGCGGGACAGTTTGGAAGATCTGTGTGAACCGCTGGATCCGTTTTCTGGATGTGAATCTTTTTCTCGAAATTCACGGGAGGAGCGTCGTTGTAGTTCCCGACGCTTCAACTCCTTGGCTGAACCGGAAGACGATTCTCTCAATAGAGTATCGCTCCGGTATGTGGGGTCTCGGATATCACGCCGTCGCTCTTTGAGATCGCTGAGCATGCTGGACTTTTCGTCTGCACGTCTGACCTCTGTTCGCTCGTCGATTTTGGGTAGCTTACCCAGTCTATCCTTCTCCCTCTGTAACTCCCGTTCACGTTCACGTTCTCTTTCACGTTCACGATCACGTTCTCGTTGTTTCACCTTAGATAACTGAACAGCGACATGGTTGATGGCGCTCCAGATCTCGTTGATCTCACGTTCCCAGACGGCATCGTTGTTGGTGATCTTGGAATCAAGATCCCCAAGTCTACCTGTAAGCTTGGCGTACTCGCGATGTTCGTCAGAGTCAGACCAACTACTAGAAGACGAAGTGTCACGCCTGTTAGGGTCGAACTTGTTAAGCCGCATTATGCCACGACCGAGGGACACGGTTAGATACAGCAAAATGTTGAAATTGGATACGAGTTTAGTGCCTGCTGACAGGTTTTGTCGCGCATAGTGGATTATGCAAGCTCCCAAGACCTGGGCACCTAGATAGGTGACTGCGGCAAAGTAGCGTGATGTCGTGCCTTGGGACTTGGCTTGAGACTGAGGTCGTGTCGTTGGGCTCTGCGACGCATTGACAGCTGCGGGTGGCGTTGTTGTTGTTGGGCTCTCGGGTTGACTTGGAGCAGAAGTGGAAGTTTGCAGACCTGCTGGAGGTGCACCTGGCACTTGTGTTGTAGCAGATTGAGCGGTTGAGCCACCCGTTCCCCCTGCAGCCATTGAGGTTGGAGCTGTGGCCAGCTTTCGTATTTTGGCATCGTGGCGGGCGCAGTTGACGTAAAACTTCCACGAGGTCTCGCTGACAGACCATAGAATCCAGCCCACCACTATGAGTGTGAGCAGGTCGCTGAGTAGACCGCTGGCAATGTCACCGTAGAGGACACTAGCCACTGCTGGTAGAATAGCGAAAACCAGAGGAAGCAGGGGGTAAGAGGACTCGAAGCTCATGGGCTTGTCCTTACGAGCATTTTGGCTGTTGACCCTGATTTTCTCAAACTCACTGGCTCGTCTTGCGGCTGCCTCATACGCCCGAATGGCGTCTGCTGTGGTCTTGATCTTCTCTTTGGGGCGTTCGTCAAGCATGGGCGACTACCACTGGAGAGTCTGGATATATATGGTGTGAGTTCGGCACAAAGAGAATGGTCTAGATTCGTTTCGGGTAAACCACTAGACATATGTAGTGGGAAGCTTGAGGGAAGTCTGATGTTCAAACAAGGCCCAATGTAAAAGGTAATTCCACAGGGATGATTGTATATTTTTTGAAGGCCTCAAAGAGCGCTACATGAGCAAGGTAATTGCCAGTTGCCAGTCCGTATGTCTTAGAAATAGAAATGGGAAAGGGTAAAGCACGCACACCTCATCATGCGGGGGAGATCCTTCACATATGTAGACTCTTCCGACAGGATTTACAATCGATGTGCACGAAGATGTACCAACTAAATGCATCACAAGCACATGGGTCACCCTGCCCAGTAGTTCTCCCTGCAGCTCCCCAAGCGCAAGAAGCGATAATAACGTGCATTCTTGCGCTTCGGTGGACCATTGTCGAAAGGTTACCCTATTGTCTCGCAAAAGGTCGGCTTCTTTTTAGCCCCTTCGTTCAGCTGTCTTGTCTTGTTTGCCCCTAATACGGATCTGAGCTTCTTTGGCTTTGGATCGCCCGAAATCATGTGAGATATACTTGGTACGAGACAGAATGCATGCACAAGGTAAAACCCTCGGTGAATATGAGCCTTCAAGCATATACCTAATCAACCGCAGATACACAATAAACAAAGTCGATATAGAACAGAATCATACGGATAAATAGCAACCTGGACGCGATCGTCTCCTTTAACCCGCACCGTAACAGGCCCTGATCTAATCGAGTGCCCTTCCCCACATGCACCCCCTCCAATGTCTTATCAAGGAGATGATAGGCAGTGTAGCGTAACCCCCAAATAAAATTCTACCCACGCGTGACTTTGGCGCTTTATCTATTCGTGCGCCTAGCCCTTGCAGACCGCCTGTCTGGGATCCTTCTAAAAGCCACAATGTATACATGACTGTGCCACTAACATTACGTCTTTATTTCTACCTCAAGCTCAATATTTCATGTTCATTATAGACGGTTTTCTGCCACCTGGACGTCTTTGTGGCTCACATTCCACAGTCCAAGACTGGGTCTCAGTAGAGTTGCGGAAAACTTTGAAGCTACGCAGAACAAAGAAGTCACGACTTCGTACAAAACAAACTCTACACATACACCATTCAAGCGGGCAAATAATTGAAATATGTAGCCATCTTCTATATAAACTAAATGCAATGCAGTCTAATGCACCAAACACACGAGAATAAATAGCAGCCTAGCCCGTGACGCAGGTGAGACTCAGGATCACACAATGAATCTGACCTGTGTGTTTGCGAACGTCTAAAGTCCATTCCATCATAATCCACCCCAGCCGGGTGAGTACCCAAAAGTGAGCGCAGCTTAGTCTCGCTTCCATCGGACTTGCGAGGGCTGGTAGGGGTAGTAGATACCACCGACACCCAGCTGGGTGTTCCATTGGTCAATGAATGAAATCATGGCAGTCGTGAGAGCCATCTCGCGACTGACCTTGGACTCGTCAATCTGAATCTGGAAGCCGTGGCCAGGGAGGACTGTGACGGAGGCGACCCGCTCTCGGACCTCTGACTCCTTCTCACCAAGATTATGAACCTTTTCCATGAACTTGCCCTTGGTGGTCCACTGGTATGTGAAGCCATCCTTGAGTTCAAACAATCGGTAGGAATCAATTGCATCAACTCGGTGGCCCATAACATGCCAGCCTAGCTCGAACTCATCGTCGTCCGATGTGGACTGAATCATCAGAATGTTGGAACGTAGACCGGCTCGGATGTGGGCGGTGGCCTGGGCCTCGCCAGTGGTGTACATCTTGTAGGCTCCCTTGACGGCACGAGATCGCACAAACCAATAGAGTCTCTGGTCGATATGCTTTATGGGATTCGCATCGTCAAACACTCCGTAAATCTTAGCACCTTGTCCGAACTCTCGGCGCACTGTGTAGGATTTCACTGAGGTGGGGTTGCTTCGGGTGCTGACAGGGCCAACATCGATGATGTTGGGGACGTACCGGGAAGTTTCACGGTGAGGGTGGAAGAGGACTGCCTTGGCCAGAACCAGAGGCCGCATGAGAGGGGACAGCAAAAGTTCGATGGGCATTTTTGTAGCGACTGAGTTAGTATGGTATCCATGGTATCGGTGTGTCGTGTTTCAGGTGGTATCAGATCAGGGTGGTGGAGACAGTATCGATCTCTGGTATCATGAACTTACATGTGTGTTTGTGAGACTGCGGAAATCCGTTGTGTAGAAAGAAGAGAGTGAGGGTGGGTAGATGGATATTTATAGGCTGCTGGAGAAGTTACACAATCAATGTCACCACACTTTGTTGCCATGGGAATGTGTGGATAAGGTGAGGTGGGGTATGTCCCTGCATGATGAGACCATTTATGCACACTTCGTTACTGGAGCGATAGATTGCTTGGGTGTGATGTCAAGTGAAAAAATAATATTACATGTATACAGTTGAATTTTTTACAATGCGAGATCATATTGTGGGTTGCACTAACACCACTGAAAGCCATATTAATCCTTTGCATGCACGCTTTAGACGTGAGTTCCCTGAGCCCGGGCTTTGGGTCCCCAGTTTTTGGTGGGGTTCTCCTGATACCGAACCAAAGTTCGGCTCTTCTTTGTCTTCTCCATCTCTTGCACCTTGGGGTGGATGGTGAAGTCGTACTCACCCTTAACGGGGGTCTCCATGAGCTTTCTGCCCCAAGGTTTGAGGTTCTTGGACAGTTCAAGGCCCTGCTTCTTGAGATGGAACTTGTAGATGTCGACAATGACATCAAAGGGAGCGGAGGTCTTGAGGCACTCATGAGAGGCGTGGGACATGGATACGTCGTAACCTGCATTCAGAATGGCCGAGGCCAGCTCAGCCTGCTTGAAGTTGGGGCACTTGGTGAGCTGGCACATTCGAGCGGGAGAGAAATAGAAGGGCTCGAGAATCTCATTCTTGGCCACCGTCAGCATACCCTTAATTCGCTTAAGAGTTCCGTAGACCTCGGGATCGAGACTGGAGTGCACCTCGAGAGCCTTGTTGATGAACTCGGGGTTGTGCAGAGGGCCGCCCCACATGGGTCCGTTGATGTAGTAGTGGAGCTCGGGGTCCGAGAAATCGGGCAGAGATCTGTCCATGGTGTTGTATGTGAATTTGGGGCCCTTTTCCCGTTGCACCTTTCGGCCAAAGTACTGATTCTTCCATTGGCCAGTCTCGGTGCAGTGGTATGTGACCATGGTGTTAGAAGCGAGTTCCTTGACCTTGATGGGGGAGGTCTTGACTCGGATAAAGAGTCGCACGTAAAAGTCAATAGAAAGCGACAGCTGGGGCTCAATACACTTGCCATACTTGGCAGCAGTACCAGCAATCATATGCAAGACGAGACGGAGAGCACTCTCGTGTGTGGCATCTCCTCCATGGAAGGTCTGTCCTCCGTAGGAAGAGAAGCACTTTTCGGGATGAGAATTTCCTGCAAGAACTGCCAGATCGGTGCAGGTTACCAGAAGCAGGCCGTTCTCGTCAACACTTCGGACAGCGGCATCGATGAAGGGAGTGGCTGATCCGTAAGGATCGAGATCAATAACCTGGAACTGCTTGCCGTACATGACGAGGTTGGCATCAGACTCATTGGGGGTGACCAACTCCTCGACCTTGTTGTGGGCAACATTTCTCTCAATGCTCGCAACGGCGTCCTTGGAGAAGTCATTGGCGATAATGTTCTTAACACCTGGAATCTCCTTGGCGTATCGAATGGCTCGTAGACCAGAAGCAGAAAGGGCCTCGAGAATGTTGAACTCGGGAATGTGGGGCTTTCCGGTCTCCTCGTCCTCCTTCTCCTCTCGCTTTCGCTTCTTGTTCTTCTTAGCCTTCTCCTCCGCCCAGATCTCAGACCAGGCTCGGATGCAGGTGACTGAGAGGTCTCTGTTGAATTGCTGGACGGGGTTGTAGAAGACCTGGTTCTCTTTAGGGAAGAGAATGTTGGCCTTTCCCTCTGTAATAACGGTGTATTTGTCAGCGTCGGTCATGGCGACTCTTACTCGAGAAATTAGTCGTCGAAGCACTTTGATGGATGGAGATTTTCACTTCACAAAATTTCAAAACTTTGCATTTTCCTGCATGGTGCATGTTCACCACTGATTTCACGAGGTGAACATCTGGCCCTAAAAGGAGACGAAATAACCAAAAGGGAGGTAAACTGGAGAAAATCTGACAAATTTAAAAGTTAGGGTCTTAGCAGGGCAATTAGCTGTATGCTTAGCGGAGCTCAGATAAGAAGATCCGTTTTACTTACTCTCGTTAACTAATATTGCAAAATAGTTAACATTTTACTTATCGATTAGCCTCCCCATACATTCTCTCTTCTGGGACCTGCACAGTACGTAAAATGATTGAGAACGGGGGGATTGACATCTGATATGCGTAACTCTCGTATCATAACTCCTTTTGCTTTAATTCCATCTCACCCTAAACTACGCTGACCCCACACGTGCTGGGTCCTTGCTGCTCCCCATCATTACAGTATATCATTATCACCGAACCTTACTGTGCTCCGCAACACCCCAACCAAACAGCCAGACAACGCTACACAACACAATGGTGGATGTGGCAACCCAATTAGGAGATGTGGACTTTGCTGCTGCTGGAGAAGGCGTGGCAGCTCGTCTTGCACAAGATGGAATCGGTGGGAGAGTCTACGATCTGCCAGAGTTCTCAGACATAAGCGACTACTCAGACGATGGATACTCAGACGCCCAAGAACAATGGGAGGAGTCGTTACGGCAACTGGAACAGCTTGTCAGCTTCGTTTTGATTCCTCTCGTCGGCAAGTTCTTTGGCCGTCGAGCTGCATATTTCGGTGAGTACTTGAGAGGGATAAGGGACAGGTGCCACCGTGAGGCAAAACTAACACAGTGTGGGGCATGGTGGTGGACTACACGACGCCCAAGAAGCTCCAGGTTACTGACCGAAAGGCGTTCAACGTCAGTGGAGTTTTGGGGGCTGTCTCGCTATGATCGGGCCCGATTAATATACCAGACTATATTCATAATGCATATGGCCTCTAGGCCTCTATTTAAGACACATCTGAGTGAATATGTTACCATCAGTCGTGCCAGAACGTGTACAGATACTGTACTTGTACGACTATTGCACGTCTACTTGTTATCGTCTCCGATCAAAGCTGTATATTACCCTATTAAGTACCCTATCCAATATATTAGCACCGTGAGCTCATTCTCTCCAGTGTGCGATCTTACTCGCAGTTGTGTTGTCTTGAGATCAATCAAATGTTGACCAAAAGAGACTCGATCTTCATGGCCTCGTCTCTCACAACGTTTTTCGACATTGAGTCAACGTCCTTGACAAATGCATCCAACACTCCTCTCTTCACTCGCTCATCCAACCTCAGCAGCATCTCGTAGCTGTCGGGTGCCTTTCCTGGTAGCTCTAGAATCTTGGAATAAGCGTCCACCAGAATAGCACATACAGACCCAAATGTCTCGTACATGTCTGGCACAAACGGCAGTCTATAGATTGTGAGGTGCGCGAGCTCCAGAGGAGTGGATGATTCTTCGCTCTTATCGTTCTTGGGCTTGGTCCGGAAGAACCGTCTTCCTACGCCTGAGAGTCGGTGTTTTGTGGTCTCGGCAGACGAGAATGTTTCGTACTCCTTCATCAGAGCCAGGAATGAGCGAAGGTAGCTCTGCTGGGTTGTGTTGGACACAATCATGTGCGGCAGGGAAGCTCCTAGGCAGAAGAGATGCTGGGCAGCGTTGTTGTCGTAGTGCATGGCCTCGATGTCGTCCCTCGATAGATGCACTGAGTTGAGCCAGTACAGGGACCCGGAATGGCTGTGTTAGTTGTTGCTCGAGGCATCCTATCGTAGTATGTGCCATGTCGTGTGCCATATGTGTATGTCTCGCGTGAGACAGAGTCCAAGTCAGCGTGCTTATCTTGGCGCTTGTTTTTCGTGATACTCACACTCTCCGAACATATTCAATGTACTGAATTCGTCTGGCCACGAGCTCTTGGATCTGGTGGTCCATGGTTTGACGGTTGTCATCCCCTGGCTGTTAGTGATAATCATGACCCCTGTGTCAGGGTTAGGGACTACTGTTTTGGACGAATTGAGCGACGTGACGTGGAGGAGGTAAGGAGGGAGGAATCCACTCGATTTGGGGGTATCACGCTTCGTGTGTTGAGGATTATAAGGTCTACGCGTTCAGGGAATAGTCAAGGGTGGACTTTTTTGTCTCTGCGGCACGTCTCACCTTTGGAGTGTGGTTTGTTTGTTCTTATGTTGCTTAAATGGAGTATGTATGTGAGTAAGTCCGAATCTGGGTGGAAGTGTTGGGACCACATGAAAACACAAAGTCCGTCCATCCGCTCCAAGCCTAGAAAGCCCTCTCATCGGGCCAGTTCTGCCGTCCCACCCTCTCTGGGCTACACGTCACGATTCACCTAATTAACGTGCCACTATATTTCGCCACGAGAAGCTGTGCAATTTTCGCCGAACTCTGATGTGCCGTTTAAGGTTGCAAGACGAAGCTCATCATAGGCGGGCTTTGCAGGGAATCTGTCGCGTCTTGGAAAAGTTCTGAACTGGACGTGAATCTTAGTTTAGCATTGCCGTATACGAGCTGGAGTAGGAAATGTGACACATGGCCGCGGTAGCGGGGTGAGTGCCGGTGACACATGTCTGAATATAACGCACCCCATCCCCAACCAGGCCGTTCTGACAGTACGAGTACGAGTACTCGTACTGTAAGTGTCCACCTGCTGCTCCCATCATGCATGCCCCAAAGCCAACATTTTGTCAAGGTGCTATAGCAACGCAGCATAAAACTTCAACGCAATTTATAACTTGTGGACGCACATGTCTGTATACAGATGAGTGCCACCATGAGACAGGGGACGGGATATTATTCTGCTTGAATACGAGCACCGCTATTGTGCCGACGCAGACAATTATATTATCAAATATTAAACGCAATTAACCCTTCCCCTTGCCTACTCTTGTACTTCCAAATCCTATACGACTCTTCCATAGGAGACTCCGCCCAGCCTTGTCTGAACCATCCCCTGTTAAGTCTCTCACACTGACACCCTCTCCTTTGCTTGTCCTTCTCTCAATGAACCCTGATATCATCCCACTCTACAGGCGCGCCTTCCCACCTATAGTGGAGTTAGTTACTAGCAGCAGGGCAAGCGTCGGAGATGTGGGTTTGGCAAGGATTGAAGTTACAACATGGATAACTAAGGAAGAGGGGTCAAACCGTTGTTTCGAGGGCGGGGTAACAGCGTGCACCCGTGCAAGGTGGCGGAGAAAGCGGGACACTCTGAGAGGATTTAATTTGCGTCGGCTGATATTCGAGGGGCTCTCCCACATCCACCGCCTATAGGCCGATCCTTCCCCAGAGATCATCGTTGCCTCATCGTGCCCTTTCTGCAAGGCTCCACTCAACGTTATGCACAACAAAGCTCAAACTAACAGTGGCTGGGGGAGTGCGAAACAAGTGTGTGTCACTCTGGGTCAGCGGAAAAAAAGAGTGACAGAAGAGAAGAGCAGAGAAACTAGCGCTGGAGAAACGATGGGCTGATGGTATATTCATACTGCCAAAATCAACCAACGGATGGGCGTGAAACGGAAGACCATGTAGCCAAGACACACTATACCAAGCACCAACTCAACGGATTACACCAGAACTATGACTTCTGCGGTACAGGTGAACCAGACGAACAGGGTGTGTTCATAGAATACCTCAGGTCTCTCGATAGAGTTCGGATAGAATATTCCGAAGACAGACGTCATAAGCGACTCGGAAATAATGTCTTGAATTTGAGCGGGGTGTGGTGGGGGGTCAAGCTCAATCCCCAGATGATGAGGGAGCGGGGTATGTGGCACCCTCCAATGGAAGGCTGCTCACGATGCTGCACTGCTACCACAAATAGCTAGCCCAGAGCAAGATGGAACAAAAAAAAGGGATATAACCGGGATAGATGCTTAAGGTTCCCTTTGTTGCGATTTTTGAATTTTTTCCCCACAGGCTTGTCGTGCGGGGTACAAGCAAAGGCAAAGAGGTGTAGTAGAGAGAAAAAAAATAATGGCGCTGGACTGTGGTCTTGACCAGACTTGCAAGCGACATTATTTCGAGTGCAAACACCAGCTAATACGGAGCGACTCACACCCGAGTACGCGAGGTGGAGGAACACGGGATTCAGCAAGATACGCTCCAGCCAGAGAAGCTACTACGACTCCAGACTGATACCCAAGTCTTTTTACACAGGTCTTTTTTCGAGTCCTTATTTCTAAGATCATACCATGAACGCCCCAATCAAAAAATACAGATGCACCTTCTGTGACCGGGCCTTCTCGCGGTCCGAGCATCGAACACGCCATGAGCGGAGCCACACCCAGGAGAGGCCGTTCCAGTGCACAAAGTGCACCTCAAGTTTTGTACGACGGGATCTACTGCTTAGACACGACAGAACAGTTCACAATGAGAACAAAGTGAAGAAGGAGGACCGAAGGAAGTCATCTGTGAGCGGGCTCCAACAGATGTCGCAGGTTCAGCAGGGTCAGGTGGCTCAGCAGGTTGTCACTCAGCAGCAGCAACAGCAACAGCAGCAGCGGCATCTTCAGCCACTGCAACCACCACAACAGCAGCAACCCCCTCTAGGGCATGCCCTACCGCCTCAGCTACAGCAATCAATTGTAACAGAACCGCAACAGCATCCACATCCACACGCGCAACAGCTACACCAACAGCAGCTGCCACCACATCACAATGGAATCCAACCGCATTTACACAACACCAACACCAACAATGGCAAGCCAGAGACTCCACTGCGTCACGACCCAGCCATGCATTCTCCAGCACACACCCAACACTCACCAGTAGATGTCAAGCAACAGCCAGGAAAAGTGGATATGTCCATGTTTGGAAACTTCAACACCAACTCGCCCAACACCCAGGATAAGGAGTCGCTAAGTACGCTGGCAGAGGCAGCAGGGAGGGAGTTTGAATACGAGTACCCTCACAGATACCCGTCACCCCTCAACTACGACATGTTGTATGACCAGGAGCTGTCGGCTGCCAATCTTATAACCGATCTTGGTCGCAAGAAGAACGTCAACATTCCTGGAATCGATAACATCAACAATGCCATATTCGGAGAGGCCCAGCATCGAGACGGACCTAACGGAGAGCATCCGCATCAACAACACGTCACGTCCATGCACGTAAGAAGTGCCAGCGAAACTTTTGGAATGAAGACGGACCCCATTTCTGCTCAGCCCTCGCCTCCTCTGTCAGCCAGTGCGGCAACCACAGGAGCGCCAGCAGCTGTAGCAGCAGCAGGAGCTTCGGGAACAGTGGTACCAGCCACAGGAGTCCCGCTACCGTCATCATCAACAGGAGGTCACCCCCACCCCCCACCTCATACCCCCCCTGCTCCAATTGTTATCCCTCAGTTTGCACCTCATTCGCCTCCGCTGTCAACGCTATTGTCTGCAGTATCTCAATACGAAATCAAAAAGAGCGGGCTGCGGTTTTTACCCAGCAAGGGACAGCTCAACAGATATCTATCCGTGTACTTCACATGCTACCATATGACAACTCCCATCATTCACCCCCAGTCGTTCAACCCACAAACTGCCTCTCCAGCTCTTCTGTTTGCAGTTTGTGCCATGGGGGCTTTGTTTGCCTCTGAGATTGAAATGTCCAAGAAACTCAATGATCTCAGTTGTTCGTTGAGACGCACGGTTTTCGAGCAAAGCGAAATGTCATGGGCAAGCCCGGTGCCGATTTGGGCGACACAAACCTTGCTCATCAACGTCTCATACGAAATGCGAGTGGGAGATGAGCCCAGCTTGAATTTCGTGGAGGGTACCAAGACTCTTCTCTCCAACCTGGTAACTCAACGAGTGGTGGAGGTGGAAAACCTGGAATTTGGATGGAGCAACTGGATCATGCAGGAGTCATCGAGACGCACGTACTTTGCCGTCTTTGTACTATATGGCACCATGACATGTTTGTTCAACCATGGTCCAGCCATTTGGAACGCTAATGTGCGTTCCAATCTCACTCTGCCGTGTTCAGAGTCCTTGTGGAACGCCTCATTCTCGTCTGAACAAGAGTGGCTGCAGGCTTATTCGCAGGCTGTGCCTCCCCAGACATTCAGATCCAGCCTGGAGGCTCTTTGCGGCATTGGAGACACCAGTTCGAGTCACTATGGACTTCGAATTCTGGGAACCGCCTTGTTTTTTGAAGTATGGGAGCTGAAGAAGAGAGAAGGAGCCAGCAATACGAGTAGGGACGGAGGTGCAGAGTTCTCCCAAAATGGTTCGTACACGGGCCACCTTGGCCGGGCTCTGTTGAAATGGCAGCATTGCTGCAAACAGCTGCCTCCCACTGTGTCTGGAACAGTCGATCTGTTTGCCAGTGAGCGGCTGATGATTATGATTCGAGCCATCATCGAATCGTCCATCAACCCTTCCACAGTCTCATCCGTATCTCTTTTCCGGGCTCACCCCATGATTCTGGAGGGTCATATCCTCACCATTTTGTCTTCGATCAAGCTCCATTCTCCCCCTCGCCAGACTCTCAGTCTAGCTACCTTTGAGCTGTCTCACTGCGAGGAGCTCATGGTAACCGAGACCAAGATCATTGAGAAGTGCTTCGAGCTGTTCCACGTCCCTCTTCTCTGTGGATCTCAAATTTTCCAATCATTCATGCTCAAGCCCCTCACATTTGGTATGATTGATGAGAATATTGTCTCTACCTTTGAGATTTGTCTGGTGTTCATTGTCTGGATCGATTCGATCGAGAAGCGAATTGGGCGAGATCTCAGTACACGGGAGTTGATACTCTGGAACACTGTACAGACGAGTTTGATCGATTCGGGTATCGAGCTTAGTTGCCATGAGTTGGCCAAGCGACATGGAGAGCCTGACAGAGTATCGGACATGCTGACATACTCTTACGCAGGAGGATTTGCATACTTCTGGGCTGATGTTCTATCGGCTTTAGACACCTGGGGCATGGCAAAGGTGCTGTCCAAGAGTCTGTGCAGAATTGGAAAAGGTCTCACGGAGCGCAGTGTTGAGAGACGACGTAGCAGCACTGGAACGTGACGAGATGTGTAACGCAGATGATGTAAACTAGCCACCTAATGAATATGCATGAGTGATCAAACAATAGAAGTACAAGGCCGATAGTAGATGTTGAATATTGATTACCTAATTATGAGTATAGGTTGATGAATGTAACATGTGTTCTGATGAGTCTGTCTGCGCTGTTCATACACCCAGGGGAGAAGGTTCAATGGTTTGATATCTGGATGGAATATCTTGATAAAGTTAGTTGCCGATTAGTTATTGTAGACTCAGGAAAAAATCTTGTTTGAACACTGGTATGGCTACCAGTTCCACAAATGCGATCTCTGATAATAAGCTTGCTTTAATAGATCCACGTGTTGATATAATATAATACGAGTCGTACTTTGCATCAAATTTGTGTTTCACATATCCCACACCCACTCACAGTTCTTTGTCACTTGCATTTACACACTCCACATAATGATGGTGACCCCACTTAATAAGGTTGTGGGTTCATTGAGGGTTCACGTGACCAGAAAACTTTTCCTCACAATAGATAGCCGTCTTACTCCATGGTAAAACAGCAAACCACAACAATCATTAATAGCTACAATAAAACAAGCCCAATCTACAAGACAAAAGCCATTCACATGCGATGATACAAGAATTTTATTAAGTCTGGTGTGTCCACCAAACCGGTTTTCAGTTAGCCACAGGGTGACAAACTTAGGCCTGGAGAGAGAGTCGACCAGCGGGGTTGGTGACCTTGACACCGAGAGCCTTGGCTCGCTCGAGGATAGCAAGTCGCTTTCGGGAAGAAACGTTGTGGGCAATCTCGGCGGCGAAGACCTTGGTGTGCATGAGGAGGAGCTCGACCTCCTCAGTGTTGGAGACGAGGAAAGCCTTGTGGCCGGAGGGCATCATGTGCTTGGTGGCCTTGGCGGAACCGTAACCGATCTTGGGCATTCGGATGGTGCCTCGGAATCGTCGTCGGACACAAGAGTCAATACCCTTGGGCTTTCTCCAGGACTCGCCGACACGGTCGAATCGGTCGGACTGGTGTCGCTTGAAAGCCTTTCTGTGCTTCTTGACAATCTTGGGATGGGGGTTAGAGGCGGCCATCTGTGTTAGTTTTGTGCCTGATGATGTCTTGTCTCTTTTGAGTCCTTACAGTGTACGTGTGGTGTGTTGTTGTGGTGCTGAAGAAAAGAGAAGTGGAAGTTTTTGCATGCAACAGAACAGCTGCA
Source organism: Yarrowia sp. E02 (assembly GCA_017639365.1). NCBI lineage: Eukaryota > Fungi > Ascomycota > Dipodascomycetes > Dipodascales > Yarrowia > Yarrowia sp. E02. Next base: position 4,234,633 of record JAAQQX010000001.1, read on the forward strand.
ACAAAAAGCGACAGTCACAAATCCACTCAAACAACATCACACAATGGTAGAGGCGCACCGAGGTAGAGGCGCACCGAGGTAGATAATAATGGCCAGGCCATGATAACGAATGATCATTGATTCATGCCATCTCTGTGAGCTGATATCCCTCTGGGCCCTCAATAAGAAAGCACCACTGAAACACAGACACGTTCTGAGACCCACTTTTCCCCATATCCTCGTGTAATCGCCGTGTCGTTTGTACCATCACCGTTACGTCCACCGTTCATTCACCGTCGTGTCAATACCCACCTTTAGTCGTGTGTTGTCGTTGGATAGAAAGAGAATTCCAGTGATCAAAGTAAAAACCAGAGTGGGTCAGCGTTTGGGTTTGTGACTGCGTTCCCAAAAGGGAAATGCACGTGACCACTCAGATGGGACCGAATAAGGTGCACTGGTAGGGCTGGGTGGGGGAGACCGAAAGGGGCGGGAATATGGGGAATTCGAGAATAATAATTATAGGAACAACTATATACGAGACCAGGTAATGATATTATGTGTTTTTATCATTCATTCCCTACCAGGATATCGACTTTCATGACCCTTCAGTTAACCACGCTAAAACCTTAAATCACAGTGTTCAACAAGTTTTGAGTAGATACGTTCACGTGATGTCAATGACAGGAGACAAGAAGGGATCCACAAATATTGGAAAGAGCATAGGAGTATTGTATTTACGAGAGTGGAAATGATAGATAACGGCTTACATAATCATCTTTCGAGATCAGTCACTTTTCTTAAACTCCTCAGATGTTTCTAAGAAAAAAACACTCCATGAGTGTATGGCCGTTGTGCATGAATGTGTTGTGACATCAGAGAGCATCAGGAAGAGGAGGACAATTTGGAAGGCAACTGTGCAGGGAATGTAACGTGCCGCTTCCACTAGTCTTGATATTCTTCAGGTTACTTGTCGCTTCCAGAGCGACTATTCAGTAATAGCTTAAATATCTTATAGACATTCAGAGTAGGCACGAGTACGAACCAGTATGTATCGTACATACCCACACACCTATTCACTCCCACCACTGATAATAGCTGCAGATACCAGATTGTGCATGTGAGATGCATGGCGGATGGGCTTCCAAGAGGATGGTGCGACGAAGGATAACATGTTCACCCGAAGAACTCTACAGCGAATGTATGTCATTTAATCAGTCAGTGGTGTTTATTAAATAAAGTCCGACCTTACTAGAAGGTCAATTTCTCCGCTAATCGAAGGCAAGGTCGATCTCACCCTCAGGATCAACAGGCCGTCCAACAATGATCTTGGCCTTCTTGTTCGCCAGGTCCATAGTGATGTTGAACAGGGTGGTGCTCTTTTCGATAGATGTGGTCTGAGGGGGTTTGCAGACGCAGTTGGGCTCACCCTCAGTGTCGGAGAAGAGCGCCTGGACGTTGTCAATGGTAGGTTCAGCACCCGATGCTGCAAGGTCATGAACAAGAGTGTCAATTCTCTGAACACGGTTAGGGGAGCACTTCAGGAACATGAGGTGCTCTACGTCCTTATGTTCCTTGAGGTAATGGTTCGAGTGCACAACCGCGCCAATGTTATTCTTTTCGCAGATTTGGATGTCAAAGGCTGACGACTCCACTCCCTCCGCGTCTCCAGAGGCGTCAGAAACGAGAATGTGAGCAGCAGCAGCGATTCCCTTGAGCCGGAAGTCCTTTACCACCTCAGCGGTGGTCTTGAACTGCAGAGCATTTCTTAGTGCAAGGTGCACAGGGGTCTTTGTGGGGTCAACTCCCTTGGCAGCAATGGCATTAAGAAGAACACCCACTCCGTACTCATTGAAGCCAATCTTACCAATGATACCGGCCTCAGTGCACGAGAAGAAGCGGGGAAGGTTATCAGGACTACCCTGGAGCACCACCAAGTTGTTTCTCTGAGGGGCCATCCAGTCCCAGTTTTGCGCCAGAATGGATCTTCCATCCTTAGCCCAAGCTAGAGAGGTGCAGCCGTCCGAAGCTGACTCAGGGGCAGCGGTAGAATCCTTCTTGAAGGCCTTGCTCAGACCAAAAGCTACCTCGGTTCGGACATTGAGGCACACAATGTCGACCACGTGCTGCTCGGACCCCGATGCGATGCCCTCCATTTCGGCGTAGAAGTCAGGCCATTCCCGCTGCAGGTACGGCACAAAGCCATTGGCGTGCTGCTGAATCTCAGTCCACGTGAGACCGCTCCAGGACGTCAGAAAGGACTTGTAGAACTCCAGAGTGCCCTTGACCAACTCCGGCACAGCCTGGCCATGCTGGTAGCCCATGTCGTAGGGAGCACCTGCAATTTTGATGACTTTCATAGACAATTCGGGCGTGGGAGACAAGGAAGAGCCGTCTGCGCCGTTCGTACCGTTCGAACTCATGATCTTTAGCGTTTTGTTTGTGGAGAGGAATCTGGTAGAGTTGGTTAGAAGGTTCAAGGGACGCATGATACATCGTCGCCCAAGTGGGGATGATGTCATAGAGTTCTGGCGGTTAAAGTGGGGGTTAGTCTAGACCAACGCACGACAAGTGTGATAAGAAAAGCAACCGCTGCTTTCTGGGCTTCAGCGCTAAGAGCAGAGTGTAAGCCGTCTGCTAGCTACTGCAAAGCCTATCTCTTGAAACTGTAGGATGATCAAAGTCAATTGCTACGCCCTGCCTGGCCTGAGAGTGTCTCCGTCATGTAACGGATAGTTCAGTGTAACATTTACTAGGGTGGACATAAATAACAGTCGTATAGTAGGTTAATATCAAGATTATGAGTCCGACCTAGAAGATAATAAGGAGCCAAAGGGGGGCAATTTGATAGCTAGCTAGCTTGTATTACAAGATGAAACGAGGGCCACAGACTTTTATGTTGGGGCCTCCATGGCTTTCTAGCACTGTTGTATACGCGCTACATCCCCAGTCTCGATTCACGGGTATCAATTGCCGTGTCAAACTAACTTTAGCAATATACCTGACACCAGTTTTCAAACCAAGAGCGAAATACGGTATCAAATAGCAAGGCACACATTATTTTCTATTGGGTAGCTAGTCTGCAGTGCACTTGTGAGGCGCACGAGAGATTAGCAATGTATGTACAGTTGAGTTGGGCCACAGGGTGCTGTATTGTGGCTTTCCCAGTTGGTGGTCTCACGCAGTTTAACTCCACCGCAGGAGACACAAACTCCTGTCAATGCCAATTAAAAAGTCAACTAACATTTATTATTCAACTAATATTCAACTAGAATTCACTAAGAAGAACATTGGTGTTAGAATACCGACACCAGCAGCCCTAATGGTTAGTGCTACAATCTAACAAAAAATAAATTTGGCACTCCTTTCTATAACCACTCTAGTCATGGCAACACTAAAACATGTTTTTGTGGAAGGTCGGTGAATGAGCAGAGAGAACAACGTTGATTGAGTTGAAGACGGGATCCACTGAACTGAGATTTTCTAGTGTGGAGAAGTTCACACAGTAAAATAGCCATGTTAACACTGGTGGACAGCCATTGGGGAAAACAGCAATCAAACAATTCATTATACTATACACTGGCCTTTGTCGACCATTATTTCTTCTTTCTATTAGGTTCTAGGGAGGACTGGTGAAAGATGCACTCACCTCACCCGCCTTCTTTCTGTCTCAGCTTCGTCGTATTCAAAGGCAATCACGTGCCCTGTCGGATGTGGAACATCTGTCGGCGGAACTTCTACTGACTGTATAACCTCATTTCCGCTCCCAAGCTCCTGCTCGACTTTCTCCTCTGCCCTTGACCCCTTATTCAGATACGAACGAGTGGTGTCGATTATTTCCAGTTCCAAGTAGCCAGTAAGAAACAGGAATGCGAAAACAGCGCAGGTGGTGGCCACGGCGAGAAGCAGAATGCTGAAGACTCTGAACCGCATCAGTTCAAAAGTGTGTCGCGACACTGGCCGTCTTCAATTTTGCTAGTAGTGTAAATTATATAGACATATCCTATCGCACCTCAGTGATAGTCAATACATGCCAATTAAGATTTCCGAGTTACAGGGCTCCATCATGAGATGCAAGGAGGACAGAGGCTGTCACACACACGCCGCAAAAATCAGTACATATTATGCTTAAAAAGAATCAAACAATTACAATACAATCACATTAATATACAAAAACGTCTCCTCTATCCCTCCTCCCAATATTCTCTCTCCTCCTCTATCATCTACCATTCTATCCTCCCTCCTTTCCTTAAAGAGACTCCCTCAAACGATGGAAGAAGCCGCTCTTTCGATGTTCCTTGGAATCCTTGCTCTTGGACGAATGAACGTTTCGAAGAGTCGAATCCGTGGAAGGCTTTCGACTAACTGCAGCAGACGAGGGCTGAGTAAAGGTACCAGCTCTGGATTCCAGACCAGCTCGCCCATTCTGATGGTCGGAACCGTTGCCAGCTCGAAGATCGTCCACAGCTGTAAACTTGGTGTACTCAGAGATCTGTCGCAGAGGGCCCGAGCTAGTCTCCTTCTTGTGAGACAGGATCTTGTTTCGAAGAAGCGAACCAGTGTGCTGCAACAGGGCACGAATCACGTCCTTCTTAACCTGGTTGGCCAGATCAAGGTTAGTCCAGGTCTTGTTCTGATACACAAGATCCGGGATGGTGAAGACGAAGTTGTGCACATCTGCTAGAGCCTTGGTACCATGACCCTTGAGAGAGATACAGATGACAGCAGAATGCAGCCGAATGTCCACAATGGAAGTGTACTCGGAAGCTCGCTTCATCATCTGAGAGCCCTCATCGGACTCTTCCTGGCGTCGACGGTTGCGGAAAATCTTGAAACGACCCGAAGACTCGTCAGATGAGTCAGAATCCATCGACTTTCGAGCAGATGATGCGGACGAGGGTGTGTCAGGATCACCAGGCATCTTCACACCGACAACCTGGTATCGGCTGTTGGGCGAAGAGTCAAGACGGGAGGCTAGGGAAGAAGACAGCGACTCATTACCTCCAGTCAAATCACTGCCGTTGTCACTATCTGCGTAAATAGCAACAGCGTCAGCCATGGTCTTGTGCTTAGTGGGATCATGCACATTGAATGGGGAGTCGTTGTTCTTGGGGAACACGTACGAGAACATCTTCTCAGCGGTATTCTGGTCCAAAGCAAGCTTGAGAGGCTGCAACTGAACCTCCAACAGCTCCATGACAGGAATACCACCAATCGGGGCCAGCATCTTCCAGGCAGCGTAGACCAACGCGGGCTCATCCAGCTTCTTCAACTTGGCGTTTCGACGGTTCTTGTTGGCATCGCCGTCCAAAAACGGACCAAGCATCTCCGGGTAGGGAACATTGGGCTTGAGGTTGAAACCCTGCATCATCTGGATCTCCATACAGTTGGTGTTTGCTCCATTAGGCTCCTGGAACCGAACAAATGAAGGAGAGGCCATACCAAAGTCCACCAGAGGAGTATGGTCGTCTTCCAACAAATGCCAGATAATCTCATCAGAGCCGATGGCCCACTTCATGGTGTCCGTGAAGTCCTCAGTTTCCTTGGAGGTGACGAGAATCTTGGTCGTGGCTGCCATCATGGTAAAGAGCTCGAGGTATCCGGACGCCAGCTCGACGTCAATCTGTCGAACATCCTTCTTACCGTCCTTCTGAGTCTGCATCAGCTCTCGAATCTTTCGCAAACGTCGCATCTCGTTCTGAAGACACTCAATCTTCTCGGGGGCGGACTGCAGGCGCCTGGGATCAAAGGTCATGAGCATTCGATCCATGGCCTTCTTGTTGGACTCCTTAATGGGCTCAGAGTACAGCAACAGGTCCATGGCAATGGTGTAGATGGCAAAGTACTGCTCAGAGGTGCAGTACGCCGTGACCTTGGGGAAGTCAACCTCGATTCGGTTGAACCGGTTGAACGCCTCCTTCTCCTCCTCCTCAGTGCATCGAGTCTCACGTGCAGATTCCTGTAGAGACTTGAGACGCAACATGTTGGGCTTGTCGTATCGAAGACCCACAGTGGCGTCAGAAATAACAACATCGTCTCTGAGAGCAGTGGCGTCGTAGCACATTTCAATAGCCAACCAAGGAGGCCATAGACTACTTCGGTGACAACCATAGTTGTTATTGTTCATGAGGAAAGCTGTCCGGTTGAGAACAGCCTCCTTGTCCAGGACGAAGAAGTTGGCATGCTCCATTTGCACTCCATGGCGCTTCTCCACCACTCCCTTGAATTCGGCATCAATATCCGACTCGTCGATAGCAGACGTGATTCGAAGTGCAATGTTGGGAGCAGTCAACATCACCACCTTGTCGGGGTTCTGCTCAGACATGAGCTGTACCTGAGGCGAAACCAGCTTGACCAGATAGGTGTTGTCAATGGTGATGTTGGGATCACTGTAGGTGTTGTACAGACCGTCCTCCATGGTATCGACTCGCTCCTGGCAGGTGACTCGGTTGTCAATCATGTGAGCTGCTTCCTGAAGCAAGTTAGTGGTGGCCTTCTTGGCCCGCTCCTGCTTCTGCTCGCTGGTGTAGTGGTCAGACGCCATAGTCTTCTCCAGCTCCTTGAGAAGATCCTCAATTCTCTTGACAGCTCCTCGAGACATGAAGTACGTCAGCTTCTTACGCTCCTCTACTCGATGCAAGTAGCGGAACATGGCGTTACGCACAATGTTGTTCCACTTGAGATGAACGTTGTGCACGATGAACCGGTTGTTGAACTTGGTTTCGTTGACATCGTTCAGCTCATTCTTGATGAGCTCGGAGATGGAGTTGGGGCCACAGGCAGACTCTCCAGGAGCCCGAATACCCAGACAAGTGTGGGAAATGACGTGGTACCGGGTTCGAAGGTTGTGCAGAGTCTCTTCAACAGAAGCAATACGCTCCTTCACAGCCTGTCCAGACTGGTTTCCACCATGCTTCAACGAGTCCAACATGGCTTCATGGGTCTTGATCTGCTCTGCCAAGTCCTTCTCACGCTCCTCAAACAGCTTGATCTGTGTCAACTGAGGTGCAATCTTTCCCAGGAAGCCGTCCAGCACATTAGTTTCATTGCCAAACCGTCGGTACTTCTTGCCTCGAGAGTCGGTCATGTACTCCTTCTGCTCGTGGTCGGTCTGTCGGAAATAGGTCCACCGAGGAGTGTAAAGCATGGGGATAACAGCCACTTCAGGTGACTTTCCATCAGGAGTAGACTCGTTAATTTCGACGAAGTCGTCCATGTCAATCCACGAGAAGTCCCCGTCAGAGATCTGGAATGTACCCACCCGAGAAGAGCCAGTGTGGGTAGTACCAGACTGCTGAGAGTTGGTGTTGTTGGTACTAGATCCGAGCGACGAAACATCATCCTTGAGACCCATGTGTCGAGCCAACACACCATGGGCCGATTCCTCCTTGAACACAGCTGAAAGGACTCGAATGTCACAGCTCTGGAAGTCAATCTCTCCAGCGTTAAGCTTCATCTTCCAAACATCACTGCCCTTGACAGGCTCTCGTCGCTGATGCAGCTCCATCATGTAGGCATCAGTTCGCAGCTTGATACCAGTGGCAGCGCTTCGAGTGTGTTTGGAGGCCTCATCCTCATTCTCAGGATGTCTGTAGAGATGACAGATGAAAAGCTGAGAAAGCTGGATCATGTACTTGACAGTGTGCATGGACTTACCAAAGGATACCTTCTTGGGTGCCTTCTTCATAGCCTTACGCTCCTCAGGCGACATCCAGAGACGGCCATGACGAGCAGGCATGCTTGTAGACGAGTCAAACATATGCCACCACTTCTTAAAGTGAGAAAATGTCTCTGGAGACAAGTGAATGGCGTTGTAAGACTGCTGTTCGGGCTCCGTGGCGTTGATCCAGTCTCTTCCTTGAGGGTTTCTAACGGACAGAGCAAGGTGGATGTACTCAGACCGGAAGCCTCGGAAAGCGTCCCAATGGGGATCATTGATCTCAGCCGAGTTCTTAGTGATGACATCATAATGAGGCTTGAACTTGTCGGTTCGCTCACCAGGATGCTCGGGATCGTCTCGCTCAAAGGCAATTCCGGCCAGCCATCGGACCTTGCCAACAACCTTCATGATCACCTTGAGGAACTGACCCTGAGAACCGTAGTCCTTGGCGTTGAAGGCTCTCAGAAGATACTCTCGCTCTGACAGACCCAGGTTGGGCACAGCAAGCATGAACTCCTCACTGTCAACCCGCATGAACTCCTTGGGATGGTCCTCACCATTGATGTCCCAAACAACATTATTTCTCCACACCCAAACAAGACCAGCGTCGTCACCAAGCACAGCGTAGGGGTTCTTGGATGACTTCATGACGAAATGAATGTCTGACTTCTCCCACTTCAGCTTGAATCGTCCATGTGCCATCAGACGAGCCTTGTCCCAGAAACCAGGCTTGGGGGAATGGTCGGCCGGAGGCTTGGAAAAGGTATCAATGGCACCGAAACCAGCTCCAATCGTAGGAGACATACTTGAGCCCCAATTGATTCGAGTGGGTGAGATGGAGTGGCCCTCAAAAGTCAAGTTTGTGAACACCTTGACAGAAGTGACGGTTCGGAACACCTCAATCATAAAAGTGGAGGGTGCAGTCTCGTCAGGATGAACGAAGGGCACCAGCGGCACCTTGATTCGGCGGACATACTCAATACCTTCACTGAGCATTTCACCCACAACAAATGTACCATGGAACGAAACAGCTGGTCCAGAGGAATCCTGAGAGGGATGGAGAGGGGGGAAGTGAATCAACGGAAGGGGGTAATCTCGCAGGTTGATTCGCCACTCACCCATCTTGACGTTCCAGAAGAAGGGCAACATGATGGTGTACACTGAGTCCTTGGGTTGGCCCTTACCAACATCATAAAGGAAGTTCGGAATCTCGGCAATGGGGAACTGGACTCGATCAATCACCCAATCAACGTCCTTATGGTACATGGACATCAACGGAGGGTTGTCAGAGTACTCCAAAATGTTTTCATTCTTGGCAGTGTCTTCCGCGATCTGCTCATCGCCCCAGACAGTACCATAGAGATCGGAAACTGCCAACTTTCGTTCATCAGAAGCTGCATTGAAGTTGACGATCCATGAAGTGGCAAAGTTTCGCTTGAGCTCCTCCTCAGCCTGCTCAATAGAAACAGTCGACGTGTCCTTGTAGTCCTTGGACGACGAGTTCCGAGAGTCACCACTGTCGTTCTTATGCTTCTTATGGAACACGTCCTTGAGGCCAGTGCCAAAACTGGCCAGATTGTGATGGTGGTTCCCTTCCTTGTGTGAGCCAATCTCCTCCTCCGTGGCCACTCGAGTAGACCGCTTCTTAGGCAGTCTCGACGCCATGATTCGGTCAGTGTACTCGTCAAACGCTTTCTCCTTCTCCAGACGAGCCTGCTGCTCCTTGTAACCAACTTGGAAGATGAGGTTGAGCTGAGACTCGAAAGGATCATCCTCAACCATCACCAGAAGACGAGGAGTGTGGATCCGAACCTTGGGAATGGCTCGAGGCTTCATCACGTTGGGCCAAACAACCACATCGGATGTGTTGAGACGAAGTCGCTGACTAATATGGGCAATAGACTTAACTCCAGACAGAATGTTGTCCAGAATCGTGTAGCAGATGAACTGGTTGGGGATACACAGCTGCATACCATCAATGAAGGCAGTCACTGCATCGTCACGCTCATCACAGGGCACAGGCACTTCATGGATTCGCTCAGTAGAAGCTAGAGTCTCCTTGATAAGGGGAATATCAGCTCGAACTCGCATACCTCGCAAGATGAGAATTCGGTTCCAATAGTCTTCGACAGTAGGTGAAGTACCATACACACGCAGGTACTTCATCAGGAGGATGGGCTTCTTGAGATCTCGACCGTCGAGAGTCAATGTGTCAAACTCCAACATGGCCCAAAAGTCGTGAGGAAGATGCCACTTGACTCGCATCATGGCAATAGCAAGATGGACAGTCACCTCCTCCTTGGGTCCCTTGACCACCTTCTTTCTCAGTCGACGCTCACGAATCAGCTTCTTGAACTTGTTGGTCTTCTTTCGAAGCTGTAGAGCTTCCAGAGCGTCGGCCATGTTGATATCAGGCTCCACAAGGTTGGCGTCCTCGTCTTCATCAATAGTGTGTTTTCCTGTTCCCAGCTCTTCGTTGAAGATGGAGATGAGAAGACCCAGATGAATAGTCACAAACCAATGGACATGGGCAGAGTACTGCATTAGCACCTTGGGGACCATGACAGTGGTTTGAGTGAAGGGACCCTTCTTGCCGGAAGTGGTGAAGACAGCCATATCAAGAGAAGGAAGGTTCAGAATCTCTCGGTTATCAAACTTCTTGTCGTCTTCATCCTCGTAGGCAGAGGAGGAAATGGACTCCTTGGCAATCACGTTCTTGACAGACACCACGAACCGTCGATCATCAGTCTCGTCAACCACCTGGTCAGAATGCTCACGGGCGTACTGTCGAGCAGCCTCATTAGACACTCCTTCTTGGGTGACTCCATTCTTGTAATCCAACACACACTTCTCCAATCCAATCACCATCAGCGTTGACACATCCTTGTAAGTCTCGTCATGGAACAGCAGTCCCACCGCTATCTCACTCTCACAAGACTCAAAGTTGACATTTTGGAGCCAGCAAGGCAGCTTTCGAAGAGCGATGGGCTTCTTTGGCAACGTGGGATCGAAGGTGGCAGGGTGCTCCTCATCAGCCTCCAGATCATGACCACAGGCAATCTCCTTCTTAGCCATGGCCTCTGCTTCAGCATGAAGTTCCTGATCAGCCACGTCATTTCGCCGCACGTTCTGAACAACTTCTCGCAGACCTCTAACCACCTCGGCCTCGGTCATATCAAATCGCGCCTTGAGCAGCTCTCCATCGACTGTCATGAGCAACCTGGGAGCCATATCTGCATTGACAGTGATTTTCAGAATCTGCGAGTCCAGAATGTCGTGTCGAGAGCCCTCGGGACTTCTGTACCATGTGGAGTATCCCACGAGCTTGAGAGAGGTCACGAGCTTGTACTTGGTCTCCAAATCGCTGTCATGCAGGTTCTCATGAGATGAATGCATGTTGCAAATGATGGCTTCACACGACGAAATGACCATCTTTCGAGCCTTGTTATCCTTGGAAGCCTGAGTCACCAGCACTCGAGCAGCAGGCTCTTCAATGGTCACCTTGAGGTTGGTGGCCGGCTTTAGACCCTTCATGAAAAAGTGCTCATCAGAGACCTTAGGGGGCTTGCTCTTGGACGAACGGTTAAGAGCTGTCAGTAAGAGAGGCACGTGATGAGTCTGAAGATCGACTGTAGGAGAAGAAATGGCCAGAGCTCCAGTAATGAGTTGGCCGGAGTAGATGGGTGAAGCAGAATCAGAGTCTGTATCACTGCTGTCAGCATCAGAGCCCGAAGCAGAGCTGGAGTCGCTCAGAATCGACAGTGTTCTCGAAAACATGTTGGTCTTAGAGTTGAGAGTCACCATGGGCACGTAGACCAGCTCCTCGGGAACGTCCTTGTTGACGGACAGACCGACCACCACTGAGATGACCGAAAAGATGGTCTGATGGGCGGTATCGTCTGAGTCAAAGTACATTCGGAAAGCGGGACTCTTAGGGTTGAGTCGTCGCAAATCGAGGTTGAAGTCTTTGGCCATAATGGCGAAAGACAGCCTGTCAGTCGGCGAGTCGTTGAATAGCGAAGCAGGAATCTGGTAGACTCCAAACTGGGCCACATGGACCTCTACTTCTCTAATGGTTCGAATAAGCAACGTTGCAAAGTTTGCCTTGACCAGTGCAGCCTCCTCGGCACACTTGGCCTCCGCCTCCACCACAGCAGGCTTCTTCTCTTCGGGCTCGGGCTCGGGCTCGTATTTCTTGACCTTCTTGATGGCCTCCTTGAACTCCATGAGCTTGTCAACCAGAATGTTGATGCGACCCATCTTAAAGTTGACAGCCAGCCGTTTCAGACTCAGATCTTTCTTTTTCAGAAAGCCTCGGACCTCCAGCAACACTGAGTCCAGAATCTCCTCCGTCTGCTCGTCATCGTAGTCGTCTCCTGAAGGCTTGACGAGAAGCTCTCTGAAAATGATAGTGAAGAACGCTGGTAGTTCGCCGTCCAATTTGAGATCCTCGTACAGAGTTCCAGTCACTGTGTGTCGTCTGCTGGTAATATGAGATCGCAGATCAAGCTGGAACACCATCTGGGCCAGAATGAAGGTGCTGACATCCTTGATATCGACAGTGGTGGAATAAATGGCGAAATCGATGAACCGAGTGATTGATAAGAAGAAACGTACCACTCGAGTGGCAGTATTGTCTGGGGGTGTCAGAGACCACTCCTTGTTCTCGTACTTGCATCTCGTCGCCGACTTGGGCTTCTTGGTCTTTTTCTCATGAGCCTTGCTCTCCTCCAGTTCCACGGGGTCTAGGCTGATGTCTAAGCCTGACACGTAGAAGTTGATCCAACCGGGCCGCGCAAACGACGGCCGATGTAATAAGAACCCCACCTTGCCAATGTTGATTTGCAGGCCAGGCTTGGGTGAAAATGAAATGCCCCGTAGGCACAGGTATCCTAGTCTCTTGATGGAGATGCCTGTGGTGAGTCGGATGAGGGCAAACAACACGAACGACGCAATGTATGTGTACAGCAGGTACTTGACCAGCGTCATGGCCAGTCCTTTCAAGTCCAGCACTATGTTAGAAAGAGTCCTTTGTCGAGGTGGTTGTTTATGATACTCACTTTTACCGTCTTGTTATCTTAGATCAGGGCGTCTGTTCGGTACTTTCGATCTGAAATGTGTGATTCTGCGTTAGAACTTGCACTCAAGGCTGTCGATGTCTTCAGTAGTACTCACTCTCAATTGTTGTTCACTTGTTCTCTTGTCCGATGTATGCCAATCGAGTTCTCCGTCTCTCTAATTTTGCCTTCTTTGATGATGTGATGATGTGATGATGTTATGATGAACTTCACGGGCTGGGTTAGTAGTGTTCTTTGGCCGTCACAGTCTCGTCAAACAACTCACCTGAGCACTCTGGCGGCACTGGCGTAAACGCGTGTAATAAGACCGAAGATGAAATTTCGCAGTGGTCAAAGTCGTCGAGCAATGGTAAAGACCGCAGGTCCAGTCAAGGTTAATGCCTGAGCTTGCTGCGTGAGGGCTGCACGCTGGTGGCTGAAGATTATTTGTCCAAGTCGGGTAACTGGGGTTGTGGGGAAAAACAATAATGTGGATTATGTGGATTGTTGAGTCATTTGGGGCTACAAATACAATGGATATATCAGCTACGAGGCTAAACCCCACCGCAGCAACGACACATTTGTTTCCCGGGGAATGTTAAGGCACTAGTCAAACGGGTGTCAAGGGCGTTCATACTCGATGCCCTGCAGACAGGCCGTATGCAAGGTGCTCTCTTGTCTTGGTAGGGAGTATTACTTCTGAGCTGCGGGGACTGGTGCCTTGTCACAATATAGGAGACGATTACGCAGGGGATTAGTCAACCACAGATAAGTTCTTCCAAGTGCACGGATCTTTTACCCACACAACACCTCTCGGAAATAGCTATTGCGAAGGAACCTAATATGTAGTCTGATCACCGTTTCCCAGCTTGCCAACGGTCATGTTTCAATGGTCTGTAGAGATGTTTGGTGCAGACTCCAGGGGGTTAAGAGCCCCGCATTATTGTGATTCAAAAAACTCATCTAAGATGAACCCCCTCTGATCTGACGACAGCATATCCTCGTCCAAGCCACTGACCAATACAATATATCCCGGTCCACCATTGTATACGGTTCTGAAGTTAATCTATGCTACTGGATAAACTCTGCTTTCAAACCACATCGGGCATGCCTTGCGCATCCAGCCGTGAGAGTGGAAGAAGGCAGGCGGTTGGGGACTGAAGCGAGCTGCGAGTGATTGATTAGTCAGTGGGTTAGGGGCTTTTTCGGAGAGGTGGATACCCCAATCCGCTCTTTTCTCGACTCCATTTAAAGCCGCATCATTAGTACTAATGTTATCCTCACTACGGTGACCTGCCACTATCGGGCTTCTGAGTGATTTAGAGCGTGTGGTTGTTTTTTCTAGTGTGCCATAAGCAGAGAAGTGGGTTAATCCCACAGACCCGCAGAACAAGCCCGTTCAACAGGTGGCAAGATATTTAATTAAATATACTGTACAAGTCCTGCTGGAAAAAGAAGAGTCGACAGGGTAGGAATTCAGGCATTACATGTCACTGGTTCAATATACACCCCCAACACTCTTCTGCTCACCAACAAATGTCTTGTTCTCGATGTACTTAAAATTATCTGTAATAGTTTATGGTGCATCGTTTCAGTTGAGGTTGCTGAGACATGTTATTACGTAAGTGTACTGTAATTGGGGCTATGACAATCGTCGAGGGCGGTTTTCTTGTATGCGGCTCATAGGGACCAACGTCCGTGCTCCAATACATATACGCCTCATTGTTCACCGTATTGATAGAATTTAATTTCGCCACATCCCATCATTTAAGAAACATCACAAGACGCATCATTTGCTTTGGTTAGTTTTCCAGATTGCCCATGGGGCCAAGTTTGGGGTTGGAAAACTATAAGGGTCAAAAGTATAACAAGAATTTTAGGAGTAATAATTCCTCGAGGTCATTCTTTGCAAGCCAGAACTCACACACAGAATAATAGACCCTACAAAATGTGTTTTTTTCCAGAAGAAAAACGCATAAGGGCTCCTACCAGCCTCTATCGTACTGGCGCTCATACCAGTCGAATTCTCTGCACTGGGGGCAAAAGAGGCTTTCTCTCCTGAAGGGGCAGACTAGAAGTTGTGGTCAATGTTGTAGAGACTCGTATTCGACCGTTTAACGAGTGGAGGTCGTGTAGGCTTGAAAATTACACATGTACATGATGCTGACCATGTGACGGCTGGTGTGGAAAAAATATTTCACCTGCCGACGCCATAATGTCCCTTTTCTGCCATCGTTATGGAAAACGCGACTCACTTCTGGGTTCGTGCGGGTGTCAAAAAGACAGACCTCCCAACTAGCCCTAACCCTGTAAAATTTTGAAATTTACATATCCTGCACCAGGCACAAAGTGGAACTGAACAATAGTGATACCACTAAAGAAACCCTTCCAAAATGCCTCCCAAAAAGCAGCAGCAGAAGATGTCGCTCTTCGAGTTCAATGCGAACGGAGACTGGGCCGACGACATGGACGAGACCCCTCTTGACGGTGGCTACGAGCAGCAGAGCTACGGTGGATACTCCTCCAACAACAACTCCAGCTCCTACGGTGCTTCTCAGTCCTCTTATGCCCCCAAGCGAGAGTACACTGAGACTCCCGTTCCCGACGTTGCTCCTTGGCTCGCCAAGGTGATCAACCTCCCTTACGACATCACCGAGGAGTCGGTCCAGCAGTTCTTTGGACCCGGTTTCGACATCAAGGAGATTAACCTGGTCATGGACCGAGACACAGGTAAGCCCCGAGGAATGGTTAACATGGAGTTCGGTGACAAGGCTTCTCTGGAGCGAGCCCTGACTCTTACTGGCCAGAGCTTCGGTGGCCGACCCGCCCGAGTCTTTGTTTCCACTCCTCGAGACACCCGAACCGAGCGAGACTGGACCCGACGAGGACCTCTTCCTCCTATTGAGGGAGAGTCTCGAGCTGACACCCGGGACTGGTCTCGACGACCTGCTCCCCCCGTGTCTGATTTCGATGGACCCCGAGAGACCCGAGAGGCTCGAGAGGCCCGAGAGGATGCTGAGAACCCCCGAGACTTCTCCAACTGGTCTCGACGAGGTCCCCTGCCCTCCAACGACAACGAGCAGCGAAAGACCCGAGGAATGGAGTTCCGAGAGCGACGAACTCGACAGGACGACCCCGAGAACCCTCGAGATTTCGGCAACTGGGAGCGACGAGGACCTCCCAAGGGCGACGCTGTTCTGCCCGAGCAGCGAGAGCGAGCACCACGACCTGCCCGAAAGGAGCGATCTCCTACTCGAGCCGACCAGGTCGATTCTTGGAGAGGCGATGCCAAGCCCTCTGGACCCGGTAAGACCGTGAACCTGTCTGGAGGCTCTCTCTTTGGTGCTGCCAAGCCCATCGACACCACAGAGCGACTGGCTGCCATTGAGGCCCGAAAGGAGAAGGAGCGACAGGAGCTTCTTGCCCGAAAGAAGGAGGATGCCAAGCCCAAGGTTGTCAAGGAGGATAAGACCGAGCGAACTTGGGAGCGACGAGGACCTCTGCCCCCAAGGGCCGGGACTCCAAGCCTGCTGGTGCCAAGAAGGACGAGTCTAAGCCTAAGCCCAAGGCCACTTTCGCTGCTCTGGCTGTTGAGGGTGAGGATGAAGACGAGTCTTCTTCGGCCCCTGCCACTGAGACCAAGCCTGATGAGGCTAAGGAAAATGTTGATCTGCCCGCTGCCGTTGAGAAGCTGGAGATCGAGGATGATGGAGACTGGAATGTTGTTTCTGGAAAGAAGCGACGATAAAAAGGATTTGTATGTAAATGAACTGATGTATAAGTATTGGGTACGACACTGGAGTATCCAGTGTATGTCTTGTAGGTGCAGAGCACGGGCAGGTTGATATCATGATGCATCACGCTTGTTTCAGAGTGCAATCATGGAAGGTGTATGATAGAAGCTTTTGAGATGAAATATATCTTCGTCACTCACGTGTATTAAGGTGGTGGAGTCTATCTTTTTTTTGCACTCACATATTAATAACTCCATAGACATTGAGAGACATATTTTACAGTACTCGTACCATCAACTAGAGTACACCTGTACGGTTAGGTACCTGGTACCTGGTACGTAAGTACGAGAAATATAGTACGGGTACCTGGTAGTTATATCTGGAAGGACATATTTTCCTCGTTAGGTTTTGAGATGGTCTTTGTTGTGCACGTAATATATGAGAATACAATCTTGTGTCTTAGTTATATTTGTAATTGTAGGTACTGTAGTTGCAACAGCGACACCAATACTTGCAGCTCTTATTCAACTGTTATACCATAATGGTCTATAGTGCTGTCTCTTTGACTACAAGTATGTACCCGGGTACAGTGTTTTCGTTTTTTTTCCCTCTCGCAGTATTGACGTCTCTGTTGTACCAAGAAGACTGGCTAGATCGGCTTTACTCTCCATCCTGGCTTATCCAGCACGTCCCACCATGATCATTAGTCCTCCTTTCTACGGAGATGACTCACGTGACCTTATCGATTAAGTGCGTGTGGAATTTAAATTGCCTGTTTAACACGTAGCCAAATTTAAATCGTCCTGAGCCTGATGATATTGGCATTCGATTTCAGGTGCTTGGCAAACAGAGGATAGCAAAGCCAGCTCGCAAATTTATTTTCAGGCCCAGCCTTGGTAAAGTCGGTTTTTGGTTTGGCATGGTATTATCACATGATACAACTTAAGCCCACGTGTAGACTGCGTGACAGCTCTTGTCAGACAGTGACTCAAATCAGTATATAAAAGACGAGTACGCGCCACTGCGCCCGAACCCTCGGAGGTTGTTGCTGTACCCTCCATCCCCCAACGGCTGTAGCAACGGCATTAAACGACCCTC
This sequence comes from Yarrowia sp. E02, assembly GCA_017639365.1. Lineage (NCBI taxonomy): Eukaryota > Fungi > Ascomycota > Dipodascomycetes > Dipodascales > Yarrowia > Yarrowia sp. E02. The sequence goes on from JAAQQX010000001.1 coordinate 4,252,158, forward strand.
GGATAACGAGGTTCGCGATAACCTTGTGGTGCGGCATTAACCGAAATTCCAATTCCGTGTTGGGCGATATCTGTAGAGAGCCCCAACAGTTATGAGCAGACACTTTTTTGGGGCTGCAGGCTTTCAGACTGCCATTCCCTTCTCTAGACGCATCCACGCTTCATTCAAGCTGTCGCGACTAAAGCCAGCAGCATGGTTCAGATTATGGTCCATGAGCCTGTTATGGTTTTAGTCCATCGTCATGCATTCGGCTGCCTTAACGAGGGCATCTGAGCTGGCCGAGTAGTTGAATATTAATATGTGGTAGCACCGTAACGGGGAAAGAAACACAGAGCCCATGGCTCGGGCTCCCTCTTAGATTCCACGATAAATACAGACCTATGCCGTATTTGACACCCAGCTCAGCTGCCAGACCCTCAGCCTCCTGTCTATCCTCATGGCAAGTTAACTTTGCTGTTGCAACTTATATGCAAATCGAAAACTGCACACTCGACCAACGTCAATCGCGGGAGTCATCACTACTCACCACACATTGCACAGCAACGGAAACTAAATCTGCGCCGATAATTTCTGCATCTGATAGCATCGCCTCTGCTTTGTTTGTCCTCTAGTTTATCTGCTTTTATCTCATCCTCAAGACACTCACTTGTCAGATAGCTACGACGACAAGACCATCCTTGCAAGAACACCACCAACTGCCACAGCCACGACTATCTAGGCCCTTTTACTTGTCCCTCTCTTCACATCATGGGAAACAACCCTAGTAAGTCCAAAGGAGGACTTCAGTCGTACCCTTCGTTCTCGCGATCGGACACACAGGGCTCGACACGGTCTGGTCGGTCCATCCGGTCGCGACTAAGTAGCATTTCCAACAACTCAGAGACGTCGTACAAGACGGCCGGCGGCGAAACCGAGCCCCAAGATGTTCCAGGAGCGCCCACCACCGCACAGGACCTTGGCAACGTGAGCACCGAACTCATTACTCCAGTGGACAATGCCACCCTGCCACCATCCATGCAGCAAATTGAGCCCAAAGACCCTATTCTCGTGCGCGCTGATGACTCCGCAGGGCCTGACAAGGACGTCAATGATGCTCATTCACAACCCGTGACCCCAGCTGCCGTTGCCCCGGTAGGAACTTCACCAAAAGACGGACCTAGCGCCCCATCATCAGCAGACGGCCCTAGCGGCTCGGGATCGGACTACTTTGCCAGAAGACAGCTATTCTCGCCTCCGCCAGGCACCCCTGCCACTCCCGGTAACGACTCGTTCATCAACTCGGGCGCATCCACCCCTAACATCATCAGCGAAAACAACATGACGCTCAACATCGACGAGGTAATCCAGCGATTGCTTGACGCCGGCTATTCAGGCAAAATCACAAAGGCTGTTTGCCTCAAAAACTCTGAGATTGCCCTCATCTGCAGACGGGCTCGGTCTATTCTGCTGTCACAACCAACGCTGCTCGAGCTTCTGCCACCAGTTAAGATTGTCGGAGACGTGCACGGCCAGTTTGGAGATCTCATTCGAATGTTTGACATGTGCGGCTTCCCGCCAGCAGCAAACTACCTGTTTCTGGGAGACTACGTGGACCGAGGCAAGCAATCTCTCGAGACAATCCTGCTGCTGCTGTGCTACAAAATCAAATACCCCGAGAACTTTTTTATTCTTCGAGGAAACCACGAGTGTGCCAAGGTCACCCGAGTCTACGGCTTCTACGACGAGTGCAAGCGTCGATGTAATATCAAGACATGGAAGACGTTCGTCGATACATTCAACACCCTGCCTATTGCTGCAGTGGTGGCGCAGAAGATCTTCTGTGTCCATGGCGGCCTCTCTCCGTCGCTCAGTAGCATGTCAGAAATCAGATCCATCGTGCGTCCCACAGATGTGCCCGATTACGGTCTGATCAATGACCTGCTGTGGTCCGACCCAGCAGACACACAGAACGAGTGGGAAGACAACGAGCGAGGAGTCTCCTACTGTTTCTCCAAGGTGGCCATCAACAAATTCCTTACAAAGTTCTCATTTGATCTTGTTTGCAGAGCACACATGGTGGTTGAAGATGGTTATGAGTTCTTCAACGACCGTTCACTTGTAACAGTCTTTTCGGCCCCTAACTACTGTGGAGAATTCGACAATTGGGGCGCCGTCATGAGTGTGTCCGAGGAGCTGCTGTGTTCCTTCGAGCTGCTCAAACCGTTGGATTCAGCCGCATTGAAGCAGGAAATGAAAAAGGGTAAGCACCAGCGAAGGCTAAGTCTGGAGACCCGAAGTGCTCCTGCCACCCCTCAGAGCGTCTAGACGCTGACAAATTTACGCATCTACATTTGCCTGAACCAATGCTCAAGGTTGCTGGCATATATACTGAGCTATTATATACTGAACAAATTGTATTTATGATGTATCTGGTGTATGTAATAATGTATAAATATTCTATAGACTGACCCACTCACTCCCTCGGCCGTCTACTTCGAGGTAGACTTGGGTGAGAATGTAGTCTGCTAGACAGGATAACTCGACATCTGTGACTTCATTTCCTTCGGGATCCTCTTCTTCAATAGCCAAAAACATTCGAGTGATAATCTTGTCAATCTTGACGATTTCCTCGGGGGTGTTGAGATGAGAATGAAATCCTAGGGTATGGGAGATTGAGGCCAGGTTGAAACAGAGCATGGCCAGAGCATGCGCGAATTTGCTGAACACAGCTGGCTTCTCGGAAGATACCTGAGGCAGTGGGTCTTCCAAATACAACGGGTAGTTGTTGTTGGAGATGCGGATGTATGGATGTCGCTTCTGAGGTAGCAGAATGGCATAAGGAAGAGGGGCTCCAAGATAATATGCTGCGAGACAGGTAAAAGATGCAAGCCTGTCTAGCGCAGTATTGATCTCTCTCTGAGAAGACATGCACAATGTGATGATGTCGGGAAGGGATAATGTTCCTACAAGTGGAAACGAATCCGTTGCGGGTCCGACAGATGTGTTTCCACTTCCTCGTCTTACCTTCCTCAATCGAATATTATAGAGTGAAACCAACTCTCGACAGAGGACACTTCGCCTGGTAAGTAGGCTCTGTGGTATCTCCTTGTTCACCTTGATCTTCAGTTCTTGAACATCTTGGGACAATTTTCGTTTGATTTTCTGATGCTCGTTAACACTCTGCGTCTGTAGCGAAGCGGCAGATTCCCTCATACTCGCAACTCGATTTCTCAGTGTCGCAAGGTGCCGTTTCTTGGCTGCAATCTCGTCTGCCTGTATATCCCTGGCTTTTCGAACTGCATCCAGCTCTCTTCTAACACCCTGCTGCTTGATTTTGAGTAGTCGCAGCCGAAACGGATCGGTCTCAGAATCCTTCTCTGGGCAGTCCATCTTGTCGATGTTCTCAATCTTCTGAGTCACTGTATCCAGCGCAGCTTCAATCTTGATTTGCGCCACCCGGTGGGACAGAATCGCCTGGTTTGCACACCCACAACACATCATGTTATACTCTGGTACCCGCTGATCGCAGATGGAGCATGGTACATTTGACAGTGCGACTTTCTGCGGTTTGTGGGCTCTCACTCGAGGCTGTGGAGCTGTCTGTTGCTTGACTGGTGTCGTCCGCATCCGTTGAGGCACAGCCTGATGAACCCCAGAGCCCGGTCGGCGGTTGAAGACCGAGGATACGGGTTTGGGTTTCATGGCTGCGCTCTGAGACGCGCTTAGGGGGTCCATTATCGTCGTTACTTCTTTAATCGGGCGTTCTATGGCGAATCTGGTAGGTCTGATATCTGTAATGGAGGTTAGTTCTGGAGGCTGCATGGTATCTGCATGTGACCAGTTTTTGTGTGTGTGGGGCTTGAAACTGTATGAAAAGGGACCCATCCAGCATGGAACTGGTTTTTTTAATCAAACGAAAAACCTACATTGTAATGACCACTTCTTTGTACCTACACATGTGATAGTAGTTAAGGCTTATCGTTTGAAGCTGGGGTATAAATATGGCCCCTGATATAGCCGTCATCTCCTGCTGCTTACTCCTGGTCAACTCCCTACGCAACTCCCTACCGGTTTTAACTGCAATAACTCGGAATACTCATTTGCTTACATGATGACACAATTCTTGTTCTGCGCAGCAGGGTCAGACTTGTTCTGGGTCTTCTCAATCTCCTCCACCAGGAGCTCGAATGCCTTGGCGACATTGGTGCCGTCACGGGCAGAGGTTTCGACAAAGGCTCCTCCCCAAGATGCAGCCAGCTCCTTTGCCTCCTCGACGGAAACCTGACGCTGGGAGTCTAGATCCGACTTGTTGCCCACAATTACCAGCGGGATTGACGACGAGCCCGTGGCGTTGAGAATCTTGTCGTGGATGATAGGCAGCACATCGAAGGTGGATCGTGAGGTGACCGAGTACACAAGCAGGTATCCGTGGACACCCAGGAGATGCTTCTGGTTCATGATGCTGAACTCATCCTGGCCGGCTGTGTCGATGATCTCCGTATTGTACTCAATGCCCTTGTACACAATGGTCTTGGAGAACTGGTTTTCGATTGTGGGGTAGTACGACTCGACGAAATGCTGCTCGACAAACTGCACAGTCATGGACGACTTTCCGACGGCTCGGGAGCCTACTACGGCAATCTTTCGTGCTCGCTGTTGTGCCATTGTAGTGTGGGTCTGTGGTGGATGTGGGTGTGGATGGTGTTGTAGAGCTATGTGGTCTTACAGAGCTCTTGTCGTTGGTGGGAGTGGATGGGGTAGTGCGTGGTCACGTGGTGGGTTAGTTGAGACGAGCGGCGACTGGTTCTGTCTCGGTTCTGACTATCGACAGTGACTGGGAGTGGGTGGTGATGGTGTTGGCCAAGGTTGCGTTGGGAAGTCTAAGGTTCGAGGTTATGACAATGAAGTCGGGGCACGAGTCATTGGGGGGATTATATAGCCTGGCTTATTTGAAGGGCGGGACCTTTGGGGTTAGCGAGGGGGCCCCGTGAGCGACAATGGAGCATTAATACGGGGATATCACGGGTTCTAGAAGCCCCAAAATACCACACAACGGCCTATTACTTCCCTTTCGATCGCAGGCGGTTCGGGGTAGCGGCACTTTTCTTTCCAGCGACAGATCGTGTACAACTGACGTAGGCAAACGGGCGCAAAGCATCCGGGGGCCTATTTGTGACCAACAGTCGCTGCCGCTTAGGTTAAATAGACTGATTAATAAATGATTTACAACAACAACATCGCAGGCGGGCTCGGGAGCCACGATAGGGTTGATAGGGTTGGGGCTTATCCACTATTGAGCGCGCCCCACTAAGCCGACTAAGCCAAAACGGAAGTGCAAGTGCAGCCACGATAATAATAGCACAGTAAGGGAGCGCTAGTGGTTGGGTAGGGGGGCTGTACAATCCATGGACCCATCAGTGATGGTAATGTACCTGACCGTTATAATTTACACCTGGGTGCCTCTTGCCCATTTCAGCACTCAGTTATGCGGTGTTGTCTGTCAGCCGACACACACACACTTTGGCGTGTAGTGGGCTGAGCTAAACTGCTTCCAGGTGTGTTCGGTGCATGTGGATCCGTCTCTCAGAGCGATTTACATGGGTTAGGGTGAGAAGGGGGTGTGTATGGCTGATCTTTCGGCTCTACGAGTAGGGGCGCTTGCTGTGTGGGATCATGGTCTTAGTTCTCAGTCTGGACAAATTTCGTGTTTCACATTGGCTCAGAATTTCAAACCAAGAGACTCTAAACCATGCCTCATATGGCACCAACTCAGCTCCTACAACAACGGGCAGCCAAGATGCAGCCTGGGTGGTCACCTGCAATATTGCATTATCGTACAAGTATCTCGCACTTGAGCGCCGTGCCAGCATTATATAGTCGCTTCTACGACCCATCAAGTCAGCCCCAAGAGATTCGCTTATCTCAAAGTTGGATCACCTGTTTATCGTTCGGACGACCGGAAAGATTGGCACGCAACCAGCGCTTATCTGGGGTGAGTTCAGAAGAAAGACTTGACTGAGCAAGAGAGATCGATGGACATTTGTACGAGCAGCAGCTGCTTTTAAATACTGGCGTGGCCCCCAGGGTCACTATACAACGGTCCAGTTTTAATAGCTCAAGTGCACTTTTAGGCTAGCAAAAAAGCAAACGCCGTTATTGTAGCACGACGTTAAGCTATGCCCTTGATCTTAGAGTCTGAAAGCCGTGTCTCGACACAAGCTGGTTGCTATCGACTGGGAAGCCACGTGACCTTAACTGCCAGTTGTCACCATACTGTGTCGGGTTTCTCAGACTATGTACCTGGACATGCTGCACCCCACATGACCTTCGTTATTTGCTGCTTGTTTACTCCACCCTTTTTTATTGCTCGTTGCTCGATATACTCACAGTTTGGGTTGGGTTGTGTATCATCGAACTCTGGCAAGATTTTTTCCAGCGCAACGCTTAGTCAGGGTGGGACCCAGCATCATGACGGCACGTATAACGCACTCCAAGCGGGTCCAGAGCTCATAAAACTCTGGCTCACCGCGCGCCAATGCCTGCCAAGCCAGGCTGCATCTTTCTTCCAGTGTATCTCTCTCGGTTGTGCCGTTACATGTAACATAATGTAATATACGACGCGACCTTCAAGAAAGAGTGTGCACACGATTGCAAGGTAACGCGGAAGTGGTGCATTCTTGAGGACAGGGGCAAGTGCAGACTGTATGGGAGAAGGAGCCGTGAAGCGCCCTCTTGGTGAAGATGGAAATCTTCCCGTGAACAGGGGGCGCAAGAAATATCCACACGCGTATCCCTTATTTCATTTACCCCAGCTTCTGACTCTTCACCCCCAAAGGTGGTGGTGCATCAGGCCCCACAGACCGTTTGCTTTGTATAGGAGATGAGCTTCCAAAACCGTTGTTTGGCGGCGTTTGACAAAGTTCGGCGATAGGGGTTGCCATTTTGAGCAGGTAGAGCGCCAGAGGTGAGCAACAGTACCGGCTGTGGAATGACTTCGGTCGAGGTTCGGTGACTAATTAGGTCGCGAGCCACACATCTACGAACACCCCCAATAGACCAGGTTGATCTATACCGAGGCATAACCATACACATAATATCTGGAAGTTCAGAATTTTCACCGGCTTGCGCGATAAATGCACCCCAAATACCATGCAACTGGCTCTGCTTTTTACTTTTTTCGTTCTCTCCATTTTCTCCATTTTTCTCCATTTTTTGCCGTCTGCAAAAACCCAATTCAACCCGGGGTACAGTTGTGGCGCACAGTGTTCCAGATGAAAGTAGCCCTAAACCGCTCCGGAAGGATGGGATCCGAGACTCCAAGTTACCCTGTCTTATGATTATCCGAAGTTCCGGGAGTCCATGTGGTGCCCAGAGATAACACTAGAGAGGTGGAAGGGGAAGCAGGGATTAAACACAAGACACTAATCATCACTGATACAGAAGTACCTGCGTCTTTTACGTCTCCAAAATCTATTCCCCATGTGTATTTCTCTCCCGCCAAGGGCAATTCTATCCGCCTCTCTCCATGTCTCCGTTTACGTGGATCAGCTGTTGGGCGCTTGTGAAGCACGCACACCAATGACAAGCTTCATAATGACTCTGGGGAAGAAGGAAGCGCAGTTCGGTGAAAGTGTATGTAGTCTATGGTGGGAGTCATGTCACTGGTCGAGAATTAGTGGTGCGAGGAAGGTGAGAGGGAAAATCAAAAGCCACGACGTGGGTCATGTCACAGCTCCCGTTATATATACACCGCTTCCTTCTCAACATACGACCCTACCAGCACACCCCTAGTAACCCAACTCAGGGACTGCGGCTCAACATTCTGCAAGGCTTGGAAGAATTTGACTTTTGGCTTCCGTTAACTTTTTATATTTTGGAAGAAGTCAAAAAGCTAAAAGGTGTACACGCATCGCAAACAATATCAAGAGAGACCTATATAAAGGCAGTGTGTCCTGATCCCTCCCTTCCCGTACTACCCCAACTCATACACAATGTCTGCCGTTCTCAAACAGCGAATTCGATACAAGCCCTACTTGGATAAGATCCGAACTGCCGCCCAGTGCGTTGATCTGTTTGGAGCAAAGCCCAACCAGTACATTGGATGGTCCGGTTTCACCGGAGTTGGAGCCCCTAAGGTTGTCCCTGACGCTGTCTCCAAGCACGTTGAGGAGAACAACCTCCAGGGCCACGAGAACTGGCGATACAACCTGTTCGTCGGTGCCTCTGCTGGTATGGAGATCGAGTCTCGATGGGCCAACAACGATATGATTGCCCGACGATCTCCCCATCAGGTCGGAAAGCCCATTGCTGCTGCCATCAACGAGGGCCGAACCGACTTCTTCGATAAGCATCTGTCCATGTGGGCTCAGGATCTGACCTACGGATACTACACCCGAGACAAGAAGGAGAACTCTCTGGACATTGCTGTCATTGAGGCCACCGCCATCACTGAGGACGGACACCTGATCCCTGGTCCCGCTGTTGGTGCCTCTCCCGAGATTGTCCACATGGCCGACAAGATCATCATCGAGCTCAACACCAAGACTCCTTCCTTCGAGGGTCTCCACGATATCAACATGCCTGTCCTGCCCCCCTTCCGACAGCCCTACCAGATCACCGACGTTTCGCAGAAGATGGGAACCCCCTACATTCCCCTCGACCCCTCCAAGGTCGTCGCTATCGTCGAGTCTGACTTTGCTGATATCGTCGGTGCCAACACCCCTGCCGATGAGGGCTCTAAGGCCATTGCTGCCAACCTCATTGAGCTCTTCCAGCAGGAGGTCAAGGCTGGCCGACTTCCCGATAACCTGCTGCCTCTGCAGTCCGGCATCGGTAACATTGCCAACGCCGTCGTCGAGGGTCTGGCTGATGCCTCTTTCAAGGACCTTAACGTCTGGACCGAGGTTCTGCAGGACTCTTTCCTGGATTTCTTCGAGTCCGGTAACCTCAACTTCGCCACTGCCACCTCTATTCGACTGACTGAGGATGGTTTCAAGCGATTCTTCGACAACTGGGAGGAGTTCTCCAAGAAGCTGCTGCTGCGATCCCAGGTTGTCTCCAACAACCCCGAGATCATCCGACGACTCGGTGTCATTGCTATGAACACCCCCGTCGAGGTTGATATCTACGCCCATGCCAACTCCACCTGTGTCAACGGCTCCAAGATGCTGCACGGTCTGGGAGGATCCGGTGATTTCCTGCGAAACGCCAAGCTCTCTATCATGCACACTCCCTCTGCTCGACCTTCTAAGACCGATCCCCTCGGTATCTCCTGCATTGTCCCCTTCGCCACTCACGTCGACCAGACCGAGCACGATCTGGACATCGTCGTTACTGAGCAGGGTCTGGCCGATCTCCGAGGTCTTTCTCCTAAGGAGCGATCTCGAGAGATGATCAACAAGTGTGCTCACCCCACCTACCGAGACCAGCTGCTCGCCTACGTCGAGCAGGCCGAGTTCGAGTGTGCCAAGAGCCGATCTCTCCATGAGCCCCACGTTCTCAAGAACGCCTTCAAGATGCATACTAACCTTGCCGAGAACGGAACCATGCGACTCGACAAGTGGTAGACACTATAAGAATGTATTTATTTTCTCTCTTCACCCTTGGCCTTTGTGCCTGAACTTGTTGTAGTCTAGCTATGATTTGATGAGCCTTATGCATGTCTCACACTAAATGACATTGACCTAAAACACCGCTAACGGCGGAGACCCCTTGTGAGCCATGGTGCGGCTATGCCTAAAGACACGAGCACTTCTTTTTACCCTTGTTGTTGGGTGTCAAAATGACGTGACATGCTCGATACCCGACATGTAGACAAGGGGAACAAATTCGAATGTCGTTTGACGTCTGCGCATATCTGACAGACATTGTGTCAGTGACGGATGTTCGTGTATGATATCAGAGATGTCCTAGTGACTACTGTCATCTGAATGACTATATATGGATTTGCAGTTTAAAGGCTGCTTGTAATTTTAGATGGTCACCAACACTGTTACAAGTACCAGCCTGTTTACAATATCTCCACACTCATTAGGATTCTAGTAAATAAATACCAGTACGATAGTCTCAACCGTTGGTGGGACCGATAATGCAATTTCCCCACCAGGGGTTTTGGTTGAGTCTAGTTTGATGTTGTGTTGGGAGACAGCCATAATACGAGCACACCTAATTACCCATCTTAATTGGACCTCGTACAGCACAAGGAGGCTGTACGGAATCGGCCGAGTGGGGGTACAAACAGAGATTATGGGGGTGCAGTTGTCCGACTCGGCCATTCATTATTTACTACAGCCAGTATGTGTTCTCGTACATATATTAACAAGGAAGTTTCCCCGTACAGGCATTGCAGCTGTGCTTCATGCGCTATCAGATAACCTATACCAAGTCTTTGTTCTATCCGATGTGTCAATTATACTGTAGGGTGTATTGAAAGTGCTGCTACAGTATATAACGCAAGTCTCTGTAATATATGGCTATTGGTATCAACTGTATCGTACTTCTACTTTCGTTTGCGATACTTTTAGGCGATGGGAGCATTTTGAATCTTTTACCCCTGTCTGTAGTCCAGAAAATCCTGACTATTTTGGTCCAACATCTTGAGAGCGTCCTCCTTAGATACACTCTTCACATGGGCAACTAGGCCCAGCACCTCCTGCATTAGATCATCCATCTCTGGGCCAGCTTTGTAGTAATCCGACTCAATAAGTAACCGGTTATCTGGAATCTTAGCCAACAGAGGTTCAATCTTTTCCACTTTCTGCTCGAATCGGTCTCCTTCCCTATCAATATGCCCACATGTAATAACACTGCTCACAGACACGAACACACGCACCTTTGTAGGTTTCTTCCTGGACCCCTCCAGCTTGAACCAGCCCACCAAGAAGTCAGGTGGACCAGAGTAAGAATGTAAACACACAGTAAGAGGTTTTCCAGGGTTCTTATTGATGACTTCAGAGACACACTCTAGTAGAGCTCCATGACACTGAACTCCATGCAAAGAGATGGGTCTACCAAAGTCAACAGCTAACTGCAGTTGGAGTAGCAAGATACTCCGTTGGTGGTCTAACGACACTCTGAAAGGCGTCAGCTTATCTCCCCCGGTATCTTTGACTCTAAAAGGCTTATCTAAACCAGCTTCTCCCACCATTGCGTCAGGATACCTCTCTAAACCTCGTCGCATACGATCCAAATACCTGGAGAATGGCATTGGCTGGTCTAGGGTGTCAAGGAATGCTTGTAGTTCTTCCTCCGAGCCCTTGGGACCTGCCAGGACGCGGTTATAATGACTCCTAGCCTGAATTCCTTCCTCTGTAGATACCATCCATGTGAACCAAGGATGGTATCCGAAACAGGGCAACACCTTGGGCCAATCAGCTATCGCTTCCACTCTTTCTATATCTTGAAAGTTGGTCGACATGCAGGCCAGAAGGGCTGTTTTCATGCTTGGAATTAGATCGAGGGTATCTGGAGTGTCTGTAGGGTGACAATGGGCATCAAACATATTTGTATTGGAGAAGGTATGTGTGGAGGTTGATGGGAGCAGTTCAAGCTTATGAACGAACCAGCATCTTAACGAGGGTTAGGGTATTGAGAGTAGTTGGGTAGGCTTGTTACCTATTTATTTAGCCAGTGGTTAAAACTGTCTGACCATCGCCATTTATTCTTACCCAGCTTCTGAAAATCACAACCTAGACCGAAGACGTATGGATGCAAGTCGAGTACACTGTTACATGAAATAGAGTGGGATAGTGTGACATGCTTTTTTAACTCCGTGTATGAACTGAACAGGTTCAGAGGTGTTGAAGTATCCTAAGCGCAAGAATTTTGGGTGTATTTTATAATTCAAAACATCCGACACTATTTTTCTCACTTCAGGCGTTACCAGACATGCTTTCAGGCAGTCAAATACCCCTCCAACACCCCCACTTGCGTGGATAATTTATCTCCATAGTCTTATATGTAACTTTAATAAAAGCTGCAGCTGGGTCCCAATCATATCGTTATCGAGAAAAAGATACGCATCATCACATTCTACACCAGACCCGGAAATGAAAGCCAAACAGTACGTGCCGCCATGGAAGCAACCCTACATCATTGCGGTTGCAGGATCCTCGGGTTCAGGAAAGACATCCGTCGCCCAGCTCATCATCAAGCAGCTCAATGTTCCTTGGACAGTCCTGTTGTCCATGGACAACTTCTACAAGACGCTGACTCCTGAGGAATCCGCTGCTGCTCATCGAAACGAACATGACTTCGATACACCCACCGCATATGACACCGACGATCTGGTTAGGTGTCTTCGAGATATCAAGGCAGGCCAGCGGGTCAACATCCCCACATACTCCTTCTGTGAGCATGCCCGAACGGATAAGACTGTGAGCATCTATGGCGCCAACATTGTTATTCTCGAGGGTATTTACGTGCTCTATGATCATCCAGGCCTGCTGGATCTTATCGACATGAAGATCTTTGTCGACACTGATCTGGACACGTGCCTTGCTCGACGACTTACTAGAGACATGCTCCATCGAGGTAGAGAAATGTCTGGCATCCTCAATCAGTGGCGCAAGACAGTCAAGCCCAACTTCGAGCGGTACGTGCGACCCACAATGGCCAACGCGGATGTTCTCATTCCCCGAGGACGGGACAATGTCGTGGCTATTGATATGGTGGCCCAACACATCACAAAAATCCTGACGGACAAGAGTGAACGTCATCTAGCTGATCTGTGCTCGTTGATCGATGACGATGAGCTAGCTGCCGAGGAAGCTACTTGGAATAAGCAGATCCATGAGCTCAAGCAATCCCCTCAGCTGATTGGTATTCACACCATCCTATGTTCAGATGACACCAAGCGTGCTGATTTCGTGTTCTACTTTGATAGAATCGCAACCCTTCTGGTTGAGAATGCACTGCAGCACGCCAAGTTTGAAACTATTTCTGTCGAGACTCCCACAGGAAACTCCTTTGAGGGAGTGCGACGTCTCGGGATCGACAATACATGTGCTGTAGCCATCATTCGAGCTGGAGAGTGTTTCGACCGATCTGTGAAGAGAACTATCCCTGCTGTTCGAATGGGAAAGCTGCTGATTCAGAGCGACATATCCACTGGAGAGCCAAAATTGCATCATTTGAACCTCCCAACCCGCATCTCAGATCCCGACGCCTTTGTTCTTCTGTGTGACGCCCAACTGTCGTCTGGAGCTGGTGCCATCATGGCCACAACAGTCCTAGTGGACCACGGTGTGAAGGAGGAAAACATTGTTTTCGTGTGCTATCTCGCATCTAAACGAGGTCTTCAGCGATACCTCAGCGCTTACCCCAATGTGCATACTGTGGTCGGTAAGATTCTCGATGGTAGTCATGGTCGATTCATCGACACCAAGTACTACGGAACTTAGAAGCTGTATACAGCAAGCATTTAGACCATTAACATTAGTAAGCAAATTTTCGTATTTCCTGGTCTCACCATATTCTCGGATTTCTCTCACATTCGACTAAGTTCTAGACTTTTCCAGTATATTCGAAACCTTAAAAACGAACATCGTGGACTTTTTCTGGAGGTTTTCTAGAAAAATCCAGAACTTGCATGAAATATGCACGATAAGTATATAACAATGAGGTCCCCTCCGAATTTTGAAATTATCAATACTCAACAGCAAAATACAACACTAACATTCACAATGGATTTCTTCTCCCCTTACTCCACCTTTGGCGGCTACAGCAACGACGACTATGGTTACTACAGCCGACCACAGACCCGACGACAGTCTCGACAGCAGCAGATGCTGAGACGACAAGAAGCCCAACGACAGGCTGAAGCTCAAGAGTACGCTCGACGAGAAGCCGAGGCTCGAGCCTACCATAAGCATAGACAGGAGGTTTATCGTCAACAGAAGCGTGAGGCCGAGGCTCAACGACAAGCTGAAGCTCGAGCTTACTACGATCAGTTGGCTCGACAGCAACAGCAGAAGGCTCGACGACAACACCAGTATGCTTCGGATCCTTTTGCCCAATTCTTTGGCATGAACCACCCTTCGACTCTTCCTTTCCATGACTTTGATAAGTCTGAAGATGAGTACACTGCATCTAACACTCATGATGTAGCCATGACTTCTCCTACTGCCTCCGAATCCAACAGCGATGTGGAGGAAGGAGACACTGACTCTGATAACGATGTTTTCTACGACAGCCTGGAGTCAGCCGAGCCTTCTGACGAAGAAGATTCTGATTCCGAGTCCGAGACCGAGTCCGTGGAGCCTGCTCCTACTGTTGTCGTGTACTCTACTCCTCAGCCTCCTGTGGAGACCAATGTCACCAAGCGACTTCAGAAAATGGCCCCTGTCATTGAGCGATACGTTGAGACCTATCAGCGAATCAAGAAGGCTACTTCTGGTTCCTCTTCTGACTCTTCTGACGACTATGAGACTCTTCTGAGCTCCACCAAGTCTCGTCTCAAGGTCATTCAGAACGCCCAGATGAAGCTGGAGCAACTCTATGACCAACTAGACTCTATCAAGACTGACAACAAGAAGGACAAGGCTATGCGAACAGCTCTGATTAAGAAGTCTGTTGGTACAGCTGAGGCCATTGATGCAGTCGTTCTAACTCTCAAGGAACAGCGAAACTACTACAAGCAGTGCATTGAGGAGGACAATGAGTCTGACTCTTCAGCCGAATCTGCCTCTGACACTAGCTCCTCCGACATTATCTACCATGTCACCCTAGAGGAGGTGCCTGACTCTGAGCTCTCTGAGCTCTCTGAGTAAACTAATACTCAGCCAAGCCACTAACAGATACCATTACTCAGTGGCAATACAACTTGTACATATTTATAATGATTGAATGATGATTTGAAACTTTTGGAGAAAAATAATTTTAAAGTACGATACTGTATTGTAGCTAGAAAACGCTCCCTAGAGGGAGATACCAGTGTAAATTAGAATGAATTACTTGTATATAGCTCTAGATATATAGAGAATGCAAAACGTGTTACAAGTTAAGAGCCGTGGAGTGTTGATCACGATGATAACCCTGTTTAAAATAGATGAGCACTGATTTCGAAGAGCTTATGATGGTTTTTTTTTATCTTGTGGGGGGACAGAAGGCAAAACATATGAACGTCTATGACGTAACCTGCGATGTGTAAAACTAGATGTTGTGATAGCTTAGCTTGCTAATGACAAATATCTGGATCGCGTCTGATTATTCCAATGCCAATATGAGTTCTGAAGCGAAAGTGGAGGTCTATCTGAAGTCAGTGAGAACTTGACCACCGTTTCCTTGTACTACACAACTACCGTTTCCCATATACTATCCATTTGTCGGGGCAATGTAATGACAATAAAATTTACACGGAGAATGAATCCAATCACTGTTACACTCCCCCCAAAGTTCGTCGGTTCTGCGTTGGGGTGGAAGGTTCCAAGAACAATTACTTGTAGGACTTAATATTATCTGTGGAATAACCAGTACAAGTAGATCTATTTCACATGATTTTCAGAGAAGTACAGCCCATTTGCGGTCCGAGTTGGTACCTTGGGCCGCAACAGTCATATTTTTGTTTTTGAAAAGTCTCTACTACGATACCTCCATCACAACGTTTGCTACCCCTTTGTTCCCCCCACCCTGCCCCTTACGAAATAACGTCTTGTGCGCTAAAAATAAGACAAATGACGTCAGTGCCATCTTAAAAGATGGTCCTTAATTTTTAACTCAAAACGGCTCGAGCCAAGTATGTCACCTTAGGAGCCACTGTAGCCAATGCTCCCTGGGTAATCAAGTGAAATGGATCGAAATTCATGTTTTTCACAATCAATTCCCCTATAAATAATCCCTGCTTCTCCACCCCACCTCCATCTTCCTGCCAAGCGCTGTGCCTGTAATCATCTCGCAATACATCGCAAATGCAGGCCACAATGCTACCCTCAAAGTTTCGAGATATGTTTTCTATTTTGAGCACACAGGGATTGGCAAGGAATGACGAAATGACGCAGCAGAACGTTGATATTACTTGGATCCACGAACAGATCCTGAAATATATAAGGACCTTTGATTTCCCTATAATCTAGCATTAAAAACATACAATCACCCACATCACAACACACAATGCTCTTCAAGTCTCTTTCTATCATCACCGCCGCTACTGCCGCTCTTGCTGCTCCCATCGAGGTCCGAGATGCTCCCCAACAGTACGTCCTCCAGGCTTCAATTGGTCCTGGTGCTACTGGCCTTAAGTCTCTCCAGCTCCACGGAAACCAGGTTGTCTACGGCCTTACCCAGGGTTACTCTGACTTCCGAGCTGAGGATGATGGCAAGATCATCAAGCTCTTCGCCCAGGGCTACCCCGAGCTGTCTCTGGATGTTGCTCCGGACGGTGAGCTCACCTTCCAGTCTCCTCCCAAGGAGAAGGAGGGCTTCTCGTTCACTGGCGAGGGAAATGTCCAGGATTTCAAGTTCAACGGCTCTAGAGAGTTCTACTCCTGCCCCGACCCCGTCCCTGGCCCTCTCCACCCCCAGAACGTCTACGTCAAGACTGGCGACAAGTACGCTTGCGAGGACCCCGTGGTTTTCACTATTGCTGCCACCAAGGAGTAATTGACTAACTATTTATATGAATGATAATGTCGTAACGACTGGATATTTAAACCGACTGTAGAGCACATGCATACACGTAGGCCAGTATACTCCAATTCAACTGACACTGTAGACCATATTTGTTACTTCCTTAAAAGTAAAGTGCATACGAGTATGGTAAGACATGCCCGCGATTGCTTGCTCTATCTTCGGGGGAGTGCTTACAAGTGCACAGATGTACATCAAATTAATTTCTATTTCATACACCATACATATTTAAGTGTGCACCTAGTAGCCAGACAGAATCATGAAGAAGTATCCAATGGTGATAATGACAATGTAGACCAAAACGGAAGAGGGCACACCTCGAGTGATGAAGTTGGACACGGTGAGGTATCGTCGTCCCATCTCATCAGTCATGCAAATAGCGGTAACGTTGGGGAAACCAGAAGTGGGCAGACCCATGGCGGCAGAACACAGAAGAGCCGACACCATAACAAGGATTCGGGGCTGGGGATCAGGAAGAGACTCTCCAATGGTCTTGACAAGAGGCAGAATGACCAGAGCAGCCACAGTATGCGACACAAAAGTGGCAACGACAAGCACCAGCATTCCAAACACGACGATAACGCCAAACAGATCCAGAGAGCTGAGTTTGATGGAAATGGCAGATGCAATGGTAGCCAGTAGACCGGAGGAGGCCACAGCCTTACCCATGACAACACCACCCATGGCCAGAGCAATAATGGTCCAAAGGAAGTTGTTGAAATCCTCGGTAGTCAACAGACCAGTTCCAAAGAAGAGAACAATGGGGATAAGGGCAATGACACCCATATTTCCGAGCACAGGCTCAAGCTTCTGAGACATGCACCAGAGCACAATAGTGAGAAGCGAGCCGAAAACAACAAAGTACTGCTTGCCAGTGTAGGGCTCTCTCATTCGACGAATGGGAGTCAGCTTGAGGTCTCCAGGGGGGAATGTGAGCATGAGGAAGAACCAGACCAGGAAGAGAGACACGATGGACACGGGAATGGCGACAGCAAACCACTGCATCCAGGTGGGGATGGGGTCCATGTTTTCGAGAGCAATCAAGTTCTGAGGAGAAGCGATAGGAGATCCCATTCCTCCAACATTGGCGGCCAGAGCAATACCCAAAATGACTGCCTTAGCGAAGGTAGAGTCCGGAGGAAGGGTTCGCAGAAGTGGCTGGGAAATAGAGTAACAGAGCACAGGGGAAGCGACGTTGGAGATCCACATGGACAAGAACCAAGCGACAAACATGAGGGTAAGGAGTACGACTCGAGGAGAAGTACCAGCCTTGGACAGAATTGCAGTGGCCAGAATCTTGGCGATATCGTACTTGGACAGAGCTGCAGCCAGAGTGAAACCTCCTAGAAGCAACATGATGACGGAAGACCACATCTGAGAGAAGACAACATCGGCAGCTGCGGGGGCACTGAGACGTTCGGTGACTGTGTTTCCGTGCTTGTCAATGGTGGTGCCGAGGTTGACCCGCAGCAAGACAACGAGGAAGGGCAGCATCATGGAGGTAACGAAGAGAGGAAGAGCCTCGGTAGCCCAGAAAAAGGAGGCGAGGACAATGATGGCCAGACAGTTGTTCTGAGCATCACTGTCAAAGGGAGTAATGATATTAATGAAGGTAAGCAGGAGACCGAGGCCAATAAGAACCAGAATGGCTCGTCGCCCCACAAGAACCCGGGGAAGACGGATACCCCACATCATTACGTAGTCGACCTTTTCAAGCAGTAAACTAGTGGGCTCCTCTCCCTGCAGTCGCACGTTTCTGTTTCCTCCAATGATGTTGAGGTTGGCAGCCTGGGCCTTTCTCTCCATGCCGATCATGTCTCTCCAGACAGTGTTTCGCTCCCACACAATGTGTTCACGCAGATGCAGACGCAGCTCCTGTCGGGCAATCTTGACATCGCCGTTGGTAGCCAGACGAGCATACACGTCGACGGCCTCATCAACTCGGTGGTCGAGGTTCTGTTCGGTTCCTCGAGTGAAGATATACGTCTTGGAGCACATGTTTTCGAGATAAGACTCTCGGATGTGTCTGTCGAGCGTCTTGTCGAACTTTTTGAGGGCCTTGGAGAAACCCGTCTTGTTGAGTTGCGAGTACGATCGCAGCTCACACAGCGACACGTAAACGGCGGTGGCTCGCTTTTTCAACGTGATTCGCATGTCGTACAGATTGGAGAACACGTCCTCCTCACCTCCATGGTGAAACCACGAGGGTCGTCTTCGTGCACCAGACTGGCTTCGAGTTCGTTTTCGTCGAATAGCAACCACATCCTCGTCAGAATCATCAGAGTGGATTGTGGAGGGGCCCACGGGTTTTCCAAACGCCTGTCGAGATCGAGATCGAACCGGTGACAACTGGTTGTTGAGTTCTTCACCGTCGGTGGAGTCGACAGACAGAGAAGATCGGCTTCGGGCGAGTCGGAAGGGCTGCTCGTTGTCTGTGTCTTGAGGGCAGTAGCCTTGCTCGTGACCGGCATGTTCAGCCTGGAAGACAGCTTCATCTTCGATCAAACGGTCGAGATCCAGGTAGATGTCCTGTTCTCGCTCCATGTAGAAGGAGTCGATCTTCTTGAGCTCATCGTCCAGAGCGCGTTTGAAAATCTCCTCAGGGTTAGAGTCTGCCTCTCGGATCAACGTGGAGTTTTCCTCATCTTCGTCCTCGTAGTTGGGCACACCCAGTGCGGTACGTTCCAGCGAGTAGATGAGCTTCTTGAGCTGCGAGTAGGCGATGTACTCGGAGGTCCACTCGGGGACTGCGTTGAACTGCAGCGAGTGGTTGAACTTCATGGTGGTGTAGTCGCTAGGTGGGTTGGGGGCGAGATCCTCGAGCGGGATTCCTTCAAGGTCGTCGGATGCGGGCAATAAAACAGACAGTTTTACTGGTGAAACGACAAAGCTATGCAGCACACACGAACGGTGGGGGGTTTTTGCTGGTCTCTGTCTTTATCAGGCTTACTGAAACTATAATTACCTGACTATAGTCGTAGGGTTAGGTACCTGGTATTATTTTGGGTTCTAGCGAGACACGAGTCGGGGGAAGGTAAATGGGGTGTATTGTAGTTCAAAGATAGGTAGAGATGGCTACAATATAAGGAGTATGGTTTAGTTCTATTTGGGGACTAGCAGGTTTCAGCTTAGCATCACTCCATAGGGGGTTAGCAGCCAAACACAATAACCGGCAACATGTCTCAGAGCCCGATCTACAATTCCACAAGAAGTATTTTAGTTTGGTATACACTTTGGGAAACCGCATAATTACGGCCAATGTGATAATTGAGCTGTCTCCCCACAGCTGACAAGCACGAAAGGCAGCTATCCCGAAAGTGTCAACCTGACAAAAGACCCCAACCTCAGTCTCTATTATACTCTCCGCAACCGGAACCATAGTGGAACTATGCATAACTATCTGGTTCACACTTGACTTTTACACCCCGGAACAAGTAGACGACGTTTATTTCCTGTTGGGTGGGAGAGAGGAGATTATCATGTCAACAAGTGATATATTAGACACAACCACCGTTGACGTGTAATTTGTTGGGCAAAAACACGTGGTCACGATAGGCCACGTTTTTTTTCGATAATCCCCGCGTCGGAGCGAGTGAAATAAACATATTTCTCTCCGCTTTGGACCTCAAGCACAACCAATCATTCTCCCCTAACACTGCAACGTGATCAGCTGACCAAAGTCTATTCCACTAGAACAGTAAGCTCGTAAATATTATCAAGGGTGAAAATCGACTAACGCACGCGACCACAACATTCTTTGACAGGACGGCTATCTGTTTAGACGTGCCAATGAGAGTGCCGTACTTAGTTGCGGGAACTTTTATTATGTGATCCAGTGATGACTGACACACGTCAAATGCTTCACGATCCATTGACACTTGCAGTTGCCTCACTCTCGGTTAAAAGGAGTGTATCTGCATAACTTCCACAACTGCATGAGCGTGCAGTAGTATCGTGAACCTGGGCGTCAACCTCTAAGACAAGAGGGTTTGCATACAATCTCGCACATGTAAGAACCGCGCTAGCGCTCTTGGCTTTTTCTGTGGCTCCAGGTACAAGTTGACGTTTTAGGCCTCTTTTTGTGGTGTCAAAAAAAGCACATCGGGACTTGTACGAGTAGTTTGATCGTCACAGAGGCCCGTGTCTACTTTCGGCACCTCCAGAAATAAGCAGTAAGCATGGTTGAGTTTGAGAGCATGTTTGCGAGAGCTCCTAGTGCCACTGAATATATTTACTGGCTCTCAACCCGGGTATTACGTTGTAAGCTGTGCACAGATACCCCATGCAGCTTGGCTCGGCTTACATGTACCAGAAACGTCCACTATGGCAGGTCCTATGGAATTAGACGAGTTTGTAACAACGAGAAAATAGGTCGCGTGCAAAGCCTAAATAAAAGCTATACCCAAAGCCTTGTTTTAGTAAAAACTGGTGTCGAATAGTGTCAGTTGTCGTGGCACGGGTCAGCAATCGCGTAGCTACAACCCCCCGGCTAGCGCCCAGAATGTGCCTTACTGGGTAACCACTGACTCCAGCCTGTATGGTATGTTATTAAAATATTGAGTAAATAACAGATAATGAGGGTCACCATGATTTAATGACCTGTGTGTGTGCCATCTATCTGCAAGCGTATACAACGTGGAGTCAAACACTAGCCTGGGTGGGTGACAGTTCTGTGACTAATTCCGTAGTAGATTTGGTACAGCGAGTACTCGTAGTACACGTTGTCTTACGCCACTGTCATTGGATTGCACTGATCGGTGTTTCTGGCCCCTACAGTAAGTATTGCTTTACCAGTGGTACTCGTACATACCCCAGCTTCTATGAGATACTGTATACAGTAAAGATCTCTCAGTAGCTCGTCAGGATTGAACAACTACGAGAGCTTGAAACGGTATCCTCCTGTCGAGCTTCAGTTAACAAATGTCATATAGCCACGTAACCGGTAGAATATAACCGCACGAGCTATAATTCATGACAAAGGTCTATAACGTTTCGGTTTATCAAGGGTTGTTTCCATAGGTGACGTCAAAAATCAGTGTACTCGCTATTATCAGTGTTCTTTGAGTTTCTTTAAGTCGTTGGTTCTCTTATTTCCTGAGTGTTTTGATTTCAAGGCAAATGTCAACTTTCCTTATTCCACATCAGTGCAGTGCACTCCGGACCTTATCTATTTTGTCAATAGAAAATCATATTTTACTTACATAGTTTGTTAAAATATGGAGGGCACATGTTGCTTATATAATCACAAACCATGAATCGAGATCAATTTGAAATCAATTCCATATAATGATCTCCCAATTTCTTGTTCCATACCTGTACCCAACCTCATATTCTTCACGCCATAATGTCCAATGGTTCAGCCTCACATCGCTTAGCTTTTAGCACTCCAACATGCAGCAATGTGCATGAACATCCCAACCACCTACAAACAACATCATGACGTTAATTGTGGTGTCATTGTGAGTACTAATGACGATATTGGGGCGATCTGAGCAGCTTGTTGTCATCTACTAGACTCCATATCTCTCCACACAGTCCTAACACAGATTTCTTCCCTATACCATCAACTTCAATCTCGATGAGGGACAACGACCCAAGGTGGACGTGACCACTGAGCCGGTGGCGCCTTCGCGACCTCCAATCAGTCGGTCCAACTCTGACCTTAAAACACTCCCGACAGTGCCCAAGGGCGGAGGTGTTTCTGCTCTCACTTTGGCCCTGGAACGATATCCTCAGGAGAAACTTCCCCAGCAAAGCTCCGGCAGTTCCTCGCTGACCTCATCCGTGACCCAAACACCCAACCCAGCTCTACCTTCCATGTTCCAGAAGACTGAACCAACGGGCCCTGCTCCTGCCATTGTTCACCCCGACGAATTCTTCAAGCCCTCCGCGCACACGCAAGCTTCAGCCATTGTACAACCGCCCGCGGCAGTGACTGGTGGTGCTATACAGGCCCCATCTGCAGGATCCCCCCAACAGGGATTCTTGGAAAACGAGCTTACTCTGCAGAAGATGAAGCACCCTACGGTGCCCCCCTCGGCTTCCGAACCCTCTTCTGCGTCTTCAGCTACCTCCAACCCTTCGGAGTACCCTACCCCACGACCACCTCGACCGCAGTACAACCAGCCCCAGTCCCGAGCTTCCTCGCCACCTCCTAGAGTTGTAGACAAACGTCGACCAGTATCTGGTCAGACAGCCATGCGTTTCATTGACCGGTTTGGACAGCAGAAACCCAGCGATTCATTCCAATCAGCGAAGGACTGGACTGTGGAAAAGTCCCACAAGGGCAACGGAGGTCTCAGAAACGCCGTTAATCGATACTGTGCTTCTAATAACCACAAGAAGTTGTGGGTGGGAACCTTGGGAATGCCCTCTGATGAACTCGGAGATGTCTCCAAGGTTGAGATTGAGCGCAAGCTTGCTCGAGAGTACGATTCGGTGCCTGTGTTTGCTCCTGATAACACATTCGAAGCCCACTACACACACTACTGCAAGGGAATCTTGTGGCCTACTCTCCATTACCAGACCCCCGACTCAGACAAGTCGAAGGCATACCATGATCACTCCTGGGAGCACTACAAGGCTCTCAATCAGATGGTCGCTGACAAGGTCATTGAGGTGTACAAACGTGGAGATGTGATTTGGATCCACGACTATCACCTGCTGTTAGTTCCTGAGATGGTGCGACAGCAGTTGCCTAATGCTCGAATTGGAATGTTCTTGCATGTCACTTTTCCTTCCTCGGAGGTGTTCCGATGCTTAGCTGCACGCAACGAACTGCTCACAGGTATGCTTGGGTCTACTTGCATTGGTTTCCAGACCGCTGACTATGGCCGGCATTTCCTACAGACATGCAATCGCCTGCTTGTTGTGGATGCGTCTGAAGATGGAGTGGAAAACAACGACGGTCGCTTCACTTCTGTCGTTGCATGTCCCATCGGTATTGATCCTCCTTCGCTTCAAAAGCACTTCATGGACCCGGAAGTCGATAAATGGCGACGATTGATCCGAGCACGATGGCCTGGGAAGCGATTACTCGTATCCCGAGACAAACTTGACTCTCTTCGTGGAATCAAGCAGAAGCTGCTAGCCTACGAGCATTTTCTGATCAACAATCGAGAGTTCTGTGATAATGTGGTTCTTGTGCAGGTGTGCTTGTCTGGAAACGAGTCTGACTCTCTCGAGGGAGAGCTGGTTCACATCATGGACCGAATCAATGCTCTCACTGACGACCTGAGCAACCAGCAGGTCATCTTTTTGCATCAGGATATCGAGTTTGAGCAGTATCTGGCCATGCTCGCGGAGGCTGAGGCATACGTTGCCCTTTCTCTGCGAGAAGGAATGAACCTGACCTGCCATGAATTTATTTTGTGCAGCAAGGATAACAGTGGTCAGCTTATCCTGTCTGAGTTCACTGGTTCTGCATCCGTTCTCGATAATGACGATGTACTTGTTGTTAACCCCTGGAACATGAAACAGGTCTCTGATGCATACAAGACGGCTCTTACCATGGACAGAGAGACTAGAGAGAAGCACCGGGGGCGACTAGTCGAATTTGTGGAGGGCCATACTTGTCTGCAGTGGGCCACCACGTTCCTACAGCATTTGGAAGATGCCTGGGTTGAGCACCAGAAGTCCAAGCGGCTATTGCCCCGACTCAACATTGCATATGCCAAAGAACGGTATGATATTGTCGCCAAGCAGCCTGGAAAGTATCGTCTCTTTCTGCTGAACTTGGAGGGTCGGGACTTTTCTTCTCCCCACACCTCCAAGGCAGCTCTATCGTCTTCCGCTGCTGTCTACTCTTCCACTCACAACAGAATCCCCATTCTAACTGAGCTAGTCTCGGACCCTTATAATGTTGTCTACATCATCTCTTCTGATGCCAGACACGACATTGAGCGTCTATTCCGTAATGTACCCAACTTGGGTATTATTGCTGAAAATGGCGGCTACCTTCGTCCCTACAGATCGGACCAGTGGATCCGAATGTGTGACGAGGAGGATGTGCACAACTGGAAGGACTCCGTTCTGGAGGTTCTTGAGAGTATCAAGGAACGATGCCCTGGATCTTCTATTAAGAGTGATGAAACCACTGTCACGTTCCAGTTTACCCCCCAGTACTCGACGGAACAGGAGCAGGACTTCTCGTTTGACTTTGCTGGAGAGTGTGTTTCCCACATCAATGACGCTTTCTCTAGCCAGAACATTACTGCGCGGTTCAACGACGACCGCATCTTGGTGGAGAACCAGCAGCTGTCTCGTCTGGCAGCTGTGAAGCGAGCTGTGGCCATTTTTGAAAAGACATGCAAGATTGGAGGAGATGTTGAGTCTAAGGGCAGCAACTCCGGCCACTTGACTGTTGCTCCTTCTTCTCCTACGCTTACGCGGACGCGATCTTACACTATCACAGCTCCTGGTCCGTCCTACGACGCCACTATTTCATATGTGTTCGTGGCTGGCAATGACCAGAGCGACTACCCTGTGATCGAGTGGGCTAACTCTCTAGGTGATGTAGAGACTGTTCTCACTGTTGGTCTTCATTCTGAGCACAGTCCTGCCGCTGTCAGTGTTGAGGGTCTCAACGGATTGACCCTGGCTCTACGAGAGCTTGCTGTGGGAGACCGAAGTGATGTCAAGGGTGATCGAGATACACGAGAGAGAACCCCTTAGGCTAGCCCGCTCCTCAGCTAACATAGATTTATAGAACATTAGAGTGTAAGTTTCGGGTGTATTGTATGAACTGCAACTCAGAAGTTTAGATTGGAAGTTGTAGGTGAGTTTGGTTGCCTGTACAACCAACAGCAGCGTGTCGCGTTCGTTTACGGTTGGCGTTTAGGGTTGGAGGTAATCTGCTCCGGGTGAGTCTATTCGTACCAGGAGACAAAGCAACGCAACATCCTACGGTACCAGTATGGATAGAGAGACATGTCTAGAAATATAACTGATGTGGAAAAAGGAACTGGTATAAATACATTGTCTCACCAACGTCCTTATGTCTTTATGTTCGATGTTACAAGTACTTGTACCGTGTGTGTATTTTCCTGTCGTGCTGTATTTGCAATGTCACACCAAAATAAAGCTCATAACAGACAGATAGACAATGAACCAACATCGATAAACAAGTACAAGTACAGTAAATGCATTCGGCAGGCGACCGGCCTACAAGTACTTGTACAAGTATGAGGTATTGGTCGTTGTTATATAATGCTTATTTAAGAATCAAAGGCCCTTGGATCCTGAACCCCTCCGAGTCTGTCCAGCTACCCTGTTTATCTGCAATTGTCAGACCTCAGTCTCCTCAGACTTGTGTAAGGTTGCTGACTGAACGGGAATACGATCTGCTCTCTGGAATGTGAACCCAAAAGTTAAGAGCCAAGAGAGACTGGAGACAAGAGAACAATGGCCGATGATCCAAACACTGTTAGCTGCGATTGTCCTGTCATTACCCCCTACCGATGGTATACGAGCGTATCTAATCCCGGAGGAGGTCTCGGGTGAGCAGCAGCATGTGTAGCTCTATACTGATTACCTATGACACACTATGATGTCATACTGCACTGGGTTAGAGATCATATCGTGACTTTGTGATGTTGGTGGTGAATTGGGAAGAAATAAAAGTAGAAATGTTGCTGTTCTACAGGTAATCCGTAGACTTTTTCCCCCGCTCTATTGACAATACAAGAAATGTACTTCTACATTCTTGTTAATTGTATGGCAGTACACAACTACAGGAAACATCACAAGGACCCAAACCTATGGATTGAAACAGATAAATAAGTAATTAGACTGAGTAGTGGCTTAGAAAAGCATGGCAGCAACAACAATGGCTCCGGCGGCAGCAGAGACACCGAGAGCGGTGGCTCCGTTGGCCTGAACGGGCACGGACTTAGGAGCCTGAATCTGGCCGTCACCGATCTGGGTAACAATGGCAGCGGGAGTAGTTTTGGCAGGAGAAGCAGCAGGAGGAGCAGCAGCAGGAGTAGACTTGGCAGGAGCTGCAGGAGCGGCAGCAGCGGCGGTGGCCTTGTGGCAAGCATCATCAGAACAAGAGGTGACAGTGACCTGGACGGTAGAGTGGGAAGTGACTACGCCGGAGGTTGTCTCGGCAGCGGCGGAAGAAGAGCTGACAGTATCGTAGACGGCTCTAGCAGCAATGCCGATAGCACCGCTGGGGCAGGCCTCCTGGTCGGCAAGAACGTAGCCGCCCTTTCCATCGGGACAGGCAACGAAGTCGAATCGAGCGACGTAGAGGTTGTCCTGACCGTTGACAATGATATCTCGGGTGGCCTCACCGTCTCGCTCCTTGATGAGGGCGTACTGGCCAAACTCAATAGGCTTGCCGTTAGCGTAAAGGCCTCTGTCAATCACCTCGTAGGTGGTATCCTCACCTGCTCCAATAACAAGCTGGACACCATTGCTATTAATGGGGGCGTTCTGGACATCGGTTCCAGAGTGGATAGCAATGAGCCCAAACTTCTGAGCAGAAACAAGGCCAGCGGCGGCGGCAAGGAGGATGGCGGAGAACTTCATGGTGATTAGCGAATGTATGGGATAGATCTGTAGATGCAGAGCTGATACTGGGGAGAGGCGGTCCCGTTATATAATCATTGCCTGCTATATTTAGGACATCCTTGGCACTACTACTGTCCTAAAACCTCAAGCCATATCGCACTAGGCGAGACTGTTTAGGACGACCTTCACAACGTGACCTTCGAAAGTTCCAACCTTGTGACCATCGGGCCTTGTTTAGCAGCCTGTGGGGCTGGTGGATGTGGCTCCCGCATGGGTTCGTATGGCCCGTTAGCTCCTTCCAAGCATTTCGGGCATCTCCCTGCCTAATTGTAGCTAGACGTGTTCATCCCTTGCTTCATCGTGGAGTATGTAACGCAGCGCCAAGTGCTTTACATGAATAATTATCTCGAATCTTTTAGATGTAGGTTTGTTCCTTAAAGTCTGGGGATAGTGTTAACAGTATGGAGGATATGGGGATGAAGGGACCACCCAACACTCAAACATCATATGGTAACAAAATTGTACAACGACGAACCACACCGACAGCGGCTAGCGTCGTATGTTTTAATGGGCTGGGAACTCCCCCACTCCTTTGCATACACTAGTGGCTATTTTTAGTACGTGTAGCACTACTTATGTCTTTTTGACGCTAACCATTGGAAGGGGCTACTAAGCGATGCGATGGGTATGCCATTTTGGGCTACGTCGGTCGCCAGCGCCACTATCAAGTATCTGGTGATCTTTAATAATGTGCTTGTCTCTGAACTTCTGTACTTTCTCTCACTCTCAAGGAGCACCAGGTTGGAGTTATTACTTCCCAAACTCTATCTCCAAAATCGATCCTATACATTCCTTGCCCCAGTTATAGGGAAGAAGGACCTGCCGTATGGGTCGACTTTAGAGCTCAAGACGGAAGTGCACCTGAAGAATGAAAAGACAAGTGTGTTTAAGATCCGCAGGTACACTAGCGAATAAGGAATAGCAAGAGAACAAGTAAAGGGGTACCGCAAGCAGGGCAAAGTGAATACAGGTCCCAATTTTTTTTTCTACAGACAGCTCTGGTACTTGTGATCAGCCAGCTCTCTTGAGATGCCCACGGAGTGTTTAATTGGCCCAAATGTGCTATGTGTTCTTCACCTCCAATTGCTGTTTCTACTTGAACTCAGATGGCAAAAAACATTGAAAGTCAAAACATTGAGACAAGGAAGAAAGTGTAGCTCTGATTCAATCGAAGACTCGGTTTCTCAGAATTTTCGTGACGAGAGCCTGAGAGGCGACCAATGGCTCAAAACAAGACTTATAAAGGCCCGAAAATGTGACAGCAGCGTTGGATTAATTAGACTACACGTGAGCCAAGTGCTCTGACACCCGTCAGGGCGAACATAACGTCTGTCTGCGGTGAACAAGGTATTGTAGGTTCGTAAAAACAAAAGCACACAAGAAAAAGCAAAATGGAGCAGGGGAAAAAATATCCGGGAACAAACACAACAGACTGTGTTGCACACCACCCCACAATGAGCATGCTTTAGCGAAAGACATCATTTGGTACGGCTAACTACTTGTGGAAGTTAAGTAGTGGAAAAAGAATGTTTGAACAGCAACCAACATACTCCATAATATCTCGTCGTAAACCACTCAAGCACTCACCTACAACTATCCCCCTGTCTCACCCAACCCTTGTCTATTCGCTTGTAGGTTTTTCTATGGTTTGAGCCATGTGAAAATCTTATGCACATATTTTATCGTGGTATGCACTGAGCTGAGAGCAAAGTGCAACAGAGGTGAACGTCTGTGAGGAATGAAATATCTCTGGTGGATAGTACAACTACGGGTCGGCAGGGGTCCAGGTACCGACAGTACACGTCAAATTATGACGGAGATGATGATGGTGACGTACTATAACGTTTGGTTCTGTATGTGACTCGAAACCCCCACTTATTGATACATCTGGTACGTCGTCCCACTTTGCAGAGCCTTCTATCTCTCGAACGCAGATCTCCAACAATACTTGAGCACGACAAGAGGTGTAGCGGACGTTGAGTCTAAATGCGATGAGCTTAACGCTAAGCGGCAGCTAGAGTAAACAAGCGAAAAGTGATTCGCAGAGAAGGTGTATGAAAATGGCAGTGCAATATAAAGGACTGAGTGCGCACTTTTGTTAGTCCCCATTTGGCCCTCAGCACAATGTCGACCTCGGCATCATCAGCTAACGACTATACGCCGATTGAACAGGTGTTGGCGTTACTGCCACAGCTATTGGAAGGAAACGGCAACCTCGCCACGGTCACGAGCCTTCTCCCTCATGGAATTCTGGAAACGATTCTCAACTCGCCATATGGACCGGCACTCGTAGACATTCTCAACAAGGATGTGGGCAACCGACCTCTGGAGTACTCGGATCGAGTGCTCTCAATTCTTCCCATCCCCCGATACGCATGGACTGGAACCGGAGTGGTGCAGGTTCTCAAGATGTCCCACGAAGTCATTGGCAGCAATATCCCGCCATGGCTTGTCAACATGGTCATGACCACACAGGCCAATATTTTCGGCAACTTCCCCAGTCCGAAAGATATTGCACCTAGTGCTGTCTTCGTGGCAGTCTTCGCCATCCTGGCAGGAGGACACTTCTTCGTCTTCTGCAAGGGAGCGTCGCGAAAACATTTCTTCTGGCCGTCATTTGGACTCGGCTGGCA
Organism: Yarrowia sp. E02; assembly: GCA_017639365.1. Taxonomy (NCBI): domain Eukaryota; kingdom Fungi; phylum Ascomycota; class Dipodascomycetes; order Dipodascales; genus Yarrowia; species Yarrowia sp. E02. The sequence continues at coordinate 4,281,968 of JAAQQX010000001.1, forward strand.
TTGCATTCTTAACACCATCGGGTACGGCCTGCGAATCGGCTGGGGACGGGACGTGACCAACATTCGAATCGGCATTGCATCCACCATTCTCATTGTGGCTAGTGTTGTCTACGTCAACGCCATGAACCTGCTTCTGGGACATCGAATTCTCACATACAGGCACCCCGAAACGGGAGATTCCACGTGGTTTGGTACTCTCATGATCATCAACTATATTGTCATTATCGGTATCATTATCATGGCTATCTGTTCCCAGGTGACCATCTTCATCTACTTCCTCGACTATGAACATTGGCGGCAGGCAACAGGTGCCATGCAAGCAGCTTCTGTGTTTGCCGTAGCAGTCGCGTCAGGAGCATTAATCAACATCTCCATCGCATACTCGCTCCCACGTGGTGCCCTTGCTCTGCATAACGACGACAGACGACGTCTCACCGCTTCCAACATTGAGTCTTACGGTATCTTCTGGTACCCTCCCAAGTACTCGCAGGTTCTGCAATACGAGGCTGATCCTAGTGCCAAGCTGGATTCCGGCAAGCTCGCTGCCCGTGTTCTGAACGGCCGAGATCTTGGCACTTCCACCATCATCATTATCATCACCACCGTGCTTCTGACAGTTTCTGCTGCTCTTCGATGTGCTGCCACCTTTATTGGTGCTCGGTGGGAACCCAACGAGGCCCCCATCTATTCGGGAACCCTCTTCTACATTGGCTTCGGCTTGTTTGAGACCATCACCAACGTCATCTACCTGGTAACTCGCATTGATCTGCGTTTCTACATCCCCGACTGGCCCCTCAAGGGTTCCGGACCGCTTACTATCAAGCCCGGAACCATGGAGATCTACAGAGACCCCTATTCGGCACCCCCCAAGCCTGCACCCGACGGACAGACAAAATCTGTCAACTATGGACACTACGCCAATGCTGCAGGTGTGGACTACAACATCCCTGGCTTGCCCAAGGATGGCCAGAAGTTCGGCCAAACAGGTGTCTCCACCAGCTTGGCTCACAACATGGCAGCAGGGATTGCTACCCCCGCCACCCCTGGCATTCCTCAAATGCCTGGTTACACCGCCACCGGCCTGGAACAAACCACTCCTGGTCTCACACCTGGAATGACCCTGACTCCCGGCTATGCCACCACTCCAGGATACACCTTTGCTCCAGGAACGGGATTGTCTACTCTCACTCCAGGAATGACTCCTGGTATGACTCCTGGTATGACACCGATGACTCCTGGTTTCGCCGGCATGATGAGTCCTTCTATTCACCACCCTTCCGGATTTACCATGCCTCCTGGCTTCACCGCTGCCACCCCCGGAGTTCCTCCCGTGGCTGCCACCCCTGGTCTCTCTCGATCTGCTCAGGGTCACCAAGCCTCCCACGCTCTTGCTCGGGATCTCGGAGAACGTGGCCCCTCGCCTGCAGTTGGAAACTTCCAGGAAGCTACCTCTCTCCCCTCGGACTCGTCCTTTAGAGTGCCCACTCCAATCAAGCCTCCTTCTCCTGTGGGTGCCAATTCTCCTACTGTGGGCCAGGAGCTCATGGGAACAGTTCCTCCCACCCCTGCACACAGAGCAGCCCGAGTCCCTCTACCTGCTGCTACTCCTGCTCCCATGCCGGAGGTTACTTTCGGAGATCCATCTTTGGCCTCTCCCTCACTTCATGAGCCTATGCCCAGTATTGTCGCACCTGAAGCTCCTCGAATTCCCGAGATGGTTTCTTTCCCTCAGACCCCCTTCCAGCCAGAGCGACGAGCTGTCACCCCAGCTCATTTCCCCGAGCCCATTCTTGCTCCGGCTACGCCTGCTCAGTTCCCCGATCCTCATGCCTCCATGTCCACTTACAGTGGCTCAGTGACCAAGTTCCCTACTCTGGCTGAGGCCTCCTATGGTACTCCCCAGACAGAGCGAGTGGCAATTCCGTCTCCCGTCCATGACTACGATCCCCACTACGGCCGGCCGTACGAGGAGCCTTCGGATGAGTACCGACACAGCGGCGGTTCCGAGTAAGCCATAGGCTTCGAGTTTAAGCTGATTAAACCCGCTTGGACATTTATTTATTGGCAGGGCACTGCCGCGCTAACTTTTTAGTACATGTATTAATTATGCAATTTCTTTAATGATCACTTCTAATGTAACTTTTGGTCCGTTATGAGAGCCATTTTTTCTTCTCATGTTTAAACCTCATATTGTCGATCTTTCAACGTGCAGTAACTTTCACTTTCCTTCCCCACAAAAGGGAGTCAAGAAAGAGTGTGAGTGTAAAAAAGGTGGGGAGATTATAGGCAGAGACGAGCACAGGAGCCAGGGATAAAAACCATGACAAAACTAATGTATCCCGGGGCCATATAGATACAGAAATAGCTCTTTTGTGGATATAACTGCAGCTCCTATGATGTATGATGTCCAGTACGAGTACTCGTAGTCTCCGCTTGCATGTGCCGAAGTGCTTCTGGCATGCACCTGCAGTGGTCTCCAAGGTAATGTCGATCAGTGAGATGCAAGTTTGGGGGAAAAAAACGGGGTGAAAAAGTTGCAGGGAAAGGCCCAAACTAAAAGATGAGAGCAAGAAGCCTTACAGAAGATATCCGGAGGGAATATGGCAGATATTCGACTTTGTAATCATTTTAACGACAGACAGAACCCAGCACCTCCACAGATCTTCCATCTCCAATGAACTACGGCACACTTGTGTAAGTACGAATACACATGATGGGTAAAACCCACAGCGTGCGACTGGATAAGTATATGTTGAGTGTAACTCTGCTTGATTCTCTACCGCAAAGTTGTCCAGCATCACACGGTGTCTTTTTAGATCAAGATCACCTTGCACCTGTAAAGGGGTTTCCAGGTTTTACGTATAAGTATCGTACTTGTCTTGACGTGGTTTGTTAATGGACACAAGAACAAGTGCCAGCATCGTACTTTTACAAGTATTTACTTGGAAATGAAAAACAAACTGAGTTAAAATTACTTTTACATCACAATGTTCTGTGCTCTGATGGATCAGACATACTTCGTTACAACTTATTGGGTATTGAGAATTAATTGAAACTAAAATTACTTGCAATTATTGGGTCTGTGAAAAATTGGACAGTTGGGTTTAGCGGAATTAGCACCGGTTTCCCTTGCCGCCACACTTGTTGTTGGAACCCTTGCTAGACTTGTGGTGGTGCTTGGTGGGCTTCTTGTGGTGGTGGGTGGGCTTCTTGTGGTGGTGGGTGGGCTTCTTGTGGTGGTGGGTGGGCTTGCACTGCTGCTGCTTGGCCTGGACAGTCTTGGTATGGGTCTTGGTGACGGTCTTGGTCACCTTGTGGCACTTCTGCTGGGGCTGGGGGCACTTCTTGGTCAGCATGTGGCACTTCTTGTCGTGGATCATCTGCTTGAACTTCATGATGTCAGCAGGCTCCTCCGAGGTGTGCTCGATGTCAGCAAAATCGAGTCCCTCGAGGTCCTCATCGGTAATGACGGGAGAGGCGACAGCGACAGCGGCGAGAGCGAAAAGGGCGATCTTCTTGAAAAGCATTGTTGAAACTGTTGGAACTGTTGAGACTGTTGGATGGATGGGACGGTGTGTACTGTGTAAGAGAGACCAGGACGACCATTATATATATTTCCCCGGTCTGATTTTCATCAGGATCTCAGCTTCACCCATAGCAAACGATAAGTTCAAGATCCATGTTCTCACCATATTGTAGTACTCTTTCCAGGCACACTGGGGACCCTGTAAGGTCATGCCTTTGTCCCTTAACACGCATATGCGAGGATTGAGATGGCACATAGCCTGTACCTTCCAGACCAATCAACACATACCATAACGACTTGTTTGCAGCTCAGATATGTCTTCTTTTCCGTTGAATCTCCCTGCGCTCCTTTGCGTCGAAAGCAGGGTCAAGGTACAGGCCCAGGGGTATTTCTTCAAAGTTGCTCACGTCGCCGGAGGATCCCAGTCTGATAAACAGAATGGGTGATCCCAGCGAAAAAACTCTGTGTACCTTGACACGGTTGAGCTTGGTGATTTTTTGGGCCAGAGATTCATCTTCAGGCTGATCTGAAGAATCATCACTCTTAACCTCCAAGGACTTCACCTTTTCCAACAAAGAAGGGGACGTTGAGTCTCGAACCAAATCAGGGCAAGTCGACGCGTTTGAGGTGAATTCTGGCTCCGGGATCCTAGGCTGATCATAGGCGATGACCACAGCCTTAGCCTTTTGCTCCACAGGGCTCCGTCGTGCCTCCTTGGTCCCCCACATTTGCTTTGGATGCACCTCGATTGTATCAATCTGGTTAAGGCCTGCTACCTGCATGGACCAGGGTAAGTCTCGACCGCGGCAGGTAATAGAGGCAATCTGACCCAGTTTGCTGAAGAGAAAAAGCTCATTGAAGTGGAAGGCAATAATATCACACAGCTCTCCAACACAGATGTTTGGACTAACATCGATGTTGAAGCTCTGAGGGTCGCTCGAGAGAACCTCGACCGTCAGGTGGCGCATGATGGCAACGTCAGAGTACGGCATGTCGAATTTCGCACTAGTGGCCCTTAGGCTCGGGAGAAATCTGGTGCTAGTACAGCTTGCATCCCTAAGGCAGGCTATATACAAGTTATCTGAACCTTGCGCTATTCAGAGGAAGTAGCAACTTGTGGAGGAGATAATAGTTTCAAGTGACTTCTGTAACCGAGTGGCACCTAACCGGTCAGAAAAGAGTTTTAAAGCAAGCAAATCGATTAATTGGAGCCTATGATACAAGCAGACGTATAATGATGACAGACTGCACGTGCCGTTATTGCGTGTAACGGTGCTGCAGGCCTACCTTCTGGGACATTATACGAATAAGAGGGCTCCGTAAAGAAACGATCACATTTCTGAAAATCAATCAACTCGCATCTGACACAGAAGAGCCAACTTTAGCAAAATAATGGAATGAGATGCCTCAAATCCAATATGTATACCTCTTCTGACCACAAAAACATGGTTTACCTTATGGTTTCCACAGACAGTGGTAGAGAAAAAGTACTGTGGTTGATTCAAGTGGTACGATGCCAGGTACAACTGTACTGGCACGGGAATGTCCCACAAGTATCTGGTATTGATGAATATAGTATCCAGGTTTCTCATCTGGTGGTAAAGAATGTACAAGTATGATTATTGGTCACAAGCAACATTGCATACACATACTTGTACTGTAGTTAAGTACACATTTCCCGAGCGTTGTTACGGTCTGGTAACACCGCCATCTTTCGTTATCTATTCGCATGTCACACAAATAGCTACAATATGGCCCTACTCTAAAAACCAGATATAATACACAATCAATCAATTAAATCATACAAAATTAACTCAGTCGTTCAGACAAGTCAGGCTGCTCAAACTGAAGATTGATCCTCATGAAGCCGTTCTCTCCGAACTCGATCTCCTGTTCACCGTTCTTGATCTCCGCCACGTTCACTGACCATCGGCCGAAATGCTCAGATCGACCAAAGGTTTTGTCCTCCTTACAAGAGATGACCAGCTTGGACGTGGCCTCAGCCTTGAAGGGCACCTCCTGATTAATGTCATAGTCCTCTCGCTCAGTGGGCTTGATTCGCTTCTTCCACAGCTCTCGGTCCTTTCGGCCAGACAGATACACCTTGACCTGCAGTCGGTCAGTGCCCTGGAAACCCCGAGCTCGGATAATGGTCAGAGTGCCGGGGAAAGTCTCACCCTGGAAAAGAGCAGCAGCTCCATGGTTGGAAACAGTGCTGTTGGCTCGCGAATGACCAGTTCGACCAGTTCGACCAGTTCGAGAGCTCATGATACTGCCTCGGGTGTCAGAGGGAGCCAGATGCGATTCCACGGACTTTCGTTCCATGGACTTTCGGGCATCAGGCATGACAGGGGACTTGGTGCTGTGATCACCATCGCTCTTGTCATGGCTGCCTCGGCTGAATGGGTTAATCTTGGAGCCCATCTTGTCGAAGTCTCGCTCGACTCGACCAAAGGGGTTGTGGCTGTGATGTCCACTCTGCTGACCCTCAGCAGAGTCAACATGAGAAGCAGAGGTGGGGTCATCCTCATGGTTGGAAGCCATCATACCCTTCATCCGAGCACCCAGACCGCCAGACTTTCGGGGCTGATCCTGGCCATGGTTAATGGCATCCACATCAACGTTGGGATCGTCGTCGTAGCTGGAGTTCGCAGCACGGTGACCAGCCACCTTGTTCTTGAGACCGCTGAAGGCACCACCAACAGCATGACCGGCACCGCCGACAGCGCCGCCAACAGCGCCTCCAACAGCGCTAGCAGCGTTGTGAGCACCATCCACGGCACCACCGAGGTGGCCAGAAGCGGATCCAGTGTCGTTGTCAGCGGCATGAGGGTTTCGAGCAGATGAAGGTCCGCCGAAATGAGATACGGGCTCGCCATCGTTGAGATCATGTTCAGAGCCGTGGGACTCTCCATCGTTGGCATCCTCACCCTCAGAGTCCTCCTCACCCTTGTCCTTGCGACCAAAGATGGCTCGCTTGAGCTTGGAAGCTCCTCGGTGCACACCATGGCCCACAAAGCCGATACCCTTGATGGGGGCACCAGCAACAGACGTGATGATCTTACCAGGAGTGCCAACAGCACCACTCATCATGCTCTTACCCTGCCAGGTCTTGGGAATGTACTCTGGGGAGAAGTTGAAGGCCAGACGAATGGAGCCAGCATGCTCGCCATCCTCACCAAGCAGATCCAGCACCTTCACGGCCTCCTCGTGAGGGCTGATGTCCGACAGGTCGATCTCAGTCTTGCCCAGGAAATCGTCATCGCCAGGTCCCATGTCCCAATCCCATACGCTGACTGAGAACTTGGCCTTGATCAGAGACGAAATGGCCATCTCGAAGAACTCGTTCCAAACCGGATCCAAGGTCTTCTTCTGCGTCTTGGACTTAAAGACTCGCTTGCCCTCGAGGTCAAAGATGGCGTAAGGGTCGGACTTTCCACTTCGATCAGCGGCAGGCAGATCATGGGCGTCCAGAACGGACACCTTGAGGTAGCCCATGTTGTCAAGAGACTCGCAGGGATCGATTTCGAACACCAGGGGGAGGTACCAAGCTGTCATGACACACTCGCACCGGCCTCGCTTGGTGTCAAAGGCAATTGTGTAGTTCTTGCCATAAGAATCCTTGAGGAAGTCGAAGGTACTCATGGTGTGGGAGCCTAGCAGATGCTCCTTTCGCTCCTCGTCAGTCTCAATGCTCTTTCGGGAAGTCAGACGGACGGTGATCTTGGACTTATAGAGCTCTCTGATCATGGCATCGGAGGTCTCGTTGCACTGAGGGTTGTTCTCCTTGATCTTACCAGACGACCACTTGGGAATGGCGAACTCGTCAAACAGCACCTGCAGGTAGCAGTCGCTCTCACCCGTCACCTTGTAAGACTTCATGGTGAAGGGCAAAAGACCAGTGTCGTTAGAGACAATCTTGTCAAAGGGCCAGTCGAGCTTGCCTTCAAAAGCGTCACCACCAGAAGACTCATCGACACCTCCAACAGGGTGATCAGCCTCTTCTGTAGCATCCTCGGATTTGCTGCTCTTTGTACCAGCCTTATCGGCAGCCTTGGCGGCCTTGGCCTTGTCCTTGGAAGCAGCAGCCTTGGCCTTGGTGTCGGCCTCGATCTTAGCCTTCTGCTCCTCAGGGGACATGGCCTTGGGAGCATCCGCCTTGAGAGTGTTGTCTCCTTCAGAAACACTTCCAGTGCTGCTAATGGCTCCTCCATTGCCAGAAACCTTGACGGTGATATTGGCGGTGTTGGCAGCAGCCTTGAGATCAGCCTGAGGATCCTCCTTGGCAGCTCCTCCACCCCACCAGCTCCCTCCACCCTCCTGCTTGGAGGCGCCAGACTTAACGGACGCGGCAACATTCTTCTCAGCCTGAACAGCCTTCTTTTGGTCCATCTCCTCCTTCTTCTTCTGCTCAGAAGGAGACATGACAGGAATACAGGGGTAGAATGAGCAGTAGAACTCAACTCGGCCCTTGGGAGACTTCTTGCCCAGCTGGAGCTCACCAACATGACCCTTCTTGTCAACATAGGGAATGTAGTTACCGTCGTCATCAGTCTTGATAATGGAGGAAGCTCGGTGCTCAAACTTACCAAGAGATCGGTCATGAGACACCTTCTCGGAATCCATACACTCGACAGTGATTCGCTCGTGAGAAGAGTGAACAGGGGCGTAGATGTACTCGTCCCAGACAGGGTTCAGGTTGGCGGTGATGGTTCGAGTTCGACATCGGGCGTATCCTCCGACCAGAATTCGGACGTAAGGATCCACCTTGCCGACCGTCTCGAGGTTTCTCAGATCAGTGGCCTTGATGACGTGGAATCGGAGCACACCGATGGGTTGTGTGTAGCCAGAGCCTCCACCAACACCAGAAAGACCAATAGGCTTCCAGAGAGCGGTGATACGCATTCGGCCAGCGTCGGCAAAATCGTGCCAGTCCTCTCCGTCCTCAGTGCTTTCAACCAGATCATCAACAGTCTTCTGGATCTTGCCAATAACGGGATCAGCAGACATGCCTCGAGAGTCCTTGACGGTGAAAGCGACCTTGCCAGCGTCCTTGTCGGTGACGAGGAACTCGAAGGCATCGTCCCAAACAGGGTTGTTGGATCTCTTCACCACGTTTGTGTTGTGCAGAAGCTTACCATTGAAGGCCAGCTCGACATAAGGTGAAAGCTGGCCAACCATAGACAGCTTGGGATCAAGATCCTTGCACTGGTTGATGACCACTCGAAGAATACCAGAGGGAGACTCGGGCGGGGGCTCGGTAGTACCGTCCTCCAGAGTCTTGCCCTCGAGAACAGGGAACCATCGGGCGTCGTAGACGAGAGCTCCCTTCTTCTTTCGGCCCTCCAGCACCTCTCCGTGAATACCCTTCTGCTCGGGGTTGGCTGCCACAGTGTCCAGGTTGAAAGAGACGGAACCAATAGTCTTGTCGGTTCGGAAGTCGTTGAAGTCGATAACCTCCATTCGCAGCACCTCGGTGAGGTTGTTGACCAACAGGTACTTGGTCTCGTTCCATCGAGGGTTGCAGGTATCTTTCTTGACAGAAGTTCTGCCACACTCCTCGTTCTTGAGCCAGAAGGTAATGTAAGGGTCCACGGTGTTTCCGATTCGACCAGAGCCCTTGAGGTTGCCGGCTCGGTAGACAGTGATAGCCAGCACACCAACAGCAGAGTCCAGAGCAGAGCCGGAAAGCATCTGCTGAACGTTGAGCTGGAAGGCGTTGGGGGCGTACATCATAGGACCAATGTTGGCGTGGACCATCTCGTGAATGAAGGAGGTAAGACCGGGGATGACGTTGATATCAAAACCGAGAGTCTCTCCTCCAATGGGCTTAAGCACGAAATCAAAGTCCGGAGGCTCGAGGAAGGAAATGTCGACTGTCTGAATGTGAGGGAACAGGGTCATCATTCGGATTCGGATTCGCACATGACCAGAGAAGGACATATCCTCAACCAGAATAGGCAGTGACTTGGAGACAACACCCTTACCGATTCGGACAGAGAGAACAACCTTGGGGTTGACCTTGTTCTTGAGCTGTCGAGCGGTCAGATCCTCAGTGTCGTTGGGGGTGAAGGAGAACTTCCAGTCCATGATAGACACGTCATCCTCGGTCTTGGGGAAGGTTCGAACGTGGTCGACTCGAGGAGGCTTAGTTCCAAGAGTAAAAGACTCAATGGCCATGGACTCGATGAATCCAGGAGTGGAGCCAGCAAGAACTTGGTTACCAATCTGGACCACGGTTGCGGCCAGAACGGGCTCGTAGATAAGCCAAAACTTGGTCATGAACAAGTTGAGCCACTCCATGGTCTCCTCCTCACTCTCAATTCGCTTTACGGCAGCCTCTCGAGTGATATCGTCTCGCACGTTTCGTCGCAGTCGGCGGATACTGGTTCGGTAGTAGGTTCCAGTGGTAGCGAGCACGAGAATAAGCCAGGCGGTTCCTCCACCGAGCTTGGCCACCACGAAAGACAGCACACCAGTAACCACGATACAGATAACATTGTGGTACCAGTCACCGTAAAACTTGTTGGCAATGTACTCCTCCAGCAGGGTGGACTTAGTGATGAGGTCGTCGGCCTGCTCGTCCGAAGTGATGCCCATTTCCTCAGACCATCCTCCCATCTGCTTCCATCCCAACTTGGTGGGCTCAGGGATCTTGTTCTTCTCCATGTTCTGGGCGGCCATCTTCTCAATGTAGGCTCCGTCAATCGAGTCTGACACCTTGCCCTTATCTTCTCCCTCGGCCTCGATTCGGTCAGACAAGCCAGGCACGCCAGGCCCTCCCTGGATCAGATCAAACTCATCAGCAGTAGCCTTTCGGTCCATAGGAGTGTAGTTTTTCTTGTAGGCAGCATTTCCAGGCAGCTTGTTGTCAGGCACAGCAACAGCGCCAGCCTTCTCCTCTGCAGCTCGTTCCTGAGCTTCAATCTTGTTTTCGTTGATTGCATGAGGCACGGAGGTCTGCGGCTGCTGGACCTGTTTAGGATCAACAGCAGCCTGGCTGGCGACTCCGGCAACGGGGAAAGCAGTTCCAGCTGGTCGGTCCTCCTTAGCAAGACCAGGCTTCTTGTTGGCGTTCACCACGGCAGCGTTGGGGGCAATGTGGTCACGAATCTTGTGACCGACACGTCCAGGATCGTCTCCGAGACTGGGCGTCTCACCAGAGCCCCGTGGAGTTGGCTGAGTGTTGCTGTTCTTGGGGTCGTTGCCATTGCTCAAGCCAACGGAGCTCATAACATCGTCGACAAATCCCTTGGACTTGGAACTCTTGGACTGGTCGTCCAGATAGGTTTCTGGACGACCCTTCGAGTGCCCAATCTCCTGGTTCTGGTTTCCAGAAGCAAAGTGTGGGTCGCTCATCTGGGTTAGTAAGTTGTCACTGTAAGGGGTGATTGGGCAGGGGGCGCTCTGCTAAAGGTGGTGAAGGATAAAGTGGTACGAGAGACAATATGGGTGCAATTGTCTGTGAATGAACAATTCCTCACGTGTATGACTTCCAGGAATACTCACACTGGTAATGGCCTGTATGGCTCAGTTGGTTAGCAGTGGTGCGGGTTTTGCCAGAGAAAGAAAGGCAAGAGGTTGGAATAAAGGCACTGGGAGGTGCAGGCGCAAGCCGGAACAATGGCTATTGTTGGAACGCGAGGGTTTGGGTTTCACCCACTTTAGCAAGAGTTAGAGGTTGAACTTTGAAAGGCGAGCACGGAGAAACATGACTATGGGGAACTACAAGGGCAGTGTCCAGACAAGTCCAGCCAAATGCAGAAGCACTCAATTATACAGTGCAGAGTTTGTTCTATGCTAGTGTGGATTAATCTCTATGTTCAACCGCCCACACTAAATGCAAAGACAAGGCGGGTCACCAGACTACAAGTAACTAAATGGGGCATTAGCCACAGGTTGAACGCTGATTACAGGAGCTGTGCGTTGGAGTGGCATGGTTAGTGTTAGCCTGTCCTGTTTGGCTGGTGTTGCCTTCGTGAGTCAGTTTGACTTTATCGTCTTTTCGATATGATCTCCTCCTGTCTAATAATTTCTGTCCAAGTCGCGCCAAGTGGGTCCCCCTGATTTTTACTCTCCCGTCACGTCACATTCCAACGCACAAAGCATGTACTCGTACAAGTATAGAAGAAATCTTGTACAAAATCGGAGTGCGTGTCGAGGTGTCATTGGTGGCCACATCCGACATCTGTCAACGTGTCATCATCGGGCTACAAGTAAGTGGGTGGACACTTCCATCGCTGCTGTATTGCTCGTGCATCCCTCTCTCCAAAGTGGAGAACGTACAGTAAATTACAGTAAGACCTGCCATCTCTCTTCAGCAACATAATCTGAAACACATTCCTGATGCAACGCGCAGCCGCTGCTTCCAGAACTATGTGCAGGCGCACACACCATTTTCAGGGGCTACTTGAGCATAGAGCAAGTCTTCCTTTGCGATGCTTTTGATTGATTTGATAGCCGAGCACTTTTGGCACTAATCACTCTTTTTTTTTGTCTCCCCTCATTTTCAAACCTGTACATTTCGAGTAACCACCAGTCCTATAATTAGACCTCGGAGTATAATTATAAACTCTTCCGATATCAGCTCAGTCGTAACGATCTACTGTAGTCGGCAGACCCTAACCGCCTTAGCCGTATTTTTGAATAGACTTGCGCCACAGGTGATGTAGCCGCATCCTACAAAACAAAAACTGGCTGAGCCACACATCTCATCTACTTGTACATACCCTTACGCAATCACACATACGACTTTTTTTTAGGATTCCTCTTTGATTTTTCTAGCATATTTGCCAAGAAGTGTCATTAACCCAAATCTCAAGGAGACAACAGTACATCCAAGATCCACCAAGAAAGCTAACTAATGGCCACTAAAATTGATAATATGGCACCTCCTCCTAACAACCCTAACGTTCAGTACCAGCAGAACCCCAACTACCGGCCCAGAAACGATGATGAGCCCTCCAAAGCTTGCCTTTATGTTCTGGCCTTCTTTATCCCCTTCGTTGCTGTGGGAATCAAGAGAGGAGCCTGCTCGTCAGAGATGTGGCTCTGTTTGCTCCTGTCCTACTTTTTCTATATCCCAGGAGTGATCTATGCTATCTATATCATCCAGCAGGATACGGACAAAGCACGAGCCCAGGATGTGGAGATGATGGGACAAGGCTATGCTACCCATCACCAGCAACAACCCCAGCCCATTCAACCCCACAATAATCAGCCCCTATACCAGCAACAGGCTTACCCAACCGGGACTGAAGGTGCTTACACTCAGGCTGCTCCTGCCAAGCACGAGCCTGCACCTATGGCTCAGCCTCCTGTCAACCAGGCTTCAGCTGCCGCCAACCAGGTGCGGTCAGACATTGCTCCACAGGCCCCTCCTCCTACCTACGCTGAAGGGCCTGCCATGCCAGTGAATGAGAAGGCTCAGTATATTCCCCCCAACTGATCTGAGGACTGCCAAGCCTTCTCCCCTACGAATATTTGTACTCACCAAGGACCCATCAGTGCATACTGTAATATGAATGGATGTGCTGTATATTATAATACTATCAAAACATATCCTTAGTTATCCGAACAGCTCTACAGAGTCCACGTGTACGAGTAGTTCTAGTAATTACTATTTCAATAATGTGGAGAAACCAAAACTACCAAAATATGCACCCTGAGGGCTCTCTTCCTGTGGATGTCTTACGACAAGCCCAATACACGCTCCCGTCTCAACTCCAAAATAAATATAAATACATTGACTATTAATAGTGTGACTCTATCCAGTCTCCTTTTCTCTATGCAACTCTCAGCATCAATCTCTAGCCAGCCTTGGATTTGGCCCACTGTAGTCGCTCGTTCATCTCCTCATGAGGCCGATTCAACTCGAGATAATCCTTGAACTCTTGGTAGAAGCGCATAGAACAGTAGTACTTGTTGCCAGCAGCTGGCCGGAGCCACTGCTCCTCCACCAGCAAACTGATGGCAGTGTTGGTCTGGTTGACTTGGCCCAAACGAGCCATAATCATGGATAGATCGTCGCCCAGAGCGTACACGCCCTTTTCGTCCAGTCCACCAACCAATTGTTTCTCAAACAGATAGCTGATGAACTCTCGGAGAAATTTGACCACAAGCAAGTCTCCTCGTTCTTCCACAATGCCAGAAGTGTCTTGCAGAGCAGTAGAATCATCCTTGGACGACCACACAAGACATCGAGTGTCATCATTCAATGGGTTCTTTACAACATCCACCTGGAATCCAAATTCCGAGACGTTGGTTTGAATCTGTTGAATCAGCTTCATGAGCTCTGCAGGTTTGTTCTTCTGCCACTCAACTGCCTCCACGTCCTTATATTCGGGATACTGGCGCATCAGCATGTATGCGTCCTCAATATCCATCTCGCCGCACTTCATCATGGCCTGCGTAAAGGCCTGTCGTGCTGTCATGGTGTGCTGTGTGGTGTTGATTCTCAAGTTAAACGCGCGCAGTGAACTTTTTGACGCGTTTTCAATTTACTGTTGCCTACTGTGGATTAGGAAACTGGTTTAAGTACAGTATGATGCACTGTGCTACATACGGACGAGATATTGAACCAAATACGGATATAAAGCTACATCATCTACAAGCAAATAGATAGACTATAGAAAACAAAAAGCCCTTTGTTGGAATTGTCAGACCCTCTTTAGACGAGATCGATATCTATCCTCACTGTGCGGCTCAAATATGTGTAAAGTTTATCTTCATATGGTGTGGCCATGAATAAGCTGTTCGTGAAGAACACCTATTAAGCTGCTTTCGATGGTTTCAGTTTATCAATTCTCTCTTGATGAACCTTCTCGAGCTCCTCCAAATACTCTTTGTCATTCATGTCAACCATAGTGCGGCCCTTGAGGTTCTCTTCATTCCATAATGTGTATCCATCCTGCTCGAACTGAGCAAGATGCTTCTCTGACAACTTTGAAGGCAGCTCCAATGCCAGAATATCTTCCTTAGGCATTCCCGAGCATACCGCCGTCGAATACGCCCAACACCGTGCAGTATCGGTGTGATTGTACCCCCCTCCTCCTAGAACTAAAGTGGGCTTACCCCAAGAAACGACCTTCCGGACTGTCTCTCCCAAACCAGGAATACTCAGGTTCCATTTCTTGTGTTCGTCAGTAGCAAGACCGTCACACCCAAGCAAAAGGACCACTGCTTCAGGCTGATAGGCCTCGTGGTACCCCTCCACGATACTGCCAAATAGACGCTCCAGAGACTGGTCTCCAAAGCCCTTCCTCAAAGGTACATTGGCAGTGTAAAACTCGCCGGGACCCGATCCACAATCCGCAAGAGCACCTGTCCCAGGGAAGAACCCGGTATCATAATGATGTAAGGACACACATAGCACGTTTTTGCTGTGAACAAACGCTGCACTGACTGCATCGCCATGGTGGAGATCAACGTCAATGTACATGACTTTCTGATATTGCTTCCGCATTTCCTGAATGCCCAGAACCACATCGTTGACGTAACAGAACCCAGAAGCAGCAGATCTCTTACCGTGGTGTCTTCCACCATACCAGTTGATGCACAGTTGCTGGCCAGACATCAGTTGCCTTGCACAACTCAATGTAGAACCAGCTACAAGTTTGATATAGGCATCGAGACCAGGAAATATGGGACAGTCATGAATGAGACCCATTTTATCCAGCTTTTTCTCATCTTGGCCTTTTTTCAACACCATAGAAACATACTCCAAACTGTGGTATTTCTGTAGCTCTGCAGCTGTGGCAGGAACTATGGGTATCAACTTGTAAGCTTTGTGTAACTGAAGAGATACAAGTAATGAATCAACCAGAGCGGCTCGGCCCTCATTGGATGGTCTCCCCGAACATACTTTACTGGCCAATGGATGAATGCAAATTCCAGGCATGCTGAAAAGTACCAGTAAAAGCACAAGTGCTAGTAACTGCGAAGCTCTGGACAACGCGTTCGAATCTGAGTTAGGTTTACGCGTGTACAATTCTGTATATATGAAGTGGTTTGGTAAACGCTACAGTGTACGAAGATATATCGTCGTGTCAAACACAATACAACCCGTTTTTGATAGCTAGATATATTCTATTCTACATGATGCTGCAAAAGCTTCTATAAATAATTAGTATTAGAGATGAATCATCTGCCTCAATCTTCCGGAGACAATCGACTGGATGAACCATTCTCTATCACCAAGCACAACGTTAGCCCATGGAAAACGCTGCTTGAAGTTTCGGACAACCTGCTCAAATTTGATGTTCTGAGTGTTAGCCTGCAGGTTGAGAATCAGAACCGTTCTGCTAGCAGACGAGTCTGCCGAATCGCTTTCGTTAATGGTAAATCCATTGAGCGCATCTTCGAGCTCTCCACGGCTGAAGACGGCCTCCACGTAGCTGGGGTTCTGACCATGGACTAAGACTTGAACGTTCTGATCATGGGTGTCGATACCGGTGATAACAAATGTGGCGAGAATATCGGAGAGTACTGTCTTTCGAGATTGGTAGAGACTGAGAAGACTGTGTCGCTTCAAGAAGATAGAGGAAGCCTGGTCGCCCTGGGAGGTGATCTCTTTCCAGTTGTTAGCAAACTCCACAATATCCTGGTTACAACAAAGTCCAAAGTCAACCTGTCCGCGAGGAAGCAGGTAAGCAGGCCAATCATCGAGAATGGCTGTGCCACCAAGAACATCGTTGACGAACGCAGTGTTGAGGCAGGGCCAGCCCATAGTCAGAGCCTGGAGGTACTTGGGAGTACGAGTATGGGAGTTGGAGATTACACACCCGAATCGCTTCTCGAGAGCCTTACCATTGACGACAGGTTCCCCATTATCCCATTGAAACAAGGAGACAAAGTCCTCGTAGATAGTACCCCCTCCTGCAGTGATTGCATTGATGAGATGTGTACGTTCACTGGGCTTGTCTTCTGTGGATGTCACAAGAAAGATGCAGCCTTCAAACACAGCCTTGCTCACAGGAGGAGCAGGCATGGGGGAGGGGAGGATGATAGAATGCTCACGTAGATACCCAAGATCTTTGGGCACGCTGTTGTTAGACTTGCTGGCAGTAGACACTGAAGTTGACCGTCGGGTCTCTTGTCGGCGCGCACCAGTTGTCTTCCGGGGAGGGGGTGATGGTCTCCTCACAGGAGTAGGAGAGATTCTCTTGGTGGGAGACTTCATTGGGGGCGGAGAAGAGGAAAATGGTCGGGCAGGTGACGACCCCATTACTTGGGTGTCGGGATAAGTAGGGACTGGAGGTGAAGCCTCAACATGGTCGACCTTCGTGATCCTGACCTCGTCAGGGAAGTCAAAGGACACACCTGCTCGGAAGGAACTGTCTGGTAGCTGAAGCGATTCAAACTGCTTTTTAGTCAGGTGGATCTGGCTCAGGTGAACCACAGCCACTTCGCTGCGACTTAAGAATCGCACCTCAAACGAGGAGTATCCGTCCATAGTGGTCACTGTATCAGCAGCTTCTTCAGGGATGGTCACACCACGAACAATGACAGCCCTTCCCCTCGAAGACCCCTTGAAAACAGTGACTTCTGTGTCGGGCAATAGCACAAGCGGAGTAAAAGGGCTGCCGCTACTTGAATAAGGGCTTGTCTCGAGTTCATTTGGATTGTTGGTAGCATAGCAGAAAAACAGCTTTTTAGAGTCGTCTTCATCACACATAACTCTGGTAGGGTACCACTTGTTTTTCCATTTCACCAGCATGGTTAGGTACTCTGTTTGAGCATTCTCAGGTGTGGAAGTGATTGACTCGGGAATAACGTCTCCGTTCTTCATATCTGGAACTTCCGTATGACGTCGCAGAATCTTCTCGTGGCTTGTACTCGGAGAGACATTAGAGCTCTGGGATGGTAGCACATAATCTTCTTCTGTAGGAGAGGCGGATCTGTTTGTAAAAGTCGATCGTTGACGTTTGCTACTAGAGCTGACAGGAGCAAGTTCTTGCGTATCCACCACTTCCTCAGAGAAAGACCGCTTGCGGCCATTCGTACCGTTTTTAGTGTGACGGTGGTCAGGCTGCGAGTCTGCAACCTCGTCCTCAGACATGGAGACATCATCGGACCCATCTACCACAGTCATCCTTGACATCCTCGTCCTTCTCACAATCAAAGGGCTTCCTTGAGAAAGAGTGGGACTATGCTTGCCTCGGGTAGATCTCATTTTGGAATTGCTAGGTTCTTGGCTGTGGGGGACCTGAACGACAGACTCCTTTGAGGGTCGTAAGGGGGTTTCCTGTACTTCGTCGTCCGAACCGTCGTCCATAACGACAGGCGGGCGTGCAACGCCAGCTCCTGCAGGAGTGGCCAGAACCTGGGTGTCTTGAAAGTTGAAAGACTCGGGGGTCTCTTGGACAACACCAGGGTGCGACTGCCTGCTGGTCGGCCTCCCGCGGCCGAGAATTCTACTTGAGTCTTCGCTGTTTGCGTGCGAGCTGTGTGAAAGACGTGTAGACCGTGAGGATGGATACCTCAATGGAGTCTCAGAGGGCATGATCTGGGTGTCTGGGATACCTCCATTTCCGTCTCTATCCTGCAATGGAGATGATGCAGGGGATCTCGGGGATTGTGTGAGCTCCTGAGTGTCTGGAACACTAGTTGGTGGTCGTCTGCTTTTAGGAGCAGGCGTGCTGAGATCGTTAGGCATGATTTGCGTGTCTGGGATACCGCCTTGACTCTGATGGCTGTCTGGCTGAGTATCAGCCTGGTCGTTAGAATTGGGCAAGACCTGTGTGTCGGGGATGTCGAGGGCACCACGGTATTCAGGCAGCTCCTGAGTATCTGGTAGAATCATTGTTTGGTTGTGTAAACCGTCATTGGCAGCCTCGGAAGTTTCCTGAGTCACGTCCTGGGTCACGTCCTGGGTCACGTCTTGAGTCACGTTCTGTGTCGTGTCCTGGGTGATATCCTGGGTGTCATCGGGCATTCCAGCCTCCGAAGACTCGGGAATAACACCTGCATCAAGCTGCTCGTCTATCTGAGACTGCGTGTTCTCGTCCTCCAGAAATTGGCCAATGCCAAAAGACCGCTCAAAATCAAACGGCTCGGGTGGTCCCTCAACCCGGTCCGAGGGAACGTCGGGCATGGTGATATCCTCTTGTGTGTCAGCCTCGTCCATGAGCGGGTCCGGGGGTGGTCGACGCGTGCGTCCACGGTTGGCACTTCGTCGAGCACGGGCGTCTTCTTCCCACTGAGGATCAGGCTGGGTCTGTGTTAGTGTCTGACTTGGAATTTCTTTTCACTGGGCTCAATACTCACGTCAAAGTCGTCCATCAACGTGTCGTGTCGTGTGCTTGTGTTATGAACAGAATCTGTGGTAATATGCAAGTGCTTTGATAAAAGTGTATACGCGACTGGTGCGCGAGCGAAGTTGTAAGTGCAAGAGGTGGGTGCAAGCAGAAAGCGCATATGTTAGCGTTGAGGTGATGTACAGAAAAACGGGGCAATAAAGATGGAAGCTGGTTTATATACTCATGGTATACGAACGGATCATACGCCCCCAGTGTTTACCACTTTAACTGTGTTAACCTATGGATGGCTCTACGGATGGTTACTGCTATTGGAGAGGTGTGATATAACACATTAAGCACCAGACTACACTGACACAACTACGTCTATGCTTCTATTCCACCCTAGCTACTTCCTATTATTTGCCCGCAGCAGCAGCTTCGGCAGCCTTCTTCTCGGCAGCTGTGTTAGTTTTTTTCTTTCTCAGTCATCCGTTTACAACCTCTGCTGTGTACTCACCCTTGGCCTGCTTCTGACGCATGATTTCGGCGTCAGACTCAAGTCGCTTGGTGGGGTCGCCCTCCTTCTTGTTCTTGCCACCCTGCTGCTTCTTGAGGTTCTTGAGTCGAGCGAGTTCTCTCTGGTTTCCTCGGGTCATGTTGAAAGATGTTGCTGTGAAGTGAGTGACGTCTGCAACTCCCAAAAAGTTGAGCTTTGGTCCTTCTATTAGCATCGTGACATATGCAGGTAGGTTCTCATAATGGCCGAGAAACAACCATTACTTTATTTGAGCAGGTTTTTTTTTATCTCATATAACCGAGATAGACGACAACGCACCGCTCACAGGTACAATTTTATCTCTTGCCATTTTACTTGTTCTCATGTCCAAAACACCAACTGCCACGATAGACCATTACAGGGTTAGGGCTATAACCATTTCTGGCTCGTGTGATGTATAGTGCAGCACCTGGGCATCGGACGCCAGTTATCCACAAGTACAACAATAATGTCTGACGAAGAAGTGAAAAACGCGTCTGGAGGCGAGGAGGATGAAAAGCTTGCTGCTGCCAAGAAGCGGGTGAGTACAATTGCAATCTTAGACACTGCAGACCCAACTAACTAACCCAGTTTGAAGAGCTCAAGAACAAGAAGAAGAACAAGAAGAAGAATAAGAAGAAGGCCAAGGATGGCGATAAGGAAGAGACTCCTGAGGTAGAAGACAAGGAGGAGACCAAAAGCAAGGACGATGATGAGAAGGACGACAAGGAGGACGACAAGGAGGAGGATGATAAGCCTGAAGAAGAGCCCAAGACTACAGATGAAGTGGATAAAGAGAACAACATCGAAGTGTCTGACGAGCTCGACAAGATTGTCAAGGAGAGTGTGGATGAGCAGAAGGAGATTGCAGATGCTACCGGATCCGATCTTGCTGCCGATGCCTCCATCGAGCCTCCCAAGGACATTGAGGTGTCTCCCCATCTCGATGCCATTGTCAAGGAAGAGGTCCAGACCCGAACCGACATTGCCGATGCCACAGAAGAGGATCTAAAGAGCGAAAAGTTCGACAAGGCGGACTTTGAAGAGACAGCTGCTACTGCTACTCTTGCAGTAGAGGCCGGAAAGAAGTACAAGGAGTACCAGCAGGAGATCTCGGAACTGCAAGAGGAGCTCAAGACCCTCAAGCTGCAACACGAGAAGGAGGTCAAGAGTCTCAAGGAGGAGCTGGCAGCCGTGAAGAACGAGCGAGAAACATACAAGGCCCGATTGGAGGAGTCTGGACGACAAAAGCAGAGAAGCGCAATGGACCGACCTGAGTCCCGGGGAGGAGAGTCCGAGGTGTCTCTGTCTCCTCCCTTGCCTGCAAGCAATTACCGACCCCGTGTCGGTTCTCTGGTGGATGTCGATTTGTTTGACGTTTCCAATGCTCGACTGGCCCTTGGCAAGTGGACCGGATGGCAGGTTGATCTCCGACAATGGAGAAGCCAGGGAATTGGCAGTGTTGTTTCTTTGTAGGCACTGGTGCGAGATGCGTTGATCGTGTCTACAATGTAACCACTTTGTAACAATCTGAACCACATACAAATACATGAATTTTTATATGACGAGTGCGAGGATCACCACCAAGCTCGAAGAATGCAGCACTAGTAGATAACAGAAATGTGTGTGCAGTTGCCTTTACCTTCCTCTGGTATTGGCCGCTGTACAAATTGTACCTCAGATTAGAGTGTATACTCTCAGCTGTTCTGTGATGGATCATATCAGAAGAACATACTGTATCTTCACATCAGTCCAAAATACACTATTTGACCTACAAGTTACAACCACTTAAAACAGTCAGTCACGGCTACCAGACCAATGATATAGGTCACACACACCTAGAACCAATTATTTACTATGTACATTTTCATTGGGCTTAAGAGGCTCGAAGAATGACCTCTCCACCGAGGAATCGTCGGCAGGCCTCGTTGAGGTCGATGATGCTGCCCTCCTTGCCAGGAGTCTTGATGAGAATGGTCTCGCCAATCTTGGGGGGACTGATGAACTTGACCTTCTGTCCAAGCTGCAGCTGTCGCAGCTCCTCAGTGGTCAGCACCATTCGTCTACTGGGCTTGGAGACCAGCTTCAGGCTGTTGAGAACGGGCTGGTTCTGTCGGTACTTGAGCTCGATCCACAGCCGTCGCGATGCCACGTTCTCGGGAGTGGTTTCTGTGTAGACGGCATCAGGGCCGTAAATGTCTCCTCGCTGCACACCAGTAAGGAAGCCCTCTCGGTAGAGACCCAGGGCAATTTGCAGGTTGAGCTTGTTGTGAGGAATGGAGGTGAGGGGTCGGCCCACTCGTGCAACGTTCTGCAGGTGCGCACAGAGGTTGGAGGCGTGCAAAAGAGGCATGTCGTGCTGGTGATGTGTGGTGAGATGAAAGTTGGAGGTTGAAATTTGCAACTCACACTCCAAACTTTATTTTCACTGTTCAATATGATCCATGCGTGATGGAGATAAAACAGTAAATAATGCCTTTGTAGAATGATAAACAGTTGAAAATAAACCCGACAAAAAATCCCATCAACGTTTGTAGACCATTTTTAGATTAGAAGGCATTTCTACCTCTACTATCTTCACTTGAGTCTGTCAGATCAAACTCTTTCTGCATTCCACTGGACAGTTCTAAGTAATCCTAACTAAACTTCAACTTCAGACTGGTACTGGCAGGTTCACTCATAATTCGTTGCATTCTTAAATAATGTTTACATGCTACCTCCTACTCAAGCCCTGGCGACTCCTTCACCTCGACACATAGGACACGAGTTGCATCCAGTCAGAAGCCAATGATCCACGCAGTCCTTGTGGAACTCGTGGTGACACTTGTTAAGCTTCCGACACACGTCGCCTTTTTCGTATTCCGTCATGCAAATTGGGCACTTTTCACCCTCGATGAACTCCTCCACTGTAGTTAAGCCTCCGGCTTGTTCCACATCTTCCTGTGTAGCCAAATGGTTCTTCATGGGGCTAAGGTGCCGCTCCAGCAGCGACAAGTCTTCCATGGTGGGCTCGTCAGTGAACAGGGAACCCGCACTGGGAATGGGATGGTCCTCAGGATATGTGCCTCCAAAGACATAGACGATCCACGACTGTCTCAGGGGACGTTCAGGAATGGCGTCTCGTAACGACTCTCGAGTGTTGCGAGGTTCATTGATGGTAGCTTCAGTGGGAGGAGGCAATGAAGGAAGGCTCGGCAAAGGAGGGGGAGTCTGTGAGGTGGGAGAAGTGGCAGGAACGAGAAACTCTGGAATTGGGGTAGAAGTAGGGGCGGAAGCAGACTCGGAAGTCGTACTGTCGACTTGGTCTGTACTGGACAGAGGGGTATGATAAGTGGAAGCCGAGTCAGGCACTTCCGTTAGTGAGTCTGTGGCGCTCTGTCTCTCGCTGTTGAAAGAGGGGCCAAAGTCGCTCATGAATTGATCCAAAATTGATCTTCCCCGCTCATATCGCGAGCGGAGGGGGTTATACTCCACTGTGTCCGTGGGCTCACTCAGACGGATGGGTCTGGAGGTTGCGGCCTCAAAGAACGGCATGGCATCAGTGGTAATTTCTGCATTGGGTCCCTGTCCATTATCTTCAGAGGATCGGATTCCTACTACAAGAACGGGAACAAAGGTTGATCCCCCGGCGGGCGGAAATCTGAACATTCGGAAGTAGTTAAGAGGCCGAACCCCTTCTGATCCAGAGGGTTCTCGAGCAGTGATCTCTGGGGACAGAAGACCTCGTGACAGACCAGCGAGGAACCGATCAAAGTCATCCGAAGATGATCCGGCGCCTCCTCCGTTCTGGAAGCCAAACTCTGTGCCCACAAGTGAAGATGCGGTCATGGCAGAGGCCAGAAACAGCAGTCGAGATAACATGACAGACTGGTTTCGCGGTTGTCGCTCGCTCGATATACCTGGAATGTCCATGCCTGGAATTCCGCCAGATGGAACACCCGAGTTTCGAGTGGATGCAGGTTCGGGCTCCTCCAAGATGTTCTCTAGAAGGGGTTGTGTCTCCGAGGCATCAATGGAGGCCTCTCCTACAGTAGATGCAGCAACCTGGGGTATTTCGGTATGTGATGCTGGTGCTGATGCTACTGATGCTGCCGCGCCCACAGCAGCCTGTGTTTCTGCCATGTCCGAAGAGTCATCCTCGACTCTACGTTTGCGTCGTTCACTGCGGACTGAATCTGTGGCCGAGCGTCTTCGGCGTTGTGGCACAAACATGGTAGCGGCGGGGGCCTCTGGACGGCGACGGCGCAGATGTGTCTGGAGTCGCTGAACCAGACGACTCCGATGTGGTTGTTGGGGGGCACCGCTGGGGTTAGACGAAGACGACAGGTCACGTGACGATGACTGACCCATGAGCGATTAATGTGGCTTGCTGGTGGCGGATGTGAGGATATTTGTGTGATGACGTTGTTCGGGAGAGTCGTTATATGTGGTGGTTTTCTTTTGTACAATCCCCTATGCTAAACGTGTTCAAAGTCGTGGTGTTGTGGGTCTTGTGGTGCTGAGGCAGATATTGAAATGATGTGTGGGTGAGACTTGGAAGTGATGGAGGGGGGGTTATAGGGAGAAGACAAAGTCCGAGCGGTTGTTTCTGGGGTCACTTAATCGGCTTAGGCGGCGTGGAAGGAAATAAAATGTGGGGCCCCTCTGGCACAAGACAGAGTCAAGAAGAGATTAAGACAAAAAAAGGAACCGGCTCTAGAGCACTTGGCGTGTCAACTTCTGGAGAACCGATGTTGCTGCGTATCCGAACTCTATGATTCATCCAGAGCAGATAGGAGATAGGCTGCATGTGGGGAGCAAGTAACGTCTGGTTGAGGTTATTGGATAAGGTGTGTGGCTCCACTGGTCTGGGGGAGACCTATTCAATGGGCTGCGCTCTCTATAGGGGTATCTTCCCCTTGTTTGTTTGTTATGATGCTAGGGGGAGGGGTGTTTCAATATCCAGCTCTATACTGTAACCGTAACGTAATGTCTGTTACTCTTCTGAATCCGTTTGTTTGAAATTTTACGTGGAAACGGCCCATATCTGTTTGGGAGGATACTTGACGTAATGGCCCAGTCATGTATGAGCGTGTGACCTGCAGTGTGAGTAAAAAGGGACAGAGTTGGGGTTCCCAAAAATAGCATGTTGCAGGGAGAGCTGACGTGTGCCTGAGAATCAGTAATTACTTGTGGTATATATTGGATAAAAGTGTGTTATGATGGCAGCAGCTGAAACGTCACCAGTTGGTATACAAGAATCCACTGGGAAAGAAATTTTTAGACCACTGTAACAGTTTGTAAAAAATACTACCGCGCACTATTAGACGGTCATATAATATACGGCGAAACCGGTGACCTAGCCAGGATATACTGAAGATAAGAGACCCAAATTTCATCTATAGTCTCTTCTGTTGCACCTGTTGTCTTCTTCTCCCCACCCCACGTCTCCTCCCCCCTTCCATATAATGCTCGACTTTTCAGCCAGCACGTAATCCCCACTTGAACCTTCATGCATGTCCATATCATGGCCAACAGATTTTCATAGACGAAACGACAGAACACACACAACGACACGACGGACAACATGTCGCAAACCCCTCTGCCGTGTCGGTACAAAACGGCCAAGACCCTCGGCCAGGGCACGTACTCGGTCGTGAAGGAGGCCATGCATATTGAGACGGGCCAATACTACGCGGCCAAGGTGATCAACAAAAAGCTCATGAGCGGACGTGAGCACATGGTGCGCAACGAAATCGTTGTGCTCAAGCGAGTCTCTCAGGGCCACAAGAACATCCTGACGCTCGTCGACTACTTTGAAACCACAAACAACCTCTATCTGGTCACGGATCTGGCTCGAGGCGGCGAGCTGTTTGAGCGCATATGCTCCAAGGGCTCCTACTACGAGTCGGACGCGGTGGAAATTGTCAAAAACACCCTGTCGGGCGTCGCGTACTTGCACAGCCACGGCATTGTGCACCGAGACCTCAAGCCCGAAAACCTGCTGTTCCGAACCTCTGCAGAGGACTCAGACCTGCTCATCGCAGACTTTGGACTCAGTCGTATCATCGACGAGGAGCGGTTCCGAACGCTCAAAACCACCTGCGGCACTCCTGGCTACATGGCGCCGGAAATCTTCACAAAGGCCGGCCACGGCAAACCCGTAGACATGTGGGCCTTGGGAGTCATCACCTACTTTTTGCTGTGTGGATACACACCATTCGACCGGGACTCGTCAGCAGAGGAGATGCAGGCGATTCTGGCCGGAGACTACGCCTTTGAGCCTGAGGAGTACTGGGAGGGTGTGTCTGAGGAGGCCCGGGACTTCATCAAAAAGTGTCTGTGTGTGGACTCCGAAAAGCGAATCACAGCCAACGAGGCACAGGAACACCCCTTCCTGACCCGAGATCCCAAGAAGGTGGCCGAGAATGAGACCAACCTGCTGCCCCATGTCAAGAGCAACATTTCGCTGCGTCGGTTGACTGGCGCCATGTCTGGTACGTCACTTTCGGAACAGAACAAGGCCATTTCGCGACTCAAGGAGTCCGAAAGCATGGATGGCGCATACTGCTTCTCGCCCGAAAACAACAAGCCTGGTGTCACACCTACAGGGTCTGTTGGAGTCAAGAGCCAGCGGGCTGAGTTGGCCGAGCTGGGTCTCAAGCCTCTTACTAAGATGCAGTGACCGGGGAGGAAGAGTTTGACAGGGAGCATTCCAAGGATGGACGGGGGAGACAAGGCTGGTCTAATTAGATATAATTTCGCAATAGATAGAGCGATTGCGTGTTCGCGTGTAGTTTGTGTACTGACTGTGCTTAGCCTCGAGTAGCTAAGCTAGTGCTTGTTTCAGCAGTGGCTAGCCCGCGCCACGAGGGTTAGTTCGGCTCTTGCTACAGTACAAGTGGCTACAATCGGCAACTCGACCAGAGTCCTATGCAAGGTGGACCGTTTTTGGACTGAGATAGCCAGAATCAACGTTCACTATTGGTCGCGGTATAATTGTCCTTCCAGCAAGTGTAAGTGTAAAAATTTCACGGACAGACTACCAATACCAGGTACCCTTGTACTCCATGGCGATGTCTCAAAGTAAGTAATCTGGATACCTTGGAGAGGTATAGCATCGTGTGGGAAGATCATAAATCATGGGGCTATAGGAGCAAACTTCCGAGAAAATGACAGTGTATGAGGTGAGACGAGGGCGAGGCTCCTCATTTGATGAAAGACGACAATAATAATTGTCTGACTAGGCTAAATGCCCCACCCCCTCTATCCTTGTGTGTGCTTATGGAAGGCTTACTGTGCGTTGTTTAGCACAAAGCTGTACTTGCAGGGTTGGACCTCGGCGGATCCAGCAAATCTCGCCGTATTCGTTTTATTATCGTCCCCGTGTTATCTTCCCATCGGATCATGTCACATAACGTAGGCACCTACATTGATCTTGCAATCATGCAGAGATCTTGATCGATACAGTGCTACATTGATCCGATTGGATTGCAGTTTCTCTTTTCGCTAAACTTTTCTTCACACTTACCCGTCTGGTGAGACTCAGGTGTTAGTCCGATCTTGTCTGCAACCCGTCAAGATCACGATCTACTGGTGCGCCCTTGTAGGGTTTGGATGATTGGATTTTAGGAATCCCTTTGTTGGTAAGAAGATAGCGTCTCCCATTGGCCAAGGACCGGTGCATCAAAGCTATTGTCCCGAGCCTTTTGCAGCTATCGTACTATGTCCAAAGTAACAGACCACTCTTCTGATAATTAGAGCGATGCGAGTGTCGGTCCGAACATGCACTCTTCCTTCGCTCGGTTGTCGTTTTCATTTTCAATTTCATATGTACAGTCGGAGATCTTGAGATACCACTGACGTGTTCTTTGCGCGGCTACCGCGTTAAAACAAGTGGTCCCGCACTCCACCAAGCTAGACCACGAGCCATCTTGACGTCTTCCATTCCCAAGTTCTCGTCCTGTACAAAGCACTACTTACATGACCTCTGGAACAAAGCCGTTGGCTTGAAGTGGATTCAAGGTTCAACATTCATTGTCAGACGAGCCATGTGCAGGTGGGGGAAGAACGGACAGACAGGAAGCACATATATTGACAGAGGAAAAAAAAGTCGGAGCCAAGCATTCCAGATTGATTTGCTAGGTGCCCCTCTCTATTGTACTATTTATGGATGATTGTGTCTTGATGTTCGACTGAGTGTAGGGGAAAGGAGGTACACCATCTCCGTGGAAACACGGAGTGGTCCAGGTCGTATCCGCATCGCCCACCGAAAGCTGCGTCACTCCCCGCACTCATCTTCTTGGCCCTTGTTCGAAGGCCCTTCAAGGTCTGCCAGAAACAGTTAGTGCCCATTAAGCTTCTTTGGGCCGAGGCTTGGAAGGAGAGAGGGCCCAGCACAGTGCGCATTGACCTACTGTTGATGACGATGGAGAGTGCATGCGCACCAGCCGTTGTTTAGGGGCTATATCGTGGGGGGAAAAAGAGCTGCACGAGGCGGGATGTGCATGTGGGTCGGTAAATAATATTGTCGAGACTTTCGCAACGGTCCCCGAGCTCGTGATTTCCAACCCCTGTCACACCTATCTCGTGTTCCTGAGTCCCCACCATAGACTTTCTTACTTAGCCTCTCTAAGACACTCTTTTCTCAGTTAACTATAGCTAAAAACGCACAGTATACAGTTCCCGGTAGCTTAAGAGGAAGCCTGTCGGAAGGTGCCCAAAAAAAACTCGTGGTTTTGAAAAAGATGCACTAGTGGTAGACCCGTTTGCTCACATACACTGGCCCCTCTCGGCCGCCGCCTGCTGCCGCTCCCCCCTTTATTTGTACCTTCAGAGTGGCACGCACACGCACACTTTCGCTTCATCATCCAGACGTACAGTACCCCGTAAACCATCGGGGTTTTAGCTCGGCATGCATTCTTAAACAGAAAGATTGAACATCTTCTCAGCTTGCCAACGCCATGAAACGAACTCGAGTGGTCAAGGAAAGGACCAAGATGGGGTGCGCGACCTGTCGCAAACGGCGGGTCAAGTGCGACGAAACCCGGCCCATCTGCTCCAACTGCAAGCGAGGCGAGCGCCAATGCGACTATTCAACCCGATTCGACTTCAAGCAGACGGCACTTGCCGAGTTTGGCGAGTTTGAAAACCAACAGAGCCAGATATCCAAGGGATACAAGGTCGGATTACAACGAGATGTTACACAAAACGTTTACAATGCCCGCCTGGTAGAGACGGAGGACACGGAAGGAACCATGGTGCCAGGAGAACAGGTTTTCAAGGTGGTGAGTGCGGATCACCATTTACGACTACAACAACCAGAACATGATCATGAACTCGAACGACAAGGACATCAGCAACACATGCAATCTACTTCGCCACAAATACGAATCAAACAAGAACAAGACGAACATGCATTCAAGGTCCCGTCCTATACCGACAAGACGGAGCTTCGCTTCCCACCAGCAGCACTGGCTTCGATAGGCCAGCCGCCCCGAGACGGCTTAGTACCCAATTCAGACGCAGCTATGCTGTCCCACCCGCTGCTACCCGAGGCGTTGGAGAAGGCTGCAGCTAGCTGCGTCCCCCCACTGACTCAATCGCATCTCACCCTCCTGCATCGCTTCGTGGCTCACCTCGGGCATGAGATTCCTATGCATATGCGTCTCAGCGGCGAACCTAACAGTCTGCTTGACGGAGGTACCCCGGCCTCGTACTGGACGCATGATGTGCCCCAGATGGCCTTCTCTCAGGGTCATCTTATGAGTGCCATATTGGCTTACTCATCAGTGTGCCAATTCCCATTGTCGGAGGCCGCCAAGAGGAGCGGAATGTTCTACTACCAGCAGGCCATTGAGGGATTGGCGCAGGAGATCAAGTCTCGACCAGATAGCATAAACGTGGCCGCGTGCGTATCGTGTTGCGTGCTGTTAACATGCTACGAAACATACTGGGGAGACTTGTCCAACTGGTACAAGCACATGACAGGTCTGGGAGACTTTGCCAAGCTCATGGGGGCCATTCCAGGAAGTTGGCAGCAGCTCGACCTGCAATACACTGTGATTCGTTTCGAGTTTTACCAGAGCATGTTGGGAGGAGTCAAGGGCAGACTAGGCCCTGAATACTGGCTGGGTATCCCGTCTAGGGAGGGAGATCCGGCACTGACAGCCGGCGACGACATTTCGCGGCTGTTGATGCAAATCACGGGGTTTGTGGCGAAGCAAAACGACTTGCGTTCGTCCATGGTCATCTTTGAGGATGCGGAGGATGTGTGGAAGTCTTTAAAGAGTGACTTGGAGCATTTGGAAGCAAAGTGGGAACATGTTCTGCGTCCTGCACGTCGTTCACCAGGAATTTTTGGCGAATATATCGAACATTCTTGCGAAGACGCCATGGTGGCAGCAATCCATATGTTGTTGGCCAACGTGATTCTGATCCGAAACCACCCACATGTTGGCACCAATCGTCTTTTTTACTTCAACCTCACGGCGGAAAAGACAAAGGGGTATGTTCAGGAGATGCTTTACAGACTCCCAGTTGATATCAAGGACTGGCTCTTTACCAACGGAGACAGTATATCGATTGATTTGACCGATATCACGTCTGTGGGCTCCAATATGGCTCGGTTGCAGAATGTGACCCGAAGGGTTAACCGTATGTCGTCTTCTGCTTTTGAGCGGCGTCATTCCACTGAAATGAGCCCCTCTAGCAGTGGATCGTCTCCTTCGTCGATATCATCCCCAACAGGCTCGTCTCCTGCCTCTTCCACAGCTGGTTCTGCTGGCGTGTACAAGCGTGGGCGGCGTATCAAGTTGTTGACTGTAGCCGTTGCCACCTTCTATGCTGCTGTCCAGATCCAGGATGCTCACACGAGGGATCGCGTGACTCGATGGTTCACCGAAGTGGCGAACGCCACCACCTGCTACTCCATCATCTGGTTCATCACAGGCTTGTCTGAGGCGTGGGAACGGACTGTGGAGACGGAGTACCAAAAATCGCTCGCCAACTACCTGCAGCAAATCAATTATGATGGAGCAGGAAACCTGTCTCGTCTTGATGAGGTGCATGCCAAGATCCGGCTAGCTCAGGGCGTGTTGGGCGACATGGCCAGTATTCTCAGTGATGACCATAAGAAGTTGTTGGTCAACAGTGAAGAGTAAGGGCAAGTTTGAGGCAGAGGTGAATCCAGGAAGAGGAGAGTTACCTCGGACCACTCTGTTTGCAACCATCATGCATGGTAGATCTCGGAGTAAAAACGCAGACTAGAGAGAATCAGCATGTCGGAGATTAGAGTGCGACGATACTCAGCCGAGGGATGATTTTCCTCCACATTGAGAGCAGCCTCTTACCCATCGATGGTTGTTTTTCATGCGACCACCTTGAGCAGTGGCGGAGTGGTTCACGAAGAAACGAAACTTCCCTCCACCTATCAGACTCGTGAAAACAAAGCCCAACTCCTGGGTTTAGTGGAGATATGTATCTCTGTCCTTCTTCTCTGCAGCCCAAACACATTTGCATTTAAATTGTGAAAAAGAAAGCATGGAAGTGGCCCAGGAGAGAGTGGGTACTGAAACAAAAGGCGCCCAGACCTATTATTTATTATCATGCATGTATCAACCGAAGTTTACCAGCTGTAGAAGGCGTTGAGTCATTCAACGACCGCGTTTGTTGTAGTCAGTCTGTCGAGTGTGGCTCACCTGGGGGTATGAAACAAGTGTCGTAGAGAAGTTAAAGGCTGTGGTCTTGAGCAAGTAAATGTTTTTGGAACATGATAAATACTGAAATCACCAATAGATACCACAGAGACCATCAACTATGGTGCTTCTATAGTTCCCCTTACAACCACTAATTAGGCCTCACCGACATCGGAAGGTGCCGTATTATACCGGCTGCCACCTACCCATGCCGATCATAAGTGCGAGGCGCTCCTAAAAGACAACAAGATAGAACCTCGCAAAGTTACAGTTTCCGAGCGGGAACGATTGCCGAGATCTCAGTGCATGGGAAAATGTCCACGAAAAAAAGTATGCCTTCACCAACTCTGGTATTATGGTACAGGTGATGCGTGAGGCTTACATTAGTGTAACAGTTCGCAGGGCAGGTACAATTTAGACGGTTATCAATGTTTTTGGGAGTCTTGTATTTTTAGTCAAGGGGACAGGTTCTCAAGTGATCACCTAAGCCGTTAAGGCTACCATAGTGGATATATACGGGTTTAATCTCTCCGCTTTTGGAAGTAATATCGTACGATACTATCCTTCTATAATTGCTGTCAGTCGTCTTCTCTGCACTCAAGCCAGCCAGGTTTTGTTTCGCACACGCACTGTCGTATTTAAGCTACTGTAGCTCATGAAAAATAGAGGCTGGATTATGGAGAGAATCGAGACTTCCAGAAATACTCCAAATTCCAGCCAATCAAAAGATACTCCAGGATGAAACATGCAAATGACCCCCCTAACCCATGAGTAACCCACGCACGAGGCATTGCCTATTACTTGCACAGTACATGAAAGAAGGCAGGAGGACAGCATATAGTGTGTATTTGTCTTCCAGAGATTTTTTGTTGTTGTATTAAAACTCATGATACAGTAGTCTTAAAAAGCTAAGTGGCCTCACAGTAGTTTAAAGAAACGGAGAGTATGTCATACACGCCCCACCAACGCCATCGCCAGGTGAGACACAAAGTCAGTGGGTGGGATAAGCCCTGCAGCGAGCCTAATCGTGCATGTTCTGTCGGGGCTTGCCTGTTGGCTCTCGTTTGGTTTCTTGTCTTTCTTGTCTTTCTTGTGAATTTCTTTTTTGGTCAAACTTTAAATTTAGTACAGAGGCTGGTAGATTCTGGCAGACAATACCAAGCCGCTGAAAACGCTACTGAGTAGCGTTGAGAGGAAGAGATAGACGGTGACGTCGGAAGACGGATAACACCCAACGGTCCCATGCAAACGTGTAACCGAAATGCGAGCATCTCCCGTTGTGACAGCTCCCACATCCCATGCAGCATGACAGGTGGGAGCTGTGTACATTTATAGTGGCTGACCCAAGACAGCCAGTGTGTGACACTGTACAAGCTACGTTAAGTGGCAGGCTGTGCTATAGGACTATAGGAGCTATACAACGGACACGTCTCATCTATGAGCACCACGTTACACCTTCCAAAAGTGGGAGGCCATAAATGAAGTGAAGAAGCTCAGCTCCAAACAGTACAATTGCCGTTTCAGACAGTGTGCATCAATGTATGCTGGGCAGATCTCTTTGGTGCTACACTGCCGGTGAGCGTAACGAAGAACCAATAGGATCAGTACAGCGAATCAGATTCGTAGAGATAAAACCTAACACCTGTAGACACATCTATAGACTCTTTCTGAATCCTCAAATACCGTTTTCACATACTTGTCCTCCACTCGCACGGCTGTGTCGTCGACGTCAGAATTGTACACTGCCTAAGGTTCACAGACTTAGCTTGAAAACGAGTGTTTGGGCAAGAACCTTGAAGACCAAAAAAACCATCCACCAAAAGAATACAGGAGTCTATATCTTTTTCGACTCAACCTAACTCCACACACACCACATTCTCACGGTCACTTGTTCCTAACCACGGCTCATTAAAACCCCATGCGCACCGCATCCCTCACAACAGCAAAGCTGCTCCTGACGCTTATAGCAAGGCTGCCCCTTCTGCACGCCCTCCCCTACGGTGGGTTGTCACGAAGCGGCAGCTACTCTCCCTACGAACACG
This sequence comes from Yarrowia sp. E02, assembly GCA_017639365.1. Taxonomy (NCBI): domain Eukaryota; kingdom Fungi; phylum Ascomycota; class Dipodascomycetes; order Dipodascales; genus Yarrowia; species Yarrowia sp. E02. Next base: position 4,314,985 of record JAAQQX010000001.1, read on the forward strand.
ATGACGACACCCTGGATCCCGAGTCCTCTGACTTCTGGCTCTACATGCTTGTCTCCTTTGTGCTGGTCGTGGCCGGCGGTGTCTTCGCTGGTCTGACCATTGCTCTCATGGGCCAGGATGAGGTCTACCTGCACGTCATCAGCGAGTCTGGCGAGTCTCACGAACGAAAGGCCGCCGCAAAGGTTCTGCGTCTGCTGAAACGAGGTAAGCACTGGGTTCTTGTCACCCTGCTGCTCGCTAACGTCATTACCAACGAAACCCTGCCCATCGTTCTGGATCGATGTCTGGGAGGTGGCTGGAGAGCTGTCGTCATTGCTACCGTCGCCATTGTCATCTTTGGTGAAGTCATCCCTCAGTCAATCTCAGTCAGATACGGTCTTTCTGTCGGTGCTTACTTTGCTCCTTTCGTGCTTGGTCTCATGTACCTCCTTTACCCCCTGGCTTACCCTACTGCCTTGCTACTGGACCACCTGCTCGGTGAGGATCATGGAACCGTTTACAAGAAGGCTGGTCTTAAGACCCTTGTCACTCTGCACCAGACCATGGGTGTGGAGCGACTCAACGAGGACGAGGTGACCATCATCTCTGCCGTTCTGGACCTCAAGGAGAAGCCCGTGGGAACCATCATGACTCCTCTGGATGATGTCTACACCATGTCTTCCGACACCGTTCTTGACGAGAAGGTTGTTGACCAGATTCTGCAGGCTGGCTTCTCTCGAATCCCCATTCATGCCCCTGGAGAGCCCACTAACTTCATTGGTATGTTGCTGGTTCGAATTCTGATCTCTTACGATCCTGAAGACGCTCTTCCCGTGTCTTCTTTCCCTCTTGCCACCCTTCCCGAAACTCGACCCGACACCTCCTGTCTCAACATTCTCAACTACTTCCAGGAGGGTAAGTCTCATATGGTCATTGTTTCCGAGTCTCCCGGTGACGCCTACGGCGCTCTCGGTGTGCTCACATTGGAAGACGTTATTGAGGAGCTTATTGGTGAGGAGATTATCGACGAGTCGGATGTCTACATTGATGTCCACCGAGCCATTCGACGAACCAACCCTGGCCCTCTGTCTAAGCGAAACCTCGTGTCCTATGTCCAGAACTCTCCCCGAAACTCCATTGGCAACTACGAGTCTGTCTCCCACTTCCTATCTCGATCTCTCTCGCGAGACGAGGTGAACAAGCACCAGCAGCAGTCCCATTCCAACCTTGGTCCTCATGGAAGCTCTCAGCTTGCCGCCAACCCCTCGATCACCGTCTCTACTTCACCCAAGACTGGTCTCAAGCTTGGCAACAATGCTGCCCCCGCCAATGATTCTGCTGCCCCTGGACCATTCCAGAAGAAACATCATCGAATCGAGCCTCTCAACCTCGCTGCCAACCCCAAGGAGACCTCAAATACCAAGGTGACCATCAAGAAGTCCGGATCAGGTCATCGAGCCACCGGATCTTCCGATCTTGTCCATCATCCCGAACACCATGAAGGGGGAACTACTACTCAGTACGGCACCATTTTCGAGACCGAGCAGGAAGCTGTGGTTGACGCTCTCAACGATCCCGAAATCAACACTCGTCTGTCTCCTCGAACCGGAATGTCCCCTCAAACCGGAGGAATTAATGGAATGAACGGATCAAGACCCAGCGCCATTCCTTCCCGACCTGAGCTCGGCACTGAGATCCACTCATTCCGATCAGGAGGTATCATTGAGTCTGTTGTAAACGTGCAGGGAGTCCATAAGACCATCATTGAGGCTGCCGTGTCGGACAACGACTTCGATGAGGAAGATAGCCCCAGGTCCTCTAACGGCAGCTCCCGTCGAGGAAGCCGCAGAGCCCTTCTCGACTCGTCTCCCTAGAGAATGACAAAAAACAACAACACACAATCAATCAATTAGCATAATATAGGTGAAATCTTTTATTTACAAGGTACTGTGAGCGATTCTGTAGGATCATAGCTGATCTCTGCGTTGGCTATCTCATCATGGTTCATGAGGCTGATCGAGGGGAATGAGCCTAAAGACTCTAACATCGTTTGGGTTCGATGGCGGATACGAGGGAGGTGATGTCTTTTGACGAGTCCATCTACGATAACCGTTATTTCACTGTTTATTACGATACTACTAAAAATATTACTGGACATTTTCTACTGTATATTACACTGATTAAAACGAACACTATTGTAGGAGGCTATTTTCACATATCCGCAGACACAAAGCTCAGTCGTAGCAACTGTATGCTGTAGCTTACACCTTCCCTCTTACTCAAAAAATACCATCATGTATTACCATATTCCGTCTATTTACCCTTGATGGCCTTCTTGACAATCTCCTCAACCTCGTCAATGTCATCGGTAGGAACCTGGGTAAGGGTCATACCGAGAGTCTGCTGAATGGAGTCCAGCACCCGGAAACTCTGCTCGTCGTGCACAAAAGAAATGGACACTCCGGATCGGCCAAATCGTCCAGTTCGTCCGATTCGATGCAGGTAGGTCTCGGGATCGGGCTTGCCATGCTTGTCCGTGGGCAGATCATAGTTGACCACCATGGAGACAGTGGCGATATCGATACCTCGAGCAATAACGTTGGTGGCAATGAGCACCTTAGATCGACCAAATCGGAAATCGTCCATGAGTCGATCTCGCTCGTCGACAGTCAGATCCGAGTGCAGCAGGGACACCTTGTGGCCGTTTTTGGACATTCGCTGGTAGAGCGAGTTTGCGGTGGATCGCTGGGCAACAAAAATAACCGAGGATGCAATTGTAAGCATGGAATACAGATCCTCCAGCATCTTGAACTTTTCCTCGCCGTCCTCACAGTCCATGTACAGCTGGGTGATGGCGTCCACGTTGAGCTCGTTGGCCTTGAGACGGATCTCGTTGGGGTTGGGGCACATCTTGCTGGCCAGGTCGAGCACGGACTCAGGGAAAGTAGCAGAGAACAGCACCACTTGGGTAGAAGAGGGCAGATACTTCTTGATTCGAGCACAGGTAGAGCCCATGGTGGAGTCAACCATGTTATCAGCCTCATCCAGAACGAACACCTTGACGTGCTTGGCATCAATCTGCTTCTTCTGCAGCAGCCCGGCGATAGAGCCGGGGGTTCCAACAAGAATCTGAGCAGTCACCTTCTGGCCTCGCTCGGTAGATTCGGGGACAATGAGATGTGTGGTGATGTCTGTGAACTTCTTCATCTCGTCAACCACATCCAGGGTTTGTCGAGCCAGCTCTCGGGAGGGAGCCAGACAAATGCACTGGACAGCCTTGATGCTGGGGTCCACTCGGCTGAGCATGGTCAGCGAAAAGGCACCAGTCTTACCAGTACCAGACTGAGATTGTCCAATCATGTTGTGAGGGGGGTTGGCCAGCAGGAGAGGGAGAGCCTTCTCCTGAATCTTAGAGGGCTTGTTGAACTTCATGGCGTACAGGCCCTTGAGCAGGTTCTCGTCGAGTCCCAGATCCTCAAATCGCTTGGCAGAGTAAAGAGGCGAGTTGGGGTCGGCCTGGAGATCAGCGAGCTTGACTCGCACCTCGTATTCTGTCTGGATCAGGTTGTTATCCTCAGGCTCCTCCTCCTTGGTCTCCTCCTTTGCCTCCACCTTAGGCTCTTCCTTGGCCTCTTCCTTGGCCTCTTCCTTGGTTTCCTCCTTGGGCTCCTCCTTCTTATCGTCATCCTTAGTTTCCTCCTTCTTGTCGTCCTCCTTCTTCTCAGCCTTCTTGTCATCCTCCTTCACCTCCTCCACATTGGCGGATGCGGCGGCGAGATTCTTCTCCTTCTGAAGCTCCAGCTTCTCAAGCATACCAGAAACGTCGTCACTCATTTTGATAGTGTGTTTATGGGGTGTGATGATGTGTGGTGAACAGTGTTTGGCTGATGGCTAGTAAGTTTGTTTGATGTGATGCATGTCAGTTGGGGCTGTTTTTTGAAAAGTCGCTGAAATAAGCTCCACACCACACAGTGGTGACCTTTGAGGTGGGATCAGAGAATGAGGCAGAAATAAATGGTTGTACGGCGCTAGTGTGACAAGGCACGTGACGAGTATTCCGACACATATCTCCACCGTTTCTAGCATAACAATCAAATCAGTTTTTGCCACAGCAACACTCTACTTGTACGAACAGCTCCACAACCCGTAGTACGATACTTCGTAATTGTTCTTGTAGTTGAACAAAGACTATCCCAACTATGAGCTCCCAACATCTCTCTGCGATGCCCCCTCCAAAAGCCTCCAAAAAGGGAGGGGTAGAAAAACAGATTATATATTTTTAACGATTGAGATTACAGCATGTGATTACGAAGAAGGTAACTCGTCAACTTGGATTCTTGTTTGTAGACCTCGTGGCCATTCACTACTGTATCGCGTAAGTAGCCACTCTACAGTAGTTTGACTCGGTCTTGGGATCAGACCAAAATTAGGCCAGTCCATCATGGCCCACTCACATCTGACAATGTCGATCTCTGATAACCGGATAACATGAGATCAAAAGCGATGAGTAGAAGAGGTAGTATTAGTCAAAATGTGATTCAAACAATACTAATAAACACCCGCTACCACTAGCGATCTGTAAGATCTGTCAATGTCACCATGTCACTCTCTACAACGCCTATACCTCGGCTCATCTCCGACAAAGCTCATGCACTATCCCTGTAAAGTCGTGCTTTTTTTCTCACGTCAGTCTCTTATCAACTCCTCGACGACTCCAGAGATCGAGGGTCTTCACTGACACAAATGGAGGACGACAGACCGGGCTCGAGCTCGAGTCTAGCGACCATCACGCCTGAAAAACGGCCAGTCAAGCGACCAACAGCATCATCATACAGAGATGAGAGGGGGACATTAAGGGACCAGTACAAGTCGGTCCACAGGCGTCCTAAACCTCTGAAATTCAAAAGAGATCCTCTTCGAACCACACCAAAGTCACGACCATCTCTTCTGGCCTGGATCAAGCGTTTTTTCAAGTCTTTGGTAGACACCAACAGGAAGCTGGCTCCTCGTCATGTCCCTCTATTGATTCTTGAGCTTATCCTGCTTCCCATAGTATTGCAGTTGGGATTAGTGGTGGTAGGGGTGTTTGGCGTACTGGCGCTTCTACTACTGCCAGTTTTCCTCTTGTTTCAAACAACAGATTTCAAAGAGGTTATGAGCGGACAATAACTAAAGCACACACTTTTTCGCATTATAGAACTACTAACATAATCAATGAACTTCATCATCTCCCTTCTATCAACTTGGATATTCCTTCTCATACTTTAATCAGGCACTTCACTCTCCAAATAGAGTTCAGCATGTCCAAAATATCTTGACGAACATTACACCAACTTTTTCTATCACAACCAAACACTACAATGGTGAGTATAAGAACAAGAATGAGAGTGGATGGGGCGACACACAGACAATGAGAATCTCAGGTATACACTCTCTGTTATTTTATTCCTCTCAAAATACACGATTCGACTTATTCAATTTACATGAATGTCTTTTCTAACACAGTCTATCGCCACAGTAGCACAAGCAAAAGACGTGCGAGGCCTCAATCTGGTGGCCGCACACTCACACATCACGGGTCTGGGTCTGGAGCCCAATTCTTTGACCCCCAAGGAGAACGCCCAGGGTATGGTGGGTCAGGTCAAGGCTCGAAGAGCAGCAGCAGTGGTGCTTCAGATGATCAAGGACGGCAAGATTGCTGGTCGATCCGTGCTGCTGGCCGGACCACCTTCCACCGGAAAGACTGCCATTGCCATGGGTATTTCTCAGTCTCTCGGCTCTGATGTCCCCTTCACTTCTCTGGCCGGCTCCGAAATCTACTCTCTGGAGCTGTCCAAGACCGAGGCTCTCAACCAGGCCTTCCGAAAGTCCATTGGTGTGCGAATCAAGGAGACTACAGACATCATCGAGGGAGAGGTTGTGGAGATTCAGATTGACCGAAGTCTGAGCGGAGGCCATAAGCAGGGTAAGCTGACCATCAAAACCACAGATATGGAGACCATCTACGACCTGGGACACAAGATGATTGACTCGCTAAGCAACGAAAAGGTGACTGCCGGAGACGTCATCTCCATTGATAAGGCCTCTGGCCGTATCACCAAGCTGGGACGATCTTTTGCCCGAGCTCGAGACTACGATGCTCTGGGAGCAGACACCAAGTTTGTGCAGTGTCCCGAGGGCGAGCTGCAGCAGCGAAAGGAGGTGATCCACACCGTTTCCCTCCACGAGATTGATGTCATCAACTCTCGTTCCCAGGGATTCCTGGCCCTGTTTTCTGGAGATACCGGAGAGATCCGCCCGGAGGTTCGAGAACAGATCAACACCAAGGTTGCCGAGTGGAAGGAAGAGGGTAAGGCCGAGATTGTGCCTGGTGTGCTGTTCATCGATGAGGTTCACATGCTCGACATGGAGTGCTTTTCGTTCATCAACCGAGCTCTGGAGGACGACATGGCTCCCATTGTCATCATGGCCACCAACCGAGGCCAGTCCACCACCCGAGGAACCGACTACAAGTCTCCCCACGGTCTGCCCGTCGATCTGCTCGATCGAGTCATCATTATCCCCACTTCTCCATACTCTGCTGACGAGGTGAAGCAGATTCTGCAGATCCGAGCCAACGAGGAGGAGGTTGAGCTTAGCCCCGAAGCTCTCGAGATTCTCACCTCCATCGGAGCTGACACCTCTCTTCGATACGGATCCAACCTGATCTCCGTGTCTCACATGCTCTCTCAGAAGCGAAAGGCCAGCAGTGTGGGTCTGGAGGACGTGAAGCGAGCATACTCTCTGTTTTTGGATACCGCTCGATCCGTGCAGTTCCTGTCTTCGTCCAACAACTACATTGGTGAGGATGGAACCGCCAAGCTGGGTGAACGGGAGAAGGATGCCATGGACACTTCGGCTTAGGGGTTTAGGTAGATGTATGTACTGTATTGATATATTTAATTGTGGCTGGAGAATCTGTAGCTGTACAAATAGAGGTTTAGATATATTCCATTAAACAAATGCCACGCGAGCCTACTACAATTACGGCACCAGCATACATAACCTTGCACGCTGGTGTCCCTTCAATCGTTCATCTAATTATTGTTAATATATATCTGACTAACCAGAGCCCTTGGTGTTGAGAATCAGGGCGATAATCATACCGTAAAGACCCAACACTTCGGCGAAAATGAGAATCAGCACAATGCCGACAAACAGACGGGGCTGCAGCATGAAGTTTCGCACACCCTCGTCTCCGACAATACCGATGGCGTAACCCGAGGCAAGGGCGGCAAAGCCGACCGACAGACCACAGGCCAGATGCATGAAGCCGTTGAACAGCGAGTAGTTCTCTGTGGGGGACAGCGAGCCGGCAATCAGCACGGACACGACGAGGCCGTACACAGACAGAATACCACTCATGACAACGGGAATGAGGGACTTCATAATCAGCTCAGGCTTGAAAAGACCGATACCGGAAATACCAATACCGGACTTGGCGGTTCCAATGGCGGCTCCGGCAGAGGACAGCACCATGGCTGCGCAGCATCTGAGTTAGTAGGATTCAGGGAGTATGACTGATGTTAAGGGAAGAGTGGGTGGAAGCTTCTTGAGACAAGGGGTCCTGGGAAACAATACGAAGAGCATGACGAGGGCTGCTGTTCGGTAGAAGCAGTCGTCAGTCAACGATTGTCTTTCTGGATAAGTCCGTCGGACATAGTTCTTGTCAGGCACTAGAAGTACTTGGCAGGAGTTGATGAAGCGAGAGAATATGCAACAGACGACTTCCAGATAAGACCGACACGACAACGCCCTGAGGTTGTACACTTTCCCTCAAACCACACCCCTTGCACTGGTTCATTCACAATTGTCGTAGTGTTGCTGTTGTTATGCTGTGGCTGCATCCTGACCCTAGGAAGACATTGAGTAGTCAGAAGATGTCGAGAAACATGAGAAAATAAATCGCCACAAATATCATGTCTCCTTCTGGCTCCTTTCCACCATCCTTCTCTCCAACATCATCCTCCATCTTGACCCGCAGTAGTCGACGTGTGTCGTCAACTAGTGGGTTATATATCCCGATAAAACTCACCCTGCAAAACCGAAGAACGGCGCATAATTCGGAGCATAGACATCCGATTCAGACCTGTGTTAGTGGCGTTCAAATCGAGCGCATCCCTGTCCAGAAAGCCCCTACTCACATTGTGTGTGTTGTCGATGAGTGACGGAGATGCAAAGTGAATTAAGTTCGAACACCCAACCTGGTGCTGCGTGGTGATACTGTACACATTATCGGTGATGGAGAGTCAGGGGAGAGTGCAAAAATGTTGGCTGTTTGCTATGGAATACTATTACAGGGTTTACGTAATTGGAGGAGTTCTTTTGTCAACGATTACTAGGGCCGAATGTCCATAGTAGCGTGTGCTGACTAAACATTATTCGAGGGGAAGGGATAGTTCAGGGAAGGAATAGAGAACATGTTGTAAATGGCTGTATAGGAGCTACAGGTACAAGAGCAAAAGTTTCTTTTCATCCGAAATACAGACTATAAGTATCATTAAATTGTTGTACTTATTCCTCCTACGTATCACTTTCAAGACTGAGTGTACTTGAATACTGTAATTGGCTATGAATACCAACTCATGCCATCAGGGATGAACTCCATCCTATGCAAAGTCCTCTTCATCTGTAACCTCAAAAACACACACCTTCACAGCATGGCCCATTTTGCCACACCTTAGGCATCTGTTGGAGTGGTATCTGTCCCGCAAAACAGTGCTGTCGATTCTCTGGATGTCTAGTCGTTTCATCGCCCGAGTCTTTTTAGCTGGACGAACCCGTTTGGGCTGCGTGTAGCTTTTCTTGCCCTCTTCCAGCTCTTCTGCTAACCTGGCTTCAGCCCACTCGTCTAATAGTTCGTCACTGCAAAGACGGACCCATCCTCCCTGTTGCAAGTCGGCTCGCTGCATGGTCTGCCAAGCTGTATCCCCCTTCAGATAGTTGAATAGTATCTCGGACAACTCTGCAGCATGACCGTCTTGTCCTCCAAGAATCCACAACCAGGCGTAAACGGTAAGATATGAATGCAAGTCTTTGAACTGGCTTGGCTTGAGGTTGGAAAGCTCCACTATGGCTGCTCGACGATAATTAGACCCGTAAAGCGTTTGCAACATCTGGTACCGCCGCTGAAACCATGACCCTTGAAACTCATCCACCTGGAGCTCCTTTAGAATATAGTCCCATACATCGGAAAGCTGCCACCTTGAAGAAAAGCTGTCCACAGCCATGTTTGCACGTTCTTCAAAGTCGTTGAGAACCTTCAAGGAGTCCCACTTCTGAGCATTGAGTGTTACATTGTCTCCACTGAAATTGTATCTTTCCAAAGTCTCCTGCTGCTTTTTAGTCAACCCTCGCTTTTTAAGAGTGTCCCTCAACCCATAGAGTTGCGACCCATTGGACTCAACAATGAGATACATGAGCGCCTTACTGACGTGGTTCTCGGTCATAGACTCCACGTCCACGGGTTCCCCTTTCCATTCCAACCATCCAGATTCGGTATAGGTGATGTCAGGTTCCAGGAACATCTCCTTTTGGATCTCACCTTCGTCCGGCGTTTCCAATCTAGTCGACTCGGAGTCAGTGGGCTCGGATGAGCCTCTTCCGTTACGGCTCTCCATATCAATCATTCTTTCTTGTAGAGACTTGAGCTGGTTCATCACGACCTGCATCTCTGATCTCTCTACCTCTTCCTCAGGTTCCTGTGAATCATTGATAGTCTGGTTTCTTGGAGATCGTCGTCGTTTGGCCTGTGTGCCACTGGCCAGGTTGACAGTAGCGGGGACTCTTTTAGCCGGTGCGGTTTTCTTTGCTCGTGCCATTGCGGTTTATGATCACGTACTTGTTCACCTGCATATTGTTCAGTGGTAACTTTACTGTGGGAATATGGAAGGTTGGGTAGAGTGGATAGATGAATTGACTATAGTACGCGCCATGGGGTTGGATAAACGCTATATAAATGAATTGAGAAGAAACGATTCACTAACACTAATGGATACATTACCACTTATACGGTATTAACAACTTATTACTTGTTCAGACTTTTTAGTTGGGACATCAAGTACTTTACTTAGATATCTCCACTCAAATTGACTAATAATATTTTTTACTTAAATCATGTTAACAATTAGTGTTAAGCTTGACCATCGAAGTATCACTCTAGCTCAGCCACAATACCGTATATAAATAACCCTTCCACCCATATATGCCGCTTAACCCCCTAACACCGATACATCACGAGCCGTTCTATAACTGCTGTGCATGCTTCTCACCAACGTCTTTGTGCACCCTATTTGTAAGCCGGTTAAAAGCTGGCAACGGTACTTAAAGCCTATCTCCGATGTGTCAACTGCAGCCGGATACGAGCAATGTTGGAAAACTGGTGGCTTTGATCGAGGAAAGAGGACAGCACATCGACGTGATTTCAAGGTAGAAATTGAGCTGAAAAGTTGCTAGACACCTAAAACAATAGTTGCAAAAATGATTTAACCACTTTTCAGAGTCCATTATAACCTCTAACACCACTTATACTCCTCAAGCTCCCTCTCCACCTCCCCACCCCCACCAAACTCTGATTAATGTACGCATGCTATGTAGATGCATATAAAGCTGGGGTGAATCCAGAACAGCAACTCCAAACTGAACCACCTCCCCCAGCCAAAAAAATACACAATGGCTCCTACAGTCACTTTTTTCCACTACAATGAGTCGCCGGTGGCCAACCGAACGCGCATGTTCCTCAACTTCAAGAAGATTCCCTATGTTTCTCTTCTTCAGCGAATCGTGATGCCTCGACCCGATCTTCAGAAGCTCGGCATCAACTACCGACGAATTCCTCTGTGTGCCATTGGATCCGATGTTGTAGTTGAGGCCTCTCTGATCATGGGCGAGCTGGAGACCCACTTCTTCCCTGCTCCCGAGTACTTCAATTCCAACCTCGTCACTGAGGGAGTATTCAAGACTACCAACGACCAGGCAGCCATGGCTCGATTTGGACTGGCTGTGATGAACCTGTTCCCTCCAGAGTTCTCCGCTGCTGCCATGCCCCAGTTTGCCAAGGACCGAGAAGACTTTTTGTCTGGCAAGATTGGAGGAAATGTTGACGAGGTCTTGAAGGACCAGGCCAAGATTGAAATGCAGCAACTGGCTGACACCATTGAGAACTTCCACCTCCGAGATGGCCGAGACTTCCTTCTGGGCAACGAGTTCTCTCCCTCCGATGCCGAGTACGCCTGGATTCCTCTCTTTCTCATCTTCATTGGAGGTCTGGAACAGACTGGAGTGACTGCCGAGGTCTTCCCCAAGTTCTTTGCTTGGATCGACCGAGTTCAAGACAAGGTCGAGGATCTCAAGGATTCCAATCCCAATATCACCGAGGAGGGCCACAACGAGGCTGTGGCCCGAATCATCAAGGGAGGTAACGCTGGCGACTTCCCTCTGTCCAAGCTGCTGAAGCATGACGAAGACAATATCCTTGGTATCAAGAAGGGCGAGGTTGTGAGTGTGGTTCCTCTGGACACTGGTCGGAACCATCCCACCAAGGGCTCTGTTGTTGGAGTCAACCGATACAAGATTGTCATTGAGGTTCCTTCTCCCGGAAGCGAAAAGGACGGTATTGAGAGTGGAAAGGTCCGAGTCCACTTCCCTCTCAAGGGGTACAAGGTCCAGAAGGAGAGCAAGCTTTAGTATATAGGTAGGAATTGAATAGTATTATAACGCTGGCAGATAGGGTCTTACTAGCCTCTCTCTACTTTTAGAGAAACCTGTACATTGTCAAATTGTCTGCTTTATTTATATATACATTATGTACATGGCTCGTTAGTAGATCTGGGATCTTGTGTAATGGTGGGACGTCCTAGAAACCTCGCTTGGCTAGGCCATTACAAATATGCAAATAAAATGCCAGAGCATTGAAATTGGGTCTCTGACCCGAAAGTCGATACCAATGGTACCGGAGTCGGTTGGTCCAGTTGATGAGATCCAAATGATCACAGTTGTTAATTGTTCCAAGGTACGTACCCCATTGGGCAGACTTGACACTTACCAGTCCATCACTGGGACCTTCGTAGTGGTCAATAATCTTCCATGAAGGATAAAAGACATTGTACCAGTGAGGAAAGTATTGGGCACCGTAAGAATAGTAAGCCACATCGGGGTCATTCTGAGTAGTCTTGTTGAATTCCGCCAGATAAGAAGTAGTCAGTTGTTGGAATCCATCAGGATTCTGGACTCCAAGGGTTTCCAGAATAGTGTACAGTCTGTCCACATTCTTATCTCCAAGCTCATCAAAACACCAATCAGCAAAGGAGGTTCCATGATGAGGAGTAGCTATAGTGGTCAAGGAGGCTACTTTAAATGGTAGGTCTTTAGCCAGGTTGTGGATCAGATACCTCGAGTCCAGACCACCCATACTGTGAGCAATCAGATTCACCATGGGCTCCTCTTCGTCCTGCTGGTTCTCCTTCTCCGTGTCCTTTTTCCACGGAGCATCATGCAAAATTTGTGTCAGGGATGCGGCCAGTGTTTCAGCCCTCTCCTTGATACTACTAACTGGAGGAACTGCTGTAGTGATGACAGTGGCTCCAGCACCCTCTAGACTCTCCTTGATGCCTCCCCAATACTCGTAAGTGGGAAGCACCGGCAGACGGGTGTCAATCTCGGTAAATCCACATAGTCCATGGCACAGTACCACCGGCCATTTTGGCGCGCTATACTTGTCTCTGAGAGTGGCAAAGTCGTTCTCAATGATCCGGGGTTCTGAGCATCGTGGCGTGAATGTATGCAGTTGCCGGAGTAAGTTTTTTCCCAGTCCATGACGTATCTGCCTTGAAGCTAGCATTTTTTCAGGTGTAGTAGATACTCCTTTGCTCTAGATCTGTCGAGGATGATAGAGTATAGATGAAATTTCACCACAGTGATTACGAAACTTTTTGTGCATGTAGCAAGCAACTTGTATGTGGGAGCAAGTATAGAAAAGGCGCGTTCTCATCATTACGAAAATAACACTGGGTAAATTTTGAGACCTGTGTTTAATCTTTCCTTCCTCGCTACCTGCCCGGGTTTGTTTTTTTTGCCTTTATCCTCTCTCGCTTACACTCAGTCTTCTTCCTCGCCCATCTTCACATGCTGCTTAAGTCCAGCATGAAGTCGTCATAGACACCTCGATCCCGCCAAAGATGCAGCGATGAGATGAGTTGAGTTGCAGAGTTACGGCAGCTCTATATTTAATTTATGAGATGGCCGAGGCATCGATAGCGCATGGTGTCAGCTGGTGAAAGTGACGTCAACGGGAAATATAGTGTTACTTAGTTTAATAGATGATGATATACGATGACTTCATAATAGAGGCTATATATAGAGATCGTCGATTAGGTATTTCAGCCTTTCGATGGAGGAAAGTCGATGGCCTAATGCTAACATGCGATCTAAAGCGTTTGATCCTGTCTACAGTCACGTGTCACAAGTGACTAGTGAATTTCTCGCCTGTACACTCACAGACAAACAATCACCCATTATCATCTTGGCATCATAATGTTACACTGCTGATACCACCTGAGAATCTACCGAAAATAGAAACGGACACCTTTGGCTAACAACAGAGAAAGAGCCAGCGGCGGTAAAATAACCAACTCAATATTGGTAGCCATTTTCACGCAGTCACGCGACGATCTGGGCGGTTATGGATTCTATGAAACACCTTAAGGAAGGTGCTAGCGTGGTCTTTTATTTTCAACATCAACACGTGTCGTAGGGTAGCGATAGAAAATATTAAAAGGAGAGGGCTAGACAGGTATGAAACTCACTATTTGTCTCCAGTGACGCAGACTGCTCCTGTTTGGAATTATCTTTGTCCTTGTAGGTTGGCTAGTGATTCGCCCTTGTCTCTCGGCCTTCTCCTTCTTCATTATCTCCTACTCTTCTCACGAGACAATGTTTAAATTTCCGTCCATGGAGATTCAAGTTTTCACTAACCAGAGTCTAGACTAACGCATCTTTCAATCAAGGGAAAAAAGGGCGTAATGTAATCAGTCTTGGCATGACGGCCATATTTGGCCCGTTCAAAATAAATGCACTTGCTGTTTTTTTCAAATGCTTTCTGGGCATACAAAGCAGTGGACTTCCTTGTACTCTCGTACCCAGGGCTATTCCGGAAGAACGGCTTTCTGTATTCATCCCGAACCATGCCGGATATATGCTGAACTGTACCCATACATGAGAAAGGCGGGGACATAAATAAACATTGAGCGCAGGAAACATCAATAACCTCTTCCTAGGATTGATTAATAGCAGCCAGCTATGATCGGTGCGACTGGCACCTATAGGCTGCAACTCAAGATGCCGACAAGCTACACTTGTCTTGAACCTATCCGCAAACTCTGACACTCATCATTACCAGTTGCTCAATAGAATTCGTCAACCTCCGATGCTTAACCTACAGAAACACTGTATAGTGTTGAATACGAGACGAAGGGATGCACGCAGAGTGAAAAAGAAAGAGAGAAGGATCTTCCAATGGTGGATACACAGTCTAACAATGGATTGTAGCCGACAAACCAGACCCGAAATGGGCGCCAAAAGCTACAATAGTATTGTATATCGTCATCTGAAGCCCCCGTGGCATTTTTTCTGTCTCATAGACAAGGACAAGATATGACAAGGCTGTCAAAGAGTTCATGTCGGAAACCTACTTTTACACCTCTAGTTAACCGCCGTACCATACCGTATGCAAGAGCTCTTGTACAAGCACGTATATCCTGTAGCTAACGGTATATCATAGCATGCGGCAACGAGAACGACTCCCCGGACCTGAGAAACGCTAGCCATGCTCAGGAAGCAGCTGTCTGTTCCACAGTACATCGCGCTCCCCGCGTATCTCCAGCCCCTAGATACGTCAATGAGATCAATTAATGCATGCAACGAATCTGACCGCTGCGTGCCGCTGTCTTTCTCTTCACCAGTCAACGGTTACCCCAGTCGTAGCTTGGCTTAAATCCGACTCTAATTTGGTCAAGTATAGGCTATGAAGAAGATTCAACCAAGGACCCTCATTAATACTGTAACGATTTTACCCTTGAAAGCGAAGGAGTAACACTTTACAGTGATACTTACTTATTCGTTTCACATACTGACACTGACACCTCTCATTCAAGGGTACTGGTACGATACCCTATACAGTAAACGCCCTCCACCTGCATCAGACCCACTGCTGGATGTTCCCGATTTGCTCTCGTCATGTGTCGCGCTGATATGCGCTTTCTCCATTTGCCCAACGAGCTTCCCAACTGTGGTATTTGACTGGTTTGTTTCATCCGAGTAAATGGATCCAATAGTTTCTTCCGGCGTGGCGGCTTGCAATTGCTTTTTTTTGCAAGCCAGATTGAGAAACTTGTTCCCGTGTCCATTGCACGTCAAGCAATAGAAAAGCAGCAGCATCCTGCATGGCCCAACGCTCCGTAACCCGCACCAATTACAGGTATAGTTTCGGCACAGAACTTGGGCTTTTTGTTTCTCTATGTTTTCCCCCCTTTGGACTTCCATCCTTTGTAACATTCATCGTGAGAAGAGGGTCAGTGTCTGGAACATGTGACGTCACCAACCACCATCTTAGACATGTCTCATTAGAGTTGCCAAATCATAGAACAAAAAGCTTTTTGACAAGAGAGAGCGGGAGCGAGTCTTAGAGCTCTCGGTTCGACACTCTTCGGTGCCAACCAACCGATATTTTCACACATGTAAAACAAAACAAAAACAGAGCTCCCCCTCGTACTATCTCAGGCAGGGTAGGGGACTAGATACCGGGGACACCCATGTGACTCAGACATACTGCACACCCCTATCAGCTCCTTCAAGGTGGGGGCTCGTAGCCATGTTTACCCACCCAACATCGTCTTGAATACGGACAAAACGGTCCACAGTGCATGCAGGGAAGTGGGTAAACCGAATCAAGTGACAAAACAAAAAATGATGATGGCGACGGGTCTCCACCATCAATAAGCGAGCAAGAAGAGAACGGAATTCACAAGCTGCTATAATCTCGTCAGAAGACTCTCCCCTCTGGTTGTCACACTCTCACACAGCTGTCTCTCTACTCAGTAGCCCCGCTGTAAACCCCCGCTAGCTTAGATCTCTTTGGTCTTGGCTCGGTCTAAACCTTGGTCACACTTTGTGAGACTGTTTGCAGTGTCGTCATTCTGCCTCAACTGAAAAGGGATGTTCGCAGAGTCTAATCTAATTTGATCTGAGCTTATTACAGAACTTTAGTAGAGGGCTCCAAAAAAAGTTACGTTTTCCTTATAGGCTTATAGGCGGCCACACCACCTCTTCTCTCTTCGTGACGGATAAATACTCTTGACACGCCTTTACACACGCAAATACTTCCTTCCCCAACCCCGAACTACAGGAACAAGCCCTCACACCAGGCTCCAGACCTACGTGCTATCCCTACGACCCTTTAATACTAACAGGTCTCACCCCACAGTCGTGATTACGTCATTACCTATATCCGACATTATCCCCGAAAACACACAACACTCACAACACACACAACTACACGAACCCCACAAATCTCGTTTTGAACATGTCCTCGCCACCACGAAGTAGAGCCGCCTCCAGAGATCCCCCTATCATGCTGTCGTCGTCGAGCAAGGCCGTGACACCCAAATCAGCATCGCGGTCAACGTCTCCCCGACGTGACTCGTCCGATATTGAGCGAATCAGTAAGGAGAAGGTGCTGGTGATGCACCAGGAGGCCCAGCACATGCAAGAGTCACTGGCCGAGATTTTCGACCGCATTGTCAAGGTCAAGGAGGAGTACGAGAAGCTGGACACAGAAAACAAGTTCCTTCAGGACTACATTGGCAATCTCATGGCGACTTCCATGTAAGCACTCATCGACAGACCAACCAAGACGCGCACAAACAACGATAATAAGCGACACTCACACAAAAACTCACAAACACAAGATGAACAGCTGCCTCTCAGCTACACCCCACAACTGACACAACGCCACTCGTTATGGCCCCCGCATCTATGCTGGCACTTTGCATCTAGCCGCATTGTAATTTATTTGTATAACATGATCATGGGAAGCGTAGTTTAGCAATTGAGGTTTATCGAGTAGTGGTGGACGTGATAAGAAGACCTGGTGATTTGTGCAATGAATTTTTCACTCACATTTACTTTGTCAACTCTGCACTCAGTCTACAAGTAACTCCTATGGCAAAGTTACCTCTCGTACTTTATGACAAAGGGAAGAGTGATAAATGACTTGTATGAAATGACAATTTGGGCCATCATTTGTGCAAGCGAGATTTTCAAAAGAAATTTCACTTCTCAAAAGAGCAAATAGCTATTACAAGTACCGTCTCTCTATCACGAGTACGTACTTTAGAAACTACATTTTCACGACTGCCCATAACTCAATGCAAGCCCCTAGCCCCGTCTTGCCCCCATTTCTATTTTTACCACCTTGCTGGAGGCGGTGCTGAGAGATAGCAAAGACCCATCACGGACGAGAATAGTTATCGTGGCAATGTGACTGTGTAGTATAGTTCTCGGTGCCCATCAATACATGGCGACGCTGCACCAGCAAAGTCGCTGTCTCAATGTTCTCATCTCTTGTCTCACCCACAATGGTCTTATCAACGTTGACAGGAGAATGGCAACCATTAATGTTGCTATGAGGGGTGTGGATGTACAATGAACTTGGGAGATGTACTACCCCGTGTGATAAGCAATCATTATACACAAGGAAGTCTCTCATCGTCGTCCACCCTCAATAATACCCTCTTTCCATGTCTTACCAGTGGCGTTTTCCTATTTCGTTTTCAGTCACCTCGTGCAGCGTCTCTCAAGTACGTGGTTATAAAAAGCACTGTGAGGTGTACGAACGTCATTAATGGGTCATACGCGAGCATCATGAGCGAATATGGGTCGGGCCGGGTTTACATAGCGGTTGCACATCTTTTTTTATTTAATAGTTTGCTTATAGGCCTCGAAGACCCTGACCATCAGCTCACAACCCGCATAGACCAGTTTGGGTGGTGATAGACATGGATGTACCGCTTTTTCGTTGAGTCTCAAACTTCACGCCAACTCCGTGTTTTCCCTCGCTCTCTGCTAGATTGCCTCTTTTAGTCCCATTTTTAACCGTTTGCCTTTTGGCAGTGGATAACATTCGGAGTCTAACCTGTGGGTCAGAGGGTCGGTGTCCGAGGTCACAGCTCGTGGCCTTCGAGAAAGAACGGCAATGTGAAAAAAGCCTCGGGGCAGCCAAAAAAGACGTTATCCCCGACATGTCTAACTGTCTCGTACTCGCATAAGAAGATGCAGTGCAAATCCCAACAAACAGATCTGCACTCCCACGCCTTCCACGACTACAGCGCTTTAAATATGACGTATGTACGACGAGATTAACTCATCCGAGTGCATGTCCACGGCTGTGCAGAAGTGAACAACAGCCAAGAGTAATAATGGTTCTTGGTCCTTTCTGCTGCTCGGCTACGTTGCAACGGCGCAGGAATTTGTAGTGAGACATTCTTGAGACTACCAGGGTAGCGTCGTACCGTACCAGTATCACAGCCCCCACGTGGAACATCACTGGGCCACAGACCCTTTCTCTGGAACACGGTACCCCCCACGTTTTGACGCTAACTAAATAGTTGGCTAACCTCCCAGCCAAGCTAAGTTTGCATTGGGAGATACAGTAGGTTTCGACAGGGATGCAAGGAGAATCCCAGCTGGGAATGGAATCAATTAAGATACCTCCTGACGCACATTCCTGCCAAACCACGCGTTTCATCGTGACTACACTCACAAGGCTTATACATATAAATCGCATAGGGGTACATTAGTGTTATTCAGGGACTTGAAACAACCTTGACAAACTCCTGTCTTACCACCCCTGACTTATAGGCCATACTTATATGACCATGGGCTGATAAAACGCTTACCTGGTCAAATAAGACCATCGGTCGGGCACCAGTGGATGAGAAGAGAGTTAACCACTATTTTAGCATACGTCATTCCAACCATGCTATCTCCGCAGGCGGATTGCCAAAGAATGTGGGCAGGGGAGAGTAGTAGATGAGACCCTGTGATCAGTAAACAGAACAACACACTTGGACCCATCACAATGACGCTAATCACGCCTCGACCGTCTATCAGAACGGTCTCTGTCCGAGCGATGTGACCGTCTGTCAGAACCCCGTTCACGCCCATCTCGTCTGTCACGTCGATCCCGCTCCTCTCTGTCTCTCTCTCTATCGTAGTCTCTGTCTTTATCCCGTCGGTCTCTGTCAGACCGGTCAGACCTGTCAGACCGTCGTGGTGATCTGTCTCTGTCGCGACTAGACCTGTAGGAATCACGAGAATCTCTATGTGACCTTTTGGAGTCACGTGAGTCCCGGTTGTCTCGGCTGTCTCGGCTGTCTCGACTGTCTCTATGTCCATCTGATCTGGAACTTCGGTCAGACCTCCTTGACCCGGAATCACGATCCGAATAATCCGATCTTTTCTCAGACCGTCTATGGGCTCCTCTATCGCTAGATCCCCGGTCGTCAGACCTCCTATCACGAGAATCACGGCTTGACCTGTTGTCCCTATCTGAACGACTGTCTCCACCATACCTCCTATTATCTCTAGAGTCGTTTTCTCGTCGTTCTTTACCTCCTCCTCCCTGCTTTCTCTGCTGCATTTTTCTCACACTCTGACTGAAATCAACATGAATTCGGTGGTCGTCAATTAAAACACCTTCCATCTTCAAATAGGCCCTCTCACAGTCCTCTCGTGTAGTATACTCAATGAACCCGTACTGTAACGAGCTGCCTGTTGCAGGATCCTTGACAATCTGACACCCTGTAATCTCGCCAAACCGAGAGAAAATGAGCTCCAGATCCTCAGCCTCGGTGACAGGATTGAGCTTGCACACGAACAATACTGTTTCTGAGGGCTTGATCTCAGCATAAGGCAAATCACCAATGATTTCGAGAGTTAGTGCTTGAGAAGTAGTCTCCGAGGATGCTGAAGGATTTGTCTCTGAAGTATCAGCTTTTGTAATGTTCAATCCTGCTTGTAGTTCGGGTTCTCCTACAGTATCTTCTTCTGATGGAGCAGGAGCAGCAGAAGTAGAGTCTTCTAAAACTCCCTCATCTTCTTCACCACCATCCAGGCCCTCCAGAACATGAATAATCTCAATACTGCCTCCATTCAGACCAGGTAGCAACTCTGTGCCCTCCACAATGTGTCCCAGAACATGATCCAGTTTCTCTCCTAGTGAGAATACTAGATCTCCAGTCTCATTCAGCGCCACAGCTCCAATTTCTGAGCTACTTGCACCGTCTCGATCGGTAAAATTTGCGCTTTCTCCCCTCGTTGAGCTCAGAAGTTTGTCACTGATTTCCAACATAACTCCATTGAAGTCTTCATTCTCGCACAGGTCGAGGAACCGAGTGCATTCCTTCACTGCTGTGGTGTCCAGATCCACAACCAGATCGCCTATGTTAGTGTTTGTGCTTTTTGTGTCTTTGTTTGTGCCATACTCACCGCTGGTAGTCTCAATCAGTACACTCATGGTGATGAAGTCGAGTGATGTGATGGAAATAAATATATGCATATCAAACTCAACACCATCACGATGATGGTTGGGAGGTGCGTTTCAGATGCATGTTGATTTCATCAAGAAAAAGATGTCTAGTACCAAGTGATATGTGGATGCTGAATAGGGATATTCTATTTTCTACTTTCAAGTTTACTCGTGAGAAATAAGGGTGGTATCATATTTAGGTCTATAACATCCAAGTTTATAGAGTAGGCTTTAGGACTCCGCAGAGAAGGTGGAGAACAGATCTGTTGTTTTAAGTAGCCGGACTTGCGATGGCGGTATTTATATTGCTTGGTATTTTAAAGTGACTCCATAGTTCTTAGCTCACTATATTCGATGTAATCTTTTACCGCTTATAACGTCACACGCTTCCCCAAAGTATCATACAAATTATCAACACTGTTTCCATGTAGTAAGCCATCAAGGCTTTGTATCTATTATATATAATATGACGTTGATCCATGTAGTAAGCCATCAAGGCTTTGTATCTATTATATATAATATGACGTTTTATGACGGGCTACTCTCCAATCAACCAAACACGCCGCAGTCGCTCAGGATTGCCAGTACTCTGGTAGAAGACATTGGTGGCCGTCCATAGATCCATGGGCTGGATTACCTGAGTTTTAACATCCAAATCCCCCAGCTTTTCAACAAGCTTTGCATCCAATCCTTCGACTTTCAGACCAGAAAAGAGCAGGTTCTCGTACAACGGCACTCGTAGATCGATCTCCAGGCTCTCGACAAGCTTGTGAATAATGGTATGCAAAGGTACTTCATCGTCATCATCGTGTGAATCCTCTGAATGTTCAAACAGCTGTTCTAATGGTGCAGCCTTGCGGAACTTGACATGACTTGACATGACTCGACTGTCATAAATGGGCACTATCGTAATCTCGGTAAGAGACACGTCTATCACTATAGCAACGTCTGAACGAGCACTGAGAGTCAGACACAATGGGGTGGGTGAAAATGCAATTCCTGGACAGCTCAGAAAACCAACCTTTCGAGCAACGTTTAGTCCTTCTCTTGAGAATCGTCCTGACTCGCGCGTATGTGTATCTCGTGACAATCTACCATCATTGGACTGTCTCGACTGGCGACCGTCTCGTGACTGTCTACCATCACGTGAAGACTGTGGCATTTGTTCGTATCCTGTGAACACTAGTCTCAACATGCGCTTGATCGGATCACTGAGAGGGAACACGGACTCACAAACAATGACCTTATGTTTTGACGAATCTAGAAGCAGAACCGAGGTGAATGCATGATGAACGATTTTGTGTAAAAAGCTGAGTAGCGAGCCGAGATTTGCACCTGGCTCAGTCGAGTCTCCTTCAACTTGAGTGGGCCATTGTAACGTGTATCCGTCGAATGGAACGATGCTGGGGCCTCCGATCTGTCCTATTGATCCGACCACGAGATGTGTCGGGGTGAAATGGAAGATCACCGGTGCCCCGCGGTTAGAAGAGCTGGTAGATGGCATTGTGTGTGTTAGCTGTTGTGGACGTTCTGTCGTGTTTCATTTCGTGTTGTGCATGAAGATGCATGATGGTGGTGGAGTTTCAACTGTGAGGGTTGAGAGTTCTCCCAAGTGGATTAGTTGGAACTTTAGTTAGATTGACTGAAGGAGCAAAGCGAGAAGCAACGACGCATTCAATTTGATCAGAAGTATCTAAGAAGGTATCGTCCATGGTACCAAAATGACGAGGATGATGTCCGGTCTTGATCTGAATACTTGATCTGAATACTCCGACTTTCCACTGAAGAACGGAGTGTTGTGTAGTACCAATTATTCACTATCTACGGGTAACAACCCAAAACAGACTGTGATAAAATGAGACCCAGTCTTCCATGTCTGAACTGGATGAAAACTTCATCTACCCCACTTCCCCGCCTGTCCCTCACCACCATTTTAGTTGGGTCCGGCTCTCGCTAAGATCCGCTTCCGACTATCGAGTGGCTAACATCGAATAATGATTTATAGAGGCGTTCATTAAATGGATAGTGGACTCTATCTTCGTCACTTTAAGACACCCGCCTTCAAGGTGAGGTGCGAGAAAAAAACAGACTGTACCAGATAGTCGGTGTTGATGTATACAGTTCAATGCAGCTGTCTCAATGCGTTATCAATGTTTGGAATAGGCCAGGGACGAACAAATACATATGCTGTAGCTACAAGTACTGTGTATAGCCAAGATGAGGGTAGCCAAGATCCGGATTTGTGTCAATAGCCAGCCATTGCTAGTGCCACTTGTACTAGCTACACACCACCTTCCCCACAAGTTATATATAGTTCTTTTATCAAGTTGACGATCCAGAGTTTGAGGGGATCTGTCTGGAGATCCGGGAAACGTTGATGATCATGACCCACGCCTCTCTCCCGTATCATGGTTTGTACTTTGGCTCTACAGTATCTCAATGCACATGTCGTCTGATTGAAGATTGTTCCTGGTGTGTACGTTTGACATGTTTACACTCCTGAGACATGCCGGGTGGGTGAGACAAGAGAGACAAGGAGACGAGTTCCAGTCCTAGACAGCCCCAAAACGTCTCGAATAATTAGACAAGGCCTACCGTTCTGCTACGAGAATAATCAGTCTAATCCGTACAGTGCTGTTCTAGAACAAGACAACCGAGCAAATATTATGTCCATTCTCGTCCCCATGTTCTGACTCGGAACATACCAAAAGACCCATTCCTCTTCCCGCACGATAAGATAAACGCAATCTGCTCGGAGGAACTCAAACCTTTGGGGTGATATGAATCTGGATCATAACTGTCACTGAGGCAACGGTTATGAGTATAGGCGGACTTGCTCTATAGGCGCTGGACACCCAACATGCTCTTACTCCATTTGGTAAGCGTTTCCAGCTGTCTTTCTCCAAGTAAATAAGTGACAGGTATTCTAGGGTCAGCGCCACAAAAAATTACGCTTTGAAAAAAAGCAAAAGGTGGACATGTAGGCATACAGGAGGTCAGTGAAGAGTTGAGGCGCCAGGCAGTTGTGTGATGTAATCTATTTTAAACTAGTTGGGAATACGATAGCGTCATAATGGGCAGTATTCTCTCATGTACATACCCGCCGCTCAGGTCTTGCTTCCTACACATCTATCATACTGTCGTTTGTATCTATCAAAACAGTGACAGGGGGCACGCGACACATACCCTCATACAGCTCTGCGTTTGTACGTGCAAAAAACCTTCCAACGTCAATTGTATAACTATGGTCTTGAACCTTCCATGATATTCGGTCGACAGTTTATTGATGGCTGGGAAACGGAGATTGTGAGTAACTGACACTGATGTAGAGCCCAGGTCCAGCTCTCTTGTCTGCTAGTCGCACCCCAACTCAACGTCCATCCCTTATCTTGTTTTCACGGCGCCCTAACTGTGCCCTTACATTCGTTACATGTCTCGCCGGTAGAGTTTTTCTGCACCACTTTGTTAGCGT
The DNA here is from genome assembly GCA_017639365.1 of Yarrowia sp. E02. Taxonomy (NCBI): domain Eukaryota; kingdom Fungi; phylum Ascomycota; class Dipodascomycetes; order Dipodascales; genus Yarrowia; species Yarrowia sp. E02. The sequence continues at coordinate 4,339,056 of JAAQQX010000001.1, forward strand.
GGATTTTAGTCCCCTTTATCGGGAGCTCGTGTGACCCATTTGGGAGGCAATAAGCGGCAATATTTATGGGTGCTTCGAGTATCGACTTTGGTACTGTTACAAGAGCTCTGATTCGCTCCCCATATGCCTTAAGCAAGTGTTTTTTCCTCTCCAAACTGATCCGGAATAGTATTCTATGATATCCCCCACCCACCCAAGCATGAGCCCCAAACATACCGAATAAGCTTAGACTATATAGGCTTGGGCTATTTACTTTGTACACGATAAAGAAAGTGCAAAAATTATAAGACGCCTGTAGGGTGGCTAAATATATATAGACGTGGTAGGTGCCCACCTTGTCAAGTCTAGTAATCAATGCAACAGACTCCTTTTCAGGCACTCAAACAACTAACATGGACCGGCGACTATGGGGCCTTTGTAGATAATCTCCAAGGGCTTCGACACGGAGAAGCCGGGGTAGACGCTCGTTTTGTACTGATGCGTCTCATGAAGATTCTGCCCGCAGAAGATCTCGTGACTCTACGAGGTCTGTGCGACGTTGGGGATGACGACGAGGAGGCCACGCTGGCACTCTTTGAGTCGTATCTCAAGGAAAAGGACGGCAAGTCCCGGTTCTACAGACACAAAATGCTCCTAGTCATGTATAAAAAGCTGGTGGAACCTCACGGACGACTCAACACACACGCCTTTCTGCTCGTGTACATGTCATTTGTGCGGCTCGAAATCGAAGATCTCAAGTTGCCCGAAGAGGACAAGGCAGCTCTCATGATGTATCATGTGCCAAGGGTGCTCTATAGACCTCTGGTGCGAGCTTTCCCGTATCTGGCTGACAACGTGGACCGAGCACATCTGGGGCCTCCTCGAAGAGGCTCGCATGGAAGCATAGAGTCCGCAGAGGTGGTTCCCCTCGACTGGGACGGCATTTGCTCACTTTTCGACTCTGAATCTGTCTCCAGTGTCTTTCCTCTTGGAGCCCCTCATCGTGCATTTGAAGGAGACGTCCTGTCACTCATTGACGATGATGTGACTGTGCTATAAGCGCAATTATTTAATTAATGATATCATGTTTAATCAATATTGGTTGCAGGCCAGCGACATTTACATTCTTGTGTCTTCATTTCTTGCCATCGTATACGTTCGTATTATTGATGGTATGCGGCTTAATGAGAGAAAACCGTTTCCGGTCGCAGAAATCGAGCTATCGTACAGAAATTTTGATTACATAGCTATAATTCTCTATTCGCGCTCTACATTTTTATGTAAATATATGTTATATAACTGCGGGTTTAGAGCGGAAAATCCTTCTCATTGGATTTCGTGGAAAGTTCAGCTTCATATAGACTTTGATGAGTGAGCCGTATCAACGTATCACTACAGTGTATTTCACAAGCATTCTGTTGCCGAGACAACTTCATTGAGTAGAAAACCAGCTCCGTTTAAAAGGAGATATCTGGGAAAACAAAAATAGTGTATATATAAAACCTCAGTCTGCCGAAAAAGGTCACAGAACCCCCATAGCGCTCCTAACGATAAAGTTTCTATTACCGCCGCTGAAATGCCCGCAAGAGACAAAACAACTTTAATATGATTGCATCTGTACATACACGCTTAAGCACCAGGCACAGCTGACATATGTCCGACGTTGAGGATTTGTGGAGTCTGAGATTTGAGAATGATTTGTGATGAGAAGTAAAAGTAATGTACCATCACTCATTGTCTTTTAATAGATTTCTACTCCCCTTTTATACCCATCTCACTACCTCAGGTACCGGCAATTACAACAATAGATCAATCTCCTATTCTCGAGCTTTAAATCCAGGCTAGATCCGTCACTTCCCCTGTCACACGACCCGACGATCAATCATAACAGCTGTGCGAAGCCAAGGGGCCGCTACCAGAGTGAAAGCGGCACGTATAGCGTCTTAAAATTGTGCACGCGAGCATGTTTGATAGGCTGTGGCGATTTTTGGTTCTCCTTAGCCATTACCGTAGACCTAACTGTTAGTCTCCAGTTCTTGCAGCTTCCACATGCATCAGTTGACCTGCCTCATGGAAATTATCTTGGTGAAATTTAGTGAGGTTCCTACACTGTATCCGTAGCGAGATTTTTGCTACCTGTAGAGTTCACAAGTGACACTCGATGTAACACTGTGGATGTTTCCGAATCGTCTCCGCCACCGCCACCTTGGTCTCTGTTCTTATGCCTTCCGCTTGCATTCCATGTCCTTTTTCAAAGTGCATATAACCACGAGTGACTCGGGGGGCTATTGCATTAGCGGAGGTTTTTCAGATCACTCGCGTAGGGGGGAGGGAGCTGGGTGACTTGTCGCGTGCCAAAAATCGTGATCCAGCGCACGTGCCCAAATGCTGACCCACGTGCCCAGATAATTACAGACTGTGCACGAGATAGGCGGACCTAATATCTTACTCATTTCCCACAGCGTCATTGTCTCACTTCTCCCTATCGCTGCAGCCAACCTTGGCTTGCCCAACAAACACTCTCATAACAGCTCTCGAGGCAAGGTTGACTCTAGCAAGCAAACAATGCTCGTGTGACGGGCGGGATAAAAACAGTAAACAAGTGCTACAAAATACCGCGGTAGATCGGCTGCTGGTCACGTGAGTGTCTCACGCCACCCCCCGATCTTCACTGCTTCCTCCAAGGCTTACTCCAAGGAACGTCTCCTTACACAGTCTCATTCTCAGCCGTGCCCCGTTGGCCAATGCGGAGGGAGCATTTCACCGTGGCTAAGTTCCACCCTTGTGGTTAGTCGGCCGAAAGTTTAGGTTCGATGCGTGGATTGCAGCCGGCTAACAAAGTGTGTGAAAAGCAAAAAAATCAAAGGCAAAATGCTGCGTCCAGAAATGTACAAGATTTGGAGAAAAAAGTAGATATATGATCTGTGCCAGTCTTGCTCATCCGACTAAAGACGAGCTCGACCATGAAACCTGTCTCGCTGTTTACGCTGCTGCTGGTGGCACTCGCCGCCGCATCTTGGATGGCTGATACATGGGCTCTTATGGATGTGCAACGAACCCTCACTCCAGCAAACCAGGCCCAAAAACACGTCCACGGCTGTCTGAAAAAGGTCAAGACCATCGCTCACAAACACAAGGACGACTCGTGTACCCAGTGCAAGAAGCTGGTGGAGTACGGCCATCGAGTCGCTAAACAACAACCGCATGTGGGCCATGATGTCATCAAGAAGCTGTGCAAGACCTACTCCACCTCCAGGTTGTGCGACAAGTACAATTTGGGCGAGGAGGAGAATGACAACGTCTTTAACATGACTTCGACCATTGTCCGGGTGCTCACACTCATCGATACTTCAAAGGGATCTCTCGATGCTGAGTACATTTGTGCAAACCACTTTGACGGAGCCTGCGATGCCCCCAAGACCCCCAAACACGATCTTGAAAAGCTCAAATGGTTCAAGCCCCGAAGCGAAAAGGAAATTGAAAAGTACCACAAGAAGCTGGCGGAAAACACGGAACATTTACCTCCCACATTCAATGTGGTCCATGTGTCGGACTTCCACCTGGATCTGAGATACACTGTGGGATCAGAGGCCACTTGCAGCCAGGACATGTGCTGTAATGTTGAAAACTTCCACGAAGAGGCTCCCCTGAACGACACTGCTCTTTCTGGACACGAAGTGCTGTCTCCTGCTCGAGAACAGGGAGAGTACCAGTGTGACGCTCCTCGGTCTCTGGTCAAGTCGTCTCTGGAACACATCAACAAGACCATTAACGAGATTGGCGACTTTTCCTTCTCGCTCTTCACCGGAGATATGGTGGCCCACAACGCTCCTGAGCACAAGACCCTCAATTATACCCTGGAGTCTGAGCTGGCTGTTTACAAGTACATGAAGAACAACATTGGCAACCTGCCTGTCTTTTCTTCGCTTGGAAACCATGACTCCTACCCCTTTGGTCAGCTGTCTCAGGCCTCCACTCGTCACAAGACCGAAGATTGGAACGCTCAGCTAGCTTCTCAGCTCTGGGAAGAGTACGATTGGGTCAACACCACCCAGGATGAGCTCAGCAACTATGCTGGCTACTCCGTGTCGCCCTACAAGGGTCTCAAGGTTATTTCGCTCAACTCCAACTACTGGTACAAGTCCAACCTGTACAACTATTGGGATATTCGAAACCCTGACACTTCTGGCATGCTGCGGTTCCTGTCTGACGAGCTCAAGTCTGCAGAGAAGCACGGCCAGCGAGCATGGATCATTGCCCATATTCCTTCTGGAGGCAATTCCAAGAACGCTGTTCCTTGGGCTGGTGAGGTTTTTGCAACAATCACTGAGCGATTCGATCATGTGGTTGCAGGTGTCTTTTTCGGACACACTCACGAGGACAAGTTCAGCGTGCAGTATCGAAAGAAGCACCCCAGACGTCAAAAGCATTCTTACAAGGAGAAACACGCCATCAATGTGGCCTGGCTAGGTCCTTCCGTAACTCCTATTGACGATCTGAATCCTTCCTGGAGATACTACACCATCAACTCGTCCAACTTTGAGGTTCAGGACGCACACACTTATTACACAGACCTCGAGAGTCTGGATTATAAGTGGGAGCATCTGTACTCCTCAAGAGAGACGTACAACACTTTTGGTTGGCCCGAAGAGGCTCCTCTGAACGCCACCTTCTGGCACAGAGTTGCTCATCAGATCAAGGATGATCCTGAGGTGCGACAGCTGTACACCGATCTGGAGGCTCGAAACTCGCCATTTGAGCGAAAGTGCGAGACCCAGAAGTGCATCTCCAAGCAGTACTGTTATATCACCAGTTGGACCACTGATCGATATGACAAGTGCCGCAAGATTCTGGAATAGACTGCGGAGGGAGGAGAGATATTTATAGAGCTCGAGAGAGAGAAATGGAGTATTTATTGATTTGTGTACAATGTTTATGGATGTTGTAGTTGTGGTTTTGACAGTAGCCATAAATATCAGAGTAGGTAAGTCTAACGAATTAGGTGGACTCCAGTTTACACTAGACGGGGCTTTCGAAGGCCAGTCAAGATGGACAAGAAGTACCCAATAATCGAAATAGTGGTACCATTCTATTCCTAGCGTTATTTCAAGTCGATACATCTCATTAAAATTGCCAAAGGACATCGATATGAAGCTCGTCTATGGGCTCTCAGATTACCTTCACTTGTTACAGCTGCGCACTCCAATCTCGCATGACTCTAAACTGAGCATCTCAGAAGGAAGACCCCTAAATGGCACCTACAACACAAAAACAAGGAGATGCTAGAAAGTTCCGGAGTTAACGCGGTCAGTTTTGGTAGCAATACAACTGGTCATGGTCGCATGTGTTTCACTCGTTCAAATTCAGTGTTCTCTTGTCTTGTCTTCTCTTGTCTTGTTCGGAGGCAAATTCGAGAAGCTCCTAATCGAGAACGGCTGAACTTTAACCGAGGTGCAGGGGTTAGATAGGGGAGGACTAGGTGAGTCTGAAAGCTGTGAATATGGTAGGTTTTTGAAGCTGAAAGTTTCAGAAAAGTAACAACTAGTCTTTGTCAATATTTGTATCACTAGAAATGTTCTTTTTATGGCTACCAACCTCAAATTTTTGAGCCCTCCAATTTCGTTTGAAACTTTAAAAATATTTTTTCCAATTAGACTATTTTTTCTGCATGTCCTCTCCAATGTCGCGTGCCACTCCCCTCCCAAACGTCTATATAAACCCCCTCTCTGCCCTCTCTAGAACAGCAGAAGCGTCCAGTCTCTGGGTGGAAACACACAGGACCCCGGTGCCTTCTCGAGAATGTGCTAATACCACTTCTCTTTGTGCACGCTCAGTCAGATATCTGGTTTGCCACCATTGATACTGCTGTGATTGTGTTCAGTCAGCAAGAGCTGTATTTCCAACAGTGATGACGTTATTTCTTTTTGAAATTGCATGAGCTTTGGACCCAGCCACCTGGTCAAGAGTTGAAAAATACCACCTTTGCACAAATTACTTTGCAAATGAGTCAAGTCGCGAGTTCACCCAGTGTGTCTCCGTGCCTTGTGCTAGCTTCGGTTAGTCACATGTGCAGCCGCCAGGTTTGTGCTTTTATGCCCTGACATGTTTTTGCACCGAAAGGTGATGCAGTAAGTGTCGTGAGCTATATGCCGCGAGCCGTGCAAGCAGTAAGTGCCTACCAGGTAGGCCATGCTAGACCAGTTCGAGCTGTGAGTGCTGCATGCCATGCCAGAACCATCTATTAGATGAAGGTCAGCGAGAGATGTAAGACCATTGGTGTATCCATGGCGCCTCGCCTCGAGTGATAAGTCCATACATGTTTGTGGCACCTCGAAGATGGGAAGTGAGACCAGCGGCAAGACCGTGGCATCCCAAGCCAATGCAAAGTGCCATTGAGCCATGCTAGTGCTACAGAGCAGTGAGTGCCACTGAGCCGTGCTCTGCCAGACTGGTTGAAATACCGTCTGAGGAGCCAGTGCGAGCGAAAGCCGCCTGTGCGTACCGCGCGACAAGCGTGACAGTGTTTGACCCGATCAAAAGGGTCCACTGTGTGAGGATGTAAGCCGTCGAACCTGAAGAAGGATGTACACGGGCTGAACCTCATTGTATAGATTGGAGGATTAGGACCAGCGATCCGAACCTCCTGGGAGAATACATTCAGGACCAAAGAGTCCATCCCGATATTTGTGACTTGTATCGTAGTGTGTAAGATTGTAAAAGTTGTACGAGAGTACTCGTACTTGTATAAGCAATCTAATATCTCAGGATATCTTTATTCTAAATGTTCTTGTTTTTGTACTGATACTATCATAAAAATCTCTCGAAACATTAACAAACTTTTATTAAATACAGTTGACCTAGTCAAACTGTTTAAAGAAGAAGAGCACCAATGGCACCGATAACAGCAGCTCCGGAAAGAGTGACAAGGGTGGCACCGTTAGCAGCATTGGCGGGAGTAAGGGTGGCGGCGGTAGAGTTGCTTCCGCCAACGGCGCCAGCGCCGGAGGTGGCAGAAGCAGTGGAGTTGGAAGCAGGAGCAACAGAAGCGTTAGCAGCCTTACCCCAGACCTCAGCAATCTTGGGCAGAATCTTGTTGCCGGAGATACCAACGGCGGTCAGATCGGGAACGGGGATCTCGAGAGTAACGTCCATGAAGTAACCGGGCTCGGAAGCGTTTCGGTACATGCCCTCAGTGGAGACGTTGTGGTTCTCGATCTTGAGCTCATCGGCGACAAACTGGAAAACGTTGGCATCAACATCGTGTCGTCCAAGATGGGGAAGCTCCCAGTTAGCCTCGACGGTGGCCAGGTTGGAGTAATGGTCGTAGAAGGTGTTGTCGGTGGTTCCTCGCAGGTGCTCGGGGATAGCTCCACCAAGCAGAACGGCGAAGATAGAGTTGGGCTTCTCGTAAGTCTCGTTCTCGTCAAAGGTGACGATGATGAGGTTATCGTTGAAGAAGTCAGTGTTGTTAAGCAGAGGCTTGATCCAGTTGGTAACGTACTGACCGGAGAAGGAGATATCGGTGTCATGGCCATCGTTGGTCATGTTGGGGGTGATGAAGGCCCACTGGGGGAGATCGTTGTTCTTGACATCGTTGTCAAACTCGGTGTAGTTCTTGATGTATCCGAGGTTGTTGGGGTTGGCAACAACGGAGTCGTAGATGATGAGAGGGTTGTGCTTTCGGACGTAGTCGGGAGCGTAGTCAGACTGTCGAGAGAAGTTCATGCCCTGGAAACCAGTGTAGGGCTGGTGCTCCTGGTACTCACCCCAAGAGATGTTCTTGGTCTCGAGCAGATCGACAATGGTGGAAACGTTCTCGGGGACTCGAACGAATCGATCATCGAAGATACCGAAGTAGTCACCTCCAACGGCACCAACGTAGTTGGGCATAGAAGGGTGGGTAAGAGCCCAGTAGTTGGTCAGGGTGATACCCTGCTTCTGGAGCTCGACAAGACCGGGCTCGTCCTGAGCCTTCCACTTGTCGGTGTTCTCGAGCCAGACCTGGTAGAACTTGTCAAAGACCTTACCCTTGACGACGGACTTGTCCTTGTAGGAGTTGGTAACAGCGGTCTCGGCAGCCTTGGCGATCTCAGTGGCCTTGGGGTCAATGGTAGAGAAAGTTGCGGCTCGGGTGGCCTTGGAAACAATCTCATCGTACCCAGCGTAGTCGTTGGAGGCGGTGGTCTGGGCAGACACACCGGCCACAATGGCAAGGAGAATGGTGGGAGCAAAGAGCATTGCGAATGTAATTGTTGCTTGGCCTCTTCATATTCTGGGCCGCAGGGAGTTTATATACATGATGAAGGACGGACAAAGGTCGCGATCCACGTGTTTCACGACCCCCAACTGTGGGCACAGTCAATACACACTAAGTTGGTCGATTGCAGCTCTCAGGTATGTTTAGTATCGTGTAAAAGGTTGAGACTAACCTTGGAGAAGCTTAGTGGACTTGGCGGTCGACAGTCTCTGGGGGTCATGCCTCAATTTGGCACGTTGATTGGCTCTCGCAGGTATAAGCATTCGATATGAGACCGACAGTGAAACCTGAACAAGTAATAACCCACGGAGATCGGGGGTCGGTATTCTGCGAAGTTAAGGAAATAAGCCGCGGCGAGAAAATAGAAACGGATTTTTTGCAGTTTTTCAAAACAATTATACGACCGAGGAAGCTGTTCCCTCGGAAGTAGACTCGACAACTTGAATGTAAGTTGTTGAATCGTGTATTGGTCGTGATTGTTGGACTGGTGCCATTCTGAACCCACTATCATCATCTCGCCCAGACAAAGAGAAGCGCCTTGTGTTTCCTTGGCCTGTCCGTCAACACAGATTCGAAGGAGCTGTAAGTTTGGCTGGTGCCATAACGAGCCAGATGCGCTTGTACGGCTCTTTGGAGTAAAGTTAGAGTGGTCAGAGAGATCAAACCATTTGATAGCCTTAGAAGCGGCTCTGAGAACAATTCTATGATCTGCCCTGGCTTGTATGTGTTGTGGCCAAGACTTATATTACTCGTTTGACCAAGAATTCATCTCATCCCTTGGCGGTGCAGCTTGGCATACTGGTCGCTTGGCATCTGGAACTTGTCCTTTCCGAGCGACGTATTATCGAACCCTAAAGCACACACTAATCAAACAGTATAAATTCGACCCGAAAGGGACAGTCTGTATCCAATCAGCAAACTGTCAATGTCATGCAACTGGCAGTCACGGACAGAACTGGTGGCTCTCGCGGAAGTATGCTGGTCTTCATGAACTAGTTTAGCTACATCTTCTCAACGCCTACAGCGCGTCTCCCATGTCCCATGATAACCACGTGCGTATCAGGTCTCAAAGTACACATGGCCAAGGTCTTGGTTAGTGGCTTCCATCGTCCACCGTGTTTGCTTTTTTTGTCAACAACATTAGCCACTCAAATAAAATGAGGCTATAGATGCACTATAACTGTGTATGAAAAGCTGGGGATGGATCTTGATCAACAACATTTGGGGTGGATACTTTTTCCTGCGCTAGTCTGTCAACATCCGCAGCTCCTGTACAACCGTTGTTTCCTTAGTCTACCTGTAGTCCCTGCGGATTTATATCGGATGGAGGTACAGCAGTGATCTACATGTGAATCCTGGTGGAACTATCTCGTACGATACATACGAGGTATCGTAGAAGCATGGATCCGAGTACAGCTACAATTGTAATCTCCATCTTCTCCCCGCATTGTCAATCTATTCAAAGTCTGTACGGCATCCGACAAAACTAAACGTCTGTTTCTTAAAAACGTTGTTGGTCTTGTCGTCTATACATACCAACAGTGCCCAATTGGAACAGACACTAGCCGTATCTGGAAGTTCTGTGCTGCCCAATGAAACCAGAATGCGGATTCACTCGCAAATAGCCCACCAACTGAGTCTTAGCGGAATTTATAGATCGTTTTCACAGGAGTTGAATTTTTCTTAGAACCCTACCTCGTAACTCAATCACATCATCGCATACAGCACGTGCTGAGATTTAGTGCATCTCTGATTGTGAAAATAACCCCTTGGAGATTGGTCTGAGCCTCACTGGTTGAAAAAGAGAAAGAGAAAGATCAAAATTGGTTTTTTTGTAACATTTCTTGTACAATTCCGTGCATATATGGGCTGGTTTGGGATCTACTTAATTACATAAAATCAGAATTGAGTGGAGCGTATAGAGCTAGTCAATGTGACATCTCGTTCCATGCGTTCTAGACCTAGACCAACGTTGTCTTATATGGATTGACGCAAGTGTCAAGGGTGGAGAGTTGGTCATGGAATTAGCAGAGAAACAAGGATAGGTGTGTTCAGCCTTTCCAATGGTACAGTAGCAGTATGATAATCTTTCCGGCTGTCCAACTTCAGTTAATAAACTACCAATTCTTGAGACTGTTGTTTTGTTTTTTGGTACGATACACACTTGGTTCCCAAGTTTAAGAATGTTTATCTCCACTCTTTCAGACCTATAGACAAGGTGTTGTATTATCGTTATAACCCTCTCCCCTCTCCCCTTGTTATTAAGGGACATACTCGTAAGGACTTGCTGCAGGTCGAGTGACACGACACAGTGATTCCACATCCTTGCGGGCATGCGGTATTCTATAAAAACGTCTACCAGACCTACAGTCAATTTGAGTCTATCCTACAACTACATTGTACCGATATGTCCACTCCCAATTTCTATCAATCTAATCAATGCATTAATCCTCCAAACCACTATTTAACATCCACCTTGTTGATCAAGTCTCCTCCAATTCGCTTGATCTCACCAATAATACCCTCCTGGTCAAGAGTCACCTTGGAGCCATCAGGAATAGTGGCATACTCCAGGTTCACACGGAACTTCCGAGGCTCCTTGGCCTCAGGAAGCCACATGCCGGCAATGACTCCAGACTCCATGGCCAGAACGTCCGAGAAAAAGAGACAGGCTCCAGCGTAGGTGTTGGAGATTTCGTCGTAGAAACGTCGGACCTCGTTGCAAGAGTTGGCCACCACTCCGTCATCGTTGGGGAAGGTTCCCTTGACAATGGCCTGCAGGTTCTTGTACTTGGAGGTCTTCTTGGGCACCTGGTCCTTTCGCAGCTTGATGGTGAAGTCGTAGGGGGCCAACGAGGTGTTGAAGAGCGAGTTGAACTGACCGTCAGTGTCAATAACATGCTTGGCAGCCTTGGCCAGCGATGTGAGACGGCCAGAGAGCATGATTCCAGCTCCCTCATGCTTGGGAGCAGACCACAGAGCTCCGTCCTCAACCTTGGTTCGGGTGGTAGCCACGAACAGGGGTGCTCGGAGAGCAGGGTCCTGGATACGATGCTTGGCAAAGGCAGCAGTCATCTGGGCGTGCACAGCAGAGTCTGTGGTGGTTCCAGTCACATCCGAGAGGTTCTCCTGGACAGCCAGCTCTCGAGAAGGATCGGGATGCACCTCAACATCCAGCAGCAGAGGCTTCTCCTTCCAGTTCCATCGTGCCAGGAAGGCAATGACTCGGTTGAAGGCACACGAGATGCTTTGGGGAGGCACGTAGGGCGCCGACGAAACAAAGGGCTGCAGTGCAAGAAGCTCCCACAGCTCCTGAGGGAAGGCAGCAGTCATAAAGTGGGCGTCCAACCAGGCCTTGACAAGTCGCACGGTGGCTCCGTACAGAGGATATCGGGTGGTCATAGTAGTAATGAGCCGAGTATGGTTAGGAGCGTCGTTGAACTGTCGGAAGGCCAAGTGTCGTAGGGCAGCGTTGGCGTTATCCTTGACGAAATGCTTGACGAGGAGCTCGTCCGTCTCAGTGACAATGTGAAGTCTGAATCCGAATCCCTCGGGGGTCAGAACAAGGGCAAAAGCCTGCTTATCGTTGAAACCAACAATGACTCGGTATCCCTGGTCAGCCAGCTTCTTTCGCATATCCAGCAGGAACGCCAGCTTGGTCTTCTCCATGGCCTCAATCTCCTCGGGCCATCGGGACGAGCTCTCAAACTGGACAAGAGCGTCACAGAAGAAGTCGCCGTTGAGCTCAAAGGGCAGAGCAGGCGAAATATCGGTCGACCGAAGAGCCGAAGAAGCAGGAAGAATGTTCTTGACCACCAGAGGCAGCTCGACTCGGTTGACAGCAGCGGTAAGGTTCACCAGAGCTTCGGAGATGAGCTTGGAGTGAGCGTCAGTAACCTCAGTGATCATGGTTTGGTAGTCGTCTGAAGACAGATACAGATCAGCCAGACAAGAGGGAGACACGTGGTGCTCAAGTACAAACCGAATGATCTGAGAAGTCACTAGTCCCCGACCGTTCCACACAGTAGTCTCCTTGATAGAGCCATCTGCGAACCGTCGAAGCTCGGCCTTCTCGCCCCAGAAGGCTCGGAAGGCTTCGCAGGCCTCGGTTTCGTCATTGGCAGGTCCATGGGTCACGGTTCTGTTGCTATCAGCAGTGAAGAGCAGTCCAACAGACACCTCTCCAGTGGTGGAGGTTCCAAACTTGGTGTCAACATCCCAGGACTGGCCAGTCTCCATGGAAACAGAGACACAGGCGGCTCGGTCGTCCAGACCCTGCTTCAGAACGGAGTAGACGTGGTTGGCGAAAAAGTTGCCAAAAGTCGAGAACTGCACCTTTTTAGATCCGGTGAAGGGATGGCCCTCGATCTCGGTCACGGGAACACGCACAACCTCGTCGAAATACAACTTGGGCTCGGCAATGTATCGCAGGAACAGGAGTCCAAATCGGTCGACAGTAGTGTCGCTCAGAAGATCAAAGGACACCTGAGACTCGTGCTTAATGAGATCATAAGCCCAAGGCTGGACCTTGGCCAGAACGTTCAGGTTGGTATCAGAGTCCAGAACACAAGGAAGACCGGTCTCATTGTCCTCAAAGTGGGCATCATTGCTAAGCTCAAGAGCAGAGGAGTAGACCCAGGTCTTCTCGGTCAGATTCTCAGTAGCCAGGAATCGGACCACACCCTTGAAAAGCTGGTAAGACGAGTATCCAGCATGCAGCTGCTGCTTGGATCTCAGCAGAGCAGCCATAAGCATTCCAAACTCTGTGGATCCAAATCCTCCCTGGCCCACGGCTCCAGAGAAACCTCTCTGTCGCAGCCACAGACCTCCCAGACGCCAAGCGGCCACGAATGCAGGCACGATCTTGGCAGTCTTCTTCAAGAAACCGAGGTATCGAGTTGTGGACATGTCTGCCAGGATGGCAGCGTTGTACAGAGGGGTGGGGGGTTCCTCTCCGTCCTTGGATCGAAGACAGTTTCGTCCAGGAGCCAGTTTCTTGGCATCAAAGACATCTTCCTCGATGACGGGAAGAATTCGAATATAAAAGGGCGACTTGGGTCCGAAATCGGTGTCGCTTTTGTTGATTCCTCGCAGAACAACCACAGGTCTAATATCGTCGTCCAGAGTCTCGTAAGACACGCTGCAGTCAAGCTCCTTCTTGAGAGCAGCAGCCAGAGCGGTCAGATAGAAGGCCCGCTTGTGAAGATATCGGTTGTTGAGGAAATCCTTGTCCTGAAACAGTTCTCGAGGCATTGTCACGGAAACATCCACAGCCACTCGCTCCTTTCCAGGCAGTCGGTTGACGCTTCCCAGGGCAAAAGAGCCCACCACGTTGACATCCGAAGGCTTGGCAAATGCAAACTTGTACTGGGTCTTATCGCTGGGTCTGTTCCAGGGAATCTCCACCTTCTGAGAAGAAGCCCATTTGCAGGCCTTGGACACATCAAAGGGTCCAGCCTTGGGGACCTCAGAAATGATGGAATGAACTCGGTGAAGCATCTTTCCAATTCGCTTGGTATGTTTCTCATCCACGTCCAGTTCCTTGAGCAGCTCGTCAATCTGCATCTTGAAAATGTTACTCTTGAAGAGCTCAGCAGCCTCCTTTGCAGCCTTGATTTCAGCAGCAGAAAGTTGCAGCTTGGCCTTCTTTTTCGACACACGACCAGGCTTTTCCTCGGCGTGCTCGTTGTCGGAAATCTCTTCATCCTTGTCCGAGAATTTCTCTTCATCTGAGTCGTCATCGGCCTCGGAATCGTCCTCGGAGTCGTCTTCACTGTCGTCGTCTTCGCTCTCCAGATCCGCGAGAGAGGTGATTTCGGGCTTGGCCTCGGACTTGACCTTTTTGCTCTGGCTCCCCTGCTGAGAAGCCTTGGATAGAGGTCGTTTGACTCCCATGATTGTGTTGTCTAGTACCGTTTGAAAATAATCCATATCATGCATGAAATAATTTTTATAGAGTTCGGGTTAGGGGCAAGAGATGGAGGTGTAGTAAGGGTGTTGAGTATAAGTACAAATGAGGGTGGGTTGGAACAAGTATTTGTGGAATCTTTGGTTAGGTGCTTTTGTTTGCATTGTAAAAATAATATCTTAAAATCGTGATATCTTTAAATAAGGCACTGAGAAGCCTCGAACTGTGAATGCCAAATACTATAACTAAATGACCTCCAATCTCCCAACTAATATATCAACAAAAATACACTTTTTACTTGTCTTACACTCTAAGAACAACTAACTCTACTTATTGTTGTTACACATATCACTAAAGGGGACATGACAGAGACTCTGTGAGGCATTAAATGTCCTCATTAAGGCCCAAGTACTATCAAGTGTCCCTCTATACGCTGTCTGTCCCCTTCTGTAACTCTCTATCTCATCTCCCTAACAATACCCCATTTGCCACCACGGTTTAACTTTGGCTCACATCACTCACCCGCATACAGACATGACATGACACACCCAAACCTCCCTCCAACACACCTCCACACAAAACATCACCACTAATCATGAAGCTACACACAGTCACGTCTTTGGGGGAGTTTGACCAGGTGCTCAAGTCCGAGCTCGTAATTGTCGATTTCTTCGCAGAATGGTGTGGGCCCTGCAAGGTGATTTCTCCCTTTGTTGAGACCCTACAGTCGGACTACTCCCAGGTGCTGTTTGCCAAGGTTGACGTGGATCAGGGCAAGGATATTGCCGCCAAGTACACCGTGTCTTCCATGCCCACTTTTGTGTACTTCCACAAGGGCAAGGAGGTCAATCGAGTTGTTGGGGCCGATAGAGCTGGCATCACCACTGGGCTGGATCAGTTGGTGGCCCTCAACCCCACAGCTGTCAAGACTCTTCCTACTGGAGGAGCCGACTCTGAGGACGCTGGCGCCTCCTCCTCCAACTCTGCCGACAATGCTGCTATTGCTGCCTTTGTGCCCAAGAGCATGGAGATTCTTAACCCTGGCATTGACTTCACCTCGACTGAGGCGCTCAACATTGCAAACAACGGCGACGTGCGAAACGTGCTGACCAACGGGCTGTCCGAAGAGCAGGAGTTTGTGTCGGACACAGACTCGCAGATGCTGCTCAACGTGCAGCTGCAAAACAATGCCAAGATCCAGACGATTCTGCTCAAGAAGCCCGTCGTCAGTGGCGACAACCAGATCCCCTCGCATATCAAGGTGTGGGCCAACCATCCCAACATGTCGTTTGACGACACCCAGTCGATCGAGGCCCAGCATGATGGAGATGTGGTGTTTGACGGCGAGTGGGCCGAGATCAAGCTGCGATACGTGCGATTCCAGAACGTGTCCACCATCTCCATGCTCATTGAGGGAGAGGACGAGGACGAGTGCACCAATTTGGATAGAGTGGTGCTCATTGGCTCCAGCGGCGAGGCTCGAAGCGGCAAGCTGGAGAAGATGCAGGATTAGGAGGCATAGTGAATCGGATAAACAAATTAATGTATTCGTGTATGGGTAGTCATAGGGTGTAAGGAATTTTGGAGGACTACCTGGTAAGTACGTGCTGTATTACGACCAACTTAATGCTGGGAATGATTACCCTAATTGTAGGACTACTGTGTTTGTGTGGTATTCGTGCAGGTATTCTACGCGTTACCCAAATCATTAGTCATCGCACCTTCTCCTATAATAAATACTATGTACAATCTTCTCTTGTCGTTTGACAATGCTTCGGTCCTTCCTGGAGTTATATCTACTCCCAAGTAAACCTCTCTCCTGAAGAGACCCCTTCCAGCTCCGTTTGAGAGTCGTGGGTAGGACATCCCTTACACTGACAGCCGTCTCCACATCCACACTGGCCCGGAATAGAACAAGTGGGCGCAAAATACATGTCGAAAAACTCCTCCGGCGTAAGTCTGTCTTCTGGACCCGAGTCTGGTGCCACAGGTTGTTGGGGAGAGTCTCCCTTCCACATTTGCGAGAACGAAGGGTCGATCTGGCCAAACATGGGCGAGTTGGGGTTGGTCATGTTGATGTTGATGTTGGGGCTTTGGGTCTGGCTCTGAGACTGGCTCTGAGGCTGGCTCTGAGGCTGTCCCTGGACTTGTCCTTGAACCTGGTTCTGAACCTGGGGCATGGGTTGAGTCATAACCTGAACACTCTGGCCTTGAGGAAGGTTATGGCCTTGGGGAAGGGTGTGGCTTTGAGAAACACCCTGGATACCACCCTGTCCTTGAGGGATACTCTGTGGAACACCTTCTGACTGAACCTGAACACTATGGCCAGCATAGTACGCCGAGTTGTACATGTACGATGGCTGCTGGTAATAGCTGTTGTACTGGTATCCGTTCGCCTGGCCCTGGGTCTGGCCCGGTATCAACCCTGGAGCCTGGTAGATGGTATTCACTCCAGGAAGAGCTTGTGTCGAGTTTTGGTGGTTGTTGGTGATATGTGCAGCAGCAGCAGGATTGGGGTTCAGGGAACTGCTGGCATGACCGTTACCGTTACCGTTACTGTTGCCCACATTATTGCTAGCATGCGTATGGCTATCCTCCTCCTTCTTGACCTTGTTCCCGCTACAGCATCCGTTAGAAGCTGGTTTCTCCTCCTTACTGCAACAGGAAGACATCTGTTTGAGTCTGTCAAAGTATTCCTCCGGCTCGAGACCTGAAGCGGCACAGGTGCAGTTTCCGCTGGGATTTTCCTTGAGAAACTGGTTGACTGGAGTATCCAACACCGTCACCTTTCCATTTGAGGTATCGATAATCTTTTTGGAATGTGCTCCGATTCGAATGATTCCCACACTCTTGGTACTCTTCTTGGCTGACGAGCTGCCAGGCTTTTTGTTGTCCTCCTCCTTGATACCGGCAACCGAGTGCTCGGGAACAAGAACAGCAGTCATTCCACACGAGCAGGTGGGCTCGGCAATAACTGCCAGACGGTGCTGACAAGCATGGTTTGGGCGTCCTCTTCTTCGTACTTGCACAAGAGGACGATTTGTATGGTCGCATGTAGAACTTCGATGGCCGCGGATGCAGTTGAGGCACGCGTACTTTTCGCCCTGGACGAGAATCATGGTTGTAGAAGTGAGTCTAAGGACGTGATATGATGGGGTCCAGGCTATCACCAGCTTTGAGAAGAAGAGATATTGGAGTGGTAAAAGCTTATTCGAAGTAAAGTTGGCTCACTCGGAAATGCATGACAAAGGCGGAGATTCAATAGTCAAGTTGAGAACCGGCATAGATAAGGTTGGTGGATACAGAAGAAGGGTCGAAATGTGTAAATCAAGTGACATCAGATAATGGAGGTATTTCTGAGTCTGACAGTTGACTCTGGAACTTCCCCCCGCCTCATATTTCTCCCAAACGGTCTATCGGCTCGACAAACCTAAATAACGAGTCAACCTGCATCTGTGAGCAAATTGAGGGTCACGTGCCCAAATATGCAGGCTGTCTGCCACAGAGCGATGAGTAATCATCCGAAAAGGGTCATGTGACTTCAAATGGGAAAAATACATGACGGGGACGAGCTGGGAGACAGATACTCTGGGGTATCTCTAGGTCACGTGAATGTTCTGCATAATCCATGCGATGAGGGTAATTGAGGGGATGGGTTTTAGGCTGAAGTTTTTGCTTTTCCATGGTTGTGGGGTTGATATTAATTATTGGAGCAGCTTTTTGGCGTAATCAGTGACTTTGGCTGAATATGTATCAGTTTTCAAAATTGAAATATCTCTTCTTTGTCACGTTTTAAACCGTTTCTCGGCTCATTCTACCTTGTTTGATATAACTTTTGCCGCATGAGCCGTTTCTGGAATAATATGCGTGACTGTATAGAAAATAAGTGTGGATATTTGGCTCTTTCTTGTGTTTTGGTGCCCACTTTGGATTCCTTGTTTTCTCAAATCTCCACTTACACAAGCAAAATGACCCTCCTATGTGCAGTGCTTAAGTGTACTTTATATGCTTGCATTAGCACGATTCATGAGCATGCATCATTGTTTAGCGACAAGTTCAAACAATAGCAGCTGACATCTGAGATTGACGTATCCTGCCCTGTCACGTACAAGTACTAGTGTACTTGTACAAGCAGTTGTAGAGTGGATCTTTTATACGAGAGATGCGTTTTTGCAACGCGCTAGTGGTTTTGCTCTGCTCTTGAAACGTGTCCAGCTATGGAGAGAGGGGTGAGGGTAAAGTGGACTTAAGAAGACATATCTTGAGCATATCCTAGACATACAAAACCCAAAGATCTGCTACCCCTTCTCGGCACGGTTCTACCACACTCTAGCCGCTTCCATTCCGTACCGACTCTTATCTACGCTATCTATGGTTGCGAAAAGAAGCGGTACCTGCGGGAAAACAATCGACTTGTACAGTAAGGTACCTGTACCTGTAGCATAAATGTTCGTGTCTCTTGTCTCTGGACCTTTTTTTGTATTCAAAAAATGACTGGCAGGGGGATCCAATACGATCCGGAGGCCTTCTTTGATCTGGCTTCAGTTTTTTGTTTAATTACCTCCAACTCAAATGGACGCGCAATCCATTCCAACAATGAGCGGATACTTGTGTCCAACAGAGATGTAGAAGACCCGCCCAACTCTGTGTCTACCTTCCATTGTTTGCGCAGGGGGAATAGCGTAGCCCGGAAGCTATTATCTTTTTAGAGAGTGGAACTTGAAACAAATCACGGACTTGAGGAGGTTCATCTAGGAGCGTTCTTTTAGCATAGTAGGTGAGATGGGAACACCAGATGGATACATACTTGCACCTGGTACGCGTATGAAGGTATTTGTACTAGCTCAATGTACGGCGCAAGACAGGCATGTCTCGGACAAACATGACCTTTGTTTCCGAAACCAGTATATTCACTGCTTCTATTGCTTTTAGTGTCTCATGACGGGGGGACATCTTGTTTCAGTTAATTTTTTTTCTTGACCTAAAGTGAAATATAGACAAAAGAAAAAACCAAAGAAAAATGCCAGTGACAAAAGAATGAGCCCAGCCCGTAAAATGTGTTGCTCTGATCGCTCAATGACGCGACCTTTTGTTTTGGTGTTTCACACGCGATCTTCCCGTTCCTGATACGGCCTATGACAGCCAGCTACAGTATGTCGTTGTTGTAAATCTCCAGCTATGTTGTAATCGAACCGAGTTGGAGCCGAGTTCCACAGGAGAGCTGAGTGAGATGATAGACATTACTGTATTTCCGCTTATCCAAGGACCAAAACTGTAGGGGGGATTTGTTATTGAGTCAATTATAGACAAATCTTTGCTTCTAACGACTATACGTCTCCTAGATGTTTTCCTCGACCAAATTATTATTATTGCTTTTCTTTTTGTCATTCACTCAGATAAGTACGATACGATACTACTGTAGAGACCACCAGCCCAGATCAATTGCGGCCCGTTAATATCTCACGGCTATCTGCCTTTGACTGCAGGATAACCGGTTGTTTACTTATGTCTTCGGTTGACTCTCACCCTGCGATGTTACGAGACCTAGTCTCAGACAAAGTATGGGTGTTCATATATGGCCAATATGTGCCAATAGGGAATAGGGCCGAAGGGTCTCCTGACAACCCTGTCACCAGTTGATGTCAGAAGACCCGGAGTCTCATAGACCCCCAAACACGTTCAAAGCCCCTCATACAACGCTCATTTACTAAGACACAAGATCATCCACTCTAATACTAAGACCCTTTCCGGATATTGGGGGCAATTGTCTTGAACTAGTGGGGATGATCATCGAGGTGGAGGATAAGGAAATCTGCTCAATTGAGCAGTTCTACAATTTTTGTATGGGGATGGAGTCAACCATATATCGTTCTTGGCTCAAGTCAACTGGATAGAGAAGATCGTGGATTTTTATTCTTGAAGATTGTTGTTAATTTTAGGTGGAATAAATTAAAGCGTTTACCAAAAAAATAAGATAAAAAGATACAGAGAATATAATGTGGATGAGTGTGATACCATAGAAAAACTATTGAAACACCCACTATGCCATTACCATCAGAGTCCTTTAGTCAACAACATATTTCTCTTAAAAGCATTTGAATGAAATCCAAAATAGTCAAGAATCTCTCATGTAGCTATGAATACCATTATAAAACAACTATTCAAGTCCACATATTTTCCCCCCCAAAATTAAATCAAATACCAACATTTTACAGTCATCATCAAATGTCAACTATAAGAAGCCCATTTACTTAGACTCTCTACTTACCAATCGTGACTGAATCTAAGGTTCTATGTTCACGTGAGCGAAAAGAGCAGATCAGGCAGCTTTCTGAAGAGCCCTTCAATACAGCCAATAATTCACCAAATGAGATTTTGAAAATTACAGACGTGATAAAATCGCCATTAATATAAATTTCCTCCTTCAAAACCCTCAAGACCACTCTCCCACACCCTCCAAATACTCTCACCACATCCATCCCCCAAAGTTACCCTACCGGGACATAAACTTTTGCCGTGGGTACAGTGAAAAATGATATCTCAAATTACCAGCAGTATCACATCACACCACACACACATCATGTCGGATATTGAAGATAAGAAGGTGGAGAGTCTGGACTTCGACCCCTCTCTCAAGAAGAAGAAGAAGAAGAGCAAGCCTGCATTTGTGGAGGACGACGAGGTCTCCGAGGTTGCTGACAAGCTGGACGATCTCAAGACTGCTGCCACTGACGATGTGGACGAGTTTGATTTCAAGAAGAAGAAGAAGAAGAAGAAGGCTCCCAGCGCTCTGTCTGAGTTCGACGAGGAGCTTGAGAAGGCTGGTATCGACGAGGACCCCGTTGCCTCTGGAGAGAAGGTGACCTACACCCTGGACGGAGAGAAGGAGTTCACATACCCCGAGCTTCTGAGCCGATTTTTCGACATTCTGCGGGAGAACAACCCCGAGCTGGCCGGCGACCGATCGTCCAAGTACAAGATTCCTCCTCCTCAGCTTCTGCGAGACGGAAAGAAGTCGATTTTCGCCAACATTCAGGAAATCGCCTCCAAGATGCACAGATCTCCCGAGCACGTGGCCATGTTCATTTTCGCCGAGTTGGGTACCTCCGGTTCCACCGACGGAAACGATCGACTGGTCATCAAGGGTCGATTCCAGCAAAAGGGTATGGAGACCGTTCTCAGACGGTACATTGTGGACTACGTGTCTTGCGCCACCTGCAAGTCCGTTAACACCCGACTCACCAAGGAGAACCGACTCACCTTCCTGGACTGTAACTCTTGTGGTTCTCGACGATCCGTCTCGTCCATTAAGACCGGTTACTCTGCCCAGATCGGACGACGAAAGAAGATGTAGAGAGGATGTCTACACAGATAGAAAAAAGGAGAATGAATGGATTATTGATATTGCTAGAGACTCAAAGTCGAGGAGCTTGCCATGACAATGTGAGCTGTTAACCGTATGACAAACCCCTGGTTTCGTAGAAAATGTAGTTCGCGGGAATCAGTAATAAACCCCTGTATTGTAGACACGGCTGTACATGTGACTCAAAAAATAACTGATCTATACTGTAAATGAAGAACTCCCAAGCCCATCCACACCCAGCAGTTACGCATTTCCAGAAACTCCTCCCTACCCTGACTGGGCTTCTACTCTAATATTGTACTCGAGCTACCTCAAACGACTCCACTTACTTGTACTGGCCACTACTCTACCATCCTTTTATATTTTCATGTAATTACATAATGCCATTCGAACTCATAATGAACAATGAGCCGATGTGTACCCATAAGGAACGCCCGGCACTACACCCGGCGCAATGCATTCGTTGTTAAGGCGGGCATATTCGCCTACCTCAAACAACTATACACCCTTGCAACACCGTCACTGGCACAGGTGGCGATATGGCCCTTCCATATCGACCCTTGCTTGCCAGCTGTCCACGTGACGCTGGATGCGGTTGCCGGCGAGTTGCAGGCAATCTGCTCCACTGGCTCCGTGGCTCCCACGGTCCAGATCTTGACACCCAATGAAGCGCCCACTGACGCAAACATCTCGCCCGAAGTAGGGTCGACGCTAATAGACGAGACGGCCCCCTTGTGGGCATCCACCTGCCAGACCAGTCGTCCAGCCAGATCGAATGCTCGGATAACGCCGTCTCGGAAACCAGCCAGCAGCGTGAGTTCCTGGGTGGTCGCCTGGGCACCACCCACCATGGCCAGACATGTAACGCCGTTGTCCTCGCTATTGTATGCGTCCTCAATCTTGTGAGTGACCATACCACTGCCCACGTCAATGAGGTAGATGTGGGCGTTCTCGTAGCCAACCACGAGCTTGGTGCCATCCTTATACAGCAGCACTGACGACGCCGACACAGGCTTATTGGCGAACGTGTCTTCCGACAGATCGCTGTTTTCGTCTTGAGTGGCACGCTTAGGGCCCTCAATGGAATGGAGCATTTCGTTTGTCTTGATGCTCCAAATCTTGGTGGTGCCATCAGTGGAAGAAGACACCAACACAAAGTTGTCTTCGCTCACGTCCAGAGCCACAATGCCCTCGTTGTGTGCGTTGATGTGGAAGAGCTCCGTCACCTGGTCCGATTGCCAGAAGCGCACCTTCTTGTCTACGCCAGCAGAGTAGAACATCCCCGACGACTCCGATGATACCACGGCGGTGACCGTGCCAACGTGACCTGTGTACGTGCTGTGTGATTTGGACTCGTGTTTCTTGGCCTTCTCCAGACTCCATCGCTTGATGAGACCATCTTCCGATGCGGTCAGCAAGGCTGTAGGTGACTCAAACGACGACATGTTCAACGCGTTGTTGCCAGTGAGCTCATGCTGCAATTTCCAGCTAGAGGTTGCGGTTGCATCTCCGTTTTGTGCGAGCGGTGCTGCTAGTACCGGCACCGACTGCGCTTGTGTTTGTGTGGTGGGCTGTGTCTGTGTTTGCGACTGAGTCTGTGTCGGTAGTTGCGATTTTGTCTGTGTCTGTGTCTGTGAGGCTTGTATGAGCTGCTGAGGCTGCTCTTGGACAGGAACACGCGGTACCTCTCGAGCATCACGGGTCTCCCTCACAGCCTCTCTAGCAGCAGCTTCTCTGTCCTTGGCGTCGACATCGACATCGACAACATCGGGATGCAGCAAGTATGAAACCTCCTCCAGACATTTGGAGAGATACTGGCGGCCCTCGACGAGCGGAGACGTGTCCAATGGTGGCAATTTGGGCAGCTTGGCGTCCTCGCTCTTGAGAGCCTCCATGAGCATTTTGATTTCCTTTTCCTGACTGGAATTGTGCGCTTTCAGCGACTTGTTTTCGCCCTCCAAGCGAGCTATGCGTGCCTTTGTGTTAGTTTCACGACAATTCTCGTTCCATCACGTCTTATCAGCGTCTCTCGACCCTCCATTCTGTGTCACTCACCCTCATTTCCGCCCTCTCCAGCTCCCACTGTATTCTGTCCTTTTCGTTCCGCTGCCATTCGCGTTGCAGATACTTCATGACCCCTGTGTTAGTGATGAACGTCGAAATTCAAATCGACTTTTTTTGTTACTCACCCGGAAGAGTGTACTCTCCCATGGGCGGGGTTGATGACGCCATGCTGATGACAAGATGTGGGTGTGATGTGTTGGTGGTGTCAACACTACAAGGTGTGTCTTTCGAGTCGTACGTATCAGAGGGACAGTTTGATGACCTCGCATATTACTAAACGTGATTAAGCTTTTTTGCCTTGTGGGGTGCCGAGCAGAGCGCGTGTTCGATTCCCAACACGGACGATTAACCGAATTACTGGGACAGGTATTTTCCCTCTTATAAAATACCAATATGACAAAGGGGGATTTAGGACACTCAGATGAAGCCAGATTGGAAGCTATCTTAGTACTAAGTACAAGTACAGGAGAATATGTCACGGACAAACTCCACGGATGGCACGTGAGAGACAGCACTAATAAATCCGCTTATGGCGGTGTGACGTGTTGTTGTCGTTTGACATATCGCTTGGGTGGTCACACGGGGATATTATTATAAGTCCATGACATTTGTTATCAGTCATTTTCTGATAAGATCAAAGCGATATTAATTGTGCACTAAAGTGCCAACATTAATATCACTTATTAGTTACATTTACTTGACCTGAGTCAGTTTGGAAAATATCGACACAACAACCACTCCTACCAGGGTAGCAGCTCCATGATAAACACCAAACCTATATTACATTATTAATACTGGCAAATACGCCACTTGTTAGCCTCTCGGACGTGGGGACGTCTTCTATCTGTACGGAAGCTCAACACTCCCATACCGTCGTCTATACGTACGACCCGCACGTTTCAAATACCACGGTGTGGTTATTTGGTATTCTCCACAACCTTTCGCAGGGGCATGGCCCAGCTGCTGCTGCCGCTCTGTCGCAGCATGAACTGCACCAGAATCTCCTTGGCGGTGCTTCCCTTGCCTTCGTCAGCCAGCACCAGAGCATGGGACGCGATATCTCGGCTCTCCTGGTCCAGACCGGGCAGCAGCTTTCGCAGCTTGACGCAGTAGTGGTCAAACTCTCGCTCGGGCAGTCCGCTGTCCTTCTTGAGCACCTTTTCCATCTGCTCCAGCAGATCAGCCTCAGACACGTCTGTCTGGATAGCGTGCTCCTCGGGCTCGATAGACGCACGAGCCTTAGTCTCTCCACTAGCCTTTCGGCTTCGGGGTACTCCCATGGGAGGAGGTGGTGGCAAAGATCCCGTGCTGCTGAGGTTGGTGACAGATGTGTTGGCAGACACAGAGGCCGACGAGCCTGTTAGCGAGGTGCTGGAGGTGTTGGACCGCTGGTAGATGGGCTTGGAGAACATGTTGAGGTCCAGATCATTGTATCCGGCGCCCTTGTACTGAGTTTGTGACGATTCGACAACCATGTTTTGAGAGTGTACTGTAGCAATGTGATGAGTAAAAGTCAATATGTGTGATGTTATGGGATCAAAAAGGTGACGTGTTGGAAACACGAGTAACCGTGCATGAGCCAAAAGTTAATGTTTAAAAAGTGGCGGAATTGTTGTACTGAAATGGGCGACAAAAATCAAATCATTTCGAGGGCCCGACGAAAGACGTATTTTGGACAGTCTCACTTTCTCTCCCTTCATTCCCGAGGCGGTATTATTATTTTCCAGCAATGTGGCTAATTCCAGCTTCCACATTAGTGTTACCATGTTGGGTACAACGTCCCTGCTTATTGTGAGCTTATTCGAGCGGCGTGGATTATTTAATCACCACGGAAATTAAATCGGCCCTTTTTTAAAAATCCTGCGAAAGTCCATTCCAGCAGCCCAGGAACGGCACCGCGGTTAGAAGGGGCAAAAAAAACCACGCCACTCGGAGGACCTAGCTAGCCACCTCCAAGCGTGCTTCTCGAATCCAACGCACGCCACTTTAGAGCATTTTTCTGTCGGGTAGAATGCGGTCCACACACCCTAATTTTGCCCTAAAAGGCTTGTGATTATTACTTTTTTTGCGGGACTGCTGTAGACTCCCGTATGTACCTGGTATGTACATACCGAACCTCCATGGGTTGGGGATGCTGCTAATGTGAGGTTGGACCGGTACCAGTAAAAAGGGGTGGAATTTAGCTGGAAATCTCGCCCGAAAAAAAAGGTTGCACACAGATTGACTAGTTAGCAAAATGTAACAAACAATAGCGGACCTTCAGCGACAACAATGCATTCCCCTTAGATCGATCTTCACAGCAAAATGTAAGAATTTACCGGTATGAGTGTACATACTGGAACGTACTGTGTAAGTATGAATGTAATAGGTAGTTCAATGAAGACGGTGAGGTTTCATAACTCGTACCTGGTACACCGCCCTGGACCGTGTGAAACACGGATACCAAAGAAGGAAGGAGGCTGGGGCTCCTGAGCTTCCACTCCGAGCACAGTGAACAGAGTGGGCGGTGGGCATAGCATAGATGTACGAGGAGCGCCTGAAGAAGAAGCTGGAAGGGTGAGGTTAGGCTGAAAGACAGATTCCAAGCAGGGACCAAGAAGGAAGGGCCCAGCGAAAGTGACCGACAGACGGCGGGTCGGGGGCTAGCTGCTTTTCTTTAGTTGCTGGGCGGCTAGGCAATGCGTTGGTAGATGTTGGTGGATAATTGTGGTGACAAAGGGGCTTAACGAAAAGGCGAAAGCGAAAAGGCGAGAGAGAAAAGGAGACTGTGAAAAGAAGGCTGAACGTTTTAAAAGTCTAGCAGTGGGGAACATTTTTAGAGACAAGATGACAACACCTCAATGTGTCAGGCGGAGAGAACGGACAGTCTTACATTCAGCCTCCTTCCCATTGAAGACTCCCGCCCTGTCGCAATGCCATTTGTGTCCGCTTTGTTGCTCAAAAGAGATGCCGCGTCTTAGCTCCGCTGGCGTGTGGACTCTGGAGACAGGCGCTACCTTAGCCCTTGGCGTCTCCGGCACGCAGCTCCGTCCCACTAGTTTAGCTGATCGGACCATCTGATGTCGACTGACACATGTGGCTAATTTGGGAGATGAGCCTTAGTTGTAGGAGGGGCTCGGCAGTCTAGAACGGCCACTGTTGTAGTCGATTTGATTTTTTTTTCGCTGGGTAAAAAAAGACAAGAAAAGAAAACTAAAAAGGAAAAAAGGAAAAAGAAGAGATGGGACAAGTTCAAGAACGACAACAACTTACCAATGGTGAACTCCCTGTTGTCGTTTTAGCCGACTCTGCTTCTCTGCCAGCATAGCCTGACAGCTGACAGTCGTTGGTGGGGCTAGAAACGGCTGGTGATCGGATATGGCCGCATGGGGACCATTTGTCGTATCGGAGACACAAGTCTTCGTTCCGTGGGGAGTGACGAAATGGGGGAATACCAGGCCGAGAGCGCGACGAATGACGGACTGTTGACACCTCTAGCTGACAGGTGTCATGTGCTGTGGTTGAACGGCTTGACACTGACAGGACAATGATGGTGCCAAGTGACGGCAGAAACACAAAGGCTGGGTTTTAAACTGACACAACAATGGCACAAAACTCTTATCTGACGCCTGTGCTAGTCCTGGTCAGATTTAGTCAATCATTTCTCCCGCCAACTGTGCTTTACAAGAACAACCATACAGATGTCAAAAATTTATACACTGGCTAGCTCAAAAGCCTTCCGGGACTTGACTCTCACCATGAGAAGCGTCCAATAGAACTGACTGGGAGCCGCACTTGCTCTCTAAGTGACGAGCGTGTGGGATTTTTCCTCCATTTCTCCAACTCGCTCTGAAACCGTTTCTCTTTGTCACGCAGAAAACAGAGGGTCGGACAAAAGAAGTTGATAGACATGCTGCTAGTGAGTATAAGCTACGGCAGAGACTGGATTTGCGACATCCTACAGGGCGGTGGAGCCTAGTAAACAGTGTGGGCGATGCACAATGATCTCACCCGAGCTATAGATGATGTGTATTGTACTGTTAAATTCGTAACAGCTTCGTGAGGCTATGGAATGACGTCACGCCCCGCCTCGTCCTTCTCTGACATCTGTCACACGTCAATTCCCCGGTTGGCGTCTTCTTCCAGCGTTCCACAGACTTCTAGACGGGCGAAAAAGGGGAGGTTGCTAGCCGCGGTTGCCTGTTGAGGGGATGGACTTGAAGGACCTGCTAAATCGGGCATTCAGGACCACAATGAATATTAGTGGCAAACATGGGCGTCGAATTACGAGCCCTCAACTTTGTATCTATGTCTCAGGACGTGAATGAATGATTACCAGCCCTGCCGCCGTTACGTGTAACGCAGTTTTGAAATGAAAAAAATAAGAACAATAGAGAAAGGAGAGAAAAAAAGAGTAGACCAGCTGAACAAGATGGACGAGGACTTGAAAAGCAGAAACTCCAGCCCGAGTTCTTCATTACCCCCACCTTAGTCTAGCCTTACTGCTCCACCTGTACCTCTCCAAACGCTCTTCTGTTTGGCGGTTGCTTACAGTTTGCTCCGGCGGTCGCTTGTACTAGGTAAATCTACAGCTGCCAACTACGCATATTGCAGGAAGCAGCATTATGGAATGGTACTCAGTTTGGGGACAAGAGCAGTCCGAGAATCGTTCGATGCCGACGCACCAAGCCGAGCAAAAGAGCTACGAGCTGGCGACAATCATAGGAAGACGGTAGGAGCCGCTCCAAGTTGCTTGGAGCCGTCTGCGTAGTCAATCGAGTCCGAAAGACAGCTGCCATCAGCTTGATAGCGCGTCTAGACAAACAAAAGAATATTTTGGTTTAGGTCTTAGAGCTACAACTGCACAGTCTACATAGCATTCAACAGAGAGAGCCGGGCGGAATCACTAGGTAAACATAGCAGCAGATGTCTTTTAAGAGCCCTGTTGTTTTGCTATTCGCAATTTTTGCACCCTGTTGGCTGCCTCTCTATGCGGCTTATCAGATAGTGGACATGTGTGTGGCATGTGTTTTGTGCAGGGAGAAGACAGATGGTGAGCGTCCAAGCAATTACCCGTTTGGACCAGAAGGGTAAGGAGCGACATTTCACAAAAGCAACGCGATGAAAAAGCAACTTCTGCGATGAGTAACTCGAGTCTGAGTCTCTGGAGCTCCTAGCTAAGAGTGCCGTACATACCGATGACAAGCAAAGGTCCTGTCGCGTGCCGGTAGCCCCATGCTCCACCAGGCACAGTACTTTTAGTGGGGCTCTGGAAGCGAAGCCCCTCGGAATAACTGACTCTCTCTTGGAGACGCTTGGCTTCCCATTATTAAATCTAGACAATACACTTGTGGGCTCCGCTGATCGACCACCCTATAAGTGGAGGATGTCACATATTCTGTCCATCTTCATTACGACTCAAAACAGACCCCAGCAACATCTGTCTGGACTCGTATCTCTTGTACCTTCCAAACGTTACATGTTCCCTGAACCTCTCTAGGACGATCAACCTTCTCGTTCTGGTGGCCATGCATGGAGGGGTATGTTGATACAAATACCCTGTAGATAGTGGGTATACAGATACGTCCTCGTACTCGTACTCGTACGATACCCTGGTACCAACCCCATGACAGTGCTTAGTGTAAACGAGCCCACAATTCCAAGACGGCGAACAATTAACCAGAAAAGCATTAAGTGACCGTTAGTCGGTTGCCGTCGCCGAGTGTCCACAGCAATCACACAGCTCCTCCCGTCAGATTAGGTTGACAACTTTCATCTGCGTTGTGAAATACTTCAATCTGTCGATCTCATAATCGAACCGTAGCTAGCGGGAGGGGAAGCTGAGCAAAAAGAAGAAAAAAATGACCGCCAATATTCGTTTTAAAAAATCCATAAATATTTGAGCAAATCACACTAAATTGGCTGGCGTGGAGCGGACGCGTTAAATCACGGACCTAAAGCCCGTTCTCCACCAGCGGCCCGCGTTCTATACCATTGTACCTTTCGGGAGGTCTTGCGCCAAGACAATGACGTAGGGCGGCTCTGGAGGGTGTCACGGTCGCCACCTCCTCCTGCGCTCCATGCAGCTTCCTGAAATGGACATGCTCATTTGTCTGCATTTGGAGTCATTGTGTGTTAATGCACAATTGGAGTGTTGACATGTCCAGCAAAGCTTAACGTTAACCGTATCCCCTTCCGCGTCATGTGCATCACAACAATCGCCATTGTGCAAAATTAAGAAATCAGACCACTTTCATCTGCGAAATCACAAAAACAAAAAACCAAAGGACACAGAAAGGTTGAAGAGAGAGGAAAAAAGGGTGAATTCTTGCTGGAGCTAAGATTCATAGATCTACGGGGGTGCGAGGCAAGGCGAGGGGCTTCCTTACGTCTCAGCCCACTTACCGCCGCTAGTCCTTCTTCCTTAATGGAGAACTCAACAAACCACCCTTTATTGGTGTACTTTAATGGTCATTTTGTTAAACACGCGTTTTTGGAGAAATGTCGAAATTTTATAAGACTTAGTCAACAATGCTTGCATTTTTGTTTATCTCTCTTCTCCCCAGATGCTTGCACTCGCACTGCACTCCTTGCACAAGCCTCAGACAGCATACCCAAAGCCTGAATTCTGTCAATCAACTTCCATGCGGTGAGGGAGTCGTGCATATCTGCAGCGTTGCCATGGTTGGCTTTTTGGGGGCTGAGAATTATCAGCGTTTCTGGTTCCTGTTGTGGAGACGTTGGTCAATTGAGACCATTGCCGTTGTTCCTCAGCCGTTGTTCCAGGGTCCACAGACGTTTTTTTTCCAACAGCTAAAGTACCCGCGCAAAAAAAACAACGTCATTATGTGGAATGTCATCTTGTACAATTCACGCGTTATAACATAGTGACCGTACTCGTACAACTTGTAGTATAGAGACCGTATCTTGTTGCACAGGGGTTTGTATCATTGTTGGGCGACCACTTTTGGCAAGCGGATATTTACTCAACTGAATGTCATCTCTCGCGGGCTATTTGGTTCAATTCGGCGATATTCTGGAACCTCTCCACCCTCTAGTTATTATTTCAAAAAGTCGACCCTATCTGCTTGTAACACGAAATACAATGCAAACCCTTACTCAGGGCCACTTTGCATATGGACAGTAGGGCTAATACCGGACTGATGCGAGAGATGCGTGGGATTATCATCGGGTGGGATCCAGCGTGGGTGGGTATAACGTATCGATGCACCGAAGAGCAAGAAAACACACACAAGGACTGTTTCATGTTTGTGGGGGGAGATGAGAGACTATGAGACGGAGAGAGAAAACAACAACAGAGCATGCGGTTCAGATTGGTACACCGCACCTGTAATTTGCTACCACTTGTGCTTGTACAGTATCGTATATTTTTTGGGAACAGCAAAACGATAATGCCCACACTACTCTACACCCTGCCAGTCGTTTCTTTTTTGATCCGCTTGTTGCAATCTATTCAAGATTTCTGTTCAAGCTCCTGGGAGAGACAGTCCCATGGTGGAAGCCCTTCTGATGGCTTGCTGATATAGAAAAATCAAACTAAGGTTCGGCATAAGGTTCGACTCATAGGTTTCTTTGTTGAAGCCAGAAGCTCTAGGTTTGGCATGAATACACTTTTCAGAAACTCGATATACAAAGTTCCGACTAGAACAATGTATTGGCATTGTCTTTGTTTGCTCAAAAATGACACATTAGCTTCGACGCTAAGGAGGCTTGCGGGAAAATGGATCGTTGTGTATAAGGAAGTCTATTAGGAGCCTGAGGAGTATCACAGCGATTTATGGCACGAAAAACGGACGTTGACCCACCTTCACCGGTCCTGACAGACCCCTCCTGTCTTCTACACAGCCCAACCCACACAGGGGCTATGCATGTGAGCGGCATCTAGAAAAAAAGCAGGCTTTTGGCTGCAAACACTAACCCTATAGAGGGTGTCAGGCACGCCAGATAATAACAAGCAGTTGAACAAGGACATTGGACAGATTAAACAAGCCGCATGGGTCTAAGACGGGAAGCCATTCTTCGCAAAGTCAAAATTCCCCAGTCTCCAAACTAATATATATTGCTGTTCCCCATGGAGGGTGGTCCACCTCACTCTTCATCTTTTCCCATTTGGTTTTACCAACCTCCATCACATCAAGTCTTGTTCACTCAGTCCTCTCGACAAAGACCGTGTGACATTACAACACCTCCAACCCGTGAGCTTCATTTTCAGAATGATTGCTTCGGCCACTCCTCGACCCGAACGTTACGTCCTGTCGCCCGTCTCGCCTCATGCCAAGGTCGAAATGTCCAAAAATGACCCTTCTACATTCTACAAATCCGAGGTGCGACTCCCCCCGATGCGGATGCTTGAGACCCAGTCCTCTCTGCCGGTCAACATTCCTCCATTGAACTATACCCCGTTTGATGGTGCCACAAACACAAACACAAACCCCCACACCCCCAATGTTGGGCCCTCAAACCCACCGGTAGCAAGTCTCTCTAACACCCCCAATGTGGGCACTCTCCCCCCACCAGGCCCTCACTCCATGTCTTCTACCCCCATCTCCACCACCCCCATTCCTCACATTCACTCACAGGCTCCTACTCCACAGCCCCAGCCCGTGCAGTTGCAGCCTGTTCAACAGCAGCATCATCACATTCAGCAGCAGCAGCAGCCGCCACCACCGCAGCATCTGCCCCAGCCTTTGAGTCAGCCACCACCACCACAGCATGCTCCTCAGCAGCTGCCACAGCTACCAATGAGCCAGCCGCCTCCAATGCTCCACCAACCCACTCCCCTCCCCCCTCCTCCTCAGCATAATACCACACCCCAGCCTTATGGGCACCCCATTCCCCCTCCCATGCCCATGACTCATCCCATGATGCCCCCTTACTTCACCCCGTTTTCGGGACAGGACTTCAAGCGTAAGACCTTTGAGTCCAAGGACACGGCCTCCCACATGTACCAGATGATCTCCCAGCTGGAGACCTTTGTGCAGAGTCATGGAGGTGATATGCGCAACATGGCACATGCCGCCACGTCG
Organism: Yarrowia sp. E02; assembly: GCA_017639365.1. Lineage (NCBI taxonomy): Eukaryota > Fungi > Ascomycota > Dipodascomycetes > Dipodascales > Yarrowia > Yarrowia sp. E02. The sequence continues at coordinate 4,371,653 of JAAQQX010000001.1, forward strand.
CCAAACTCGCCGCTGCCCTCGATCGATGCGCTCAACGCCATGATTCTGCGTCTTCGAAGCTGCTCGGCCATCTTTGACGAGTGGAGAGACAATGTGGTGGCCATTCACCAGGCAGCCGCATCGTCCCAGACTACAAACTCTCAGTTCCCTCCCAAAACCACCCCTCCCGCCTCGCCGCTGTTCATCAACACAAACACCAAGCGAAAGCGAAAGCGGTCTCGATCTGACGCCTCCACTACTGTTTGCAGAGGATGTGGAACTACCGAGACTCCCGAGTGGAGAAAGGGACCTGAGGGCGCCCGAACTCTTTGCAATGCCTGTGGCCTGTACCATGCCAAGCTTGCCAAGCGAAAGGGCATCAACGTGGCCGGAGAGGCCATTCGTCAAAAGCGAATGCGAACTAATTTGAGCGAGTAGGCGCCAAGGAAGGAAATCGCGCTCCTCGCAGCACACCAGGGACAGTAGACTGTCCATGTATTTATTGTATAATAGCATCAACATTGAGCATAACCTTTGAATTGTAACAATTTGTAGGAACTTTTTGAGTAGAGGGGGTAGCAAGTTGGGGAGTTCACCGAAAGATGGGAAGCTCAATTTGGAACAGGAATGTGGACTTGCAGTCTTGTTTTGGTATATTTTACGATGTTGAGTTGCTTATCACAGTGTGAGAACTTTTGAAAAAAAGAAAGGACGCCATTGGCAGGAGAACTAATAACAATGGAAGTCTGGAAGGTTGAGAGAAGCATTCTATAGAAGGCTGGATGTCTTAAATCCGTTATACAGCAACAATGGGCCTATTGAAGCAGCCGCTTCTGGAATGTGAATGGAACAAGAGACTACGAATGTCCAAACTTCCACGGTGAGAGGGGGTGGGGGGTTCTTAACCCGGCCTTTGAGTAAAATAAGGTCATTTTTTTTTAGTATCCGATCCCTTTAATGTCCTAATTATTTCTAGGGTCAAAACGTGGTTCCGTACGTTTAGTTCTAGCGTCTTGTAGAGTTAATAGAAGAGAATGTGCTGCTTTAAAGGGGCCATTGTTGCCATTGTTAATGGTACATTGTCACATGTCGATTATCATAAATTGTCGTATTTGTATCTGGGATTTGTTTCAGGTTTAGAGAGGTTCCTAGTCGTACAACGGACGTATTCTGGCATTGTGTAGCCCTTTAAGCAGCCATTTTTATAGTGCGCCAAAAGTGCAACCGGAAGTCAAGCCCAATGGGGTTCCAACAGTTGCGGTGTGTACACCACTGGAAAATTATACACCACCCCCCACCACCAAACACACGAAATCTCGATCGTAAACCGGCTAACAAGATCACATCTCGACCCCCATGGCGCCACACGATTAGTATCCTGATGTGGCAAGTACAAGCCGTCCTATGCTTCACTAGACTGTGGAGAGAGATCCCCGCAACTAGTGTAGCACTATCGTGGTGGGAGGTGGTATTTACTAGCAGGAGCTTGTCATGAGATGAGGTTAGCAGCCTCCGATGACAGGGTCGGAAGAGAGGTTGGGATGGTGGCGAGTTGGTTGAGGTCTGCAAGTGTTTTCTGACACGTCTTTTCACTTGTTTTTAGACACGTCTTTTTACCTTGTTTTCCAACACGACACGTCTTTTCACTTGTTTGCAACATTACTGCTCACCAGTAACACACCGTCACTCTCCTGACCATCCCTGCCAAGAGTCCATTACAAGAATCCTCTTGTTTGTGACTAGTCTATAGCAGAAACCACAAATACGATATCACATGGTTGGGTCGTGGAAACAGCCGTCTACTAACTGTAGTATGTGCGGTACTTTGCACTACCTCTAAAACAACTGTTGCAATCCGACTCCAAAAATCAGGCGGTGACTACAAGGGCTCGACAGCTCCACCAGACGCCTCCAAGGCTGCCACCTCCCCTCACAAAGACAACGCAACCACCTCCACCTTTTTTGCTGGCTAGCCCAATGCACTATCTCCATTTATTTTACACCCAGTGGTGGGGGGCACTAGCGTCAACTGAGCTTTGTCAAAACAGACCCGATCTATGAAGCCTTTCTTCCTGTCACCATCTGAAACATTCGCCCGATGACAAAGAGTAGTCAACCGCTCAAGGTACAAGTACGATACAACCCCGAGACCAAGATTGAGTACAGGCTCTGCCTCACGAAACCTGTACAATAGCACTATTGCACATATTGCATAATACGCTAGAACACGGAAGCCCACAAAATATGTAATATTCCGTGGACCAGACCAAAAAGCGAAAAAGCACGGGGTCGGAAATACCCTACAAAATGCCCAGCCCTCTACAACGTGTTCCTCGCCTATTTTAGAGGCCAAAAGCACTGGGGTAGTCCCGAACCTTAGCCAGTATAAGGATAAAGCCCTTCACCAAAAAAAGATGTTAGACCCACGGGCTCTATAAAAAATGAAAAACCACGGCGCTGTTTAGTTGCGTGTAAAAAAATTGGCTACTGTTAATTGCTCGCTATTAAACACGCTACAGTAATTCCTACATGGGGGTGCTACAATTCCCAACGTTCAAATGTATGTCTAATAATAATTTCCCTACTTGGACTCCTCAGCGGCGGCGGCAGCAGCGGCGGCAGCAGCAGCAGCGGCAGCCTGCTCTCGCTTCTCGGCCTTGAGCTTGTCCATGGCCTTGACTCGTCGCTGGAAATCGGCCACCTCACACATCTCGTACTCGTGTCGCTCGTGACCACAGGCCCAGGGCATGTAGTAGTTCTTCTTTCGGCACTCGTTGAGGGGGACGAGGAGAGCGGCACACCGGTCTCGGTATGCCAGAAGAATCTTGTTCTTCTTCATGTCCTCCTGGGAGACTGAGTTAGAAATTGAAAGAGACGAAGAACATGAAGCATAGACTTGTGGACCTGTCGATAAGATAAGACTTGCATTTGAACATCCATGACTAGAGTAACATGTCAAACTGGATGTCTTTGTAATGTTCAAGTGTTGGAATTGTTGCTTTGTACGTGTTTCGTGGTAATGTCATATTAACCATATGATCTGTTGGTAATGTCACTTAACCATATGATCTGTACTAAGAGCGAACCAGATCAACCATGACCACATGATCGAGCAACACAATCAAAGCCACGATCCTCAACACAATGATTATCTTGTGATATCCACAGCACTGTTCAAAACGCAACAATCACCCAGCATGTAATCTCATCACCATATGAGACTCATCACACCTCATCACATTCCACTTGAAACTATCCATACACATATCGGGGTATCCTCGGTCAAGCAACGTGTCTAAATCGTGTGTTTGGATTCTCAAAGTCGACCGGTTGTCTTCATATCGTGTCTGTGTGTCGTTCATCATGTCATTCCATCTGAGTCTGTAGATGTTGGCAAGTCTTATCCATTTTGTGTCGTTGTAATTGTGACAATTTGACACAAACCGCCCATGTCATATGTTTCCACCAATCACCATTTTAGTACTCACGAAGAGGAGGGAATTCAGCCATTTTGTGTGTGTCGTTCCGTGATATTGGAGGTCTGTATACTGTAGGGAGAATCTATGTGGAGGTTTAGGGTTGGGGCTCGAATCCGCCAATCAGACTGCACATAAGGGTAATCAGGCATATTGGGATGAGGGGGAAACGGAAGCAGTTCGAGAAGCATTTTTCTGGGTTTAAAACAGCGGGAGTATTTGTGTGGATAGAAAATATTTTCGAATATAACAGATTATGAGTACAAACAAGGTTACCCTGATTTGATGGAATAATGTTGGAAGGGATACTTGAACGTTGAGGTGGTGGTACGATTGGACTCATAATCTATATACTGAAGACCCAATAATTTAAATAAACGAGGAAGATGCTGGAGTCGCGAGGAATTCAATGGGCCGATTTGTTTTTATATTCAGACGAAATCTGAGCAGGTGACCATCAGGAACGTTCATTAATAACCCTCCAGTGACGTAATGATCAAGCAATCGATTTCCAACTTTGTACATCTCTTTGTGACAGTTTGTACTCGTCCCATGTCAACTTTCTGCCCGATTGATATAGACCTTGATCGATTCAGACTTGGATCCTGTTTGAGATATAGATTATGACAGTCTCAGAGGTAAATTTTCAATGTAACAAGCAGTGAGACACGCAATTGTACAGTCATATAATTTCGGCCTAATTCGCTTATACACTTTTTGCAAGATCAGACACTTGACAGGCGTGTACCATATGCTGGTACGATAAACAGTTGTGGGACGATATACCCATGTTCAAAAGTGGAACGACGGCATGTGCTAGTATTTCCACTTTCAGGGCTAGGGTACAAGCGCCGTATATCTATGTCACCATGTCGCCCCTCACACTTTCTCACAAGGCAGGGTACGTTGCATCTTTGATTGTCTTTCTCTTTGGCCCGTGTGAGACATTTGGGAATGTGGTTCAATATATTGAGACACGGATAGTCTATACGCCGTGTACGAGAGAGTTGTGGTACGACTAATGGAAATGTGTTTTTGAGGCACGTGGCCAGGAGCGTCTATATGGAAATATTATCATGTCGACACTGCGCCAGATGTTCTCTTCTTTTGCCCTTCTTCGTCGCATTTCCCCTCTCCCCTTCCTCGGGATCTCGATCCTCACATAGACACATCGAAGGAGATCTGCACGTCAATCTGCAACTGGGGTGCACACAATTAGAGCTTTGTGTGGATCGAAATTAATTTCTAGGGTGGCGCGCATGACAATGGAGGGCGCTCGGTTGTGCGATCCAACAATAGAAGCTTGCAACCTTGAGTTGCGGGTGGGGAACTGTATATCTCGAGTGTGGATTGGCTCTCAACTCAGAGTCAATGGCCTCATACAAGGGGCCGAGAAATAATAGCGCCCAAGCCTGACGGGATTTCTTGTTTAATTCTTATATTGCAATGTCACAGCCGTGCCGGCGATAGGCAGAATATGAGCAGAAAAGTGGAAGACACACGACATCTGTTGCTCACCTTGAAAAGTTGCTCCGATAGAGACGCGTCATCGGACTAGACTCCACCCATTCCGTCTGCATACTACGTCGCATTGCTGGATCGACTAATCTATAAGAGTCCAACATCTGTATCTACGTATCAACAGATAGGCTTTAGTGCTCTGGGATTGTAAGAAAAAGAAACGTTTTGTAGTGAGGGTGAGACGGTTTCCTTTTGCGGCAACCCGTTTACGCCGCCTACAATTGGCATGCAAGAATTCTCGTCAGATGATGACCTAGTATTTCGACGGCTTTTGTGGGTTATACGTGTGTCACATTCACAGCAGGCCTTGGTGCTCACGTCAACCCTTCCCCCGGTGTCCCCTTCCGCAAGCATAAACCTATTGTATGCAAGGTAGCACCAAGCGGCGTGTGGGCCTAGGTTTGACCCAGCTACAGGACAACGAGGTATTTATCCCAGATGCATCGATGTTCGCTTTTTGTCTTTGCCAAAGAGGTGAGAAACTCTGCGCAGCATCCAAAGTTAGCCTTTTGTGGGCGCAGATACAAAGGGGAGGATTGTATGTGAGACATTCCCAATTCGGCCGCGGTAATATCTGCACTGGCAAACAAAAAGTGCAACTTTGGACCGACAAGGACAATGCGGTGTAAAAATGGTAAAATGGTAAACGCGGCGCCCCGAGCCCAACAAAGGAAGGTAAATGGGCCGTGAATTTTATTGTTCCTGTGGTGGATTTTCAGCTCCGAATTTGCGAGCAGTCTAGAATAGGGGGGAAGTGGGGGGTCGACAGTAGCTCATTTACTAGCCACTATTTAGTGTCATTCTCCGTATCACGTCACAGTAGTGCGTCCGGTAGTTTTTGAACTAACTTACCGCAGTTCTGTCGTATAACACTACCGGTACACCTGCAAGGAAGAAAGATTGCCATTACATGGAAGGTGAGCCAGGAGGTGGGCACAACCATCGAGAAGCGGATTTTCAAAGTCTCCGTGATCCGAGGTTCATCGCCAATGCGTTTCATCTGTGTGCAACACCAATATAGTCGGCCAGTCTACATCCCTCTGTTTTTTAGTACAAGTACGAGTATTCTAATATGCGTCTTACTTCTCAGTTCACTCAGTTAACTTCATCGAGCAAAAAGCAATAGGAAGATCTGCTATTGCCTAAGCGAGCCGACAAGAGGGGCGGGGGTAATTGAATCTTGCAAGGACGATGATGGACTGGGCATCTCTATTGTTATAGCGAATCGATCTAGATGTCATAGTCTATCTTCATATCTGAAAAGGACATCCAAAAAGGACCACTTCTGAATAGGATCACGAACTGTATCTCGGGTAGCCACTTGCTCAAAAAGCTCAAAAAATACACAGCCTGTGATCCACCTCTTTTGCGTTGCACATAATATCTCGGATTTGCTTTGTCTTCTTTCCACAGACCCTCTGCAGTCGTTTCTTTTGATCAATAACAAGCCTAGATTTTCAATAGAAAATTACAATAGGATATATTGGAGGACGGGGCTCGGTGGGTGGGTAAGACCCCCTCCTATAGCAACCTGACGGAGATTTTTTGAGCTCCAGAACAATAGCTATTGCTCAGACACGAAAGATACGAAAAAGTGGAGTCTCACATCTTCCCTGAGACCTCAACTGTTGCTCGAGTATATACACAGACATTTGGGAATAAAGCTAGTTTTTTTTGTTTTTGTTTTTTAATTTTTTTATTCTAATTTTTGCTTACTTCTACTCACCACAAATAATAGTATCTAGACAGAGAGAAAAAAATCCAATAGTTGCCCCGGTGGCTAGAAATACACGGCTCTCCAAAGATCAAGAGAAATCCCTTGTATTTTTTTTCTTCCCCGCACCATGGCAGATCATCGGTATCCGTGAGGTTCAGGCCAGCGCACGTTGGGTGGAGATATCAGGCCATTTTTTATGACAAAGGCCAGACAGAAGCGACCAAAGTCGTGTTCCAAACAGTGTACAATGGATGGATTGATGTGGTGCATTTTTGGCCAAAATTCTAGTTTTTAATTACTTATTCTTTTTGTTGTCAGTTTTTTTAAATATTTCACCTGTCATTTTTCGGATAGTACAGGGTAGTACTCTTTGCAGTCCAGAACGTGAATAGGCATTGTTCAGGACACAAAGGCTTGATTCTATTAGACACTATAATTGTCTCTCTATTGTACGAGTTACTTTGAATGTCTTAATATATTTATGAAACAACACCTGCTAGAAATGTACGACATCCGACGGCTATAAATCACAGAAAAAGGTGAGAAAATGAGAAAATGACTGGAGGAAAGAGTGGATGACCATAGCAGTTCCCTCAGACAAACTCCACGCCTTTCTATTGACTCTCTGTACCTGAGCTAGTGTTTTTGGGGCGATTTTTCAATGAGAAACCACATTGACACAACTAAGAGTGAGTATTAAATGTGAAGATTGACTGAAGGAGCGACTGATTGACTGTCACATTGTTCTCTGGCTCACTCTGCACCTTTATATCGACTCCCCATGTCTGTGTTGGCTTTTAATGGGCCATTTCCCACGAGAAACCACATTGACACAACTAAGAGTAAGTATGAAATCTGCAAAATGACTGGAGAAGCGACTGATGGCTTGTCAGTTTGTTATATGGCACATTACACACCTTTTCACCGACTCTCCGTGTCTGTGTTGGTTTTCTTTGGGCGATTTTCCACGTCACGCCACAATGGCACAGCTACGAGTAAGTACAAAGTGGGGAAAATGACTGGAGGAGTAGGGAAGGGACTGATAATGTGTTATCTGACAGGCTACGCACCTTTTTATCAACTCCCTGTCCCTGGGCTGGTATTTTTGAGCAATTTGCCACGATTCAAGCGACACTGACACAGCTAAGAGTGAGTGTAAAATATGCTAGAGAAGGAGGAGAGGTTGGAGGAGTTGATAGATGGGTGGGGACGGTCGAGTAGATGGAATTAAAGAGCTCTTGTTGCTTTTGAACCGACCTTTTCTACCATTTATGAACGCATCTAGTTCAATTTTACTTCACACAGTTCCACCCACGCACTCCAAGAAACAACGACAAGTAATACAGCCACCATTTCCAGCAGTTGATAAACTTGAAACGCTGAACGACCTCCTTGCACTCGACTTGCTCACTCAACTTGTAGCCCAGTTTTTTTCTTCTCCCCACCCGCTTACGTCATCACCCGGACTCCCCATGACTCCGCCATTAGCTAAGCACTCTCTCACGTGTACCCCTGCCTCTCTCTCTCGTCGGTTATCGGGCCCGCACGCTAAAAAGTTGCTGGTCGAAGCTTCCCATTGTAGGGATCGGCATAGTTTAACCCTCGCTGTGAAGCAGCCAACATGAGGTTCTTGTGGGAGGGTTTTTGGCTTTGGTTTTGTGTTTCCACAAATATACAGTAAGACACAAAAGCGGGTGGGTGGAGGTATAAGTGTACGGAAATTGGGGGGTAAGTGTACGGCGGTAGAAAAAGATTGTCCTAGTCGTTCAAATTTGCCATTTATGACTGTCCCCTGTTTTCTCCCAACTGTATGAATATGAATAGAATATTTTCTCGCCAAAAACCAAGAAGATAAAATCATGAAACAAAAAAACGCGAAAAAAAGAAAAAAAAAGAAACACATCCACAATCGGCGGCCGTTCCACAGAGTTGGATACGTCCATTGTGTTTTTGGTGCTAACCCAATACGTTCCATTGTATTCGACATAGCCATTGTGATATTTCTTTTTGCCGTCAGATGACAGTCGATGATTATAGATATTGGAAATTAAACCTGGCTATGACCTACCCGACAAAATAGTTGCATCTGGGCCTCATTTGCCACACTTGCCATCTGTCGACATTGCTGCAGTGCCGTGTATATACATGCACCGTACCCGCGTACAAACTCGCTTGCAATGCCTTACAATGACCTTTTTGTCTGGCGCCCTGAACATGAACCTTGCTGGGGTCAATAAAATGTAAATGCGACGGAACGCGAGAGGGGCTGCCTAATTCTGCAAAAGCAGGGATCGTCCGTGTGGGTTGTTCCCCAGAGACGGCAGACCTGGCTGCTTTACGAAAAGGTTTAATATCCCTTCAGGGGATAACGGTTGCTCGAAAAACAAACGACTTGGGAGACACAAAGAGACCGAGACGGGGCAGCATTACAAGCGGGGAGCGTTGTCGCAAGACATTTTTTTGGGGGTCTTGTTGTTTTGGACGATTGTCGCAGGTACTTTATAATTTTGTGGCCGGCTCAGCCTTGTCAAAATCTTGGCTGATGTCTTATGCCCCTCATTTGGCTTTGTCTTCTCACAGATGATCGGAGTTTTGAGTGTCGGCAAACCCTGTGTATGTACAGATTCGGGTTTGGCAGACCATGACCGTGTTTGTGTGCGATATTTGGACCATTCCGTCTCTTTCTCGTGCTCTAGTTAGCAGTTTACGATGTGTCTAGGCAGCCATGTCTCTCCAGCTGCGCCCGTTATGGACCCTGCAAGGCTGAAAGTAGAGTGGAAGATAAGCAAGATCTGTCTGGAAAAGCAATTCTCTTGATGGCGTGAACAAAAACAAACAGCCTGGTGCAGAGCAGCCCGGTGCAGAGCAGCTATACGCTGAGTCCCATGTCTCGGGGAAGGGTTCCATGCTGTGTTCCATGCCGAAAACGTTCGATACCAGATCGAGACCCGATGGCTCAAAAATACAAAAATAAAAAAAATAAAAAGCGCTGAGAGTAGAGGGAAAAAAAAGCCTGGTCCTCCTCTGGGACGTATTCCATCGTACATACATGTGCCCACTTTTTTTTTGTCGACCGGCGATCTGTCTCACGTGCAGGGGAAGGGGGTTTGCTAGCAGATGGTGTCCGGATTTGAAATCATGAATAACTAATATAAGGGGTAAAAACGGTCGTATTCAAAAGCAACTACTTTAAGACGTATTCAGGCGGTCCCCGGGTCGGCATCTACGGAAACAAAATGGCTCATAAATTATTCCGCTGCGGTTTATTATCGGTATAATTCCGCTTATAGACGAGTATAGAAGCCCTACATGTGCTAGGCATAGTTAGCAAGGCTGCATACCCAGCTAATCGGCGAATCGGCCAAATGCATAGGTCAAGGTTCCGTTTTCGCGTAGTCAGCCCGTCAACCTTGACACAGTCGATGGTTTTACCCGTTTATGAAATATGGCCGAATTTCGATCCAAATATTCCAAAAGTGGATGACGTGGTTGCTTGTCGCAATAAGGTCAAGGGGAGGGAATATCCACTTGTATCGGGGGCAAGCGGGCTGTGCCAGGGTGTTTCTACAAGGGTTACTACCGGCCCAGAGCCGAACTGATACGGCATTAAACCGTATAAAACTCTCTTAGGACGTTGAAAAGGTCGACGAGAATGTTGGAATGAGATTCTAGAGATGCCCAGTGACCAGACGGCTCGTACGCACCAAATAGTGCCACTTTCCAAAGAGATTGCTTCTCCCAAAAGTCGAGATATTCGCTCAAATACACATATCTGCTCATTCTTCAAGCAGCCAGCCGCTCGTGCATATCTTCAAGAAGACCAGAGTGGCAAGATACGCAGCCATTTTCGGTCCCTGCACGTTTCAGACTTGCTCATGTCGTCAACTAATACGGTCTAAGAAATGTGTAAGACACCCTATAGATGAGAGAGCCAGCCAGTTATGCGTCATGACGACAGCGCAATGGAGAACAAGGGGAAAAAAGAAACGTCCATAAGAAACCTAGCATCATGACAAATACTCCACTTCGCTCGTATTTTTTTTTGGTTTTGCGATACAAGCACTTGTACTCTTAATATAGTGTCTCTGTCTGCTGGTTGCCCTGGTGGCTGCATGCTCCTAGCAGATGGGTACCAGCAGCTCATAGGCATGTTTTTGTGTCTATAAGCGACTACGAAGCAGCCATTTATACATTGGGTAGGTCTTGTTACATGGCAGGGATTGCTGTGAATGTAGAGCAGTGGTCAAAGGGTGTACATCCACGTGGCGACATCGATCGAGAGGTTTTTGAGGGCAACTAGAGAGCCAGCGACTTCAGAGAGTCCATGGACGTGTTCTGTGGCGTTTCTAAAATAGATTTCCCGACTCTATAGCTCTGTACATCTTCTCTTGTGCGAGGTTGAGGTAAACAACACTGGCGATCTTAGATGAGATCTACGCAGCAGTATCGAGAGTCGTTAATGAGTTCGGAAAATGTTCAGGAGTTGATTAAAATGAAGCTGCGATCGAGTAGATTAATCTAGACGACATTACGAGCGATTTCCGACCACCCCAGCGATTTTCTATCGAGTTTTTCTCCAGCGATGTACCGAGGCAAACTAAAAAACCTCAACCACAAAAATTTCAATATTATGCGAGAGAACCCTGGCTCATGAACAACATTAAAACGATCGACAGAGTGTTTGTGTGTCGAAACAGTCTTTTCTTCCATTTGGTTGTTTTCTTCCAACCCCGCAACAGGTTTTCCGGCTTCTCGATTGAGATTTATCACGAGTTAGGTCACAATGTCTCTCCCGCTCAAACACAAACGTCTGTAGATCCTGTGCAGTTCCTCCGTTTGTGGAGATGGGCACTATGACCAGATTTAGCGAGTGTAGTAACGTTGTATTGTCACCCTCTCCTTTCTGGACAGCAAGTTGTCATGTGTTTTGCCACTTAACATCGAGGACTCAACAGGTCGATAAATTTGGTCAGAGAGGTGTAGAGAGTCCGGGCAGTGTTTCTCCGAGTTGTTTTGAAGCTGTTCATGAATAAAAAACGGTTTGTAAGTTGCTTGTTCGATTAACTGATAGCTCTAGACTTTTCGCGGGTTAAAAATATGCTACAAATACGACACTGGCACGTGGAGTACGAAAAATCGTCCGCAATAGAGAAGAAAATAGCACCTGGGTTTCTTCTGCTCAACACCATTTCTTTGCCACCGTTTGAGGGGTTTGATGTGAATGTGTGTCGTGTATGCGAGGAGGGGTGGATGTGGAGAAGCCTCGGATAAGATGAGATTATGCAGCCGAAAAAGAAAATGAAATTGCAGTTTTGAAATAATATCGGCCAAATAATATCACAGGTACCGCAATACGCAAAGTGGAGCTACTCGTACTACCCCCAAAAAACGCAAAATTGTCGCTGTTTTGAGCCATCTGCCCCCCAAAATAAATAGACCAGAGTTAGAGTGCCCCACTACTGCATACACCCCGCCTCCGCCAAGCTTTGCAGTTAGATCTAAGCTGTGCTTTAGTGTGGGTGGCTGTCTAAGCACAACAGCCTAATGGATATAGTGTCTGTGCCGTATCCATTGTGGCCTTGTGGTTCAGCCAGAGATTGAGATCTCCTTTGTCCGAGAAAACGCAGCCAGTTTTTGTACGTACAGAGCTATTGTATCTCGGAAAAAGAGCCCCACCCTGCAAGGCAGCCTGTGAGACACGATGGACAGAATATTGCTAATCCGGGAAGCACAATGAATATCTATCCCTGCGTAGAATGGTGTTTTGATGTACAAGTACAGCAGCTATGATCGTCCAAATATGATACACAACTCGTTGTAAAGTTGGTGCTCTTCTTGGATGACACGACTTTAGCTACTTTGGAACGATACCAGAATGAAGAGTAGGGAAGGAATAGGTGACTGAAAATGCCCACAAAAGCACGTGACTAGTTTGTGAGTTTGTCAATGGCGTAGACTTGATTTTAGACCACAATTACACCTAAGAAGCCCCTAATTAAGCAAATCCTTATAATCAAATATATCGAGATTCCAGAGCCGAGGGAGGTTGAGAATAACTGGTTCAGTGACGACTGAAAGAAGTATTAAGCCGAGTGTAACCTGCCGAGCGTAGAAGCCAGCCGAGTTACGAGCCCATTGCTGTAATATTACTTTCCCAGGCTGATTATTTTCTCTCACATATTTGCCCATACACTTCTCATCTCTAGACAGCTTACTAACCCTCTGAGCCCTGTGTAAGACTACACGCAAGTCATTCCCTGTCTCTCAAAGTCTACTTTTTTTTTTGTGGTGAGTGTAGTATTACACTGCTCAGTGTTTGCCGTGTATATTGTAAGGATGATACTGAAATATTCTTACCAGAATCACCAAGCTGGCTCAACATCAGTTTTTCCGGATATCCCTAGTAAAGTTCACCAAAATATCAAGATTATTCGCGATGCCTTTAACATACCATGTCTCATTGGAACTCTCTTTTTTGCATGGAAGGGAGAGAATGGAGAGCTGTTTTGACAAATATACGGTCAGGTGATGGAGACATATCATTGAGAGGTGTATTTTTAGAATGTATGGATGTTGTGGCAATTTTGTGGACATTGTGGGACAATATTTGGAATGGTTGGTGGTATCATTTGTGCCTGATGCACCTAATACTCAAACCCATGGTAAGACATCTACTGTTTTCAGACTTCGGAGACCGAACACTTACGTCTAATTGTTGCGTCAGTGGCGTGTAGCGACTTGTAGTGGCGTGTTTGTGGCATCTCCTCTAGCTTGTGGCATCAATTGCATGCTACGACGCATGATACCGCCGATCACTGTTGTTTTGTGGGGAAGTTGAGATTGCCATACATACGTACCTCCTTTCATGTGTATATTTAATAATCATTCCATCTATGTATGTATCACTGTACCCGTAAACATGCCCTACTTTGGTGGAGTTAATATCCGCTTATTTTTGGTCGCGTGCCAGGAGCACGGAAAAAGGAAAAAAGTTGCACGCGCCTTCCCATTCGTCCTCCGAGCCTGGCATATTCTTGACGTGCTTCCGCTGCTCCGCCGAGCTGTTCCGGATCGATACCCGACCTGCATTCTGAAGAAAGGGAAGGAGGTGATAAAATTAGGTGGGGAACGTTGCTGCAATGAGTGTCCATCTCTCAACAAGACATCTATACCAGTACAAACACTTGTAGATGAGATGGAGCCATGGGGCAAAAATAGCGGGCTTTCCACAGCAATGTCGGACCACAGAGTGACTTGTATTTATCTCCGACTAATTCCGACCTAGCTGTCAAGGTGGGGGAGCTCTCTGCTACAGCTTGTCCCTCTCTGTCTCGTACACCCATGCCTTATGCATGAAATCTTACCTTATCGGATTATCAGGTGCAAATCGCCCCACACTACATTGGAACAAGACTTTGACGTGGTACTAGTCTAAAGGACCGAGGCATGTGTTAAGATGGTGGGGCTTGGATTATTCAGCAATAATCGCTTGTTTCACTCAATTCGGAGGCTTTCAACTCAACTCTTTTACCCAACAATTGTTCGCCACAAGTCTATGTTTTCCCACCCTTTACCAGCCTACAGTTTGAGCCTCTGCTTGTTCTTCCCTGTGGCATTGCAGAGAGTACAATAAACTTAAGCTTTTCCCTGTTGCTCAACATAATCGTGTTGGGGTCCTAATTTCATTGTCCCAAAGACTATAGACACTGAGAGAAGAATATTGAAGCAAGTCGTGATATATAAAGGCACCAGTGCCTGCTCCTTCCTCTCTAATCACACAGATTCAACTCTACACACAGCACACACACATCCAAAATGCTTACCCGATTCCAGTGAGTATCAACCGAACCGCGATATGCTCCATAAGACTTGGAGGTAGATCTGTGTTTAAATGGAGGGCCAAGTGTCACTCTGCCCATGTAACAACATATAGCAGAGTGGCAAAAGATCCAAAAGATCCAGAAACACGGATCACAGAACAGATCAAAAACATGGACCAAGAATCCACTGATCTCTTGTCTCAATTCCATCCAGTACTAACAACAGGAAGCCCACCATTCTTGCCGGCCTTGCCGCTGCCTCCGCCGTCTCATTCTACTGGGTGAGCCGACAGGCCTTTTACTCCCAGGCCAACCCCGTCACCCACGACCGACATGTTACCGTTGATCGAAGCGGCGGTGGCATCTAAGTAACCCCCAGTGTATGCCACCTGGTTGCTGGACACCCTCTCGTACATATTTATTAATACATTTATTTCTCAAACCAACCGAGCATGTGTAAAGTATATAGCCCCACACTGAAAAAATATCTCTCTCTAGACCATGTTGAAATAATCATCCGAATATTCCAAAAAGGGCGAATGTCAAAATTGTCACCAGAATATTACAGTAAACCATGCTTTTTACCCCACACACTCAAATTGCACAAACCTACTCTTCCTCCACGACTCTCCCAACCACATTTTACCCTAACCATTCATTACCCAATCCAACCAGAGCGCACGTGACTGATTATGCATACTCATAGATTTTTCATGACAAAATTCAAATCGCTATTCGTCAGCACGCGGGTCCTCCACACTACACAATGTTTGATGAAATTCTGGACTTGTG
The DNA here is from genome assembly GCA_017639365.1 of Yarrowia sp. E02. Classification (NCBI taxonomy): domain Eukaryota; kingdom Fungi; phylum Ascomycota; class Dipodascomycetes; order Dipodascales; genus Yarrowia; species Yarrowia sp. E02. The sequence continues at coordinate 4,386,958 of JAAQQX010000001.1, forward strand.
GCACGGTTCCAGACTGATGCTGATCCCCATCATCGGTCTGGTCATATTTATCGTCTTGTTTGACGAAAAGAAGCCTGCCGAGGCTGAGACTAAGGTCTCAGATAAGTCTACTGCACCTTCCAAAACCTCTTCTAGAGCTCTGGATGAGAAACCTCCCATGGCTGTGGACTTTACCACATCTTCTTCTTCTTCTGCCACTGCTTCCAAGCCCAAGCGAGTCCCCAAGACTTTTGGAAAGGGTCCCAAGAAGCTGTCTGTTTCTCTGGCTTCTCAGGTCTATGTTTTCTACTCCACTTTGACTGGATCTACAGAGCGATATGCTCAGCAGCTGTTTGAGTATCTTTCTACCAAGACCACCAAGGAGCCCATTCTTCTGAACGTGGACTATATCGACGATCTAGACGAGTATTTTGTCAACTCTAAGGCTGGATCTGTCTACTGTTTTATTGTTCCTTCTTATGAGACCGAGAGTCCTTTGGATTACTTTCTGGATACCATCAAGGAGACTTATAACGATTTCCGAATCGATAGCCGACCTCTTAGCAAGATTTGTTTCACTGTTTTTGGTGTTGGAGACAAGGAGAGCTGGCCCGAAAAGTTCTGTTACCAGGCTAAGGAGGTGGATCGAGGTCTGGCCAAGCTTGGAGCTCGACGTCTCAACCCTCTTGGAAACGGTTGTGTTAAGACGGACTTTGAGACCAACATGATGGAGTGGAGAGAGCATTTTGTGGACGCTCTTGCTGACGGAGTTGTCCCTGAGGCCGATGATATTTGTTCCGATGATGAGGAAGAGGAGGAAGAGGGAACTAAGGACGGTATTGTTGATGTCGAGGATATGGGCAAGATTATTGGCTCTAGCAAACCCAAGCGAAAGTCTGCCAAGGAAATCATGGAGGCTGATTCTTGTTCTGCCAAGGAAATGGTGGCCAAGGATTCTCCCACTTACAAGGCTCTGACCAAACAGGGCTACACAATTGTCGGTTCGCATTCTGGTGTCAAAATCTGCCGATGGACCAAGTCTGCTCTTCGAGGCCGAGGCTCCTGTTACAAGTTTGCCTTCTACGGAATCAAGAGTCATCTCTGTATGGAGACCACCCCTTCTCTGTCGTGTTCCAACAAGTGTGTCTTCTGCTGGAGACATGGAACTAACCCTGTTGGAACCACGTGGCGATGGCAGGTTGATCCCCCCAAGGAGATTCTTGACGGAGCTCTGGCTGGCCACTACCAGAAGATCAAGATGCTTCGAGGAGTTCCTGGTGTGTCTGCTGAGCGATTTGCCGAGGCTTTCCGAGTCAAGCATTGCGCCCTGTCTCTGGTTGGAGAGCCCATCTTCTACCCTCACATTAACGAGTTTGTTGGCATGTTGCATGAGAAGCGAATCTCTTCCTTCCTGGTCTGTAACGCCCAGCATCCCAAGGAGCTGGCTGCCATGAACCAGGTGACCCAGCTGTACGTGTCCATCGATGCCGCCACCAAGGAGTCCCTCAAGGCCGTGGATCGACCTCTGAACCGAGACTTCTGGGAGCGTCTGCAGGAGTGTCTGTCGATTCTGCGAGAGAAGCGAAACCAGCGAACCGTCTTCCGACTGACTCTGGTCAAGGGATTCAACGCCGAGGAGGTGGAGAACTACGCCAAGATGGTGGCCAAGGCCATGCCCTGCTTCATTGAGGTCAAGGGAATGACCTACTGTGGAACCTCCAAGGGTAACCCTCTGACCATGAAGAACGTGCCCTACTACCATGAGGTTTTGGACTTTGTGGAGCAGCTCAACGAGGCCGTGGCCAACGAGGGTCTGGAGTACGGTATTGCTGCCGAGCATGCTCATTCGTGCTGTGTTCTGATTGCTCAGAAGCGATTCTACATTGACGGCGAATGGCACACCCATATCAACTACGACAAGTTCTTTGACATGTTGGAGGCTGGTCAGGAGTTTGGACCTGAAGATTACACTTCTGCCACTCCTTACTGGGCCCAGTACGGTGCCGAGGAGGCTGGTTTCAACCCTGCTGATGTTCGACATCGACGAGGTAAGGTGGTTGAGGTTTAGACAGGTATGAGTACGTGTAGTACGAGCCAGGTAGGTGGTAGAACACCTATCGACAAATAATTCTGACTCTTAGAGAGTCTGACACACAAAAAAAAGGGTATATAATAAAATTATCGGATTATGGATTTGAATGTATTTTGTCAACTAAATGTTAACTAAAATGTCAAACTATCTAGACATGAAGCTAAGTAAATGGAGATAATATGAAGTGTCTAAAATGACCCAAATGATATCAAAAAAATTAGAGAGAGACATTTAACACTCTTGTTCTCAGCTAAAACGTATTTATAGCTTATACTTAGTCCTCAATATGCTATAAAACTCCATATCTCCTATCTCCCCACCCGCTCACTATCGCCAATTAACTTTTGGGCCTGCATGCATCATCAAATCAGACATGTATGAAGCCCAACCACAGATGAACATCTCCTCTACATGTTGCCTACACGTTCGTTGCGGTCCATGAAGGGCCGGCTGGCCGCTCTGGCGGAAAATGCCCGGCCCTCCAAGGATGATCCGCTAGCAGGCAAGATTTTCGACGAAAACGGAGAGGAGGTGGTTCAAGCACTCAACTTCAACCATGTCAAGGAACAGAACAAACGAGAAGAAGACGAGTTCCACAAAAAGTACCCTCGCCACATTGCCTACTCCAAGATGCCTTCATATGCCTCAAAACAGGACCGTCTTAATGCCGAAACTGTTCCGTGGTCTGGAGAAGAAGGGTTTGAACAGGGAGTGCTACGTATGTTAGAGGACGCTCATAAACCTCTGGGAGGTCAGGCTGCGGCTGGTGGACAAGGAGTTCCGCTTCCGAAACGAGCTCCAAAGGTTTCTGTGTCGGCTAGACTGTCTGGAGCTCGAGACAAGTCGCTAGACTATACTATGGACAAGGTGACTGGTACCAAACCTGTCAAGGATGAGGAAATGTCTGCTACTCGTAGACGAGCCTTGGACTCCATGGGCACGCTCAACGGACCTGTAATTCTTAGTGGAATTCAGAGTATTGCGGACCAGAGAATTGAAGATGCCCGGAAACGAGGCCAGTTTGACGGTATCAAACGAGGAGTGCCTCTAGACCTCAAACACAGCTCCAATCCCATGATTGACGACACCGAGTACTTTCTCAACTCGATGCTCAAACGACAGAACATTTTGCCTCCCTGGATTGAACGCCAGACAAAGTTGGGTGTCAAAACTGACAGGCTTATCTCCGATATGCGGGTCTCCTTCATTCGACATGTTGTTCATTCCGTGGTCCGCAAGTCCAAGCGTCTGGAAGACGTGCTCGCGGAGCTAGATAAGAATAGCTACACAGAGGGAGACCCCGTGTGGGAAAAGAGTGCTCTAAAGTATCACGAGACGGCTCTGGAGGGTCTCAACTCTAGCATCAGGTCTTATAACCTACAGGCCCCTCAGCCGGCCCGACGCGGCTACCTTAGCTTTGAGGACATTCTCAAGTGTGTCTACAGCGACGTTGATAAGGCCATTCGACAGGAGGTGATGCGGGAAATGACGGCCGAGAAAAAGAAGCCTCCAGCGCTTTATGAACGAAAGGATATTCGCGAGAAGCAGCTGCCCAAATGGCGGGTCAAGGACATGTGGGGTCACCTTTTTGGTTAATTATTAAGACAGGCCACATGACCTGTTTTTGTACATACATTTATATATATATTTAAATTTCGATAGAGTGGCAAATCAAAGACACTTTTGCTGGTTATCGCAAATTATCAGCCTTCGTATCCGGCTATATAAAGTGGCTAATTACTGGAAACAAAGCACCACAGACAATCTCCGATATATCCGAAGGTTGGACTGCATGTGAGGTGCACTCTCATATCCCAGTAGTCTCAGGTACATTCAACAACACGACATTTACAAACAACACCACTAAACTGCTATTCACCCACAACTAAACCTTTGCAATGAGAGTCGCTTTTATTCATCCCGACCTGGGAATCGGTGAGTATTTATACCGGCGGATTTCCGCGTCTTTTCGCGTCTGATTTTTTAACTAACCTAGGCGGAGCGGAACGATGGGTGGTTGACGCAGCTGTAGGTCTACAGAACCTGGGCCATGAAGTCGATATTTACACATCCTACTGCAACAAGAGCCACTGCTTTGACGAGGTCCGTGACGGCCTGCTCAAGGTAACTGTGCTGGGAGACACTATCTGTCCCCATACCATCAAGGGCAAGTTTGCCATCTTCTGCGCCACTTTCCGACAGCTCCATCTCGCCCACGAGCTCAGAAAGGGTCCTGGAAAGAAGGTGGACGTGTTTGTCGTGGACCAGCTGAGTGCTTGTGTCCCTATGCTCAAGCTGTGGTTCCCCAAGGCCCGAGTTCTCTTTTATGGTCACTTCCCTGACCAGCTGCTTGTGCAGAACAGAAGCCAAATGTCGCTGGTCAAAAAGGCCTACAGATACCCATTTGACAAGTTTGAGGAGATCACCACCGCATCCGCTGATCGACTTGTCGTCAACTCTCACTTCACAAAGGACATGTTCGAAAAGACCTTCCCAGAGACCAAGAACCCTCTGGTCATCTACCCCTGTGTTGACACTGACATTAAGGAGCAGCAGCAGGGTCTGGATCGAGACATGATCACAGCCGCCTCCAAGTACACTGTTCTGCTGTCCATTAACCGGTTTGAGCGAAAGAAGAACATTCTGCTGGCCATTGAGGCATTTGGAGAGGCCCAGAAGAAATCGTCCAACCTCAAACTGGCCGTGGCTGGAGGATACGATTTCCGAGTCAACGAGAACGTGGAGTATCTCCAGGAGCTCATTTTGGCTTGTGACAAGCTCAAATTGACGCACATTTCCGTCACTGCCGACAAGTATGTCAAGCTGTTGGAAAAGGACACTCCTGCTGCCGTGTGGGCCTCCATCTTCAAGAACGACGTCATTTTCTTCCCCTCGGCGTCCAACTCCTTCAAAAACACTCTTCTTCACATCTCCAAGCTTCTGCTGTACACACCCCAAAACGAGCACTTTGGCATCGTGCCTCTGGAAGGCATGTTGTGGAAGACGCCTGTGCTGGCCACCAACTCTGGAGGTCCTCTTGAGACCGTCAAGGAGAACGTGGGATGGACTGTTGAGGGTCAGAGTGACCTGTGGGCCCCTGTCATTGACAAGGTGGTCAATATGGATGCATCAGACTACGCTGTGCTGCAGACAGAGTGTGTCAACTGGGTGAACCGGTTCTCCCAGGACACCATGGCCAGCGAGCTGGAGGAGGCCATGGAGGAGGTTCGAAAGAAGGCTCCTACCGAGAACGTGGGATGGGACTTCATTCGACTTGGCATGTGGTACAGTGTGCTCATGAGCATGTCTCTGATCATTGTTCTGCTGGCCATTTGGCCATGATCGAGTTAATTTTATCGTAAACTATAGTGGAGGATCGGGTTTCATTTCAGTATTAGACAACCGTACATTCGTTAATATACCGTGTTCAATGATGATAATGTAATGCTTATGTGAGATTATGTATGGGCATGGGAGCCGGTAGCTAGAAATATACGATTTTCTTCGTGTCCGCCCATGCGATGAATTTTTGGTTCGGATGCAATGCTAAGATTTGATATCTGGTGATGCTGTAGATGTGTCCAGGGGATGCAATTTTGGGGGAAAAAGCCACGGTGTTATTTCTTCTTGGTTTCGTACTGTGGTTTGAGATGGTACAGCTGGCCGGGGTCTCCGGCGTAGAAGGCTGTAGCTTGTCCAATGAGTCCTCCGATAGCGGCAGCGGATCTTTGATGTGTGGGGTCAGCGACGGTGTTGTTGATGAGGGCGCCTGCTAGCATTTCTCTCATTCGAAAAAAGCCGTTGGAAATACGAGCAGGCATTAGGACTTTTCTCTCTAGCGGCACTGGGGTGGATCTTTGGACGGCCTCAAGCACCATTTTGACTTCCGTTTCGGGGTCTACGATGACATTGGGCTCCTCCTCCTCTTCGGTTCCGTCTTTCCTTTGTTGCAATTTGAGCTGATTACGTCGCTGGAGATCCGCTAGCAAAGCGTCATAGGGAGCAGATCTTCCCTGGACGGCTCTTTTGGCGCCCATGGCGTGTGTTTTGCAAGTTAGTGATCGTGCACATAGTCCTCCGTTGGGCAGGGGTACTCCGCACTGTTTGTCGACATCCACAACTTTTCCCTTTGTGGATGCCTTGGATTTGGCCTCCCGCGGTTTACTTCGTCGGGGAGCTGGGGGAGCCTTTTCGGCCTTTTCCTTCTTGGCCTTGACCTCCTTGGTTTCTTTTGCGTCCTTGGTAGCTGCGGTATTAGCAGATCGTTTGGTCACCTTTGTAGTGGACGAGCTGGTACTGTCCCGTTCCTTTTGAATGCGGCTTACCTGGTAGACGGCGCATCGCTGGAGGTGCACGTTTGTGTCGCCGATAACAGGCCGTTCGCAGTGTTTGCACACCTGGTAGCTCAAGGGTGCTGTGATGGGGTTGAGACTGGCGAGCAAGAGGCTGTCTTTGGTATGCAGGGAAGGCCGATCCGAGTCGGCCGGCGAGCTCCACTGGAGAATGGAGTCGCTAATGTCCGAAGCTGTTTTGGGGAGTCCGTCCTGTTTGCGTCGTTTATATTGTGTACCGTTGGTCTGGGGCACCACCTTTTCGCTCTCATCTCCAAAAGCTCGTTTGAGCAGAGCCTGTGGAACCAGCCTCGACAGCATGTTTCAATAAATACTTTTGGTCGGTTTGCGTGGGGGCCAGCGTCGTCGTGGCTCGTTTTTTTTTGCTGTTTTTGCTTGTTGGCTGGCCTGGAGTGTGTCCGTGTGCCTGTTGCGTGGTGATGGTCTCTCCAGCTGTTCCTGACGTTGTTGTTAATAACCAAGCCAACCCTGCATTGATCTGATCTCAATATCAAACTTGATCACAAGGTTCACCACGCATGAACATGATAAGCCTGGGTGCAGATTGAGCTGGGAGTTTGCGGAGATTGAGGGTGTAACAGAGCTGTCAGTATTTGTGGGCTCGAAATTGCTTGAACGCCTCATCTGGAGGATTAAGGGGTTTCATAGCAGGACTAAGGGGCAGCTTACTAAGAAGCACACTCTTGTAGACAAAGACTGTAAGCGATGTATTTACATACATAACCTGATACGTCTTGGGGCTGAGATTGGGGTCCATAATATACAGACTATGTTTATTCCGACCCACACAGTTTACACAGTTGTAAACAGTTTCACTTATTTTGCCTCACGGCTCCTCACTCCGAATTTCCCTCACTATGTGAGCTTGCTGGATCTGCCTGTTATCTATACTTTGGCCAGTTACATTCGTGGGTTTGAGCCTTGCGTGCGATGCGAAGCCGTATATTCTTTTTTTAGCGTGGAATTTTCATCTTCGAATTTTCCGCCTCGAATTCGCCGTATTCCTATTATAGTCAGTCAAGCCAAAATTTCGCCAGCTTTTTTCCCCTTCTTGACGCGACACCTTAAACTCTTGGTGAGCCCTGATCGGGAGGCTGAAAGACTCCTTATTTATTTTATACTCCCACAACTGCACTACTTGCATCTGATGTAGGAGCCACCGAGACCGGCTCAAACGTCCCGGCCGGGCCAGGAGCTCAAAAGTCCGTTCTGGCCGCCTTGGTGCACTTGGCCTGATTTCAGGCTGATTACTACGCAGCTGGCCTGCATGGTGTGCATCCTCCTCAGCTTTCATGTAGGGTGGTGGCCCCATAGTGTGGCGGTATTCGGTCACCTGTAGGCAGCATCGGATTTAGCCATCGGACGGCTTTGGAAACAGCTGATCCACAGTTGCCACAGTTTTAGTGGTGATAATATAATCGAAAGAGCCTCAAGAATGCAACGTTGCGAAATGTGGAGAGATCTTTCTACTGACGCAATAGTGGCGTTCCATCTAACAGCAAAAGGGCTTTCATCGGTATCGTAAACTCTATCCACTTAGTGCTCCGATTATTGTGGCGTGCTGGTCTCGAGGTGGGTATTTAGCCACAGAACGGCACACAAAGGACGGCGGAATGATGGAAGGGCGCAAGAAGAGCAAAAGCTAAACTTCTAGGTTTGCCGTCTCTTGGAATGTGGCGGTCTCCTGTAAGGGGGTGGTAACAAGACAAGACCTTGTCACATATCTTCTCTTTTCCGATTTCCATCGCACAAAAACAGCTCGAAAAACCCCCCACTTATTGGCCGACAAAAGAAGCGCTTTCTCGCATGTGTGATCTTGCGCCCCTTTCCCTCCGCCACATGCATATCAGCCTCCATTGTGGTAGCCCAAACAAGCTTCTGGGTTTGCGGATTTGCTTGTTTGGGTCAGCAACGCCTTTGTGTCGACATCTCACGTGATTGCGTTTGCGCCCAAATCCGGGCTTTTACCCTAACCACACCCACAAGCACTAGCCACGTTTGTGCACCCCAAGCCACAAACTAAAAATGTGCAAATATATACCCAGGTCTGCCCACACACTCCACTCCAACAAAGCAATAAATACTTCTACCCACAACATGAGCGCTGCCACCATGTCCATAGCTACAGCCCTGACGCCGCAAGGCTCTCCCTCCATGTCCTCCACTGGCACAAACACCTCCCCCGTTACCCAGGAACAGGACCGATTTACTCCCGCAAATTCCGCCCCCTCAGCCCCTCCCGCCACAGCCAAGCCTACCCACAACATCGAGAATGAAACGGCTTCCAGCACAGAAAACACGACTGGTCATAACACTGCGAATGCCGCCGAGCCGTCCACAGCCGCCAACATCTCCACTGACGATGCCTCTGGTGCCGCTGCCGACGACGAAGAAAGGGGCAAGTTTGTGTGCCCTCTGTGTGAACATACCTTCACTCGCCACCACAACCTCAAGTCGCATCTTCTCACACACTCGCACGAGAAGCCATTCACCTGCGAGACCTGTAACTCCAAGTTCCGACGACTCCACGACCTCAAGCGTCACGTGAAACTGCACACTGGAGAGAAGCCTTATAACTGTGAAAAGTGTGGCCGAAAGTTTGCCCGTGGAGACGCACTTGTGAGACACATGAAGGGCTCCGGTACCTGCACCGGCATCAATGTCGATGAGCGAGACTTCCAGGGCTACCAGCCATTGCAGCCCAAGGGTCTGTCCACTCCTCAGACCAACGCCCAGCCTCTGCCGCACCAGCACCAGCCTAGCAACCAGGTCCCACATCAGCAGGCTACTCCTGTCCAGGGAGGTCCCCTTCTGGCTCCTGCCCCTAGCGCTGCACCTACCCCAGCTCCCCAGCAACCCTCCCAGCACACTAATACTCACACGCACCCTGCGCCTGACTCTTCATCCCCTCCCCCTGCCAAGAAGCGATCCATCTCCCCCTACCAGAACAAGAGCCCACCTTCCTTTGGTGCTCCCGGTGGAGGCGGACCCGCACCCGCACCTTCCACTCGTCACGTCTCTCATCTTCCTCCTCCCCAGATGTACGTGCCCAGCCACCATTCTGCACAGGCGCCCCCTCCTCCTCATGGTCGAGGAACCATGCTGCCCTACCCTGCCGCATCTGGCGCGCCCGGCTCGACCGAGGAGCATCTTTTGGCGCTTGTCAAGACCCTGGAGTCGCGAATCTGGTCTCTTGAAGAACGCATCCACGTTACTGAGAGCCGAATTGCATTCCTGGAGTCTTCTCAGCGACCCCATTAAGATACCAAGCCTGGCTTTTGGTTTGTGCTAACACTTATTTATATATAGAGAACGAGATGATGATGTGTACGGACGACATGCCCATTTCCTGCTACTTGTGGAGTAGCGAGGAGTGGTGCGTAATAGTTGTCCATTAGTAGATCATGCCTTGTTAGGCAGCTAGTAGAAGTAGTTTCAGAGCCCAATGAGACTTCTGGAGTCTTATAGATGCCTGTTTTGGCCTGTTTTGACACTGTTCGGGTCGATTTCCATCCTTCTCCCCACAAGGTTCTGGCCCTGTTGATCGTATTTATCATTTATTTACACCGTTGGTTAATTGTGGCTAAGTACGGCAGCTTAGGGGCTGTTTGTGCAGTTAAGCTTTCGTCAAGAAAACTGTCTGTTTAGCTTATTTAGACTACTCCAGATTGGGACGCGCATATTCCACGCGTGCATCAAAACAACACTTTTGGTAAAAACGAAACGACTATATATCCTACGGTATTCCACCTGCTACACGACTAGCTATAAACAGCTCAGCACAAATCACACACAGCCATATCACGCATTTGATCCCACAGCCAAAATACTGCAATCAAGAGACACCCACGCCATGTCTATGGCTTACACTCCCAAGAATCAGGTGAGGAGTAGGCATACCCATGCCGCGTTTCCGACTCTGCCCATAGACGAAATAGTCCAATGTTTGCCTGGCCTGGATTGTATGGTCACCGAGGAGGAGCTGTTACGTCCCACCGGCAAGTTTGTGCAGTCCATGTATGCTCAGATTGCCACCTCTCTTCTGGGTATCAATCGAGAGAGTATGGCTCCAGCTCTGGCGGCTTGTGCTGCTGGAACGGAGCATCCGGAGACTCAGGAGGACGCGCGGATGTTGTTTGCGCTGCAGAAGCCGCTGTACGATCTGTTTGTGGCTTCTGGAGTTTCGGACTACAACATTTCGGACATTTTGAAACCGTCTCCTGAGCGTTTACGTGTACAACTTTCTGCTATTATCAACTATGCACGGTTCCGAGAAATCCGAGAAAAATGGTACGAGAAAATGTCAGAGGAGCTGAATGAGGAGGAAGAGGCACGTACCATGCGTCTCAAGAACCAGGAGGAGAAGCTGAGACGTAAAGTCGAGCTTATAGCGCTTATAGGGGACAGTCCGGACCAGGATCTGGTGGAACAACACCGGATTAATGACGGTAGGAAGAGCGAGCTTAAACGGCTCCATGACCAGAACTTGCAACTCAATGACGAACGAGAGCGAAACAAGGCCGATCTTCGGGAAGTTGTCAGTCGTCTGAGACATAAGCATCAGCTGATGGAGTCGCTTCGTGAAGAGGTGGCTCGATTGAACAGCTATGTTGTAGATGACCCCAACAATTTACAACAGGAGGTTGTGGAGCTGTCCAAGCGAGTCAAGGAGAGAGAAACTGTCCGGGGGATGCTTGGAGAGCGTGTTCAGAAGCTGGATATGTCTGTGGATGCGTTCAAAGACTTTCAGGTGGACGTTTCGTCGTGTCTATCTGCTTTCCAGAAGCTCAACGACGAGCAGGAAGCCCATTCCAAAGCTGCTCGCAAGATTACAACCCAAAAGGAGCTTCTGGAACACGTTGGCATCAATTCGAGACAGGCAGAGAGCCGACGAGATGTGTTGCAGCAGGAAATCGAGGCTGCTGAATCCAAGATTGCCAGAATCCAACAGGACATGTCAGAGAGTGATCGTCAGACGAGTAGACGTATGGAGGGGCTACGACGTCAGATTGGCACTCTGGATGCTGAGCGAGCACTTGTTGTTCAGCAGAATAATACTGCTCAGAAACGGCTGGCTGAGTTGGAGAACGATATGGCCACGGAACGAGACCGGTACGAGGCTCAGCTCAAGATGGCTCGTGACGAGGCTGAAAAGCTGCAGACGCAGTTCCGGGAGTATTTTGTTGAGGTAGGACGAAGACTCGACTGATGACATTACACTTACTAACTAACGTGACAAACTCACATAATCAATGTATATTAGCTATTTTCTAGAACCCACAGAATAACTACGTGTACTGCTTGTGTTGTACTTGCATGTTTTTACTTTAACTATGTCCTCACTCATCAATCAAGCCTGTGTTAGGATTAGTGAGAACGATCTTCTTACCAATATCCACCCAAGCAGAGTTGATCACAAGGCTGGATTTCTTCAGAGTGGTGTTGAGAGCAGGCATGGACCACTCTCCATCGTTCCACACCAAAACATCTAGACCTTGGTGGTTGCTGGTGGCTCGTTCTCTAGCTTCCCAGGCGAGACATGAGGACCTTGAGATAATGAATCGATCACCATGGCCTGTAGGTTGTAGACCCGCACTGGACACCTTTTGTTCCTTGAGAAGATCATATTCACCAATAGAAGCCTTGGTAACGTACAGAGACTGAGCGTTGACCTCAATTGAGATGGTGATCTTGTTTCCATGGCGATTGTAGCCCTCAAATGTGCCGGTGTACTTTTCAGACAGTCCAGCCAAGTACTTGATGCCGACCTGGGTCACCTCGTTGGCAATCTCTGCAGCAATTTTGGCGTAGTCGGGAATCTCCGAAGTCATGATGATTCCACCCAATCCAATCTCAGGGATAGCAAACGACAGAGAAAGGTGGCCAATTGATCCGCCCTTGGTGTACACTTTGGTAGTCCGTCGTCCTAGAGATACACTGACAGTTTCCCAAGGAAATCCAACTTCATCACCATTAGGAAGAGCAACAACAGGCTGGAACCACTCGGCGAGCTCTGACTTGGATAGTAGGTTGGCTGTTCCAAGCATGGTTCCTTGGATGAACTTGGTCATGTCTTTAGTAGTGGAATAGAGCCCTCCAGCGGCTCTGCTACTCAAGATATCCAAATTGAACATACCAACGGGATCGTAAACTCCTCGATCTTCAAGTTCAGGAGGCAAGTCGAAGAAGGACGAGTTCATTCCAAGCGGTTCCAAGATTTCCTGAATCACAATATCGTCATAAGACCGCTTTTGGGGGTCGGCTCGAGACAACACTTCACCTAGTAGTCCAAAGGCTTCATTGAAGTACTCAGGGAACGAGTTGGGGATAGAAGTCATGTGAGAGTTCTCGAACTGAGACAGAATGTCTTTCATAGGACACATTGTGAAGGTGCTATCGCAGGTGGAGTTCTGGATAATGGTCTGTAGAACACCCTCCTTCTCGTCCCAGTAAACGTCACTAAAGAGATTACCAACGGTTCCAGGAAATCCAGAAGTATGAGATCCTAGCGAACGCAATGAGACCCGCTCATTGGCGAACTCCTCGGAGAGATTCAGGGGAATGTATCTTCTCACATCGTCATCTAGACTCAGAGAGTGGTTTTGTCGAAGAATCAAAGTAGCCAAATCAGTAAACACTTTGGTGATTGAGGCAATTCGATAGATACTCTCTCCGTTGGTCTTGTTGGAGTATCGTTCATAAAGCACATTCTCTCTGCTGAAGATGGAGATGGAATAGTTGCCTTTATCGTAGTTGCCCTTGGCCAGCAGAGAATCAAGACGTTGGGTGAGATCGAATTTCGAATCCAGCTGGTCAATCGTCACATGGTCCATCTGATGGTCAGGAAACTGAGGATCGCAGATACCCGAGTATGGTACTTTGGGGTACTCTCGGATCCCCAGTGTGTCTCTATCATGCTGAATCACGGGGTGTGAAAGAGCATTGGATAATGAGTAGAGAACCAGTAGTCCAATTGTGATTGAAGCTGTCAACAAAATATGGGTTTTGTAAGCATGGAGCCTCTTTTCCCGCGTTCCGTAGATTCCGCTCACGGTTCCGATGGAGATCATTGTTTGGTGTTGTTTTTCAGACATGGTGGTACCAATACTTGAATATATAATGATCTGAGATATTCAAACGATGGGGTATTGTACACAGCCCCGGGGTATGCGGCTAAGTTGTTCGTTGTTCGTGAACTCCGTGTATCTCAAGTCTTGATCGACAGTGGCAAGGTTTCGTACGGCACTGGGGTTCAAGACAGGGTTTCGGGAGTGTGTGGTTAGATCAACTCTACTGTGGGGTGTGGTATTTTTAGCAGCTTAGAGACAATGAAAAGAGCTGCAGAAGAATTTCCTGATTGTTTGGCTGCTCCAGTTATTCAAGCCCCTATTGTTGATACACTTCTCACTCCACATAATGGTGTGCTTGATCTTGCATGTTAGATGCACTCTTCGGTCTAAGCCGATAATACGAAGGTGACTATATGGGGTGATCCAGACCATCTAGGGATCTCTGAAGTTCGATATCTGACAGTAACATCACAGATAAGTTGATTAATTACAAAATAAATACACCTTTTCGTTCTTTCTATCGTTCTGAGATGCATCGTCGGCAGAGCTATTTTTGGAAGTGCACCTGCATACATGTTAAAGACACATATTTCCCCATCGTGAACGTTTGAGGAATGTGGAATGTATCGGGATCGTGTTTCAGCCGTTCGTATTACCTTCTCAGGGGACTTTGTGTTCTTCTTGTTGCTCTCGGAAGAGATTCGGAGTAACATTTGTTACTAATAATAGATGGTGTAAAGTTGAGAGGTGGGGGTTAAAGATGTTGGAGAACTGGTGGAACAGAAAGATGTACTTGTACTTGTACAAGCACTTGTGATAAATAGAATATATGTGGCTCCAGGAAGTCTTTGGATCCCTTCGTGTGGTCAGATCGCTTTGTGGGCTTTATTTAAAACAACAATTGAACAGTTGAGTTCTCATGTGATCCCTATTTTGAACCCATATCTGGATACTTACACAAATGCACACAACGATCGCATAAACACAATTTTGGCTGTCTGCACTTTGAAAAGGGTCAAAAGAAGCGATTCTGGATCGGACCAGAGGAGTTTTGCTTTCTTTACCTAAACATTCAGGTCGTTCTTGCTCCCCATGATGACCACCTTGTGAACGTATTGAAGAGTGATTCACTGTATACTCAAGACTAGCTCTATAACTTGTCGCAGTCTGATTCGGGTATTCCACTGTCAACAGCCTACTTGTAGCTGTTACACTTTCCATTGGTATCTTTTCTAGCCCAAAAAGGACTTCAATTTGTTGATTTTTTCCTACATTTATAGGTATGGCTCTATCGTAGCAAGTATGGGAACTTGTACTCAAAGAAGCTTTTGATCAAGAAAGCATGGATGGACACAAAAAGACCAGCTATACTATATAAGATCTGATGAGCCAGCATGTCGTTTAAAATCAGACTCGTCTATAATTAGTTACAAAACCCGGTACTAGTCAACTACAATGTACAGTCACAACTACAAGTAATATTTTTTTGAGGTTTGATGCATTAACATACTTTTAAAACTTTTCCAAGATAAATGAATAACTTAGTAAAGTCGGAAGGCGGGGCCCATGGTAGACTTGATGACCAGAGAGCCAATGTTCTGCCAGTGCTTCTTAAGAAGAGAGACAAGGAAGTTAGCGGCCATCATGATCTGGGTGGTGAGCTCATCCTCGGTCATCTCAACGTGGCCAACAGCGACGGCCATGCAAAGAACCTTCTTAAGCTGGAACTTGACGGTGGATCGGACATCGTTGACCTTGGTGTGGAGGTCCTCGTTGTGAGAAACGGGGGTGGGGAACTTACCAGCCTTGGAGAGCTGGGGACCGAGAAGACGGGGAACCTGCTTGATCAGAGCCTCGGAGGCAATGAAGGCGTTGTACTTCTTGGCGAGCTTCTTGATGAGCTTCTTGTTCTTGTTGAGCTTCTTAAGATCCTCAACGGACATGGCATCAACACCAACGGACTTGGCTCGGTCAACATCGAGAGCATCACCAAAGACACAGATGGTCATGTTAGGTCGGGGGACCTTGGGGAGCTTGATGGTTCCGGAGAAACGCTTGTCTCGCTGGGAGTCGTAGTTCTTGAGACCAATCTGGAGCTCAACGGTCTCGAGGAAGTTTCGCTTCTTGGTCTCGGACTGCTCGAGCAGCTTCTGGACGTTGCCACGGACGCCGGCGACGGTAATCTTAGAGGACATTTTTGTAGATGTTCGATTGAGTCTCCCAAAAAATTTGGTAAAGTCTGTGTAAACGTGAGGAGTGAAACTTTTCCTGCACACTGGGATAAAGAGTGGAAAAGCAGTCACATCATGTGACTTGGCAAGATTTTGAACCTTAATTTGTCCATGTTGGGAGGAAATGGGAGCAGTTCTGTAATGTACGCAAGTGTAAGAGGTTATGTGGTATATTTGAGTCTGTTATGAGGAAATCATTAAACCCCATTAGAGAGGTCAGTGATAATATGGTAGGTCCTAGTTCGTTTCTAACTGTCGTAGGATCATGTATTAGTTCATTTAAATCTCTCTAGAATCCATAACATGGAACTGTGAACTTCTTCATTTCAGTGGGGCTCAGTTGAGTATTACCTTTAATGTTAGTTGAGATATTGGGATATTATAGTTGAAGATATCTCTTTGGTTCGATCCGTTAATATCTCTAAGAAAAATGGTAAAAGCTAAAGCTGTCTTGTTATTTTTCGTATTTTCTGTAGCTTGGCGTAAATCTGGCTGAATAATATTCCTTTCCACTGAGTAATTGTCTTGTTATAGTGCAGGACGAGTTTCAGAGCACCCCAAAGGGAGTGAATGTGTAATGAACATATCTCATTGTTTTTGTACTGAAAAAAACGTAAAAAAAGCAGAGATCCGTTTGTGAAATCCCTGTGACTTAATTTATCACATAAACACTCATATTCTCCTGTCAACTCGGCCACCATTACACTGTCACCACACTGGACCACTTTACAGCACCATGCATGCCATCTGCACACCGACGTGATAATTCGTGAACATCGCCATCTCACACAGTACACGACACAACAGAGCCAATAATGCGCCAAAAGCTGCCGTTCAACCCGCTGCAATCGCTGCTCCCGCGAATCTTCGTGCGGGGCAAAAAACACGATGCCCGCAGCCGCTGGGAAATGCGCCAGATGAAAGACAAGCACGTGGCCATGGCCAAAGCTGACGGGTTCCGGTCCAGAGCCGCGTACAAGCTGCAGGAACTCGACTCCATGTTCCGGCTGTTCAAGCCCGGCATGACGGTGGTGGATTTGGGCTTTGCGCCCGGAGCATGGAGTCAAGTGGCTGCTCAGCGAGTGCGACCTGGAGGACGGGTGATTGGTGTGGACATTCTGCCCTGTATTCCTCCTCCAGGAGTGTCCAGTATCCAGGGCAACTTTCTGTCGAAAACCACACAGAACGAGCTTAAACGGGTGCTGGCCGTTTCGGCTATGGGGGTTCCCAAGGACAAGGACTCAAGCGGCGCCATTGGTACTGCTCCTCCGTCTTATCTCGACACTGAACGTGAGCTAGGCAGCATTTCCAACAACAGCAACAATAACAACAACAACGAGCTCGACTTTGGCGAAGACTACCCGGTAGATATAGTGCTCAGTGACATGTGCGAAACTTTACCCCAGGAACACGGATTTTTTCAAAGAACTATTAATGACCCATACTATAGGATGGCCAATGTTTCAGGCATAGCCGTGAGAGATCATGCTGCTAGCATTGTGAGTTGGCAAGAAGGTGACGTTAGTCAACTTCTGATCAGTTGGTATCTATGAGATATGAACACTTCTTCCCCTCTCTTTTCACTACTAACCCAGGATCTCTGTGATGCAGCGCTGCTGTTTGCTATCGATACCCTCAAGGTGGGAGGCTCTTTCGCATGCAAGGTCTTCACTGGAGAAGAAGACAAGTTTCTACAGCAGCGGCTCAAACGCATGTTCCATGACGTGAAGCGTCGAAAGCCCGAGGCCACCCGAAAAGAAAGCAAGGAGCTGTATCTTGTGGGTCTCAAACGACGTAAGAACGTGACTGTGGAGAGCGTTTTTGGTGCGTGATGATCGCGTTTGAATTTTTGCATAGACCAGTGCTTTGTTGGAACGCATTGCACAGTCTACCACCTGTATATATTGAATCATGAATTGATAATTGTTATGAAGAGTTTGAGATATCACCCTCGAAAATACAATGATATGTATACAACAGATGCTGTAATAAAGCGTCTAAATCCTTTCATAAACTTAAGGGGTTATTCCATATATCATGAGAGCCGTTTCAGAGCACATTACTTAGCTCTCTCTATTCTTTTTGTGTGTTTGTGGTAGCTTCCAGTATAATGTAACCACTCTTCCTTCAGTCCCATCTTAAAACAGTGTAACGTTAGGTCCAACCACTTGAAGATACCCACAAAAGCTACGCGAGCTGGAAACAGCGTTAAGAGGGCTGTTACTGGATTCTGTCTAATTGTAGCTATTCTACACAGATACTCACTTGGGAACAGATACAGACTTGTAGCATAACCTGTCAAATGCCATATCTAGAACACTTGCATCACCTTAATCCATATAGGCATCTATACGAGCATTACCGTTGATCTTATGAAGAACAGTTAATAGTAACAGGGACATACTTCGTCTAATCGTTCTGCGTTGGAATCAATTTAGTCCGACTAGATCAGTTTCACTTCTGCTACGGTCAAGTTTGTTTGTAATTCAATAATCTTCACTATCTAAGAATAAATAAAAGGAAGCCTCAAAGACTTGTCAGACTGCCATACAAACCCACCCTAAGTCACTCCTCCGGAGAGGCTCAAACAAAGGGACAAGATCATCGCTCCTTGAACGCTTGCGCGCCGGGAATAATAAGATGACTGAGTCACAAGGACAAACAATCAAACAAATGTGTTCTCACTCTGGGGTTTGCAGGTTCTATCTCATCAACCAAGTTTGAATAAGTGGCTTCTTTTAAGAAGTCATGAGAGACATGTCCTATAGAAATGATCCTATGGAATACGTCACTTACAGAAGAAAACTGGGTGTGGGTGAGCTGGTCATTATATAGTCCTTGGAAAATTAGAGTTTTGATCCCAAGATGAAAATTATGCCATTAAGATATACTCAGGTGTACGCAGTGTACTGAAAAGTACCGTTACCCTGCTGTCAGGGAACATAATGGCGTAATTTGTTTCGTAGAACGGTGGTAATATTTTTACTGAAATTATCTGCTCAATAATATCACTAATTCCACTCTTATTTAGTGTTTCCTCACCTTTTTCAAATTATATATTACCCCTTCAGAAATCGAACTCACATCTCTAATTCCGGTCACATGACGTGACTGCTTTTTTGCCCAACGTGGAGGGACGCAGACTCTGTCAAAATACATCACCAACTTTACAAGTGGAACCACACATTATCGACAAAATGGCCAACTCTACTCGACGTGAGTAACGACAAACTGCTGAGCGGACGATTCACGAGACCCCGAAATTTGCGACGTTGTACTTTGTTTGAGGGGGATTTTTGACTGGCGACTTGACACGACTTTTGAGACATGACAGGGCGAGATACGGCTCTAGACGACTGTGGACGACTTTTGAAACAACTGGAATGTTGCGATTTGACGGATTTGAAGCAGGAGGTGAAGAAGCGGCGGTTCAGGGGTCATTTTTGACCGGTTGAAGTTGGTATTGGAGAAGGTATACCGAGGTGCTGAAAGGGAGTAAATCAGTCAAGTCAAAGTCTGCAGGAAAAAGTCGCCAAAATCAAAGAAGTCGATGATCGAAGAGGGATCAAGTGAATCAACGCATTTTAAACAGTGTTGTGGCCTAAGGCTGCAATTCTCTGACCCCCCAATTACATTAACTAACACAGTCTACGTTAAGGGAAAGCATATCTCTTACCAGCGAAGCAAACGAGTTGTGAACCCCAACGTTTCTCTCGTCAAGATTGAGGGCGTCTCCAACCCCGACGAGGCCAAGTTCTACGTCGGAAAGCGAGTTGCTTACGTCTACCGAGCCGACAAGGAGATCCGAGGCTCCAAGGTCCGAGTCATGTGGGGCAAGATTGCTCGAACCCACGGCAACTCTGGTGTTGTCCGAGCTCGATTCCGACACAACCTCCCCGCCAAGACCTTTGGCTCTTCCGTCCGAATCATGCTCTACCCTTCCAACATCTAAGCGGTGTTTTTAAGGCTGAGTATTCAAAATAAACCGTTTCTCCAACGGTCGCGCGTATAGTGTATTATAGGAGAATGAACATGTGCAATAGCACCTGAGAAGCTGATTGTGGCAGCACGGAGACGATGGTATGAGTAGTTGTAGTTTTTGTCATAGTACATGGCGGAACAGTATTTCTGTGCTGTATGTATGAGTAAGACATACAGTCTGTGCTGTAGGCAGTAGCAAGATATACTGTACAGTCTAATGTCACTCAGGCAGCTGTAAAGACAGTGAACACCCTTCCTGGGGGAAGTTGGGTGAGACTTACAGTACCTACGCTATTTTAGACAATTCTCCAATGTAACCTCTGTGAGATCAATGAGCATAATTCCAATCATCGATTATAAGGCTCTAAATACTAACAATGTTCATACTGTGGAAACGTGAGCCCATTAAATGAAGACGTTACTACAAGAATACTTGTAGCTGAGAGAACACTTAATCATATCGAGCATAGTAGTTGCTTGTACTCACCAGGCAAAAGTATCAATCAAATTACAATTACATACACACACCATATTCATACTAAAAGTTGACCAGCACCGCTTCGGTATCATACATACATAGTAGACATTGTCGCAAGCCCGTACATCAAATTCTATAATTCATTACCTAATCCCATATACCGTTAGTTTTATAATGTTCAAGGGTTGAGAGTGCCGCTCACGGGCTTGGCACTGCCCAACGCGTACCCCTTGGGGGTGAGGTTTCGAAGACTCAGAACGGAATCAGAGTCTCCACCAACCTTGTGAGAGTCCTGGATAGACGAAGAGTTCGAAAGAGATCTCTTTTTCAACGACACTGGCGACTTGAGGTCCTTGCTAACACCCGTGGCATGGGTGCTGGCAGGCTCAAAGAGCTTCTCGTTGATCCGGTCGCTACTGCTCCTGTTGCTTCGGGGCACAGGAGTGTAGTAGTCGAGAAGAGCGACAATCTTGGGGATAACCAAGGTGTCGGCGTCGTCTCCCCAAAGAAGATCCAGATGCTCGTGCTTGGGGACACCAAATGCAATTGTGGATGTGGGCAGGGTCGACAGCATCTGGTCAATGTCCACAAGTGAGTCTGACTTTCCGTAGATCAGAGCAATGGGGGTCTGAATGTTCTCGGTGGGGTATCGAGTGACTGTAGAGTACTTGCAGAGATGGGGGTCCAGAGGAGAGTTGATAACGTCCTCAAACATGTGGAAGGAGGTAGCTCGGATGATCTGGAACCAGTGGACCACAGATTTGACCGAGGTGTAGGAATACAGATGGTGGTAGGCGGCAATCTTCTGGGGCCAGGTGATGTTCTCTCCGTACCAGTCAAACAGCATTTTGCAGGCAGCATCGATGATTCGAGCGTACAACTTGGCGTCCAGGACCGACTCCCAGAAGGGAGAAGAAGACAGAATGGCACGTCGGCCAAAACAGATGAACAGCAGCTGAGGAGAGGCACCCATAAGGGAGTTGACAAT
This sequence comes from Yarrowia sp. E02, assembly GCA_017639365.1. Classification (NCBI taxonomy): domain Eukaryota; kingdom Fungi; phylum Ascomycota; class Dipodascomycetes; order Dipodascales; genus Yarrowia; species Yarrowia sp. E02. Next base: position 4,408,129 of record JAAQQX010000001.1, read on the forward strand.
CTTGGATCGCAGGCCAGGAGGAGACATGGCAGGAGCCACGGCAATGAACAGATTGACCTTGTCGTTGAGGGGAGGTCGAATGGCCAGAGCAGCAAACGCCTGGGCTGAGCCCTGGGAGAATCCAATGTAAGACAGCGACTTTTGTTTGGTCACAGAGAGAATGTAATCAATGGTATCAGGGATATCAAATAGAGCAAAATCGTCCAGACAAAAGTCCCAGAATTCGCGCGAGTCGGGGTTGTATTTCATGTGTTTTCGAGAGTACTTGTTGCCTCTATTGTTTCCAAGCCAGACATCGAATCCCAGATCAACCAGAGCAAAAGCAATCGACTTTTTGGCGTCAGTGTTCACGACCCAGACCTCCGAGTTCATCAGCAGACCGTGGTGCAGGTAAACGACCGGTCGGGGGACCAGTTTGGAGGAGATATTCTTTCGGGCACCTCTTCTGGGGGGAGAAGAGTAGACCTCCAGGTTGCCTCCCAGGAATGCTGGGGGAGGAGCAGGGGTGCTGAGGACATCGGGGTCGTCAGTGAGCAGATTGGTAGGGTTCTTGGGCAGAATTCGGTGCACTCCCAGCAAGAATCCGTCCTTGGTCTGGACAACATGTTCTTGGGCCTGGTAGCCATGGAACTCGCAGATGTCTGTAAAGTCCTGGGCCTTGAGCAGGGCGTTGACGGTTTCAAGCTGTTCGGGCGACTTTCTGAGAGCCACCTCACCACTACTGGGGAAGTAGGCCTGCAGAATCTCGACCTTATCGTGGCACCATGCGATGAAGAAGTTGGGGAGTAGAGCTGTGATGAAGCTGATGAGAAACTCGAAGCAAACGAGGAAGAGAGACACTATTAGCATAGGCCAATGTGACAGCTCGAGACGTCCTAGAACTGGAACGTGCATCGTGTAAAATGTGTTGAAGCTGAGTGTGGGTGGTGGTTGAGAGTATTCTTGGAGCAATACTATATATTAAGCCTTTCATGTCCGCTGGTTCTCTTGCGTCCCTAATTAGGCAAGACGGAGCTTATCAGCGTTAGACTGTAAATTTAAAGTTGAGATACATTTATCGGTCGAGTTTTGAAGATGAAATGGAGGGAGCTATTTGAGTGGTTTTTGGTGGCTTTTTTAACAAGAAAATCGCTCCAATAAAATCTCTGGTGAATTTCACGTAGATTTACACATTTATTTTCCATTTCTTGCTTTCATACCCCCTTTTATAACCCTGCTACTGCCCATTTTCACCTCGGCTAAGTCTAAATACGAGCTCACATCGTTCTCTGAAAAAGCCCATCTTTGCTTCGGGAACTGTCAACAGTCCATGAGACATGCACGATGAGGGCAAGGGATGGCAACCCTTTGTGCTGCAGTGAACTAGAAACAAATCCATGTGATAACCGAGGATAATATTGGTTTTACTAGTACAAGTACAAAGCACGTGTTTTAAGACAGGTCTAATAATACCCATAAGAATACCCAGACTGGATTTCAGCTACAACCACCCCCTGAATGTCTATGGTTATGCTCAAGTCTATTATCTCCGAACGAGAAAATTACTCGCCACTTTAACTTGTAATGGATTTACAGTAAATACAGTAGTGCTTAACCTCGTGTCAACAATGGAACGAGGCTGAAGGTCATCAGTTTGCCCAGTATGGTCAGTCGCTGCAGGGATCTTTTACAGATGCGTCTTGGCTGTAGATTGCTGACAGTTTGAGCAAATGGAGATATATCCGAAAAATGACGTTTCACGTTATCTGATGTTGCTGCGTTACTTTCGGTGTCCGATTGCAAGGGGTGACATGTGTATTTACACGATTATACATCACTGTCTTCACGTGTCACAGTGCAGGGTGTATTCTGGTATGTGTGAAAAATAACGGGATATAAAAAGCCGATTATTCGCCACAAAAAGAAGAAACCTGAAATAGCATGTTCAATGAGGTTTCTAGCCATCAGTTTCCACAGTTCCTTATTCTACTCTCCTTCTTCTATCGCCCAGTGTATCAAAATTTAGTTACAGTATGACACAGATAAAACCCAGAGATAAACAACACAACATGTGAGCTATTTGAGTATATATTTAACCAATCATGGGAGGCTCAGAGAAGGAGTCCGACTGGTTGTCGGTGTCAATGGAGATCTACATGTCCGACTATTGTAACTTCTAGGGTGACTGTGGGCTTCTCTATATTAGTATACTCTGAGAACTACATACTTCAAAGGTCCAGAACTTGTACTTGTCTTATCGTATATCCAACACTCGTATCCCTTCAAATTTACAATGTCAATATATTGGTATGCCTATAGAATCCTTCCCTAGTCCCTCACAATGCCCCTAATAATACACTCTTTAAACAACCTGAGGAGTGTCCAGGAAGTCCATCTCGTTAAGAGCGTAGTCCAGCAGATAACTCTCGTCGAACATCTCGTCCACTCGGTTAAAGTGTCGCTCCGAGTAAGGAATGAGAGCGTCTGTCATGGTGGAGATCTTGGGCACCTGGCTGAGCTTGTCGACCGAGTGGTTAACCAGAATGCAGTTCATGACTCGCTGAGCCACCACCGACGATCGAGCGTTGGTGTTCCAGTCTCGGACTCGCTTGATGAGAAGCTCCAGCTGCTCGACATTAAGACCAGCAATCACAGCATCGACCTTGGCCAGACCCATGATAGAGTCCTCGTCCTGTCGGTCAGCAAGAACGTCTCGGAAGAGACAGAAAAGCTTGTAGGGCTGGTTGAGAGTCAGAGCCAACAGAATGGCGTTTTCCCAGTCCTTGGACCGCACGAAGTTGGCCAGCTGCTGCTCCTGCTCCACCTGAAGCTCAGCAGCAGCCTTCTTGGCAGCCTTCTCCTCGTCGGAAATATCCTTCCACACAGTGATGGTTCCTTCTCCGTCTCCGGAAACCATCTGGGCTCCATCATCGGAACCTCGGACTGCCAGAGACCACACCTTGTCCTCATGGTTGTCCAGAGTGACAGCACACTCTCCAGAAGCATAAGTCCACACCTTGATGAGACCGTCTCCTCCGGAAGAAACAATCTGAGAACCGAGAGAAGTCCACACAGTTCGCAGAACGGAATTGGTGTGGCCCTCAAAAGTTCGCAGACACGAAAAGTCGTTCAGAGACCACACCTTGACGGTCTTGTCTCCAGATCCAGTCACAATCTGCTTCTCATAAGGGTTGAACTTGATGGACCACACTCCTCGCTTATGTCCTCGAAGCACTCCAACAGCCTCTCCCGAGTTCATGTCCCACACCTTTGCGGTTCTATCCTGGGAAGCGGTGGCAAACAGTCTATCGTTAGGAGACACGTCTAGAGCGTTGATATCCTTCTCGTGAGCCTTTCGGGTGTATTCGGCCTTTGCAGTGCCGTCCTTGGCAATGTTCCATTTCTTGATTGTCAGATCTTGCGATCCGGTAATGAGAAACTGTGGAGGTCGACCTTCAAGAGGAAGTCTGGGAAGAGCAACTCCGCCAACAGAACCAGCATGACCGGTACAGACGGCAAAGCAGGTGAGGGTGGGCACGTGCCAGATTCGAGCCTCGTGGTCCTTTCCAGAAGAAGCCAGCCAGGTACCGTCGAAAGATCGGTCCACGGAAATGACGTTATCTTTATGTCCTGTCAAAACGTCGGTTTCAATACCTCCAACGGTCTGGATTCTGATATCGGGGGCGTTGGTAACCACAGCGAGCTTGGTCTCATCTTCGCCAACATAAGTCATGTCGATAATCTGATCGTGGAAACCGACAATACGTCGCACCTCCTTCAGATCTTCGTCCAGCTCCACAAAGGTCTGGTCAGAAAGAACAGAAACAAGCTTATCGGTCTTGTACAGAATGTCCACCACTCCAACTCGCTCGTTCTCCTTGTTGTGCACAGCAGGCTGAACCTGGGCAGCAATCAGGGAAGAGGTCTGGCCGTTCCAGATCTTGACAACTCCCATCTCGCCACCAGTGTAGATTCGAAGACCCTCGCCTTCCAGAATGCCAGCGGTTTCGATACTCTCTCCAACAGGGATGGTTCGAATCAGCTTGAACTTTTTGGTGTCCCACACATTGACAATCTTGTCTCGGCCTCCAGAAACAAGAATGTTTCCATCAGCGCTCCAAGAAAGACCTCGAATGACAGAGTTATGCGAATCCAGAACCTTGAGACTCTTACGGCTCACAAGGTCCCAGACTCGAATCTTGCAGTCGTCAGCTCCAGACGCCAGACGCCACACTGAGCCGCCCTGCTCACCGTAGAATTTCAATGCAGACACCACTCCTCCGTGGCCCTTGAGGTTATGAGTGACAAATCCTCGTTCCAAATCCCACACCTTGACGGTTCCCTCGGCTCCTCCGGTTGCCACCAGACTGGACGAACTGTCGATAGCCATGACAATGACTGGGGCGTCATGAGCACGGGCAGATCGAACCAGTTCTCCACTGGGAATTCGGTATGTGCGCATTGTCAGAGATCGAGAGCATGTGACGAGATACTGGCCATCAGGACTGATTTCCAGAGTGGTGAGAATCTCGCTATCTCCTTCGATTCGGCAGATTTCCTCTCCACTGTTGATGTTGGTAACCACCACATCTTCACCGAATGAGGTGGCCAAAGTGCACCCATCGTCGGCCAGGGAGGTCTTACCGCCGGTGTAGAAGGGCTCCACAGACACGGCTTCGAACGCAGTCTTTTCCGTCGTTTCCATCTTGTCTTTTAGGATGTCAGTTCAATGTTGGATTTCAACTAACCAATTTTTTCCAATCTTGCATGTTGCAAAACGTTAATTAAATTTTCCACAATGGGCATTGAGAGAATTGAGGGGAGGTTAAAAAGGGAGTTTTACTGGGGATATATAGACATATTGTAGTATTTCTGGTATCTCCGTATCTATAGGAGCACTTTCTGATTTTAATTTTCTCTTTACGATCACTTTTGGTGTATAGCCAACTTTTACTTAGATGTACTTATCTGGTCCAACTAAGTCCAAGTAACTTTCCATATCGAACAGACACTCAAATATCAGACGATAAAGCAGAACCCAGACAATTAACCGAGTTATGTTCTGCCCCGCCAACGTGTGTAATTCCCGGCTATGGGCTCTTTGTCTCGATATCTCCCACTTCTTGGCACATCTCAATCATTCATCTCTTCTCCTTGTGCTGTGAAAGTATCATCTGCATATGCTCCCTATTCAGCTGTCATACGAGATAAACCAACCCCTAAATATTCGCGACAAGGGAGCCGATCCGAGGAGAAGAACACGTGAAACTCGATCCACGTGACCACCTCCTATTTCGGTACTTTCCAGTTCTGGTACTGTCTACAACTACAAGTTATCACTATACCCTGTCTCCTGGTCTCTACACACAAGTTACCATAGTCACCTCTTCCCAGCCACGTGACCGGAACAAAAGATCTCACATCCCGAGCCGTTGCACTGTATCATGCAAATCCCCACACTGCACACGTCAGTAACGTTTCACAAGAAGAGATAGGCATGTATGTTTTTGTACAAACGACGAATACGAGAGCCGAACTCTAAGTGGATGAACTGGTGTGAAAATCATGCGCCAACAGCGGGGGCAGTGAAAACAGTAGGGTAGGTGATTTGAGAGGGATTAAGGGGTTGGAAATGGGGGTTGGGTACATAGAGCACGTGACACATCCAGGGCACAACGATTTCTCACAAAAACATTCCCCAAATCGCGCTGTGAACGCGTCTATTGTCTTACCCCCCACACAATGTCACCTTCCCATCTCGCTCACATCGTATGTCTGTAAGGTTATTCTTCTTTCATGCAAGTGATTCGGCAAAGCCTATTATGTTTGTATATATAGACGCGACCTGAGGAAGCTTGTGAACTAGCTAACACGCCAGTCTCGTACTTCCCCATGAAATTCGTCGGTCTCATTTCCCTGCTGTTGGTTGGCCTGTACATGGTCACCAACTGGCTCTTCATCAACGTGCTGCCCCACCGATACATTTTCGACAAGGATGAGCTCATGACCATGGTCAACCAGACCCTGGAGCGAAACCCCGATGGAAACTCCACCGCTATCCTGACTGATCTGGGCGCCTCTCTGCACGACCGATACGGCAAGTTCATCAACGAGCTCAACTTTGACGAGTGGGTCTTCAACAACGCCGGAGGAGCCATGGGATCCATGTTTGTTCTCCATGCCTCTGTCACCGAGTACCTCATCTTCTTCGGCACTGCCGTCGGAACTGAGGGACACACCGGAGTGCACTACGCCGACGACCACTTCATGATGCTCACCAAGTACCAGATGGCCCACTCTGCTGGCCAGCTGGAGCCCGAGGTGTACTACCCTGGTTCTTCTCACCACCTCAAGCGAGGAGTGGCCAAGCAGTACCACATGCCCGGAGGAGCCTGGGCTCTTGAGCTTGCTCAGGGCTGGATCCCCGCCATGCTTCCCTTTGGTTTCCTCGACACCCTGTCCTCTACCATGGATGTTGAGACTCTCTGGAAGACTGTCAAGATCTCTGCCGTTAACATGGTTCGAAACGCTCTCTGGGGTAAGATCTAAGAGCTGACGAAGCAAAAGAATGGACAAATAGACGAGACAAAACAAACGAGTTTCCTGCAAAACACAGGGAGCTACGTGTTCTATGACTATCCGTGAGGCCAGTCATAGACAAGTACATAAGTTATAGTTAATTTTCTTACAGTTATGTGTTCTTGTACAAGTGTGCTGGTTAGTATGTTTGTTGGCCCGTTGTTGGGTCACTCCTCCGATTCCTCCAAAACCTGAGCCTGAGCAAAACCTCGAGAGATCATACTCTTGATTTCCTCATGTAAGGAAACATGATCCACCATGTTAAAAAGATGCTGGTAATACTGTGGAGATAAAGGAAGATGATCCGAGACTAACGGACCCGGAAGTTTCAAATGATCCAACGGATCAGAAGATGTGCAGGGTATCGAGGCATCTGTGAAACGAGCAGAGTTGTGTGAAGGAGGCTTGAATAGCAGAAAAGAAACGAGTCTTCTTCCAAAAGACTTCTTGGCCCTTAATCGGCGAGAATGGGTTCCAATTAGCCCATTTATCGTTTCAATATGGGATGCAAGTCGTTCCTTTAGTAGCTCCTTTTCATAAGTAGGCCTTAACACCTTAGTTGCATGTTCACTTTGAAGGTCCCTGTATCCACCCATAATAATGAGACCTTTGGTGATCTGTTTGATGAACGGCTCTTCATGCTCAAGGACTGTATACATGGCTCCTCTGTTTGTGTGTGAATGCCTCGTGGGCCTTGAAAGTCTTGTAGGTCTCGAACTTGGAGGTCCAGTACTCGTAGTATACTCCATTGGAGAATGACGCCTAAAGGGTGCTCTCCGAGGAGCTTTAGAGGAAGTCATGGGATCGAGAATTGAACGGTAATCCGAGTAATTCTCGGTAGGCCAAATTTGTGCTTTTTACCAGAAAATCTCGAGGAGATACTGAGACAACTACTTTTAGCAATGTCCAGGTCTGGAGATCTGCGGGTAGTGGGGAGTTTTCGATTGCTGAGAAAAGTTGAAGTGAGATATGGATCAGTTATCTGAAAAAGATGTCGATCACCAAAAGCCGTTATATCACCTCTTTTTCTATACCAGACAATTTCTCATGTTATACCTGCCTTGTCAGTGTATGGGGCAAGTCACGAGTGTCTATAAAGTCTTGCAAGATGTGGATGCATTTTGTATGTGTGTGGATGTTTTTGTATGTGTGTGGATGTTTTTGTATGTGTGTGTGTGATTAATACTGTGTGCCTGAAAATTCTTAGTCATCATCAAGTGTTCTACGCAGAGACATATTCACCTGGAATTGTGTCACGTGCCTCCCATCTCTCACTTTACACATTAATCTTATGAACTAGCGTCCTTTTTTCGGGAAAGCTCATAACCTGTGGTTGCTCCAAGGCCAAATACCTCCCAACTGCACACTAACTTCTTGACCTCACCTCCATCACCCAGATCCATCTCTCCCCGGTGCGCGAGTTTAAGGTTGGCACTCCGCTTATACTGCATCTCCAACACCACCTCTCAACACCACACTCGCCGATTGGGAAGAAAAGCTGATCAGCTCCGTCTCGGCCTCTACGATATTGGAAAACGACAAGATGACGTCGCTGAACGTGTGGGCCTCCGGGCGATCACGTGATCTGCTCGCCGTCGCCCGCGAAATCGAAGCCAAGGATCTCTGGCGCGGCTTTCTCACCATCCAGGAACACCAGGTGGTGCAAAAGGTTCTGGAGAACGATGCTATGTGGGACAACCTGGTCGAGGGCAAGTTGTCGATATTTGTCGACAATCCGTTGCCGGATCCCCCGCTGGGATTCCGCCAGGAGCAAGAAAACGCGGCCAACCATAATTTGGATGGAGCTCGTCCTGAAACCCCGACTCCAAGCACACCTGTCGTGAGCACGTCGTCATCCTCGACGCATCTGCATCTCAAGCATCTGCAAATGAACCAGCCATCGCCGACGCCCTCAAACGAGGGTTTTCAGAAGACTGTGTCTTTGGACTGTGTCGCGTTGGCCTTCAAGGTGCGACACATGATTTTCGACAAGTCCGTGCCGCTACTATACCCTAATATCAAGGGAGGAGACCTGGAGGTGGACATTGAGGGCATTCTGGCGGAACGCAAACGAGCCGAGGCCCCTGCCCAGATCAAGGCTGCTCCTGTACGAGAAGAGGAGGACGATTATGATTTTGACGAAGAAGACGAGGGTCCCAAAACAGACGGAAACAGCATCAAGGACCAGCATAAGGACGATAGCAGCGTGGCGCTAGTGGACTCGGTATCGGTTGAAGACCGACCGGCAACTTCGGACGATATTCAAAAACGAGATTCGGCATTGTTGGCTCGGATATGGCAACGATACCATTTGTTTGAAAACGACAATGAGGCCATGGAATCTTATCTGGCAGAAGAGGGCAGCCAGGAGTCGGAGAACCCAGGGGAAACAAACACACAGGAAGAGCCGACCAAGGCGAATTTCGGAGCCGCTAATCTGTCTCTTAAGGTGAGCATTTCTTTTTTTTTTTTTTTTGCTAACGACACTTTCGAACTAGAATACTAACACAGAACCTCTTGGCGACAATTGAGTCCAAGCGTGATAAATTGTCTCTGACAGACACGCAACTGCGCAAACTGATTCTGGATGTGCGTAAAAACAGATCCAAGTGGGCCAACGAAGAACGTGTGGGCCAGGAGGATCTTTACGAGGCTGCGGAGAAGGTGGTTCTCGAGCTTCGAGGTTACACCGAGCACTCGACTGCATTTCTCAACAAGGTCAACAAGCGTGACGCTCCCAACTACTTCAGTGTCATCAAGGAGCCCATGGATCTTAACACGGTAATGAAGAAGCTCAAAAACTTGCAGTACGACAGCAAGAAGGACTTTGTAAACGATCTGATGCTCATCTGGCAAAACTGCTTGACCTACAACACTAATCCCAAGCACTTTTTGCGAGCCCATGCCATTGCCATGCAGAAGAAGACGTTGACGCTCATTCCTCTCATCCCTGATATCACCATCAAAACCAGGGCCGAGGCAGAAGCCGAGGAGGCTGCGCAGGCTCAAGAGGCCAAGGAAGAGGAGGAAAAAGAGCAAGGAGGAGCCAAGGCCCGAACCGGTATGTCTATTGGCAAGACTGCTGGTAAGGGACAGAAAGGAGGCAAGGGCCAGAAGGGTGGCCGAAAACGAAAGATTGAGGAGCTGGATGAGGACACTAAAGACGGCGACGATTCTGAAATCAAGGTCGAAGATGTGTCTATGGATGTTGACGTTGACGGTAACAACAAGACTTCGGATGATATTAAGCTGGATACTAACAACAACGATATCAAGACTGAGACTAAAGAAGCCACAGCTGAGCCCGACTCTGCTAATATGTCTGCATTGGTCCCCGCTGGTACCACTGGTGCCAAGGAGTTGACTGCTACCAGTGAGAATCAAGAGGATGGAGCTGCTGGAGACTCGGATGACGATTCTGACAATGACCTTGAGGAGCAGTTCTGGAACGAGTACACTGGCCGCAAACGGACGCTCATTTCCGTGCAACGGTCTCGGTTGTTCAAAGATAACAAGATCCAGGCTAACGCCGACGCTACTGTCATTTCCAAGTCCAAGGGGTTCCGTGACTTCCTTTCGGCCGAGGCAGCAGTACGAGGAGTTGGTCCACATATGGAGTTTGAGGAGTTCCAAGAAGATTTGCTGGAAGAGGCCGCCGAGGTGAATGACACTACACAGAGCAAGGCCGATGCTCCATTAAACATTCCTCGACGCCCGTTTTTGCTTGAGTATGATCCTCAAGCAGGACTTCCTGAGCTCCCCTGGGCCATTTCATGCGATAATCCCGATGAAGGAATTGATGATACCTGGTCTCATGTCGATATCGAACGTCTCAAAAACGCTCCTTCTCGATACGTTGCTCCTGCCTCTGGTCTTGTGTCCAAGATTGACCACAATCTGAACGAGATGCAAAAGATTCGAAAGATTTGCTCCAAAATCTCCATCATTCGTCAGATGCAGCAACAATACCTGCATTCTTCACAGATCAAGGCATACAACCCGCCTAAGATTACCGATTTCGACGTGGATATCGAGTCTCGTCTTCCCAACAGAGATGAGTATGATAAGGAGGTGTGCGAGGCTTCCCTAAAACGGGCTGTTTCTAGAATCGCCATGCACTCTGGCTTTGAGTCGACCGAGTCGCTTGCCATTAACGCACTTACAGAGATTGCTGGCGACTTTCTGTCCAACCTGGGACGCTCAATGGTGGCCTACACGCAGCATTTCAAGAACACCAACACCACCAAGGAGATGATTCTGAAGGAGACTCTGGAAGAGTCGGGCGCGGGGTCTATCGAAGAGCTCTCGGCCTACATTCGAGATGACGTTGAGCGTCATGGTCATAAATTGGTGGATCTTAAGAACAACCTGGGATCATTCCTGGGCGATCTACTGCGACCTGGAGGAGGTCAGGGTGAGATGACAGACCAGCAGTTCAAAGATAACTCTGAACAGTTTGTTAACGGAGACTTTTCTGAAGCTATCGGTGACGATTTCTTCGGATTCAAGGAACTCGGTCTGGACAAGGAGCTTGGTCTTCTCACATCTACCGTGCCCCTTCATCTTCTACAGGGTCGACTCAATGGAGCTTTCAACAGGGACAATGTCGAGAGTGTGGGCACCGTGGAGGAGCTTGAGGCTCCCGAATATGATCCTATCGACCGTGAATCTGCTGATTCCCAGATTGGACTGATTCGTCCCTTCCTGCAAGGCAAACTTGAATCTGCTGACGTCATTCCAGAAGGCGAGCAGGTGCCTGTCAAGCAGCGAAATGTGCGATCCAAGCTGCCCCCAAGCGGAAAGATTCCTGGTCCCAAGAAACGGCCCGCCAGCAAAATGTTCTGGAGAAAGCCCAGTGATAACGAAGTGTTTGCTTAGGATGCAAACATGTATAATTGTCTGGCGTATATATATATGTCAGCGTGTAAATTATGTATTGTATTGATAGAATAAGAGGAGCACGAGGTATGCTCTATTTGTAGCATTGTAGGGGGCTCAAATTAGTACTATAATTTCAGCCACAAATGCAGCTACGAGTTTAGATATTCTCTTATAATGCATGAATTAGTATATAATGCTCTAGTCGCTAAGACCATAGTCTTCGTAATCGTCTTCATCTTCTTCTTCCTGATCAGTGAACAAGGCAGACTTGACGCCTTCTATGTCTGCAATCTTGAACTCGCCGTCCTCAAAGTACATCGTAATATACAGTTCTTCGTCTTCATCCTCTTCAACCTCTTGTGGCTCAGCTGTAGCGGATGTCTGAGCCTCGTCGGTGGTTTGGGTTGAAGAAGCCTCCACACCTTCAACATCTTCAGCATCTTCAACCTTCTGAGACTCCTCATTTTCCTTCGCTGCCTCAGCTGTAGAGCGTGTCTTAGTCTGGTAGATGGTTTCGGTTGAAGTGACGGTGTCAGTCCCGTCATCTTCAGCATATTCCTCCACTGGCTTCTTGGCCTCTTCTCCGATTGTTGAGGCGGCTTGTTCCTTCTTCTTGGACAGCTTCTTAGACTGCTTGCTCTCCTTGTTGAGCTGTTTCAAGACTTCATCAGTAGCTCTAGCAAGTACATCCTCAACTCCAGCGTCATCCAGCATGGTAAGGCCCTGGATCTCCAGATTGGACATGTCGCCCTGGTCCCGCCACCAGGAGTATTTCTCCTCGAGGGTCACATCATCATCATTGATGCTGAGCAACAACTGCTGTCGCGAGATCATGAGCCGCACATCAAAGTTACGGTTGATGGGAGCAGGAACAAACATGGATCTAGTCTGGATAATGAACGGGGCATCATGAGAAGGAGTGGCAATTCCGAGCTCCTTGAACAGAGTCTGCCTGTTGACATAATCGCCAAGCCAGACACCAATATAGTTGAGAGCTCGGGCTTTAGTGAATCTCCAAGCGACCTCAATTTCGTCAATCTTGTCCTTGCCAACGGCATTTCCGACAAACTGGTGAGCCCGAGCAGAACCGGCTTCCTGCTGCTCCTTCACGTGAGCAACGCCGTCAAACATGCCATCAATAGTCTCAAACTCCGGTGCCTCAGACTCGACACTGTAGCACATGATGGGTAGAGACTCATCTGGAGGAGGCTGGAATCTCAGGTCTTGACAGAGACGGGGAGTACCTACCTGCATGACATAGTTGCACGTCCGCTTCTCCTTAATCCACAGAATGTGGTCATGCTGGACGTTTTTGTCGCAAACAAACTGGACCTCGATTTCACGGTTGGCGCCAGTCAGCTGACAATGGGTTCCCGAACGGAGTCTATGGGCCAGAAAAGGGATTCCTCCGGCACTGGTGACCGTGTTGGTCGTATCTTCCTTCTCAAAGCTGCCTAGAACAAATGTAGGGGAATCGTCTGCCTGAGGAGGGGGATAGATTCGAGGAAAGTAGTTGTCTCCATGTCTCCGGTACTGTACGACTCCCGAGCCGTAACAGAAGCGATACGAAAAGAACCCCTGCTCGTAGAAAAGACAGTCACCCAGCAGAGGCAACATGAGCTCCAGAGCTCTGTCTCGAGCCTCCGATGGCGACAATTCTCCCTCCTCTTGAGTCTTGGAACTCTTGGTGGTTGTGACTTCCGGAATGCCGCAGATATGGTTGGTACCATTGAACTGCATCATCTCGTAACCCAGAGGATGACCGTAGACCGGGTCTCGATTGGGTAGAAGGCCATTGTGGACATCTGCACTTCGCAATGGTCGATTGTGGAACTGTACTGTGAATTGTGGGTCGGCAAAAAGATCGTCGCCTATATTGAAGGCTGTGGCCAGCGACGAGCTTGCTATCAATGCCAGTGACTTTAACAACATGGCATGTGGTGAACTTGTGGGCTTGTGGTGGTGATTTGGATGTTAGTTGGACAGCACACGTAATGTCACTTAGCATGAATTAAGCGCAGTGGCATGTGGGGGTAGGAGGTCGTGTAATGATGCAGTGGGATATTTCATAGAAATATGTAAAACTCACGGAAAATGAAAGGGCCTTATATTTACCTTATTTTTGTTTTATCATATTTTTACGATTACACAAGTGATCTCTATCATGGACTCTCCTTGGGACCCATCTCTACTCTATCATAGTGAGCATGATGTATCTGAAAAGCATATATTCTATGATGCGACAAATTTGAGTTTTCTTTCAAGGTACTGGCTTAGTAAGCTGGATATGATACATGGAGATGGTGAGCTGATGAAGAATAGTTTTTTTTCTTCAATTTTTTTTCTTACGAAGGAAAGAAATAACGTCTACAGCCCACAACCAGGCTATCCAAACACCATTAATTACACAACGGGTACTTCTCTTGCACTTCCACAGTTCGCTCTTCCACTCCCTAAGCACTCCCAACGTTTTAACTCTGAAAAATTCCACAGGCCCAATATCACATCTTCACACACAGCAGCCATGATTCGATCGACTGTTCGGCTGGCGCCACGAGGAGCCAGATTTATCACCAACAACAGCGGTTCGGCCGAGACTCTGCGGGTGGCCGACGAGAAGCTCGCCCAGGCTCTTTCTGGAGGATCCACTGTGGGAGCTCACTCTTCCATCAAGGATCTGACCAAGCGAGCTCTGTACAAGAGCCCTCCTGGTCTGGATGCCATTTTCCCCGCTGCCCTCAAGATTGTCGAGGAGAAGAGCGCTTCTATCAAGAAGCAGGCCGAGGAGATTGCCAAGGAGTTTGAGACCTCTGGAGACCAGGCTCTCAAGAACAAGTACATTAAGCTGATGGGCAAGGCTGAGGTCCACAACCCTCAGGTTATGATGAACCACGCAAATGGTACCGTCGACATGAAGCACCCCGTCTACCGACATCTTGCCGAGGCCGACTACAAGAAGTTTGAGCAGATTCTGCTGGTTGAGAGTCTAGAGACCATGCATGTCGTTCCCGACACCATGCCCGTGATTGACGCCAAGGCCCGAGTCCGAGTCAACTTCCCCGGCAACGAAAAGGGCAAGTGGATCACCCCCGGAACTCTGCAGTCCACCGAGCTCACTTCCGAGCTGCCCATCGTCGAGATCCAGGAGTTTGAGGATATCCCCCAGGACTCCAAGTACACAGTGTTGCTGGTTGATCCCGACTACCCTGTGCCTGAGAATGAGACTTTTGGCACCAAGGTCCACTGGGCCGTGTCCAACGTGCCCATTTCCGTTGACCAGCCTCTCGTCAAGCCCGAGCTCGGCGATACTCTGGTCAAGTACGTTCCCTCCACCCCCGAGAAGAACTCTGGAGACCACCGAATGGCTCTGTGGGTTTTCCGACAGGACGGAGATGTCAAGGACTCTCTTTCGCATTCCGAGTTTTTCGACATCCGGGGCTTTGCTGACAAGCACAAGCTGACCTCGGTGGGCGCCTTTTTCTGGCGAAACCGATTCGACATGTTTGCCGAGAGCCTGCGAGAGAAGTTTGGCCTTGGAAGCGGCCGAGTGTTTGGAATGTCCAGAACTGGCGAAGATGTTCCCCGATAGTGTATATAGTCAGAACAAGTACGAAAATGTACATAACAGTATGAAGTGCAGCAAGTATCAAAAGGGCAAAGTAATGATAGATCAAAAACACTCACTGCTATCAATTGAACGTATAGAGTCAGTAAGATGACTTCTAGTGGTTGTTGAATATCACATCTCTTATCACCAGGTTAAGACACAAGTCCTTAATATCACCTACTCTTAAAACTACACCTAACTACAGCTCACTGAAGTCTTATACATAAATCAAATTCAAGGCAGCAAGACTTACCGCCAAAGGAAAAGAAGAGAGCTGGCACGACTTTTCCCATAACCTGTCCAAATGGTCAATTAATTACATGCTCGTCGAGCTTTTCGATGCATAAATAATACGCTTAGGCCTTCTCGGGGAAAGCGTGCTGGAGGTAGGCTTCAATGTCGAACTTGTCGTCAGAGATATCGGTAACGACGCCGGTGGCGGCGACAGGGGCGGGGTGGAGTCGGGCCCACTCGGCCTTGGCCTGCTCAATCAGCTTCTCCTGCTTCTTGAACTTGGCATCAGCCACCTTCTTCTCGGCCTGGGAGTAGAGGGTTCGGTTGTGAACGAAGCCGTAGACAACACCGGCACCGAGGGCGGACCATCGCAGAACGTTGAGAGTGGCAGACATCTTTTCGGTTGTGTAATGTATGAGGTATTGGACCTTCGGTATGTGTGGTGGTGGTGTGTTCTGACTGTAGAGGTAAAATATGACAATATGGTCTTGGCCAATGGGAGGACAAATATAAGTAGGGTAACTAACTCTATTGATTCTCGTGTTGTTATCAATCCACGAGGCTGGTTAACTAGTTAGTGGGGGTGGACGCTATTATGATATAATCAGACTGAAATTTGTCTACAATTCGTTTTTCCGAAAAAATCCAACTTTCCAGTTTGCAATCTTGCTGTAGTTGGCCTCTCTATCTGTCTTCTTGCTCATCCCGGATTTTCTCCTGTACACATGCAAAGTGAGAGTTTCGAACTGGGGCCTCTCCTTCCTTCAAAATGCCTCTTGCTTTAGTTCACACTTTTTATCAGTAAGACGGCCCTTAACTGAAAGTCTAATCCAAAATGAACGTGTCCCAACATGCATGTTGTCAAAGCTACACCATCGACACTTTGTTGTAACCAGACAAGATGCTTCTGCTCGCCCTGCTGCCCTCAATTGTTGCCGCCACATCCATTCTGGCCCGGCCTTCCGATGGATCTGCCGTCGTGACTCTCGGAACAATTGATCTCGAGTCCCCTGCCTTCACATCCACCTCAGACTTCTCTGGCGAGGCTTGCATTGGTCTGAACGTCGCAGGCAGCTTTGTGTGCCACGTCCTGGCCCAGATTGACGCCGACAAGAGCAAGGTGTTTAGTGTTGAGGCCAAGGATGGCGTCATCACCAAGATCAACTTTAAGAAGGGCCCTTCTGCCATCGAAGACAAGGTGATCATCACTACAGCACAGACTGCTCCCGAGGCCGCCGTCAGGGAGCCCGTGCAGCTCGTCAACAACGAGATTCTCAAGGACGAGCCCGAAAAGAGCTTTATCCAGAAGTACTGGATGTACATTGTTCCCATTCTTCTGCTATTGTTGCTGGGAGGAGGTGCTCCTGAGGAGGGCAAGTAAGCCTGTACGAATGGTACATCGATGGTCAAGGCAATAATGCGAAGTATGCGACTCTCAGTCGCTCGTTCGCAGTGGAATATGTGTCTTTCCTCTGTTGTCTTCCTCTTGCTATGCTATCACAGCAACAACGCCACCTCTCCGACACAGGAGAGACTCTTGCATTCCCATGTTCTACACTCAGTACTGGTACGTCAAGTGCAGCTCATGGCAACTAATTATACACTTATGATATTTTATGAACGTGGATGAGGTAATGGACGATGGACAGTCTCATACACTCGTAGTAGGGGAATGTGGACCTGAGTTACAGTAGAGGCTTCTGATGCATGCACTGGGATATACAGTAGAGGCCCTCAAAATGGAGTTTTAAGATACCCAATATATTGCCTGGCAACTAAACTGGTTTGAATGAACATAACAATGACAGATCTCAGATGCTCTACTCAGGTTCCAGTTCGACTCAGATCCCCTACAAGTCGAATCGATATGTCTTATGACCATGTGACGGCCTCAATTATGGGGACAACATATTGTAGCGACAATAATATCCGCATTTCTGCATTGATTCTAGGAGCGAGATTTTCATTCTTAGTAGGAGCAGCGACATTAGTAAAGAGGCTGCCAGAATAGGCTAATACTACAAGATTATTTTATATAGAGGCTGATAACCGGGTTAGCATTCTCTAATAGTTCAATGGATACCCTCTTATAGCCTCAAGAATATGTATCGTTTTACAATATCTGCGACGGAACCGTTACCGATTTAGTAAGGAACCAAACTGATCCGAGGTATCTGGAAGTTATGATGTCATTGATGGAAAACAGACAAAGGACACCTCAAAAGATGCACTGCAGGAACGGATGGATCTGTACGACTTCTCTTCATTGAGGGGAATAAGTACACACGTCATGTTTTGAATGAGGCGTTCCCTGCAGCAGCCTCACCACATTCTCACGATGTTGTTAGGCCCCATTTGCACACGAGTAACATATATATAACGGAGTGAAGTATCTCCAGAAATGAGCCAGATTCCGGTAGCCAAGAGTCATTCACAGATGACCGTAGAAACTCACAAATATTGCACCAGCTGCAACACTCAAATTTTGTTGGATGAATACAAAGCACACAAGATAAAGTGTGTGATTGAGGAATACTATCGCGAAAAGGCCAAACCGAGCAAGAAGAAGCCGCCGGTGTTTGTGGATAGTGTTGATTGAAGAGATCACAGAAGACTAATCTCAGAGGAAGGAGAACCTGATAAAAAACATATCAATTCTATAATTTATTGTCATAAATAGGACTACAAGTAGTGAAATCAAGGGGCTCGTATCAAACATCGCACCCAACCTAATCGTAGCGATTGCAGGATCATGCATCCCGTGTGGAGATAACGTCATGTGGCACGTAGATCACCTGGGAGAGGCGGATGGTTCCTGGTTACTCGATAAAAACGGAACATAGCTTGATATGGTCAGCCAGATCTTTGACCTTGAGCAGCATGTCGCAAGTGGTACACATTGTAGTTTGGTCAGGGTGTAGTTGTTTGGTGGTCATGGTTGGAGGTTGAAAAGAAACACGGTGAGTAATCTCAAGGTGTGTGTGGAAAGGTGGTGTGTAAGATGGAAGGTTAGCAGTCGACATTTGTGGTTTTTATAATTCTCCTTGTGTCCCCAGGATTCCCCGCTGATTATATATACGTGTATCTGTGCGGCAGCTCGGATAAATCAATGTGGCTTTTTCAGGGCAGGCATCATCTCAACCTTCACCCGCCCGAAACATGCAACTGTGAGACATGAAGCCGGGCCGTCCCTGAAATATAGGGCCACGGAAGGCGTTCCTTGCCTTGGGGAAGTAGTCTTCGATCTGAGCACGTGTAGGTTGAAGCTGTGGGGTTGGTTCCTCTCGATAATACTTGTTCCTGCATAGACATCAAGTGACTTCTTTCACCAAACCAAAAGTGATCACAGACTATCGCACGTAACCAGGCGGGTACTCGTACGAAACCAATATTCGTAGTTTCTTTAGAACTAGTTCCTTAGTGGCTGTAAATCAATCATTCGAGTCCAAAAACAGATAATCGTCAACCAGCTCGCCTAGTCGGTCTCGGATCGTCGTCTGTACAGTCTCTAACTGTTTCACCTCCTCCTTCTAAGGCATACAGTCTAAGTTACAGTATGATACAAGATCAGCTGAACAGAGACACAAACGGTCCTCGAGTCTATACTGTGTATTTACCTAAACAAGAATACTCTTGACCTGATACAACTTCTAAGACATATCCGTCAGAACCAACACAAATGCAGCAGCATGTTCGAGTCGACTTGACCGCAGATTTCCTGGGGATCGAGGGCATGAAAAATAACATGTCTTATTTCTACAGTGGCTTCAAATTCACTCCTTACGAAAATGGAGATGTCATGATAGGGTCTTCCAGCCAGCCTCGGTTGGTGATGATTCCTGTGGAAACTCAGACAGACGCTTTCAAAGCCGCTCTGAAACGGAAGCTAGCTACCCTTCCCCCGCCGCACTTCAAAGTGGCGCATCCTTTGGGCTCTGATACGCTGCTGAGCAAGATGGCTCCGAAGGTGATCACCCTAGAAAAATACGAGTACATTCGGTGGTCAATTCAGCGCAGCACTCACCACTTGTGCCACGGTCTGAACAATATGATGTGTGTGCCCTGTTTGAAACATCTTAGGGAGTATCCCTGTGACGATCTCCCCGTTGAGACCAAGAGCAAGAAGAAGAAGCGCAAGAAGAAGAAGAAGGGGAAGGGTGGAAACGCAA
Source organism: Yarrowia sp. E02 (assembly GCA_017639365.1). Lineage (NCBI taxonomy): Eukaryota > Fungi > Ascomycota > Dipodascomycetes > Dipodascales > Yarrowia > Yarrowia sp. E02. Next base: position 4,427,578 of record JAAQQX010000001.1, read on the forward strand.
CTGCCAGCACCGAAGCTGGAGGAGAGAGCGGCGTCACCACTGACCTTGATCCTAGTACTCCTCCTTCTTCTCGTGCAACTTCAGGTTGGTCAACCATACCCAATACTCCTACTGATACTTGGAGGTGACAAGCATCAAGAGATCACCATCAAATGATACCATACGAGATACCATACGAGATACCATGCGAGATACCAACGAGATACCATCAAAAGATACCACCAAGCGATACCTCAACAAGCTTCAAGTCAAAACCCAAGTACTTTCAAACAGCCATCATCCATACCAAAGTAAAAATACAAGCTACAAACGTATCTCGTACAACGTCCAAACACACTTACTGCTCACGATATATCGGCAACTTTTTTCTGTTACAAATAAATTACTATGGTACAACCGTATTGAACCCTTTTTTTGGAAACACTCATTCAGAAGAATTAGAAGAGCAAATTTACTCCTCGTCCTCCTCGTTGGCAACAACGTTGTAGAACTTGAGAGTGTAGTTACCCTTGGAGGTAGAGATAACTCGGATCCAGTCTCGGAGCTGCTGCTTCTTCAGGTACTTCTTGGTCAGGTACTTGAGGTACTTGCCGGAGAACTGAGTGGAAGAGACAACGGTGACGATGTCGCCGTTGGAGGAGACCTTGATGTCCTCACCAAGCTGGTTGGTTCGGCCGTCGACCTTGATTCGCTCGGTCAGGAACTTCTCGAAAGAAGAAACGTCGAAGATGCCGTCGGCGGAGGGGGCCTTGCAGTCAACGGTGTACTTGTTTGCCTTCTGAGTCTTCTGTATGTTAGTGAGGGTTCGTAGCCTACTGGATTTATAGGAGACAGCAGAGATGCTCGCAAGACTGTCTGTTTCTTTGGAAACAGTGTGTCAAGAGAGCATCATTTAGCCCATCCTAGCCAGCAAAGCGGTTGTGGTGATACTTACAACGGGAGCCATTTTTGTCGATTAGTGGTTGGAGAAAAAAACCAAGACTGAACTTTCGGTTTAGTTATAGGCCTCCCAGGGAGTTTTTCAAAATAAAGTTAGTCCCAAATTGGAAAAACCGAGTCACAATTTCACGTGACTAAATTTGGGAGGAAGGGTTATATTGGTGGGTGCGACTGTGGGTTCGATTTGTGAGAGGGAATATTGGCAGAAATTGAAATAACGGAGGAGAAACGATGGGAAATACGGACAATATTCATTGGTGTATTGACTCGGAGTTCTTGGATTTAATTTAGGATGGAAATTTCCACTCTGGAGTTCCCCAGCAGCATACTTTAAATATCGTAGTTAGTTGAACATGTTGTTGGGAGTTTACTTACGATATTTTCTTCAAATGCACACACACGAATAACTTGAAAATGCATTAGTCTATACAAATATATAAGCTGGCCCAGATACAATCCAGACCGATGGTTATCCTATTCCTCCTCTAAACCTTTCGGTAAAGACGGAAAAAGTATCTCATATCCTCCAACTTCCAGGGATACACCAGCTCAAGGTCCTTGCTGATTCGGAACCACTCGCTGTTGGACTGGTCGACAATCTCCCAGGGTCCCGTGGTCGAGTTACGGCCCTTGGCCAGAGTGTGATCAAGAAGAAAGTGCACAGGGAAGGTCTTTCCATTGATGAGAATGTCAGAGTAAGATCCAGCACTCTCACAGACCAACAGCAGAGTTCCACTTTCGCACTGCTCGGTCATCCGGTTGAGAAGACGGATAGTTTGGGCCTTGTTCTCGGCAAACAATTCGTTAGTTGTGAACATGAGAGTAATGCAAGTGTAAGGAGCGAACGAGGGGACAGTCTCGGGGCTCAGAATATCTCCCTGGACAAATGTAGTGGTAACAGCTTCCTTCTTGGTGTTCTTATCGTAGACGTTGAGGAAGGCACCTTCCAGTTTACTGACACATTCTCCCCAGGCCGCAATATCGACCATGTTCAACTTGATATCCTCCTTTTCAGAAGTCTCGGAAAGAAGGCCAAATAGAGCAGCCAATTCTCCTCCAGCTCCTCCACCAATAGACAGAACGCTGGGTTTATCATGACGAAGAACATCATGCTTTTTGAAGAGCTCATGGTAAGCCAATGCTCGTGCAGGGGACCATCTGACAGCGTAGACGTCCAGGTTGTCCTGAGAACCGAAGGCAGCCATGTAATCTCGCTTGAAGAGATCAGACTTGACGGCCTGCATTCGTTCAGCCAGGACCTCATCGGGGAGAGCCAGGGTCTTTTCGAAAGCCCAGCTAAAAAGATCGAGGACACTTTGAGACGATTCCGACATTTCTGAGATGATCTGACTTGTCGTTGACAGTCAGAAAAATATCCTCTATCCTAAAGTATATCAGTGCGTGTGCATTATTGATGCATGGTTGGTGTAAGTTGAGCTACAGTAAAAATACAGGTAAATGTGGTTACACAAATGCAAATGTTACTATTTAATACCCTTCTTCCGCTCCAAAAACCGAGCTCGAGCTGCTGCCACCTTGTCCAATTTTCCAGATTTGGCTGGAGGGGCAGAAACAGGTAATGGCTTTGGTTTTGTGGATGCAGGTTTTGGTGGTGGTGATGCAGACTCTGTGAGCGCTGGGGGCTTCTGTGGTGGTGATGCTGAAGTCTGAGGTGCAGCTGTTTCTAATTTCTCACTTGCCTTACCTCCAGCCATAGCCTCGACAGTGTCATAAAACGATGCAACATTTCTGCTTTCTTTGGCTTCCTTCTCCCGTTCCTTCCTGAGCGCCTCCTGCTGTCTCATATATGCCGGCGTGACAAACTTCTCTTTACCATCATACAGATCGCCCTCATTGGCTCTCTGACGTTTCAATTTCACCTCTGTGGCTGCCAATCGGTCCTCCTCTCGCTTCCGTTTGGCTTCAAGTAAGCCATCCAGATGTTTAGACTGCGTTAGTTGAGTCTTGGGTTCCGGTTTGGAATCATGCATCTCCTCGTACACGTCATCATAGGCGTATATCGACGCATCATACTCTTCAACAGCCTTGGCTGTCTGCTGCTTGCTCTTGAGCATCTGCAATCTAATGTCTTCCACCTCGTCTTCCTCATCATCGTCATGCTCACCTTGATCAAAACCCTTCAAGTGCTTGGGCTTGGAAGGGATAGGAGGGGGTCCCTTATTGGCTGCAGATGGAGAACCAGTCTCCTTGGCGCTTCCAGGTCCTCCACCTCCACCAGAACCTCCAGATCCAAAGTTGATGTTGATCTTTCTGGCCTCTTCCGCCTTTCCATCGGTCACAATATCTCGCCGACCGCCAAAAACTACCTTCTCGGAGCCCTGAGACGCTCCTCCAAGGTATCCGTACTGATGGGTGTTCCAGGCCGGTCCAGAGGTGTCTGTCTTGAAGTTCTTTTTTCCAGCATTGGGGCTGGGAGCTCCTAGCTTGGGACCCATCACAGGAATGTCGGGATTCACCTTGTGAGCGTGTCGAGAGAGCGCCTTGAGACACACCAGCACCTGAGCGGGGTCTCTCAATTCGTAGATGTCAACGGTCTCAAATAGCTCATGTTGAGGGACTCCCAGAAAGGAGGCGGCTTTGAGAAAACTGGCAATGTTTTCCATCTGCACAAAAGGCATCGCCGACTTTTTGCTAGTCGCACAACCAGGTTTGATGGCATTGGCGAGCTTGCACAGAATGATTCCGTCTCTCAGAGTATCCATGAGATCTTCTCCCTTGGGCAGGTCTTCACCAAGGACGGTGGAGATCCATGCGGACACTTCTGCGGTAGAAGCGCCATCATATTTGGAAGCACGCAGCTCTGACAGATCGCTGTCGAGAGATGTCACGTTTTTGGGCATGTTGTTAGGGACTGGTAACGAAATGAGTGTCGGTTCTGAAGAGTACTTGTAGTTGCGAGGTTCTGCCTATAATTAGGACATTCTGCATAGCCGTGCATATCATGTGACTGGTGGGAGTAAGATAGTGACGAAATTATACGGGTTTTCTTGTCTGGAATAATCACATGAATAAATTAATGATAATATATATAAATAGTGTCCTGTACCGAGGTAGCATGGTAGCCCCTGGATCCATCTCATTTGGCACCAGAATAGCTTACGTCAGTGTCGAGTCACTTGTATGTTCAATGTTACAACTGACAACAGACTTCACATGTCAGACAAGCGGGGTCAAGAATGAGACTAGGATTTTGACAGACGTATTTTGGGACGGCATTTAGGGGGATTGAAGGAATGAAGTCAGATTTTAACGAATCCGATTACCAAGAGAAAAATCGACCCACTCTTGGCGCAATATCTTCGGTATCATCGTATTCGAGGTGTTTTTTGCGTACCCTGGTCAAGCCCTTGTTCTTTTTATGCACGGCTACACCTTAAGTGCCGGTAGCCGCTTTTCATATACCGATTGGTCTAAAATCATCTAGACATGCGGCCGGCTCAGAATCTGGAAAATGTAGTTGGCCATCTTGACATTTTCGTCCTGAGCAATAGTCTTGGAGCCTTGGTCGATCACCAGGTGCACGACCGTCAATAACTCACGGGTGCTGCCTCGCTCCTTGGCAACATGAATCAGTTTGGAGAAGGAGGCCTGTAACGCAATGTCAATATGCTCCTTGTAAAAAATGTGTCGAACAATGCCGATTCCGAGGTCAATGACGTGGTCCTCTTCGTACTCCATGGAAAACCACGGCAACAGGTCTTCTCCTGTCATCCTGGCTAGTCTCTGTTTCACCTGCTCGGCAAACAAGTCCTCTTCACACCACCATGGAGCTTTGTCGAGAATCCGATCGTGGAGCACCTCGTCCACCCCAACACTGGTATAGATATCATTGGCTATCGTCTGGGCCGGATGATTATCGGTGTATGATGCCAGAGAGCTGAGCAACAAGGGTGCAAACGTCGCCTTGACCCATTGGAGGGGTTGCATCACGTCCAAGGTCGAAAAAGTTGTATATGCAAACGTCTGCCCACATCTATATATATCCATGACTAGACTCTCTTTAGACTCTGAGTCCAAAAACGATCAGTTATACCCATGTTTGTCTATTGACAGACCCTTTGACGCATTTAGGAAAACTAATCGAATATACAGTTGCCGGACATGCAGATAAGTGGAGAGTTGCGGGCCGAACTTTGGGATAGGTCATCGGGGAGGATACAGAAGGAGTTTGGGAGGAAATATTGTACCAAAATACCGACCTCGCTCCTACCTATCTATCAAAATAGCCACTTTGTTCAAAGAAGTAAATCTCGTTCTTCCAGCGCTGATGTTTACTCAAGCCACTCATGTTCCCTTTTTGACACTTCCCATCTGGGAAGTGGGCCAGAAACTATCTCATTCCAATTAAACCATACTGCACGTGGGTTTGCTTCTCTCCCGCACCCCCCCGGACGAGCAAAAAGACGGGAGCAAAAAACAACATTCCGCGGGATACGAGGCCCTGCGGTAAATGCGTCGATATGTCAAACTCATGAATGTATTTCTCATGCACGAGACGCGACGGTACATATTGTAGGCATACGCGTCTGTCGTATGAGGGAAGGACACAAGCAATTATTGTCTTGAACAAGTACGATAGATGAGATGGTGATAACTTATAACGAAGGTGGTGATGTAGAGAATGAAACGCAAAGGAGATAATAACTCACTGGATGATCAGGCGCCGAATAATCTTCGAGCCAGACTGGGCAGCTTGTGATGCAAAGTTTTGGACAAGCTTGGCATTGCGGAACAAGGAAACAACGCGGTATCGATCCACTCGCAATCCAAATCCGTTTGCTCCTTAGTCAGCTTGGCCATATAGCTATCGCTGTAAGCCCAGAATCCCAGCTTACCGTTGAGTAACCCCGGAAACGAGATGGCGATATCAGAGTTAAATGACCCCTGTTCCTTGACCACAGAGAAAGACCTACTTTTGAGGTCCCAGACGCCTGTCAACTGACGGCCCTTTGTGAATATCATGACATATCTGGGGTACTTGGGATGCGGAAATAGATCGTGGACGTCGTCTCTTATGCAGTTGAAAAAGGTGGATATCTCTTCTTCTCTCATGTCGTAGGTGCTGAACTGCAGTCTCTTTGAGGCTTGTCCCAGCGACTTTCCACAGAAGGACCATTTGATGACACAACCATCATACCACATGAATCTTTGGGTGATGATTTCGTCGTGGGTCTCTTCTGGGGACCATGTGCTGTTGTAGGTAACAACGTTCCGGGCATCGTTTATCGTATAAATGTCGATCTTGTGGAATACGAGCTGGCGGATCGTCACGTACAGCTTCCCAGACGCCTCGAAAAGCTTGACTTTAATGCGGCCCTGATCCATGGAATACGCGAGCGTGAAGGGAACCACGATATTTTTGAAGTTGAGTTCTCCAAAGTACCTTTTGGAGTTATCCGAGAACGACGAAAAAATGGTACACGCGACATCAACATCAGAAGAAATGATATGGTCGTGATCTTCGACCACAGTTCCTCTTTTGATGAAACTGATACGTTTCTCGGGCAGTGCCGAGCGTGTAGGTGGTTGTTTGTTATCTCCTAGACACAGCTTGACTCCCTCAAAATTATGGTCATCCTTCATGACAACCACAGACGTTCCTGTGGACTGGGACAAAGTGGTCCCTCTGTGTTGTACAATGCCGTAGGGATCCACGAGCGGCTCAAATCCCTCCTGTAAACACACATCCTTGAAAGAAGAGATCGTGTTATTGTTTGCCTGGCAAAACTCATACGGAATACCATTTCCGTTGGCGTTAAAAATGCCAGGAGACACCTGGTGTCGGTTGAAATGCATGTAGGGTCTCCAATGATCTGGGTTGGGGCTCACTCGGAGAACATGAACGCGGGCACACTCTTTCCAGCTATCTCTGGGCGAGTTTTCAAGCTCGTAGAAGGGGCAGCGTTTGTGTAGAGCAACCCGGTAGACAGAGTCAGGGATGCCTTGGTTCCAGAAGCTGGACGACAGTCCCAGAGCCACCAGATCCTCGAGATCCAGGTACTCTGCGACATCGCAGACTACTTCGGGCGGTAGCATAGGAGGTGTACCGTGGTGTTCAAGTACCGAGGGTCACATGGTTGTTGTGGGAGCACACTATCCGTAATATCTGGCCTACAGGTACTGCGCGCACCACAGGAGATATGCGTATGCGGCGCATGTGGAGGGGGTGCGGCTGACAGGTGGGGTTTTTGGGGTTGGGGCTGCCAAACAGGGAATGTTGGTAGATTAATTTTTGCATTTTTACAATTGTGGAGTGGTACCCGTGGGATACTAGCTATTCTCTCTTTTACCTTGTGAGAATACCTATAAGGGTGGGTATTTTACGCCCTAATTACTCTATAAACACGCCATGCCATCCCGTCCTTCATCTCAACTCTAATTGACAGGGTAGCAGAATAGGACCTTCTGGAGTGCACAATCGAGAATCGAACCCACAACTCACAAATCACAAACGCGACTTCCATTCTCCACCTAACCTTGCCGACGTTAAACCACCGTTATTACATCGTCAAAACATCACGCGAAAATGTCTGACAAACGAAGGGCATCATCGACTCTGACGGCAGACGCACGCAAGAAGGCCAAGGGTGAAGTCAAGCCCACGCAGCTGTCGCTGTTTCTGGCCGATGTTGTGACCAAAATCAAAAAGGAGGAAACCGAAAGCTACGAAAACGATGGAACTACACGACTGTTGGCTGGAGAGTTTCTGGAGCTGCCATCGAAGCGGTACTACCCTCACTACTACGAGGAGATTCAAAAGCCCGTTTCGTTCAAGGAAATTGATGGCAAGATTGCTACCAATGGCTACCTCAACATTGACCAGTTTGAGAGAGACCTCAAGCAGATGGCCAACAACGCAGCGGCCTTCAACGACAAGGAGAGTGTGATTGCACAGGATGCGCTCAAGATTGCAAAGCTCGGTGTGGCTGATGCTCGAAAGTACACAGGTGAGCAGGAGGAGGTGAACGACGACGAGCTCAAAAACGAGATTCTGGATCTCTTTTCAGAAGCTGCCATCGACATTCTCAATGATATGGCCACCTTCAAGTACAAGGCCAAGCGAACCTTACCGTGTGAGCCGTTCATGGTGGAGCCCGATAGAGACCTCTATCCCGATTACTACGAGGTGATTGAGACTCCCATGTCCATTGCCATTCTGGAGAAGATGGTCAACAACCGAGAGGTCAAGAACTTTGATGATCTCGAGTCCAAGCTGCAGATTATGGTCGACAACGCCAAGCACTACAACGCTGATGGATCGCCCATCTACGTCGACGCTATTCTTGTCGAGAAGGCCATTCCCCAAAAGGTGGAGAAGGGACGAAAGGCGTTTGGAGATGAAAACTTAGCCACGCTGCACAAGTTCTTCAAGCCCAAACAAAAACTCAAGCTGACGCTAAACAAGCCCGAGGCGGTGGAAGAGCCCGAGGAGAAGGAGCCCGAGGAGCCTCTGACTGTGCTTCCTCCCAACGAGAACCCTCTGCGAGCTCCCGGACGAGCTCCTCTGGTTCGTCTGCTCACTGTGCACTCCACTTTGCCCATTAGACAGCAGCTCAAGCAGATCCCCGAGAGCCAACAGGACCCGTTCCAGATCAACATTCCTGCCTCTCCCACACACGCGTTGCAGAACCACGCGTTTGCTCTGCCCGCTTACCACTCCACCATCAGTGTGGACGCGGAGCTGGACAATTCTCTGTACGAGCGTCCCTACAACCTACAATTGACTCTAAACTCTGCTCGAATCCAACCCATCTATCTTCCTTCGAGTGCCTGGGGCTCGCAGAAAGACCTGCAGGGTCGGTACGAGCTGCGTTTGGCCCCTGGTCTTAACCGCGTTGACGTCAGCGTCGACGCGGCACCTGCCAACGCGCCCCCTCAGCGTACAGCCCATGCCCAATTTGAGGAGCATGAGAGATTTACATTGTGGGTTCATCTTATGTAAACTAATGAGTACGTTTGTGGGCGAGATGCCTGCAATGTATAACTAAAGTAATTTATTTTGAACTTGTTTCGAGATTGTTGGTCCAGAAGGCGTGATCACTTTCACAATGTCTCGTGTGACCTGACGTAGCTATTTCTCCGCACCATTTGCTCGGCTGTCTCGGCCGTGCATACTCCTCCTCATTCATGTCTCTCTTTCCTTTCTCTGTCTCTCAACTTTTCGTTTCGCTCAGAGTCTTATTTCGCTTTTCGTCAACTCAAATTGCTGCTGTGCCTGGCTCGTCAAAACATTCAATAGACTTAGACCCCCGGGCCCTTCAGGGATGCATACGGCAGCCAGGTATGTACGGTATGTCTGAGGGTAAAGTGAGACTATGTACAGTTATATTGGCAGCCACAAAAGGCGCCCTTAGGCACTCCTATACCTCCTCAAAGACGCTTAGTATTGCCGTCAATAGCCCCTGTTCGCGTGCACTCGTGTTAGAATAGAAGCGAGATAATAATATTTCCCCACATTTCAATCATGCCGCGCTTTAGGTTGGCCCAAAAATCTAACTAGAGAAGGCCCGAGCATTGCAGCAACAGTAGTGCAACCCAGTCTCAGTCAGCTGTTGTCTCAAATATATGACAGCTTCTCTTCACATGAGTGCAGACGCGGGGGTGAGCATGTATATATAGCTTGGAGGAAGTACCAAAGATGGTCGAACCAATACAACCCTCCTAACATGCTATTATACGACATCTTACAACTACAGATCTCTGCCCCGGAGGCGGAGATTGACCAGGCGTACCGGACTCTCGCTCGGTGCACCTTCCAGGACTACTACCTGCTCAAAAACACGGATTTTTGTGCAGTTTCAGACGCCTACTACATTCTCAAACAACATCGGAATGAATATCTGTCCACCTCAGATCGCGATTCGAAGGACTTCTTCAGCTATGTTCAGCCCTCATTGCCACATCCAGTACGCCAGTATCTGCGAAACTACGGAGTCTGTGGATCTGCCATGAATGAACACACCATTATACATCTCACTTGTACCTCTGAATGGGAGCGAAAGTCGTTTCCTGGACTAGCCGTGTCTCAACGCGCTAAACGCCTTATGGAGCGCCCCCAGTGGCATTCTCCGCTAGATTCACATTTGGAGGCAAACGAGGCCACATTTCTCACAGCGTTGGAAAGCGATATCACCAGAGCTCTCGCAGGTCTTCGAGAGTCTCCGTCTAAGCAAAAACGTTACTTTCGTCAAGTTCTGTCAGTTCTAGACGAAATCTGGAAACATCTAAGAGCTCTGGAGCATAAGGGGGACGATTTTGACGAGTATGTGAACCTCAGATGTGTCTACTTTGCCGTCTTTCTTTACGCACGAACTCTTGTTTCTGAGCTGGAGAAACCCTTAGCTTCTCCTGAACTTCCAGACTCTATGAGCTACTCTCTCAACGCGTGGTGTTGTCCATCACTAGATCCAATTTCTGCCGGAGTGCACGCCACCCTGCTAGATCTCGGTCTGGACCCTGCCACAACGGAGCCCAAGCACATGGCCAATGTTAAGATCGAGTTAATGCAGAACCGATCACTTTTGACAAAGGAGCGCATGCTGCACAACAGAGATATCCTTCAACAGCGGCACGAGCAGCAGCGTACACCCCTGAAGCTGCGGCTCATGGACGGAGCCTCCTCGGACCCCATCTTTGGAGTGCCTGTGGTTCTGCTGGAGTTTTTGGGCAAAGATGTAGCCAGCATCAAGAAGGATCTACGAGACAGAAGACGACCTAGTGGAGGATCATTTGAGAGCGTGACGGGTTCGAAGAAGAATGAACCAGTTGAGATTCCAGCCAAGACCAAGAAGGAAGCAAAAAAAGAAGCAAAAAAAGAAGCCAAGAGCGAGGCAAAGGGTGAAGCCAAGAGTGAAGCCAAGAGTGAAGCCAAGAGTTCACCCGAGTCACACTCACGCAGCAAGTTCTCCAAAGTGTCGCCAAGGACTTTGATTCCAAAAATGAAGGCCGACGGAGATAAGAAGACAAAGAAGGAGGACAAGCAGGACAAGCAGGGAAAGCAGGGAAAGAAGGATGCAACAAACACTGATAAAAAGACGACAAACAAGCGATCAGACAAAAAGAAAATATCAAGATCTGTGAGCACTCCACTAAAGATGTCCTCCATAGTCATTGAGAGTCATGTTGATCCATGGTCAGATACCAGGAGTGACGATGAGTTCTCTACATTGGTGGGAGTGGTGGAGCCCGTTCCTCTTCTTCGACATCGAGCTTCAGAGTATGGGTTCTTCAACCAAGATGTGGACTATCTTGTTTCGTCATAGCAGCATAATAATACAGACAGATAAACATCGTACCAGATATGATATATGCAGCCTCCGGTTGTCCTTGTAATGTGAGACAGCAGATCTCTGTGCATTGCAACAAATGAAGGAAAAGGTGGGGTAGTAACGTAGACCAAACATATAAGCAATCTAGAGACAAGCAAGCAACATGGCCCCTTTAGATGATATACTTCTTGATAAGTCCGATTCGAGCCTTGCCTGCTTGTCAATGTAACATAAAGATGAAGATCTTTGATGTTCAAGTTTTCAAACCCTTATACTTCCATCAAGTCTATTGAGCCCGGCTAAATTACCCTTGTGGTTTCTGCAAACAATTGAGGAGTCTACCGTTCACAATTGTCCGCTTTTCAGTTCTGGCTGCCTACTTGTACTGCTCAAGTGCACAGGGCTGCTCAATCGCGCACCCTGGTTTCTAGATGCAGATGTTGGCATGCGTACGATCGATGGCATGTTCCTCATTGGGGTATCACGCAACCCAATCAACTCCTCCCAAACGTTTCGCAATGTCCCACAAATGTCTTGAAAATCTCCTAGAGCTGTCTCTGATTCTCCACTCTGAGATTCCAACAAAAATTGCCAACAAATGGTACAGAGACAAAGTAACTTTGAATGCAGGTAACAGGGGTATGCCGGTTCAGGTGAGACACACGACGTACCGATACTCAACTGGCATAGGCCGTCAATCTGGGTTCACATCTTTGATGCGTGAGAAACTTCCTAATGCTGCTTCCAATCACTGCCTACATGTATGCACAAGTACGGGAACGTCGTACCGTACATCGTAAGACTACCCGTATGAAGATCGTATGCCAAGAGATCCATACAGGTTGATCTATAGCCCCTTGTAGGTTCTGGTTGGTCGAATGACTGTGTGTACTTTTAGATGGCAGTAAAAGTATTTTCACTTCTTACTTCGGCTACTGCACGATAATAGCGCCTTGCAGGTACGTGCTGGTTATCTACCAGTAGCTTGGTGTCCAAGTCAGACCATACTTCAATGTTGTCTTAAAACCCCATGTTCTTTAAATGACCCCAATCTGGACAACTAAAAACTGGTCTTAAGCTGGTAAAAGCGATTAAAGAATGTATTATGAAGAAATTGAAGAAGCGTCACTTCTGTGAGGATCATAGCTGGGCAAAGTAAATCACACTGGAACCTGTCCCATTTGTACCACTGTACAAGTACCTGGTACTCACCACTCCATTGGTTCAGTTGTTGCCCACCTCATAAGCCGATGGTCAAAATTGTACGGCCAAACCCAGCCAAAGCCAGTTAAGCACTAAGACATCCCCTGGGCCGGAAATGTGATATGAGGGGCTGTGGGACACTCTACAAGGAAAGTATTCGTACCTGGACTCAGACAGCATTTGTCTTATTGCGAGAGGGGCTGTGGTAGGCTGCTTGGGAATGACCTGGGCTGCTCGAGTAAGACTGAGAGACCAATATGGACAAAGAATAAGACCTTTCGGTTCAAAGACCCAGGTCAGAGCGCAAGCCTGTCGCGTGACACTCGTCAGCGATATTGGTACCTGGTACTTCCCATATCAGGCACATTTTTCAGAAATCATCTCCATACACCCAAATTCAATCAACTAAAGTTAAGTAATAATCTCAACAAATACGTCACCTTTAAATTACCCCAATCCTCTGAGAGTGACTTCGAGCACACATCTGACGGAAAAATACCAACAAATTATTTGGCAGTTCCTAGTGAACCCTGGAGCCCATAACAGTTGGCCAGTGATTCGCCTGGCGGCTTTTCTTACTCTTCCGGAAGCAAGTGGATCTATTCCGGGTTTCCGGGTTTATCCGAATTTTAGAGTTTCCATATTCTCAGTTGGACTTCCGTAGTTGTATTTTGTTAGCATACCCCAAGTAAACGTACACGGGATCTGATTGCAAAATATTTAAGAGTGTCACCAAATAGGACATAAATAGCATAATCAGAGTCTCCAAAGTCACGTGATCACATCTTGTCTACCCTCATATTCGATTTTAGACCCCGGAAATCTCTTCCCGCTCCTACATGACCCGATACAACCTCTCTCTTTCCCCCATCGATAGCCATCTGCTGGAAAAACCTGGAGCGATGCATAAATGTGCAGCATGTCTCCAAACATCTGTTCACAGCAAGATGTTCAGACTTGTAGATAAGAGTTTGTTTGGGGGCAATAGTGAACAAATATTGTAGTAAAAATATGGTATCAATAATATGGTGAGATCGGCCCTGCTGTCAGAACAGGACTAATGGTAGCATCCACTCCAGCAGCTCTTCTCTTCTCCCCACGTGCCTTGGTTCTCTCCACTGCACGGCACGCATTTTTTTGGCTCACATTGCATGGGCGTGCGTCACGCAAAAAAAATTGAGTATCCACGATTACAGTATACACAGAGCTTCAACCTCGAAAAACTAACCCCATATCAACCAAGTTTCGGTGGAATTGAAAATGTCTTCCAACTCCATCAAATTGCTGGCAGGCAACTCGCACCCCGCCCTGTTCAAGCTCGTCTCCGAGCGACTGGGTGTCCCTCTGTCCAACGTGGGCGTCTTCCAGTTTTCCAACCTCGAGACCTCCGTGACCATTGGAGAGTCTGTCCGAGATGAGGACGTGTTTGTCCTCCAGACCGGATGCGGAGAGGTCAACGATTTCCTCATGGAACTCCTTATCATCATCCATGCCTGCAAGACCGCATCGGCACGACGAATCACAGCAGTTATCCCCAACTTCCCTTACGCAAGACAGGACAAGAAGGATAAGTCTCGAGCCCCCATCACTGCCAAGCTCATGGCTAACATGCTCCAGACTGCTGGCTGTGACCACGTCATCACCATGGACCTGCATGCCTCCCAGATCCAGGGCTTCTTCAACGTGCCCGTGGATAACCTCTACTCCGAGCCCTCCACTCTGCGATACATCCGAGAGCACGTGGACGTGTCTTCTGCCGTGATTGTTTCCCCCGATGCCGGAGGAGCTAAGCGAGCTGCTGCATTGGCCGACCGACTGGACCTCAACTTTGCCCTTATCCACAAGGAGCGACAGCGAGCCAACGAGGTCTCTCGAATGGTGCTGGTCGGAGACGTTAAGGGAATGACCTGTGTTCTGGTCGACGATATGGCCGACACCTGTGGAACTCTTGCCAAGGCCGCCCAGACCCTCAAGGAGAACGGTGCTCGAGACGTTATCGCCATCGTCACCCACGGTATCCTGTCTGGACCTGCTGTCCAGCGAATCAACGACTCTGAGCTGCTCAAGGTCGTCTGCACAAACACTGTTCCCCATGACCATCTCAAGTCCGAGTGTCCCAAGCTCGACACCATCGACGTCAGCCCTACTCTTGCTGAGGCCATCCGACGACTCCACAACGGAGAGTCTGTCTCCTATCTTTTCCGAAACGCTCCCATGTAAGGAGCGTTGTTTCCAAAACCGTGACTCCTGTGGGCGTTTCTTTCCGAAACCTGTGACTTCTTCATCATCATAACAACAACATTTATGTATATATCTTTTGAAAGCGTGCTTGGTGCGATTGGGGAGTTTCTCTACACTTTCCCGATTGGTACACCAATGTCCTTCTCTCGTGACGTTACACATACTATACATCTAGCTAGACTAATACACGATTAATTATTTATCATTAGAGATGTTTACGGTGTGGCAGCCACAAGTGGTCACTGTTCTTGAATTAAGAATCTGTCTTCTACAGATCACCCTAAAAGTACCCCATGGTACAAGACTTGTATCATACAATTAATTTGTCCTATGTATCCGTATCCTTCTATGCACTTTCATCCTTCCTTGTTCCTCATTCAGCTCGTTACTTCTTCAAAGGCAGCTTCCTTCCCTTGAGCACGGGGGTCCCAGGAACACTGCTTGCAGCAGACTCGCTCTGACTGCTGACAGGAGCAATATCGCTGACATATTTTTGCTGGCCAGAAATAGCAGCTCTAAAAGACCGTTCCAGCAGCCCCAGCTCAGCCTTGGTGGCTTGTGGTGCCGCATCGTCATCTCCCGCAGTTGCTAGCTGAGAGTCCTCATAAGTGTATCCTTGCGATGGAGAGTATGAAGGCAGCTCGATAGCCTCTTCCAACGCCCGTTTTAGAAACATGGAAGTGGAAAGCACTCGGCTCTGCATGATTGCAGCCACCGTAGGAGCCATATACACGTTTTCATTGATGACGAAATATGTGGAAATCGGTGTGGTTTGTTGAGGGTTAAGACGATTCTGTTTCTTGATGACCCAGAGATCGGGCTCGCGCACATGGGTGATGACAAACTCGATACCGGTCATCTTCTGCAGCTCTTGCTCGAAATGCTGGGGCGTGAGCTGGCCCGTCTGTTGCTGGTTGAACTGGGTCTGCATCCGCAACACCTGGTTGTTACTGACTCGGTCGTAAAAAGGCGACTCGGCAAAGTAATCGAGGACATTGTCGGTCCGCAGTCCCTGGTGCGCCTGGATCCACTCCGGCGACCGCCATTGCACCTCGTCCAAGTTCTCCATGCTGTGATAAGACGTGACTGATCAAGTGTAGCGGTGAATTTTATTGGGATGCATGGTGTTAGATTGTGCATGTCCAGAGCATCAGGAAGCATGCGGTAGTGTATGTTATTGAAACGATACAGAGGATACAATATTATCGTCATTCGTGACTATTATATATTCACATGGGATTTCGTAGGGGATATCGTATATTAAGACAACTTTTTCTGCCTGCTATATTTTACTGTAGCTATATTTTAAGGAGTGTGAGGAGTAATCTCGGTAAACTCCCATGCTCACTAGCTACAGAAGTTCTATAAATCCCCTATCATACATCAGCCGTACACCAATTCCACATACAAGCATGTACCCTGTATTACTTCATATAGTTCATTCATTCATTCATTGCACTTCCGTGTCTACTCATTATTCTCATTATTTTCCTTCCCATTGACGCCGTCATTCGACATCTCTCAAATCATTGACGACCCACTGGCTCGTCATTCTCATGCTCGTTGGTTGTGTGTTCTCGAAGCGTGCTCAATGATTGCCGTGCCCCTTCTCAAATGTAGGAATAGCTATCGACAACTTCTCGCCCACTTCGCCGCCGACTACTGGGGCTGGAACTGGCCTCTCCACGAAGCTGTGCCCCACTCACCCGTCTTGCCTTCATCACCTGACTGCTGGTTAAACCACTATGGTGGAGGTTGTTGTTGTGGATGGTGCCGTTCATGTTGTTCATGCTGCCATTCATGTTGCCGTTCATGTTGTTCATGTTGGTGGTGTTGTTACCATAATGGAGCGCTGGGTTCTGGTAGGTGAGATCGTCTCCAAAAGTGGCACTTCTAATATCGGCCACAAGCCCGTAGAACTGGCTGCCTATCTCTCCAATGACTCTCTTGCCCATGCTCATGACATCGTCTCGAGGGGGAAGCCCGGGAGCCGAAATAGATGCTCTTCGACGCTCCATGGGCATATGGGTGCCAGTAGACTGTGTAGAAGAGATTGACGAGGACGACGAATGGCTGAGAGCAGGTCGTTCATGTTGAGAAATACGCTTCTCACGCTTCAAAACCTCAATATCACTATCATTGTTGTTGGTGGTATCCTTGACAATTCGGGGTGTTCTGAAAGTCCCGCTGGATTCCGGTCTCGAATGCGGCTGTTTCTGCGCGGCTGGGGTAGCAGTCTTGTCGTCCTCCTTGATGTCCTTTTTAGTGATTGTGTCGTCCTCTTCCACCTCCTCTTCCACGGCCAGAGACATGAGTTTGGTCTGGATGGAATCCAAGAGGGACGATTCCTGCTGTCCTTGGGGTTGCCCTTCTCGGTGGGGCATATGCAGCATGAGCACGTCCTTGGTTTTGAACTGCTTCAGGTCTGCCTCTGCGCTCTCCAGCTCTCGCTTAACCTCCAGCAGCTTTTCTCGCAGCTTGGACACACGCGACTCCTTGCTGGCCAGCTGAGAAAGATACTCCATGACTTCAGATCCGGGTCCTACTGATCCGCCGCTTCTGGATCGACCGCGATCCGGGTCCGCCTGAGGTGTCATAGGATGCTGGGGCGGTGGTGACTTTGTTGAAGCCGTTCGGGATGCAGATAGAGTCCGGAGACCGGAACCTGACGGTGTCGGCGAGTGGTTGACACCAGTGTACGTGTCCAGATGTGCGGGACGGCCTGGCGGCGAGACTGGAGCGCCCATAATGTCAGGTGACGGAGCCACCGGAAGAGTGAAGCTCATGCTGATTCGTTTTCGGCCGGTACTGGGCGGTGCCAGACCAGAGCTTTCGTCCGACGATTGCGAGAAGGACGACAAGGTCCGAGTGCGTGTGGTGGGCGTGCTGGTCATGGCGATGGATGGTTGTGGTGCTGGAGTGGCGCCTTGAGCCTGGATCAAGGGCGGTGTCTGTGTCGGTGTGCGGTCATTGGAGTTGGAGTTGACCACGGGCAGCAGCGAGGTTCGCGGTGACCGCAGCGTTTTAGGAGGTGGAGACACTGGAGACTTGATGGGAGCTAGGTCGGTTCCACTTTCGTCTTCCGACGACGTGGCGTCGTGTTTTTCTGCTGACATTAGTCCGGTTTGGGTCGGTTATGCTGCTGCTGAGCTATATGTCGTCTGATGTGATGGCCTGTGTCGGCTCGTGTGTTTTGTCGGTGTATCACGGTGGTGTGTTTTCTTTGTTATGACGTTAGGATTTGAGCGCTAAGTCCTTATAATGGCGGGGGTATAATATGTGTGCTTTCGTAGGCGTCTGGTGGAGTGTTCTGCTGACACAGTGAAGAAATTGCGATGGTTGCCTCTGCTCTCACCCTTTGGTTGCAAGGTCGCGGCCTTAGTGATAAACCTGAAGAGGCCTCGAATATGCACTACACACGTTATATTAAGCTATGCAGGTGCGAAGGGGGGACGCGGGACAGTGGGAGGTGGGAGGTACGAGTACGAGCCACTGTCAGACGACCTGGCTGCTGGTGGGCATGCTGATAGGCGTGTTGACATGTGCAGACACGTGACATAAACTAATATGCGCATTCCCCTGCCACTGAGACTACAGTATGAGGACTGGTACCTACTTGGACCCGTAGTTTACATAAGCAGATTTTCTTTTTTTTATGGTCACATGGTGGCGTTGCTCTGTTTTTGGTCGTCTTAGTTTCAAACCTATTACAAGTACACACAGTAATGCCGTAACGTAATTAAATACAACACCATGGGCCGAGATTGGCCATTATATATTTCACCGACTAGCCGAGATTGTGATGATAAGAGAGAAGCTGACGTGACAGCGACGCAGATGGGGGTTGGATTTATTTGCGATTAGTAATCGTAAACAACTAGCCCTTTTTCTGGGAGACTAACAAAATAACCACTGAGACTTCTAGCGTGCGCAGTTTCGATCTATTCGCTTCTGGAATCTACGGCGCGATACCTCGTGTGCATGGAGAAGCAGGAACCCACCAAAAGGTCACATTCCAAAGCATTGGTGTGTAGCAGTAGCGCAGTGCCAGATTGTCACGATATTGGTGCCAGAGCATTTTGGTATTAGACAAGAATGCTGGACTAAGGGGACACTATCAAGATAACACAATTAGCGTCGATTACGAGGTTAATGGATTCTAGGTGGGAGGGCGATACACCACGTGTTGATACCACAGGGAGAGGCATGGTCTGTGCCTTATCAAGCTTGAAAGGGTGTCAATGTACAGTTTGACTTTGTTAAATGATACTCTAACAACACACTTGGATGATACTTATAATGAGACACCCAGTAGAACTATTTTTGCACAAACCACACTGTAACCACTGAATGGGCGACTGTTGATGGCTGTATAAAGACCGTTTTCAAATCTGCAATGCTGCCTACCAAAACCCACCACCCCACATCTCACCATCTACTTCTTGGTCCCTTGAAACACCTCAGGATACTGACAAACCACCTACTATAAATAGCCCTGGTGCTCAGCCCCAGCAGAAATATCAAAGAGCTCTGGCCATTCAAAAACTTGGTATATCCAATCTCAGTTCGGTTCGGAACTTGCAGTTGACCAAACTCCCTTTCCGCACCCTTGCAATAAAATAATGCAGGGGAGTCGGGCCTTGTTCCTTGGCTCTTACAGCAGTAATCGTATGAGAGAATCTCGCCAGTCAGTCCAATAAACGAAACCGTACACGTACCAAGACTTTCTGGGGTGGCAATTGTCACTTGAGACATGTTCCGTATAGACGAAAGACGGAAATGGCCTTGGGGAACAATGAGACAACTACTCTTACTCCAAATGGGTTTACGGACTAAGTCAGATGTTTAACTCCGAAAAAAAACTAATACAAAGCACTCCCAGCCTTTGTAACGGAATACAAATCTCAGAATCGCAAAGCCAATCTGGCATGACGAACTTTCAACAAGCTGTACGAGCTCTGCTCTGCAGTTTACTCCCTCCTGTTCACTACTGTACTGCCTAAACCAATTGCTACACTTGTATCCGTAGAGATGCACTGTTAAATATATATAAATGTCGTTTTAGAACCGTTTTGTGTTGAGATTGCGTTACTCATCAATCTTGGGAGGGTGAAGAGCATTGGCAATATCGCTGTGATATCCACCCTTTTCAGAGATCATGCCCCGCATGGTCTTGTTTCGCTCCACCAACTCGCACATGTAGTCGTAGACAATAGACAAGAGAATCGACTTGGACTTGGTACCAGTGTCCTTGTCCTTGTCGGAATCCTTAGGCATACGGCCTCGGTGTCCGTGGCGTCGCTTGCCCTTCTCGTCACTGTTGGCAGCCAGACGAGGCACCAGACCACACATTTCCTCAAACTCCTGCTTGATGAGATCTCGCCGTCGCTTTTCGGAAGAAATGTGGTTCATGCGTTTCTGGTCCTCCGTCAGGTTAGGAGAGCCTGGAGTCGGCGAGGCAGACATGTTCTGCTCCGTCTTGACCTGCGGTTGCTGCTGATTGTGTTGGGGATGATGCGGGGGAGGATTGTGTTGGCTATGCATTTGTTGCTGCTGCTGATACGAGTCAGCCAGAGCATCCTTGTCGGGGAACAGCATGCTGGGGTTGGGGTTCATGTGCATGCCCGACTCAGAGACGGTGCTCATGGAGACTTCGCCGTCCATGCCGTCGCCAAAGTGCATTCGCGCCTGAAAGTGTTGTTGGGTATGATGGGGGTGCGCGTGGTGCATCTGGTGCTGCTGCTGTTGTTGTTGATGTGGTTGGAGATGCTGGTGTTGTGATTGCTGATGATGCTGCTGCTGATGCTGCTGCTGGTGGAGATGCTGCTGTTGTTGCTGCATGTGGTACATCTGCTCAGCGTGGGGCACGGGCGCGTAAATGTCATGAGGCGCGTTCGAGTTCAGGCTGGCAGCCACGTTGTCCGACTTTCGTCGCTTGAGCATGAAGATGTTCTGGTCAGCAACGCCCTGGCTCATCTGGGCTGCTGCAACCACCAGCTTGGGGTTGACCACGCCTTCAAGACCGGTCACCATACGTTGTGGTTGCATATGCATGTGGCCGTGTCCCTCGTGGACAGCGGACGGAACCTCGTCGAAACCCCGGACCTTTTTGAGCGCCGGAGTGCCGCTGTTGGGCTGGAAGCCGGAGCCTCCAAATGCAGGGTCTGAGCCGAAATGCAGGCCCATAGGAGCGGATGACGCCGCCGACGTACCAGACGACACGGGAGAAGGTCCCGAAGTTTGTGGCGATGGTCGCGTGGTTGTGACTGACGACCCCGTGACGCTGTTGTTGTGTAGCGACGAGGCCTGTGATAACGAAGAGCGGCTCTCCTTGTGTTTGAGCTGCCCGTAGCCCTGAGTTTCGGCCATGGCGAGCGCCTGAGCTCGCGAGTCGCTCTGGGCGTAGTCGTTGTGGTTGGGACTCAGGTACTCCTTTGACTCGTGTTTCAGGAGTCGCTCGTGGATGTTTACTGCGTCCGGGGAGTGGGCTGCCAGCAAATCGAGACCTGGCGAGTTGCCGAACTTGGTGAACTTGTCGGTACGGGACTTGTCGTTAGCGCCCCAGGGTTTCGATTCGGGCCACTTGGGCAGGGCGTCAGAAAGATTGGGCTCGAAGATGAAGTTGGGATCCAGAGCCACGTTGTCGAGGAAAGACGAAAAGGCGGACTCTTCCTCCGCGTTGAACAGAGGAATGCCGTCCATTCCGTCGCCGGAGCCCATGCCCATGGTGGGCGACAGGTTGAGGAAGGCCGAGTCGAAGTCGGTGGGGTAGTTGTCGACATCGAAGGGGTCGTCTGATTTGGCTGGGGGCGCGCCGCTGCCGTTGTGTTTGGGCGTGGTGGCTTTGTTGGAGTTGCTGTCGTGGGGCATCTGTGCCTGGGCTTGTGCGGGTTCCTTCATCATGAAGACGGAAGATGGCGACTGCACCGAGACGGGGGATAACGCACTCATCATTGTGCCAGAGGTGGCGGAGAAAGACACACCAGGCTTTGTGTTTGTGTCGGGTTTTACGTAATACGGATAGTCGTCTTCTTCGGAGGCGGAGAGATCCGAGTCTGCTGTGTGGAATAGCGACAGCGACGACGAGGTGGTGGAGTTGGTTGAAACAGAGGACGACGGCGATGGGGTGGTGATGAAGACTTGTTTCTCCTGTGGGTGGGAAAGGTGCATGGTGAGAGCGTGTTTGCGAGTTAAGGGCAACTACCCCAAGACAAAGCCAAAAGGATAAATGGCCGAAGGTTTTACTTTTGGGACAAGGGATGCGACAGGCCTGAATCTGCCTAGGCTACAGTAGTGGCAAAGTGGGGGGGGAAGAGCTGCGAAGAGAAGACGGAAAAGGGCGGGCGAAAAAAGAGGGCGGTTTTTGGACGACACAAGAGCGGAGCGTATCTGTCGGGGGGAAAGCGGGGAGCTGTGTTAGAATTTCCAGATGCGGGCGCGTGAGCAAAAAAGACGAGTAAATACTCTCACCCCTGGGCTAAAGCTGTCTCAAGGTTGGCAATCACTTGGGTCATTCGCCTGTTCCTGATATGTGCGTTATATGCTTGCCTAGCCCATGTGACTCGTAACACTCTTCAAAGTTGAAAGCGAGAACCGGAGAAGAGAGAAAAGAGGTGACTCGGTCTTGTCGGACATAACGGTGATCGGAGATGGGGCGTTAGGAAGATGTCGAAACGGTAGCGGAAAGAACGGCGACAATGTGGCTCACCTGTGACTATCGTGGTAGACAAGTCCGGTAGCATGTCTGATACAGTAGCACATAGAAGCACTGGTAGCTCCATTGTGGAACGCATTCCAGTTGCCTTCCCAGGCCAACGGTCCATCTGGTGATAGTCGATTTCTGACACTCTCATTTCCTCAAAATAATTGCCATCCTGTTTTCCCCATATTGGCACTCACTCGTTTGAATAGCTGTTGCGTTGTGATGTTGGACAACAGTTGTAAAAGTACGCAAGTGCGAAACGTGGGGTCAACCGTTAATATAAACGGATTGCGAATAACTTACAAACAAACACAGCCCTATCCTCTGCTTCCACAAACCTTTCTGCCTGCTATCGTTAACCCCACTATAGTCTCAGAGACCTCCCCTGCTGGAGAAACACTATCCCACCATTGACATTGTATGTGTCCGTTTGAAGAGAGTGCCAGGGCCCACCTTACCCTTGGTCATGATGCATACGCTCTGTGTGGACAAGGTTGGGTCTGCACTGCGAGCTTATTTGGCCGGCTTCCTTTTTTTTTTCTTGTCATTTTTGCTCAAGTTGGACTCGTAACGAAGCTTGTCCCAGAGCTTAAGCCTTCCTAATGGAGCGATCCCGCTGACCCCCAGTCCATTCCATAGCGAGAAACTCCATCGGCTATGCACTAGAAGGGGCAGCCTTGCCCTGTGGCAGCCATTGGGCTTGTCGTTTTTGTGCTTGCATCTGGTTCGCATACACGCCCACAACTTTTTGAACTACCAGCTCCCCAGGTTCCGTTTTTGACGTTGTCTTCTCCCCGCCAAATTTTTATTTTTCGCTTTTTTGCTTTTCTTCTCCGCAATTTGGTTGTAGGTCTTAACAAAAGCAAGTCTGCAAAGGCCGGATTTACAACCAAAAAGTGTCATTTTTCAGCCAGCCAGATCGAATGACGCACATGTTCTACGAGCACAAGGTATCGTACATACATACGAGCAGAAGCGGCAAAGCATAGAAGAGTCGGAACTGTTCCGTCCCGCGAATTTTTGTGTCCCCGTCATCCCTCCTTGCCTAGTCTGTGTGCCCCACCATCGGAGTCAATTAGTTTGCTAATTCCTGTACCCCGCCATGGGACGCTGTAATGTAACACCCCACGTCTGAGAGTGGTTATCGAGGGATATTTAGAGGTGGGGTGTAACAGAAATTGGACGAAAAAAAAGAGAGCTCCGATATTATGGGAAGCACCTGATACTTGCGTATTACGAATGGGATACGTGGCATCATTGTTTAACGACCCGTGACGTCTATGAGAGTAGAAGACACAACTCTTACTTGTTCAAGTAAGTCTCCTGTTCTATTTTCACCTAGTTGGACAACGAACAAATCGCTTTCGGTTTTTTTTTGACGTTAGGTTCGTCAAAAAAATCAAGGTCGTGCGCTCGTTTTTTATGCCTCGAACTCATCGAAGATCGATCTGTGCATCTTTTTTCGTCGCAGCTCGAAATGGGACACTCGGTCTAGACCTGGTGAAGTCTTAGAAACGGTACTTGCTGTAACACCATCTATATCGCAATGTTTCACTTGGAGCTGTTCCGTCACCTTTTCTCTATTGCTATGACGTTGGGGTCTCAGTCATACGACCTAGATGAAAGGACGCGGGAGTTTCCGGAGAGTCAAGGAGCTCCCTCTTCCGTCATTTCCCCCTCAATGTAATTGTTTGTACAAGAAATAACTTGTTCAGTCCCCAAATGTCAATGTCTCTACGTAATAATAATACCAGTGAAATGAATGACCCCTAAATGAGCTCTTGTTCATCTCACACCTATAAATCGAGAGTCACTTCAGGTTAGTCTCAGACCCCGAAAAGCCGAGTACAATAGCGCGGGTCCCTGATACCCCTTTCGAGATTATGTTTGATAACTGTCAGTTTGGACTAGGTCGTAAACTACTTGCTTGTTTGACGGTTTCGACAATAACCAACTGTCTATGGGATGATGGGAGGCTGCATGGTTTGTCTCACGCCCCATTGGTGAACCGCATGTGTAACCATAAGCGAAAAGAAAAGGTTTAAAAAGCAGGACCTCATGCACCTGCAAAGACACAAAAGAACAAAAACCCTCGAGCGAACAAAGCCTGTATCGGAAGGCGACACACTTTTCGTCTGTCATTCAGGGTATCCGTCTGATCGACAGTAACAGCAATTAGAGTACAAGTGAGGGGTAATCCACAATCATTACTGTCATTGCTATATTATCAAAAATTGATATTCCCCCTGTCATTAAATGGCAAGAGTGGCCACCGTTATGTATTTTGTAATTCTCTCGAATCACTCTCCCACCAAGCGTAGATTGCATTCACGCCCCGCAAATGCCCCTGTTACCCCGCTGATAAGCGGTCTTGCCTGTATGCCGCCATGCACAGTAGGCAAAAGTTTTTAGCTGCACATCTGCGAGAACCCACCACCGTTGACCGTTGTTTGAAACTGGACAGGGGGGCCAGTTGGGTGGCAAAGTTAGGGTGGGGGTAGTAGCAAAATAGTGTCATAGAAGAGCCATTACCTGTCAGATAGCTTCTTGTCTCGTTTAGCGCCCATGTCGTATCCACCGTTTATCCCACCAAGCTGCCAGCATCTTAGGTATAATTTCTTTTGTGTACGCTCTTAAACCCCGCTTTAGAATCGTAAACAGGTCGCCTTAGTTTTAAGCTTTCCGGAAGTGTTGTTCAAGAATCTTGCAGAGCCTAAAATGAGGGGTCATGTGAGCGACGTGGCGCCCTTGGAAGTCCACATAGAACCGTTGGCTTCGCTTCATATCGCATGTACATAAGCGAAGTGCTACTTTTAGAACCATCGCACAAGCGCCAGATTTATTTTCACATGGCAGCTGTGCCGAGGACCTGGTGGGGGTCAAGGAGATGTTCTGCAATTAAGAATCAGGCACGGAAAAATGGGCTGAATGCAAACCCACATTTGCTCTGTAAATCGTCTTGAGAATCCCCCTATAACCTGCATACCTCTTCGCAGAAAGAGGTTCATAACTGCAGATCGCTGAGCTGCACCACCTTCAATTTCAGGCTTGTACCTTTCAACAGACACGCACAGCTGCAGATTGATGGGATGGGAATGCAGCAGGGACTCGAAACGTTAAGCACGGGTGCCATCGTTCAGGAGGACGGAATGGACAGAGTAAACTTATGAAACGAACTGAAACTGGATTTAGGGGGTGTCCTAATCGCTCGCATTTGGACCCCTTCGTTTTTCGGAGTCTTCGTCATAATAGAACATCACACATGTAGGTGGCAGAGTAAAGGCAAGAAAAGGACTACAATTAGTTGGTATGTACAGAAAAAGTACTGTACCTATAAATAAAAATGCTAGATTGATGTTATGTATGAATTGAGGCCACGGTGGACATGGTCTCAGACCTCTCAATAAGGTGAAGAAGATTAGCGACTCGTATAGCCCGGAAGTCTAACATTACTTGTTGACATCTCGGTTACGGAAAGTAACTCGAGAAAAGTAAAACGACTTTTCGTTTTTCGTCGACAATGGAAGCTCCTCGAGCTCCTCGTCTTCATCTTCAACCACACGGGTACTGGTCAGCTTGTCCCACTTCATCTTCCTCCATTGAGTGCCACACCGTACCAGATCTGTACCCTCATCAAACGCCTTCTTACTGAGAGCAGGACCCAATCTCAGATAGTACTTGACAATTGTGGTGGTGGAACCTGCAATTTCTACTACTGCAATAGCAGAGTGGTTTTTCGGATTTGTGCCTTGATCCGGCATAATCTTGTATGTAGCCCAAGCACCAGTGTCTTCAGGGTTACCCCTTCGCCTTGATCTGCGGGTTTGGGGTATATCTTGGCCGAAGGTGTAAACCACATCTTCTGGATGCGTGGTCTTTTGCATCACAAAACACTTGCCTCCAGGGAAAAAGCGGATGTATCTGTAATACTCCACTAAAATCATTGGTGTATTCCAGGCCTGGGTCATGTTGGAAGTGCCTCCAGGCCGGATATATGAACATTTGGCAATGTAAACTCCATCGTATCTTAAGCGCGGCCGCGTCAGATACATATAATGCCATGACGAGGCGTAGAGGGTATCACAAATGTGTTGCTCGGGGTCCGTGAGAGACACCATGGCCAGCTGTCTGTTCAGCTCCTGTTCTTCCGTGTCATCTTCTCCCACCTCCTGGCCGCCACTCAAAAGCCACTGTCGATATTCCTCGCTCATGACCTGGTCCGGAAAGCTCAACATGCTCAGTTGCTGCCAGATTCGTTCGGTTTTGGCTAAATCATACACCCGCTTACAAGTAGCCGAAAAATGCACAAAGTCCAGCGTGTTCTGGATCGCCAAATGCTCTAAAATGTCAATGATAATCTCCGACGGCGCCTCCAACAGATAACACGGCCCATCAATCTCCTCCTCCTCCTCCGCTTCAGCATCCTGCTGCTCAGCATATCCAGTGGCCAATCCAGCAGGAGTCTTGTACTTTAACCTCGACCGATAAAGCAAATCGACCCGATCATGGATTTTGAAACTCCGTGAATACTCCTGGAGTGCATCGTTTAGTTTTCCTTGCGCCTCGAGGTCTGCAGCTCTCGAAAATAGCTCCAGAGCTCGGTCTTCTCGCTCTCTCAGCTCTTCAGCAGTCTCCGAACCAGGGTAAGCGGTGGCGTTTTGCTTGTTGCGCTCCACTGACTTGGCCACTCGAGTCTGGAAGCTGCCAGACGGGTGTGCCAGGTTGAGATTGGTCATTGTTGTGACGTCAAAAGCTGTGGCTGGCAGTAACGGATCGAAGTCGTGATGAGTAAAATAGTGTTTAATGAACATTGTTGCGGGTTGAACTGCGGATGTTATACTAAAGTGGTTATTGGGGTTAGGGCAACAGACAAACCGTTGCTATCGATATGCACAGTTTGAGCGCTTGTTGTGGGCGTTGGGATACGGCGAATTGATGTCTCTGGCTCAAAAATCGAGAGTCAGGTGAGCGGACAGACCATTACCCCATTCATGTCATGCTACGGCCTATATATATAAGAGTATCTTTACTTCCTCTCTTCCTTGTGCCTTCAAATAAGCTTGGAGAAATGCGGAGACTGTGGGGAAAGACGCTAATTATATTCTCACCCACACACTCCCATATCCGCCTTGCAAAAGAGGTTGAAATGCACACTGCTACACTTCAAATATGATAGCCCAGGCGATAGTCTTCATGGTGCTGTTTGGAATGGTGGCGATGGTGATGGTCCAGATTGTCTTGGTGCTTTTTCTGGGTCTGACTCTGGCATCCATGCAACTGTTCCTGAGACGGGCGGTCTCTCCATCCGATCAAAACAAGGCCAGTCTAGAGAAGGAAGGGACTAAGGGCGAGAGTTCCAGTGCCAAACGAAGCCGACATTCATGAGGCGGACAAAGATGGATGCCACAGACTCAATGGTCTGTGAGGAAGGTGGAGATATCGGAAAGTCCAATGAAAAGCGCGACTTTTTTCTTTGTCCCTCGAAACCCCTTCTACAATGATGACTGACATACATCAGGTGATCCCCTTTTCAATCCACTATCTCACACCGGTCGCGTGCCCATCAAACCCTCTTGATTCTAGCCCGTCCTTTTCGTCTCACTTCAGGAAAGTATGTCATCTCCTCATTTTGTATCTTCATACCGACCTTTCCCCTGTAAAAGTATCGTAGGATACACTTTACAGACAAACCACAACACCACTTTTTGCACACACCACAATAATGACACTCGAACGCGTTTTTAACACTGAAATATTTCCGTATATATATATCCAATGAATATCTTTTATCTTGACAGTTTTTTTTTTCGTTTTTCCTCATGTCCACCCCCTTAATCAACCCTCCTCAACATTTATCTTGCATCGATTATGTATGCAAAACAGGTGTGACATATGACTTGTCTGAAAACACGGCACCATTCTACTTGTACAAATTCCGTTAATATCACATAATTCATTAGTATTTACTCATTTTGCTCAGCACGGTTGTTTCCCTCCTCATTGTCGTTCTCTCCTTCCTGAGCCTGGGCCTCCTCGCCCTCTCGCTCCTGCTGCCGAATCTGTGCATCCAGTTGAACTCGTCGCTGCCGGTTGTCGGCCAGCCATCGAGAATGCACAGCAGGAATCATGGAGCCGAAAAATGCAGCTCCAATTCGAACGCCACGAGCATGTCGGTTGTCGGGGTTCTCCAGAGCCTCTCGAACAGCCTCGTTGTTGTTGCCGCCAGCATTGGGCTCCTCCTGGTCGTAATTCACGGCAGGAAAAATCTGGGCAACTCGAGATAGTTCCTCAGAACCCACGTTGAAGCTCGCAGGACGAAACCGCTCAAGATGTTGCCGAAACCGGTAGCCCACAAAAATGATCACGGTGAGACCGCACGACGCGTAGAACATGTAATCGTTGTTGATACGGCCCAGCACCATAATGTAGAAGACAAAGAGCTGGAGCAAGAAGACTAGCACGTCGCCAAGCTGGCGGATAGCCACAACAGCCCGCTGACGAAGCTGGTCTCGGGGAGGAATCATCTCCCGAATTCGCTGACGAATGTTCCAGGGAGGAGGCGAGATTCTCAGCTGGAACGAAAAGTCAACGAGGGGCTGTTGGGTGGGGGGCTGCACCTGGCCCCACTGAAGAAACTGCTGGAACTGTCGGTAGTCAAACTCGGCAGGCTCCGCGTGGTCTTCATGCTGGGTATCGGCCCATCGCAAAAACTGCTGGAATTGGCGGTACTGGTCAGATGCAGGGGTGGTGTTTCCAGACGAGTGGGGAGCTCCTCCGCTGGAGGGAGGCTGGGGGACATCAGCCTCGGTGTCTGTGGAGTTGGCCGTATCATTGTAAAGACGGCCATGAGGAGTTGGGTGAGAATGTGCGTGGTTGTGGTTGTGGTTGTGGGTGTTGGAATGGTTGGTATGATGGTGAGAATGAGAGCCAGAACTAGGTCCCGATTCCGAAGAAGTAGAAGGGATGGAGGGTGCTGACGCTGATGAAGGTGTCGAAGCACTGGCTCCATTATGCGAACTGTTGTTTCCAGTCACATCTCTTCCTCCCATATCTCGTCCGGAGGTCATGGCCTCTCCTGTTTCTCTAGTGAACTCGCCCGACTTTCGTCGTTTGGGCTCGGTTTCCGCATTGCCAAACTCTCTGTACAGTCGCTTAAGACGGGTCAATTCACGAGGAGAAATAGCCACCCACTCGGATTCGGTACAGCTGCCGGTCTTGACATCTGCGGGGTTGAGATGAAAGTCGCCGAGACTCGTGTCCTTAATGAAGAGATGCTTAATTGTAGGTGTGGGTGCGGTGGTGGTTTCATGAGTCTGAGAAGTCTCCACGGGGACTGTCTTCTCCTCAATCATATCGACGTCTCCCTCCTCGTCCACTTCATCAGCGACCTCCTTGCCCTTTTCGTCACCGTCACCGTCGAGATTCAGCTGAGCTGTGAATGCACCAGCCAGGGGATTGCTCGAGCTTGTTGTACTTGAGTTGCCACCGACAGAAGCAGCGGCAGTTTCTCGGTCAAACTGAATTCCATAATTGTCAGTATCAACCATACCCTTTACCAGCTGTTGAGGAGGCTCCTGTGCGAAGGGGTTGTTGGACTTGGCCTCAACCGGCTTCTTCTCAGCCTCAAACACCTCATTTTCCTCCTCCAACTGGTATTCCTCAAACTCGCCCAGGACAAAGCGATAGAAAATAACCACGTTGGTGCCCTGCGAATGTGGAGGCCGGCCAAAATTGTTGATGTCCTTGATCTTCATGGTATCGTCCGAGAAATCCTGGCCCTTGGAGTTGAAGACAACAAACTTGCGCTGAATCGCCAAATCCAGCGACTTGACTGCTGTTTCATTGCCTAGTGAATTGATGAGCAGATGTTTCAAGTCCGCAAGCGATGCCTCACCGTCCATGTTGTACAGACTCTGCTGTTGGACATTGTAATGGACAGTGGCTTTGGCCTGATTCGACAGTAATCGAACGTTGAAAGTCTGAGACTCGACCGTAGTGACACCGCCTGTGGTAGATGTAGAGCCCTCCGCTGCTCCATTTGAATCGCCCTTGCTGGTGCTTCCTCTTCGAAACCTCTCAATGATGCTGAGCTTCTCCTTGTCCAGAGAAATGGGCAGCAAATGAAGATGGAAAGTGGGGTTAGTGGCTGCGAGATTGGGCAGCTCGTTGGGGTCGGGCAAGATCTTTCCTCCAAAGATGAGCTTTAGGTTGTCCGGGTTGCCCAGATGCTCCTGTTCTCGGTTGTATGACTCTGTGGAAGTCTCGACACTTCCCTCTCTCTGTAGCTCGACCAGTTTCTGGCAAAGCCGTTTTTTGACCACCAGAACCGTCTCATGCTCAACGGCATCTATCTGGAACTTGGTAGGCACAAACGGCAGCGCAGACGAACAGAGAATGTTGATCGAAGGCATGTGCTGGCAGTTGACAACTTTAGGCACGTGATGAAGATGGGTCGCGATAAAGTACCTAGCGTAGGGTTTGGGTTGTTGGGGCGGAGTTGAAAAGTATAGCTATGTAGAATGGTTTGAGAGAATGTTGGAAGTGACAGTGTGCACATATGCGTAAACAATGTACCAAATCATGTCCGCAAGGTCCTTCTCAGTCTTTTTTACGCCACAATTATATCACTCAACATCCTTTGTGTCTACTGGAAGCAACGTGTTACTATGCAGGGTTGTATAGCATTTCAACAAAATGGGGAGAACTGAGACAGAATAAAAAAAGAATAAAGAAAGAACAAAAAAAGAAAAAAAAATGGCAAAACTGCTTGTTTGGTTTTTGTACTTGTAGCAGTTTTGAGAGAATTGGTGGTATTGTGGGGTTACATCTTCATAGAAAACGTGCTCGTAATATGAAATACACTACAGCGTCATAACCTGTACCATCTTCCTATAACTAAAGCGGCTCAATCTGTAGCAACTCTTGGAAATGGGAATATATGAAAATATGCACTCAAGATGGTTACAAATACGAGTATTTTAGTCATCAAGATATAATGCATCAATGTACAACTTTGCTCACGTGACTTGATTGTCCAGTTCAAAAACACCTTCCTTCAAAGTGGGTCACTGAGCGCAATGAGATGGAACACGTTTTCACCTATTGGACAAAGAACAAGCTATGTATTAATAAGCGTCAAAGTGGGGAATATAATTACTAAGCAACATGATACATAATACACCTACCAAATCCTTCAGTCATTAGCAATCTGTCATTGCTATTACCAGTTGTAACTGCATGCCAAATCACCTTTCCTCCTGTCCAAATGTGGCGTCTGAAAATTTAGAGTTGTGGCTAATAGTGGCGCAGGAAGGGCCACGAGTATCAGAGCAAAGTGAGTAAAGATTTTAATAGCAGTGTTAAAATTCATCTATCAGAGTATTTGATCAACTTTCACGCCGTTTTCTCATTCTCAGAAACTCCAAACACGCCCCCAAGACCCCCAAAAGACCGTTTTTCAACCTTCACATTTTCTTCCTCCTGAAATAAACTCAGAGTCAAATCTGGTCATATTTTCGGCCCTTTCTCATCTACAACCAAACCACATACATACATGTTCTCGACACGAATCTGCCCACGAGTGTCTGTGCGAGCAGCAGGGCTGGTGAGCGCCTCTCGTCCGCTAGCCGGCGCCGTACAGCAGCAGCGAGGCATGCTCAAGTTCCTCAAGCAGACAATTGGTCTGGACGATAGCGGCAATGAAAATGATCCGACCCCCGAAAACCGGTTCCATCTGTGGGACCAGTCTCCTAACCAGGACATCCGGGAGCGAGCGGCCGTCATCCGGGCCCGATCCAAGTGTCCCGTGACCGGCGAGGACGTGCGATACGTCTGCCCCAAGTCTGGAATTCCCACCCATCACAGCAGAGAGGCCTACGAGTCTGACGCGACGTTCCAGGAGGAAAACAAGGCCGAGAAGCTGTTCATGGCCAACATTTACGAGCATGACCTGCGTTCCGGACGAGATTTCCCCGAGTTTGATCTCCCCGCAGCCCAGGAGAAGGATGACACTGTCAACTTCATGAACTGGGATCTGTTCCTCTACACCCGAGACTTCTACTCCATGGACACGGAGTTCCAGATGGCTGCCGTGACCAAGATGCTGTCATACCCCGTCACAATCGGCTCCGTGCTGCACACAATGTCTCCCTACGCTCTCAAGCCCAACGGTCCCCTGACCCTGGAGGGTCTCAAGTCTCTGGCTGCTCTGCGATACTCGCTCTTCCCCATTGACAAGACTCGAGCTCTGAACGATCGGCCCATCCGACTCTTCATTCTGGGTGCTCGAGCCGAGTCCCAGCTGCCTCCCCACGTGTGGAAGCAGCTGTCGTACCTCATCCCCACCGCCAAGTGGGAGCTGTACTTCATTGGTCCCGAGGCCTACTACGACCGAGACAAGCATCAGTACGTCCAGCACTCTCGACCTGTCGAGATGAAGATTGACGATACCATGACCTTCAAGTTCTACTCGGACTACTTCCACGTTCTCCACGAGGCCCACGACTTCTTCCCCTACGACCCCTACCTCGACGCATTCTTCCTGTTCCACCCCGGTCTGGGCGCCCCCGAGGCCATGGACCAGTGGGCCAAGTCTCTGCCCGGTCTCCTGGAGTCCAAGTGTGCCATTTTCTCCACCGGATTCCACAAGGACGATCTCGAGCGAGACTGGAACTGGCTGATGGACAAGTTTGGCTCCAAGCTCGACGTGCTGCTGGAGCCCTCGGAGAACATCTTCGGCTCCACCAAGTGGGAGCTCAACGATCTCAACTCCACCGAGGTGTACCAGTTTAACCAGCAAATGTTTGCTTTCCGAGGCAAGCGATACCACGCCATTCCCCAGTAATGTACATAGGGCGTGAATATGATGACGGATGAAATGAGATGGAGAAGGACAAGTCTCCCAAAACCACTGACTAGATTGTAGAAAACATTCTTATGACATTATGTGAGTTCAAGTAGAAGTAGAGGTAGAAGTAGAGGTACGAGTAGGATGTAGTTGGGCTAATATTTGTGTGTGCGACACACTGGTCTAATGTTGCTGTAACGTTAGCAGTTATAGCAATACAGTCTACCTACTCTTCCAGTGTTTAGTCATACACTTTACTTACCACGTTCAACGGTCAATTATAGACCTGCTAAATCATAATGTCCGGTGGAACTAGCAGGAGATCGGTTTCGGAGCAGTGTTTGAGATGAGCCGCAAAGTACCGAAAAGTAGCTTTCAAAGTCGTATTTTTAACAATGGAGTATCATCTAACAAATATGGACTTTAATCCATTATTTATGATCACCTCATTGCTCCAAAATATGTCATTTCCTGTTATTCCCGTGACGACTAAGAAGATTTCGGGGCAATATTGAGTTCCGACTTTTTCCGGGGACTTCCAGTGTCAGTCAGAAAAGGAGTATTAAGGGTCCTATAAACAACCGGAAAGACATTCTTAGTAACAGCAACCGACTAAGCAGTTATTAGATAAAAATTCGTATAAAATAATCTTCTTTTGAGCGAGTTATAGACCTCCATTGTGATGCTCTCCAGCATGCCCCCCCAACCAAACACCAGAGCTTAATATATTGCATGCACAGGCAAGTACACTTTTCTAACTTCACACGACTCTTCCGATAACTAATACACCAAAACCACAATGAGAGCCACCAGAGTCCTTTTGAGAACCCCAATGATCAAGTTCTTGGGCAAGCGACCCACCAACGGTGAGTAAGACCCTGATTGAGCCCGTAGAGGCAGGCAAGCGGTGATTTGAGGGACTTGAAATTGCCGCGACCAACCCCGGGATATGACCAGTGTGACGAGACGAGTGAATAGGATCAAAGGAAGCGACACAAACGAATCAGCCCGGATTTGATCTTGGAAGGGGTTATGTGACCGTTTTATTGGGGTTGAAACAGTTCCAGTCGAATCGAGTTGTGCTGTGAAGTTCATCCTTGCGGCGACATGTTACATGTCAGGATGTGCTGAGACAGTCGATAGAGACAACACGGTAAAGACACGCCACACAACACGGCCCCAGTTGTGACACAGACCCGAGCGCAACGTCCTTATTTCCAAATCCCCTCATTGCTCCTTGGTCCATCTCTCCCCCACCATGTTCAATACTAACGCAGTCAAAGTGGACCACACCCCTCGACCCCACCCCATGTCGCCGACCGGATCTCTGCCACCATCATTCACTGCTGCTACCATCCCTCTGAACAAGGGCGCCAGCAGTAACTACTCTCCTCCCGGTGAGGGTGAGTTTGGTGCTCGATCTCAGCTGTCCAAGCGATTCCAGTACCGACCTTTCTCCGAGATCGAGATCAACGAGGTCAACTCCGGCGGTGCTTTCTTTTAACCAATGTAACCAATGACAATTGATGATATTATAGACATAAGGCAAGTTGTGTGGCTGGATGATACAGTAGGTTACACGTTGGAGGTAATGACACATGCATTGTGGGATGTGTTGTAGACGGTGGCGAATATATAATAGGGTGGAATCCCGTATATCTACCTACAGTATAATTCTTCTTTCTTACGTTTAAATATAGACATCTGATTCTCATTCTAGGGGACTTCAATTTAAGGGTTTATGTTGGATGGTGGCGAACTGCACACTGTAAGAGGAGTCCACACTAAACACCTCAGAAGAGAGAAAATGTTCATTTTTGAAAGAATATTTTAACACATTTGTATCCAGCAGAGCAACAGAAGTATTTTCAGTATTTACTTATCCATATAAGAGCCATAATGGGCAAGTTTCCTACCCCAAACACGCTGACATAATCACACCTCCCAACCTAAACCTTCGCCACCATGGCCTTGCAGTCAGTGTCCACATCCATCTGCCACTCGTACGTTCACCACACACCTACACACACTTACAATGGAGCAATCACCAATCAATTGGGGTCGTCCAAGAGATGACATTTACGGCCACTACTCGGATGCTATCTCCCAGGCCCCCAACACCCACTCCCTGCCCAAGAAACACACACAACAGCCCACAGTCACTGGTTCGTCTGTGATTGGCATCAAGTTCGATAAGGGCGTGATTGTGGCCGCTGACACCCTGGCCTCTTACGGCTCTCTGGCTCGGTTCGACAACATCGATCGACTGACCCAGGTCGGCGATTCCACCATTGTTGGCATTGGAGGCGACATTTCGGACATGCAGTACGTCCAGAGACTGCTGGAGGAGCTGGAGATCGAGGAGAACTACGACAACAGCGGAGACCAGTCGCTGCACTCGGAAAACATCTTCAACTACCTGTCCAAGGTCTACTACAACCGAAGATCAAAGATGGATCCTCTGTGGAACGCTGTTCTTGTGGGCGGTGTCGACAGCAAGGACGAGCCCTTCCTGAGCCACGTCGACCTGCTTGGTGTCACCTTTAGCTCTCCCGCTCTGGCAACGGGCTTTGGTGCCTACCTGGCCCTGCCTCTGCTGCGACAGCTGGTGCCTTACCCCGACTCTTACAAGAACGTGACTGAGGCTGATGCTCGGGCCATGGTGGAGAAGTGCATGAAGGTTCTCTTTTACCGAGACGCCCGGTCTATCGACAAGTACGACGTGGCCACCATAACCAAGGACAACGTCAAGATCGAGAAGGATATCAAGTGCAAGGATCAGAACTGGCGATTTGCTGAGGACATCAGAGGATACGGTCGAACCACCTCTTAGGGATATAGGTAATGATTGCAGAATGAACAGGCAAGTAATTGTGTTGGTTTGCCACCTTGATGGACGTATAGACTACGGTACTGTTACACAATTAATTTGCGATAGTTTAATGTGTGTGTAGCTGCGAATCCATGGCTTTTTACGGTAGATATGACTACGGGAATAAGGGATACTTACTGTAATGAGGAATAAGAACACTCTTCACTCATCATTCCATGAAGTTATACAATTGTGTTACGGTATGTTCATTGGACCCCCAGGGACCAACACAGGGGTGAACCTGTTCTCAAGCTTGGAACTAATTGTAGCACTCTGTTTTATATGCGATATCAGAACACTTGGTTAAGTATTTGAGAAGAAGAGTGGATGTATTAGACTGTAGCATTATCTGTTTACTTGAACGGTGGTAACACTTTATTACAATGGAATATCTAGTGGCACCAAGTCTCACTTTTCCAAGAGATGAGATGTACAGAGGTATCTGGCCACATCCAAGAAGGAGCCTGGTCTCTAGATGGAAGATGTCTCATCCCAGGATCTTACAGAAGGGTCACAAACCCCTCACTCTGAGAGGGTCTACCCAAATGGAAGAAAGGATTTACATGTTGCGAATCTGGGGTCAGCTGTTTTCATCTACGGACTTGTTCAAGGCATCTCTCTCTCAATATGATTATCAGGTGGTTTGAATACTCGCAATTCGAAAGACATACGACACCTTATTTAAGCCTACCCTGCTTTAGATGGTCTCAGTTTTCATTGAGTGAGGAATATCTTGGATCACAGTTTATTCTCGCAAATGGTTAAGAGTATTCCAAAACCAGCTTTCCAACTTTTGATATTGATAATTTTCTAAGTCCCAAAGTACTCGTACTATTCAGGCTCGACACTTGGCAAGAGAAGTCAGCCCATTCTTTAACCCAGAGTGGACACAATTCCTCGTACATCTTTCCAACATCCGCCTTCATACAAACCATTTCATATCCTCAGGACAGTGTGTTTCGGGTATTAGGGAGAGTGCCTTGATCGCGAGTCCTTTTCTAAGAATCAATTGCTCATTGCGCTTGAAAGAGCAATTGGCACCGCACTTCTCAGAGAGAGCAGTCTCTATCGGGGTATCCCAATATCCAGTTTGAATGTCACATACCCAGGTATACTGCTTGGGAGTAGTCGGGTATTTTGTTAAAGGTTAGTATCAAGGTAACTAAATTCTCAAACACCAAGTAGTTTCAGGAAAACTCCAGATACCATCACCATAACCATGAAATCAGCGAGACGACCCCATCAATTGGGATATCAGAACCAACTCTTCTTTTGAGTTGATTGACATAAATAAATTGTTGTCATCTGATGTTGATTTAGAATCAAAAAAATCGAATGTTAAATGATTGGGCTGTGATAACACCACGGGAATGCGACTTCCCGTGCTCCTGAATGCACGCCTTTAAAACTATCGTGAGGCCAACCAGTCCGAAGACGTAGACTTTGTCATTACCGAAAAGTAAGGCGGGCACTGTACAAGAACCAGCTACCCTGGTAGAGGGAACTTCTGTTGCTTGGTATCTTATCTCCCTGCTTGCATCAGCTTGAGAGAGGGGTATGTACATACGAATCTCGTAATTCAGTCTAGTCAACTTTGGGAGGTCGCAGCCTCGGCTCAGACGAATAAGTCTCGTTTAACGATACGCCCATGCCGCCTGTACGTGTCGCATCGCATCAACAGCCGATACTCAAGTACTCGTACAAGTACTTGGTCAGCTGTCGTTGAAGATCAGAGATCCGAGATCGTACCATTATGGTCCATTCCAGGGTAGTATTTCAAGACAATGCAGGTAAAGATGTGAAACATATTGTTTTCGGAAGCCCCATACATTGAGTAACGTTTCTTTTTTGGCACCTATAGGGGTGGCAGCCAAATGCAGTGATGGGTCCTTGCACTGTAGTATGAGGAGATCGTATTAATCCCACAAGATTCTGACACTCATCGCATGTGCTTTGCCCATCTTTCCCTAGTACAAGCACATTGTACGACACATGGGTGTGTATCAGGTTTGGTTTTGTATTTTCCTGTGTTTGAGATTTGACGTGGTTAGCTAAGACTTAGTGAGGCAGAGACAGACAAAGAAAAAACAGTGTCTAGACCATGGTGGATCGTTTTTGACGTCAACTAAAAGATAAGACGGCGCTTGTGCCTGACAAGACAGACTAGTGACATTGTGTAACAAAGCTGTGCTGGCTCTGACATTCCTCGTTCCTCCCCTTCGTTCCAGACCCTAGCAAAGATCTACCGAACCTTGTGGGGCCCATCAGCGCAGAAACATCCATGCAGAGAAGCAAGCTATAGTGAGTTTAGTGAGACATGGGCATGCGGACGAGGCCCCAGCATCCATAATGTGGGCATAGAATAACGTCAATATGACACCCGTGATCAGGACAGGGCCTACTGCAGGTTCTCCGACATCCTGCGGTAGGTCACGGCCCGATTGAAGTCTTTTTACCAAGGTTCAGCAGCCCCGATGACACGGGAGAAGAAGGGTGTGCAGTCACCATGCGAGATCTGGGGCATGAGCGAGTGATTGAGAGAGGCAGCCACAACCCCAGCACAGTGAAAGTACCCTTTCAGAAGCAGATGATAAAGATAGTGTAAGCTGAAAGGGGGAACTGGATTACTATTTATATAAATGTTCCAAACGTCAGATGTCACGCGCCAGTTTCCCCACCACGCACCCCACGCCATGTCTTATCTTATAGAAAATAAAATCACTTCATGCCTCCACCACGCCCTTCAATATCGGGTCGAGGCTATATCCGAAAAGACGGCATTCCCCCTCTGGGCCTTGGTTGCTAAAAGTAGCAGCTTAAGTGCATGTCAAAAGCCAACGTCAAAAATAACCGTGGTCCAAACACTGCACCAAATGGAACAAACCTGTGTCTCAAATAATATCTTTCAAATTCATATAAAATCGCAAAGCAGCATTGGCAGCTGTTAGAAAAGGCTCTAGAACAAAAGAGGTAAAGCGCGACTGCAAGGGCCACTATTTCAGACCCTCTGAAACAATAAGCCACTAAAATTTGATCTTCCTCCCTCAACAAAACACCACAGTTGTACCCTGTAAAGCTCCACGCACGGCTTTTTAAACTCGCACCAAACTCACATCCACGTCTTAAGTCTACAGATCAACGGCTATCTTGTCGTAGCAAGGTGGATTTCTTTGCACGCGAGCCATGACGTTCCAGGTGGTAGTGTTGGTGAGTACACTAGGATAAGGGAGTGCAAAGTCGCATCCCTCAGCAAGCCCTACGACATGAACTAACCCAGGGATCCTCAGGAGGACCAATTGATAGAGGCACCTGCTCATATCTGGTGCGTGGCAGCGGAGCTGGAGGAGACGACGACACAATAACATCGACAGGGGGCTCAGGACAGGGCTACATTGCTGTCGACGCAGGCTGCTTTCTCTCAGGCATAATCAATGTTCTCGAGAAACAGCAACTGCTAACTCCCGAGGCATACCAGCAAGAGCTGTTGACCGAGTCCATTGCACCACACTCTCCCCACTCACAACGCTCCTGGGGCATCGCATACCCTCCTTTCGACTCCCGGAGCCTTCCGTACGGCGGCCCGACAGCCAATGCGGCCCATATTCTGTCCCTGGTCTCCACCATCTGCATCACCCATCCTCATCTCGACCACATTTCGGGCGTGATCATGAACTCGGCTGCGTTCTCTCCGCAGCAAACCAAACGGTTGGCAGGCCTACCGCGAGTCATCCAGGCTCTTAAAGATCACGTCTTCAATGGTGTGATCTGGCCCAACCTCACCAACGAAGGAGTGGATGCTGTACATCTGGTCCAGTTGCTGCGCTTGTCGGAACACCTCATGTCCCCCGATTTGGCCCCAGGTCTCACAGTAACGCCCTACGCTGTCTCCCATGGCCACATTCTGGGTCCGGCGCACCATACACAGCCTTCCCCGTGTCACCACCAGCCGTTCAAGCCCTCCTTCAGCATCCGAACATCCGAACCCTCGGAACCCCATAGACGCTCTAGGAGAATGCCCTCTAGCGTCATTCCACCAGACTCCGTCATTGAAATGCGCCGGCAGAGTCTGATGATGGAAAAACGCCAACTTCGAGCATCTATAGCCTCTGTTTCTACGCATCTTCACTCCCCCACCTCTCCCTCATTGGTTCCCCACCGCAAATCTAGTAGCGGGAACTCATCAGCTAGCTCGGTTGGCTCAGTAAGTCCTTCCAGCTATCCCACATCAAACCCGACCTCGCATCCTACGCCAGGACCTCCTCTGGGCACCTCTCTGGCTTCTTACGACTCCACAGCCTTCTTCATCCACGACAGCATCACCAACAGAGTGCTGCTCATGTGGGGCGATGTGGAGCCCGACTCAATCTCCTACACCCCACGAAACTACCTCGTGTGGCGAAAAGCTGCCGAGTATATGCAACAGGGGCTGCTGGCAGCTATATTTATCGAGTGCTCGTTTGCCAATCCACACGACGACGCTCTTCTCTTTGGACACTTTTCGCCCCGGCATCTGATCGCAGAGCTCAAGTACTTTGCTTCAATGGTCGAGGGCAGTGAAGAGGACTTCCATGCCATGGTGGGCTGGGAAGGTCTGGACGAGACCAATGAGATGGATGTGGAAAACATGGACGAGGAGGTTTCAATTCCGGTCCCCAAACGCATCCCTCAGACTCACGCACAAGGTCCACACCAGCCGCGGCCTGATCTGCACCTGAAGGGTCTTCCGGTGGTGATCACGCACGTCAAGGAGGACATTTACAATGAGGATCCCGAAAACGATCCTCGAAAAGTGGTTTTGGAGGACATCATCGGTCTGGCCAAGATCGAAAACGTTGGCTGTGACTTCATTGTCGCCACCCCCGGGCTGAGTTTGCGGTTTTAGTTAAACACTACGAATGGTAAGGTACCAGTGGGATTACCACAACATATAGCAACGCGTTCCTTTCTCATTCAACGTTTCAAACCCCTTTTCAAATCATCTAATAGTGTCTATGCTATAAGAAAGAAGTAATCTTTAACAAATACAGAGCATGCTCCAATGTCATTTTAGTTGCCCAGTCTAATTTCCCACTACGAGAACAATGCCTACTCACGTTTCCAAAAACAGTTACATACAAC
Organism: Yarrowia sp. E02; assembly: GCA_017639365.1. Taxonomy (NCBI): domain Eukaryota; kingdom Fungi; phylum Ascomycota; class Dipodascomycetes; order Dipodascales; genus Yarrowia; species Yarrowia sp. E02. The sequence goes on from JAAQQX010000001.1 coordinate 4,468,788, forward strand.
CTATTTATACATGCTACATAGTAGTTGCTCCTCCTTAGACAATCTGGTAGTTGTCCGATGTCACCCGGGTCACCTCCTGGTAGGGGATGTTCTCGTCCTCAGCAGTGGCAGAGAAGACATTCAGAATCTTGACATTGCCAACCGTGGTTTCAGGGTCGTTGAGAGTGAACGAAACCTCCATAGGGAAGAACTCGTCCTCCTGGTCAGCCTCGGCGGTAAACTCAAAGGCACCAGAAGAGGTGTCACCATCGGCAGTGATCTCGGGAATGATCCACTCAAGGTGGTCGTCAAACTGATCCCAGGTAATGGAAGAGTCGGAGATGTGAGCGTTGGAAGAAACAAGAGGCACAATAACAGACACGTTGGTCATCTTGCCAGTGAAGCCCTCAGAGACCTCGTACTCCAGAGTAACATCGTAGAAGCCGGGGTCAGACTTGGCAAACCAGCAGTTGAAGGTCAGAGGAACAGCCTCTTCCGGTGCGTTAGCAGAGTATCTCAGAACACCGAGAGCAGCACCGTTGGAGGGGAAGCCTCGAGAGGGGTCCTTGAGTCCAATGATCTGGCGCGAGGAGAACAGTCCCTTGTCCACGTTGGGGTGGGTTCGGTACTTGACACCGGGGGCATTGGCCTCCAGCGCAATTCGAATCTTTGTGTGGTCGGGGTTGCCGATTCGCAGCTGCACATCTCCCTTGACCTCAGCTCCCTTGACGGAGCCGTCTCGACCGAGAGTAGCGGTGACAACCTCAGCGACAGTGAGGTGAACACCCTGGACCTCAGGGTTGTAGGCGGAGGGGGCAGCCGCTGCGGGGGCAGCCTGCTGCTGCTTTGGCTTGGGGGTGGGAACAGCGATATCAGCGTTAGCGAGAAGAGAGGCAGAGGGGCTGTCGTCGAATCCACCCTTCTTCTTGCCAAGCTGCATACCCTTTCCTCGAGGGGCACGGGGCTTGTGGGTAGTCTCGGGGATGGGGGCAGGGGCAGCCTGCTGCTGAACAAACGACGGAGCGGGAGCCTGGAATGCAGGGGCCTGGAAAGATCCATGGCCTCCAGTGTTGCCGGGCAGACCTCGCTTGGCAGCCTCCTTTCGCTGCATTTCCAGCTGCTTGGCCTTTCGCTTTCGGTCCTCGGTGGCCTCCAGCTCCTTGTTTCGCTCGATGATTTCCTGAATCTTCTCCTCGTGAGACTCCATTTCCAAAAAAGTCTGGATCTGCTGCAGAGACAGGTTTTCTCGGTAGCCCTGAGAGACCACCTCGTCAAAAGCGCCGAGGAGGTCAAAAGCGGCCAGCAGAATCTCCCGCTCGTCCACGACACGTACCAACGAAGTGACCACCTGGACCAACAGTCTCAGAGTCTCAATGTCCTGCAGAATGTTGGACTGACGGTTGGTGATCAGAACCACGTACAGCTCCTCCAGCGGCTGGTAGACGTATCGAACATTGTCGTGCTCCACGGTTGTGTGTTGTTTGGAGCCCTGGATGAGCTTGGGGAAGATGGCCAGCAGACCGGCGACCTTCTCTTTGGGCAGATCTCGGAATTGACGCGAGATGATGGCTTTGCCGCCACGTGAGCATATGGATGCGGCTAAAACGACCTGTGTTAGTATTTTGCTGCTGTGATCTGGGCTCGTTCAATTGCTTACCATTTTCCTCCTTTGATCGTGAAGTGTGCTGGTGTACTGATGTGTTGTCCTTGTTAGAGTTCGAGAGCTTGGAGTATTTGACAGTGACGCAGTGTTCACTCGCAGAGGTTAGGAGTCACGTGTATAAGCTCAACTTGTGCGGCTGGGAGGGAAGTGCAAGCTGTGGTGCTGTTACGCTAACAAGAAGGAGTTATTGGGTGAATAGCTGGACATATCACGCGTATTTTTGACAAACGGGTAAACATTGGAATTTAGTTATTCTATTATGAAATTTTTGGACTTTGTCCTTTCATATTTTCCCCCCATAGACGCGTCATGTCGTGGTGGCTGTCTCACTACATTTTGGTGAGAGTCAGTCAGTCTTGTAAACATCCGTATTTGAGGTGCCAATATATGTACCAGTTTCAGGTGATACGAGACTGCTTAAATGTTCTATGTGGGGAACATACTCTTCAGTGTGACCGTTTATGATATCAGCTCATCAGTTAATACCATTTAGGGGGACCGCATCATGTTTCACATCCAGGTACACAGATTTCATGAATATAGGAGAGAGAGCGTATTTTTATTTCAGATTACAAGTGTAGAGAAGTATCTACGCCACCCAGTAACTGCCGCAATAAAACAGCAGTAAGGATAAAAAGTGGCTAAAAAAAAACCTCGGTAGAAAAACACTGGCTGCTGTACACTTGTTGCTTTTCCCACCCCACCCTCATCTCATCTGCCCATACACCCTGGAATAATATCTCCACGTCACATGCACACTGCAACTCTGTGTATTTACTTGGCTTAATTTTATCCCACCAACAAGACATTGGAACTCAGCAGCCTCACCACGGTCACAGGGGGCTTTCCAAAACTGGTTATCGACAGCAAGAGCACATAGACGCCTGTGCGTAGCCCGGACCGACTCGGAAGCTTCACCACACCCTCGGACATTGGGCTGATACGCGCAGTCACGCCCACACGGCAGATCCAAACACACAATGACCGAAGTCGACTCTCCTGCGTCGCCTCTGACGCCCAACTCCAAGGCGCACCTGGAGGTGATTGCATACAACCAGTACATCCAGGCCAAGGAGCAGATCCACCAGCTTGAACAGGAACTCACAGAGTTTCAGGAGTCATCCAAGGAGCTGGAGCTGGAGCTGGAGCAGGAACTAGCAGAGAGTGACAAGCGACAGTCCAAGCTAGAGGACAGAATCAGCACTCTTGAATCTGAGGTTGCGGAATGGAGAAAGAAGACCCTGGACGCCCACAAGGAGGCTGCTACAACTCAGGAGGCCCTCCAGAGAGAGGTCAGCAGCCTCCGTGACGCTCACAAGCTGGTAAAGGAACGGCTGAGAGAAACGGAAAACGCCAACGATGACATTGAACAGCGGGAACGAATCACATGCTCCACTCTGGAAGATATTCAGACCCGCTACAATGAAGCGTTGGAGAACGTGGCTATACTGGAGGCAGAGCTGGCAGCCAAGGATGTGCTGATTGGAGAGCACCACCGAGCCAAGGAAGAGATCAAGGATCTCACAGAGGAACTGGAGCACACTCGAAAGAAGCTGGCGACCAAGGATCAGGAACTGGAGGAGGCCAACAAGCGAATCATGAACCCCCCTCCATCTGCAGGCAACAACAAAACCATACACCGACGGGCCGTTTCTGGAACAGCCCAGGTTTCGGCAGAGGGCTACCTTACCCCGTTGAATTCCAACGGAGCGAAGCCCATGTCGTCTTCCAGATCTATGCAGTTCATCCACGGTCTTCAGTCTCAAATGCGGTCTCTGGAGTCTCGTGTTGCACATGTCAAGTCCTCTTTGCCCAAACCTATCACCCCCAAACGTGCCAAGTCGACAGCTTCAGCTGTTTCGGGCACCCCTACCATCAGAAGCTCACCTAGTATGGCCCTTCTGACGCGTAAGTTAAGCGAATCAGATGATTTACAGGTAGTCAGTTTGTCGCCCTCAAGATCCACATCTTCACTCGAGGATCTGTGCACACCTTCTCCCAGCCCACAGATTGGACGGAGAGACATCAATCGAGGAGACAGTCGGTTGGATTTTAGAGCCGATTCTAGACTTAACGGCAGACCTAAAATCCAACCGTCTAGACCAAGTTTCAACTCTGCTCTGTCTACTCCTAAACCCTTGGATCCCATCGAGGGATCTCCCACGTCTTTAGAAGCCCGAAACCGTACAAGATCTGCCTCCCCAGCCAAGAAGCTCTCTTCCTTATCCCTTAATACCCCCTCCCTGCCCCAGTCTCAAGCACGAGTCAACATTCCTGCACTCATGAGACCGGCAAGTCCCATCAAACACCCCAGCCCCCCTAAGCCTGCCCCCGGATCCAAGTTCGCGGACGTCTATGGGCGGAAACGATAGCATTACACAGTCCATTTCATAATCATTAATACGATACCACATATACAGAAAGACCGCCAGCTTGTAACATCATTAGAGATTTCTCTATTCATCTATATCAATCATAATTCATTAATTTCGTTCCTTTTTTGTTGATCATTGTCGGCCGTCTATCATTACGACTCACCCACCAGCATTAGACAGTAGTCGACAGCAGCTCCTACGTTGCACTTCTTCTCTCTCACAATATCCTCAATGATTTCGCGGTCGAGAGTAGGGAACATTTGGTGAAGAGTGTTAACCACAGAGGCGTGCTCCTCATTTTGGATCCGCTGAGCCTCGTACTCCTCAGCAGAGGCCTGGCGAGCAGCAGCCTCCTGATGAGACAGACCCTGGGCAACTGCAATGCTCTCAGCTTCAGACTGAGGTGTAGCATCCTCCGTGGAGGCTCCGACATCATCAAAGCTGCCCTCGAAGAATTTACTCAGTGACTTGAAAGGGCTGGTAATAAGTCCTGCAGAGCTCATGAGGATGTTGGAGGGAGTGCTACTCTCTGCTGACAGAGCTGGAGATTGAGAATCAGCCCGGCCAGGAGTCTCTGGTGGTGCAAGAGCCTTCATTTTGGCCTCCTCGGCAGCCTCCTGTTCCTTCTTGGCGTTCTTCTCAGCAATCTCAGCCAGGGTTCGCTCTAGATTGGCGTCAAAGTCCTCATCAGTAATGCTTAGCGACGACTTGTCCAGCTGTTCAACAAATGCAACGGCTCCCAATAGAGAAGACAGGTAGTATCCGGGTTCTCCACTGAGCCGCTCGCTAGATCTGAACCGCTGGATGTAGTTGAGGTTGGAGGTCAGGTGCTGGGGCTGGGCCTTAATGACCACATAAATAAGCAGAGGAAGGAATCCGTCTGCGGACTCCTCACTCTTGGTCTGTCTAAGCAGTCCAAAGATGACTTTGCAGCAGTTGAGCACACAGATCATTTTGTCTCGAGGAGCTCTATAGTTATTGATCTTTCTAAGCTCCTCACTGGCCAAAGTCACAAACGATGCACCCTGTTTCCAAAACTTTTCGTCAATATCCAAATGACCGCCTTCGATCCAGCCCCACAGCTGCAGTTTCTCCTGCAAGACGTGATCTCGAATGAGGTCCTCTTCATTCCCGTCCGCAGCAGCATCAGGGTTCTTTGCATGAAGAACACCTATGCTATCGGCATTATCTAGCTTGACCACCTCAGGAGAATACGTCTTTGAGTAAAGGCGGTTCATGATGAGTTTTTCAATACCTTCCTCCATGTTTATGAGCTCGTTTTCTGTCATATCGACAAAGGGGGGAGTCTGCATCTGCTGGATCTTGTTGCTGATGAACTCCTTGAAATCGCCAATGATTTTGACCTGCTCATTGACAGTCCATCTCTTCTTGTTAAACTCGCTGAGGAAGGACTTGAGATATCGTGCGATGGGGTCCGCGTTCTTGTGTCGCAGTAGGTCCAAGAATCGCTGAAAATCAAAGGGGGCGTTATCATCCGATGAGCTTGGGGTGGCCTTTTCTTCGTTGCCCGAGGAACTACCAGCGGGTCGGGCAGCAGTCGCCGCTGCTGTAGCAGAAGTAGTTGATCCCGCTTCACTTTCGGGATCGGCTTCGGCCACCTCAACCTCGACCGACTTGCTTGTATCAGAGGTGTTATCAGCTGTGTCCTTGGTACTGTCGTCATTATCATCTGCAGGTGTGTCGTTGTCCACTTCCTCGGCCGTGGGGCTCTCCAATGGAGGGTTGCTCTCCTCCTCAACCACCTTCTTTTTAGTCTTCTCGATAGGAAGATCCAACAGACTCATGGTTGTATGTTGCTTGTCTTGTCTTCCCAAATTTTCACCTTTGAATTATTTTGTGGTGATGTTTCTGCATGAGCGATTACATGGCGGGAGTGTAGGTTAACTTTGGGCAGTAGGAGGTGGCAAGTTGGAAGAAGGAGGTCTGTGCGGCAAGTCCAAAAACGAAGATAAGCACAAAAAGTCGCCACACGACCTATATACATGTGTTTTTACTTTTTGCGTTCGGTAACCCACTACAATGACTCACTATCGGTCCATAATCTCAGTTGCTGACTCACTATCTACATGCGTTGTACGCTGACCTTCAGCCAGCCACCAAACAGCCTGCATGTTAACCGCTAAGATTACCGAGTTTGAGTTAGAAGTGAGGAGCTTGTCCAAGTAAAGTGTATATGTTGTGTAACCTGAGGTGGTCTTAGAGCTCACACAATGGGGCCTATAATAAGATGTTTCCATCTCTTCTTTATATGAAGATGAGGTACGGTTAAGAGTGTGTTGATCGAGATAAAGACCTTTCTAAAACCGAGAAAAGAGACTGTTGGAGATTACGGACTAATTATTCCGCAAGGCTAACCAGGCCCCCAATAGCACGCAACCAATAATTGTTGGCTCCTACCAGGGTGCACACTGTGGCGCATTTATGGTGGCGCACTATTGTATTGTTGCTGCTCCCGCTCCCGCTCCTCTTGTAGAGAATATTAATTATCATACAGCAGAGCCGCCACCATGTATATAAACACCATGCTCATGCACATTCCGCACATGCACTCGACAGAGAGCTCAAATGTTCCATTAGTGGGCAGGCTCGGAGAATATAGAGTGCTGCTAAACAGTGGCATGGACAATGAGCAACCTGGCCCGCAGTTGCGTTTTGGGCGTCGTCCCTTGTCTAAACTTTTGTTCGAAGCTCGTATAGCTCATAAATCAAGGGGGGTATTCAGGTCCAGACTGATGAATGCAATTTAGTTATGATATACTCTTTTCGTTGTCAAGGTTACCGTGTTGTGCCAATCGTTAAGCGAGATACGAAGAACAGAACAAAGTGTCAACCAGATAGAATTTGCAAAATAACCATGCCAGCAGCGCTGAATCGAGAGAGAAAAAAATTACCTCTTGGACAATAATAACCGATGAGAGAATGTAATAACTGTTTAGATGCCGGACGGTCCTGTTCGAACCCGTCTATTAGTTTAGACCGGGAACTCGTGCGTCGTATTACCCCATTCTTCCAGTCTAATCAAGACGGGGGTAGTGTATCCACTTTTTTTTCTCCACCTGCAACAGCTTGCAGAGTGTAAGCATCAGTCACGGGGATGATGGGGCACGGCGCCTTAACGAGACAGACAAGCAGACTGAAGGGATAGGGCGTGATGCAGCCAAAGGAATGGACATCAGGCTTTGTTGTATAGTTAATATTTTTTCTTAAAACGTTTTCAGGTGGCTCCTAACTCACATCCAACCCTGGCTGACATAATCCCAGTGCCACACATTAAGTTAACATCTGCAGGGTTCTCATCTCCACTCCTTCACACCAAAAAAAATGCGTCAGGGCCTCTATGCCTTGGGTTCCAATGGCCATGGCCAGCTGGGAAATGGACATATGGACGACACGGCCGAAGTCCATCCTGTGGTGGGACCACAGGGCCCGATCACAGAACGGCCCACAGCACTGGAGTTTGGCGGTACTCACTCCATCATCTTGTTGCAGTCCGACCCCGAAGCATACTATGTCACTGGTTCTAATGACATGGGCCAGTTTGGCGACACACAGACACGCAGATGTCAGGAGTTCATTCGCATGGCCACACCGGGCCACATTTGGAAACGGGCCGTCGCAGGATGGACGTTTTCTCTGCTCGTGGATGAGCAGGACCATATCTACTCATGTGGTCACTCCAATTTTGGAGGACTGGGACGAGGTCAGGGAACACCTACGAGCCGCAAGTTGGGCCGAATCGAAGGGCTTCCAGACAAGCGTATCGCGGCCATAAGCTGTTGCTTGGAGCATGTCGTGGTACTATACGACGACGGAGAGGTGTGGGGCTGGGGAGGGGCACGCAAGGGCCAACTGGGGCTTCTAAACGGGCCAGTCAGATGTCTGTGGACTCCCCAAAAGCTCAACCTGGGCGAATGGGCCCCTGATACCCCTACAGACGTCCACTGTGGCCGGGAGTTCACTCTGGTATCCAGCCGAGTCACTGGTCACTTCACCGTTCTGGGAACCGACAAGCATGGATTACAGACTCTGTCGTGCGATCGTGACGCATACGATCAACTACACGCAAAGCATCTGTCTGCTGGCTACTCGTCGGTTGGAACTACATGGACATCGATACACTTTCTGTTGCCCAATGCCCGCATCTTGTCGTTGGGTAGCAACAGAAACTGCCAGCACGCTCCCCGTGAATTCAACTGCGAAGCCACACCTGAAGAGGGAGACCGCAAGATCTTGCAGATGGTGCCGGGATCGGAGCACGTTGTTATCGAGGTGGAGGCCGGCTCCACCAAACAAACTCTAGCATGGGGATGGGCCGAGCACGGCAACTGTGGAATTGTTGATCACACCACTGAAAACATGAGCATTGAAGAGCCCAACGAGATCCTTGAGTCTGATACGGGATCTAGAGTGACTCTTTATGCGGGGACAGCATCTACTTGGTTGCATTCTTGTTAGATATGAGAGATGCCTTTAAAAGACGGACATTCGAGATACCAGGGGCTACCATGATAGGGCCTGCGGAACTTGTCTTCACTAATAAAACATATATTTATTAATGGTAATTATTATTAATGGAAGCGGCAGACCAAACTGACTTTTTTCTCATGAGCTGTCCTGTAGCCAAGCAACGGATACATATCCACTTCTGGATGTACAGTTCAGTGTAAAGAAAACTTCATATAAGTCTATTACCGAAGACAACGGATGTCTCAGTAGAAGAACATGGTTTAAATCCCGTTCATATTTCGAGTCTCATTGCAGTCTGAGCAGAGGGGGGAGTGAACATGTTCTGATCAACAGTTCTCTCTGCTGAGAGAGAACTTTTATCTATAAAGGAGACTCCTGTAAGAGGAATTTAGCCCGATCTTCTTATTTAAACAACAACAGAAAGGAACTGGGTCCTTTGAAGCTAAATAATATGTATCGCCGGGCACATTAATCTGGGGCCGTAGTATCACGAACAAATCATGTGAAATCAGTGCTCGATTCTTCACAACCCCATTCAACCGTAAATAATAAAAGCCACCTCGATGAATCACCAAGACCACCAAGAAACCAGCCAATAGCCAATGTCTTTGTGAGCCTGATAGTCCAACTGGCTTTGGTTACTCCAACATCGTGTAGTGACGATGATGTGTGTGAAGAGAAAATTTCGTGTTCAGCGTATTTATGTACCTGGTTGAAAACTCTAATTTTCGAAGGTGAGTTCCAACACAGTTTCAATTTCTCCCTCACAAAACTGGCTTACATCAGCCAACTTTAAGAGAACCTCCCAGAAACTTCTCACGGTTAGCTTTACAGATGTACATGCAGGTGGTATGCAAGACCTGGTATCCTTGCTTTTGCACAAAACGCCTTAAATCCAAGCATCATCTCCATCAATAGACCACCACTAACGTCCCAAAATGTCAATGTTCGGAGTGATTTGTGCCGGCAGAGAGGCACAGACTGATTTTCAGCAGGTCGACAACAACAAATATGGCATCCAGATTCAAAATGGAGGCTCAGTCAATCACATCGTGGTCTTCCTACTCCCTGGAGCTACCCTAGACCCCTCCGTTGCAGCCTCAGTGTATTTCCAGCTACCTGGAACCGATTTCCAGCTTCTGGGAGCACTATCCAGCAACAAGCCCTCAGCCATTTTCAAGCTGAAGAACACAGGAACCCTGGTTAATGATACCCTCGACCCTGACGAGATGGTTGATGAGGGTGCCCCACAAGAACAGGTTCCCATCAGCATAGGTATCAGTGTTGAGCCAATTAACACTGTGGAACAGCAATTGGCAGCGCTCAAGGCTAGCAGAGACTCCAACAGTGCTCTGGTGAGTGCATCTGCAGTGAAGCCCACTGTACAGAATTCTCAGCAGACTGCAGTGCTGGCCAACAAGATCATTCAAAACGCATACAACTACCTGTCTGGATTCACCGTCAACAACAACATGGTATCCATGAACCATTTTAACGACTGGTGGAGCAAGTTCAAGTCAAAGATGGCAAATAACCCCAGCTTCTTGGACAACCTAGACTAGCTAGACAGACTAACTTCTCACTTGTAAATTAATGCAATTATAAATATATGCAGAGTATGAGCGCCGCCGTAATCAGGACTCACAAAGTCTGACCAAGCAGAACATTGAGCTGTTGCTCCACATTTTCAGGTTCTGCCTTTGACAGAATGCCCCTCAATTCCTCCAGGGTTTTCCCTGAAGGATCTCGCTCCACCAAGGCCATTATATGGCTGACCAATGATCTCAACCTACTCATTTCATCCAACAAAGCACTTCTTCGTACTGGTAAGTTGGGATGAATCGACTCTTGGGGATGTTCAAGGAACATGGATGCACACACCAGCTCTTTGAGAGCCTGTGAACGATGCAGGGTGGTGTTGTATGTGCTGCACGCGAGATTCAGCCGTTTCAGCGTTTCTAAATAGCGTGTTTTGACGGAATCTGATAGTCCTGCCACGCTCGACGCGTCGCGTTCGGTAGGAAGAAGAGGTATAATATCCAAAAGTTTCTCAATTGGAAGTGACTGAACTTCTCCGAGAATGTCACGATTGGTATTATCTTCATCGTCCTCTTCCATGTCTTTATTTTTCGATTGCTTTTCGCTCATCAACTGCACATACGGATCCAAAGGATATCTATCCAGAACATCCTCATCCTCCAAAGTCGCCACGTACCCTGCGACAATGTTTTCACACTTTGTTGACACGTAATGAATGCCCTGTTTGTTGAGTGTCTGTTGGTGGTGTTCTCTGACAGCTGTGTTTACATTATCCACCATCTTGTCAACACCTCTCAGGATGCCTGCTCTCTTGGCCTTGGTAAGTTCTGGGTCATTGTCGATGATGTTGACGATAGCTTTTCGGCCCTTGGGTCCAAGAGTTAGCGGTGTCGACAGAATTTGGACTTGTTGGTTGATGAACGGTCGTATCTCTGACATGGTGTCTTGGTGTAAGATTGTTCAGGTCGCGTACACTAGATTTCGTGCATAGACGTGCAGCGAAGCTTGATCTCAACATTGGGAAATAAACGATCTAAATGGATTGCTCTGTTCTATAAGGGGAAATTAAATAAATTGCGAATACACCATTACGTCACCGATACCCAACATATAGGAATATTATACACTTTCTCTGCTCAACGAGTGGGTCCCACTTTATTGTCATTTTTAGATCACATGACTACAAATACACATTAATTTACGCCGCAAGGCTAACCGCCTCTATTAGTCGCCCTTAGTTAGATTGATAAAGAGGGAGAAAGTCAGTCTTTGATTTCATAGTAATATTTCCACCAACCATCTAATTTAACATCTATTTTTTGTCAAGATGCTTCAGGAACACCTCAGAGAAATGGGTCAGCTGCTCATATGCTCGCTGGAACCCAGACTTGCCGCCGTAGTAAGGGTCGTCCACAATTTCAGGGAAGGACTCGTCCTCTCGGTGGGCACCAATGAGCGACACAACAGCCTTGGAGTCCTTGGGCTTGATCCGGTTAATGTTGGCCAAATTCGAGTTATCCATGGCGAAAATGTAGTCAAAGGTGTAAAAGTCGTTCTCAGTCAGAGCACGGCCCTCGTGCTTGATGGGCACATTGTTTCGGTTGCACACTTCCAGGGTTCGAGTGTCAGGGTGGTCTCCGATATGGAATCCAGAGGTTCCACAGGAGTCGATAATGTTGAACTGGTCAGCCTTGCCGTTTCGCTTGGCGGTCTCTCGGAAGACAGCCTCGGCCATTGGCGATCGGCAAATGTTGCCCAGGCAGACGAAAAGAACGTTGGACATTGTGTAGTGTGTGGTGAGCTGAGTGAGAGTGTGGTGCACTTAGTCTGAGCTTCAATTAAGAAAGAAGTTATAGATTGCATGCAAGTCCCAGATCGCAGTTTGACTTTGCTGTGCAGAGGTTGCAGTTACACCTTAACTCAAGAGCTGGTGGAGGATGAGTTGCTTTGGGTGAGTAAGCTGTTACATGAGTGTATACACCATGAAAGAGAGTGTCAGAAACACACTGGTTACGGTGCCAGTTATGGCTCACAACCCACCCACTCGCCACCGCTACGCCACGCCACGTATGTTGATAAAACTTAATGCATCTCGTGCATACGGTCTGCCTTGAATATGGTCCAAGTGGCAACCTTCTGGGTGTCCAGTTATATATCAATTGAAACACTTGGCGCCTGGCTTCTTCTCCACCTCTACAACACCCCCGACGACAATGAAGTTCAGCAAAACTCTACTACTGGCCCTTGTGGCTGGAGCCCTAGCCACCAGCAAGAATGAGGAAATCTGCCGAATCGAGAAGAACACTGGCAAGCAAATCTGCTACCCCAAGGTGTTCGTTCCTAGCGAAGAGTGGCAAGTTGTCTGGCCTGACCAGGTGATCCCCGCAGGTCTCCACGTGCGAATGGACTACGAAAACGGCGTCAAGGAGGCCAAGATCAACGACCCCAACGAGGAGGTCGAGGGCGTGGCTGTTGCCGTTAGTGATGAGGTTCCCGAAGGCGAGGTTGTCATCGAGGACCTCACTGGCGAGGTCGAGGACGAGGGTCTCAGCGCCAACGAAAAGGTCCAGAGAGCTATTGAGAAGGCCATTAAGGAGAAGAGAATCAAGGAGGGCCACAAGCCCAACCCTAACATTCCTGAAAGTGACCACCAGACCTTCACTGAAGCTGTGGGCGCTCTCAGAGACTATGTACTCAACGAAAAGTCTGCTAAGCTCCCAATTGCTCTTTCCCAGCTCGAGGAGCTGGCCCACGAAATCGATTTCGGCATTGCTCTGAGTGATGTTGATCCTCTGAATGCTCTGCTGCATGTGCTGGATGACGCCAAGGTCGATGTTGAGACCAAGATCATGGCTGCCCGAACCATTGGAGCTTCTCTGCGAAACAATGCCCATGCTCTGAATAAGGTGCTGGACTCCAAGGTTGATCTGGTCAAGTCTCTTCTTGACGATGTTGCCCAGTCTTCCAAGGACAAGACCGACAAGCTCTCCTCTTCTCTCGTCTACGCCCTTTCTGCTGTTCTGAAGACCCCCGAGACCGTCACTCGATTTGTCGACCTTCACGGAGGCGATTCTCTTCGAAAGCTTTACGAGACCGGCTCTGACGATGTTAAGGGACGAGTTTCTACTCTGATCGAGGATGTTCTCGCTACCCCCGATCTGCACAATGACTTCTCTTCCATCACTGGTGCTGTCAAGAAGCGATCCGTCAACTGGTGGCAGGATGAGCTCAAGGAGTGGTCTGGCGTGTTCCAGAAGTCACTGCCTTCCAAGTTGTCTTCCAAGGCCAAGTCCAAGGTCTACGCTTCCCTGGCTGCCATCCGACGAAACTTCCGAGAATCTGTAGATATCAGCGAGGAGTTCCTTGAGTGGCTGGACCACCCCAAGAAGGCTGCTACTGAGCTTGGCGACGATATGGTCAAACTTATCAAGCAGGATCGAAGCGAGCTGTGGGGAAACTCCAAGGCTCGTAAGTACGACGCTCGTGATGAGCTTTAAATACATCCAGATACTGTTTCTCAGCTACTGGCACATATATAATGATAATGATAATGATGTTTTAACATACTTGTAGAATGCAAGAGGATGGATGGTGCAAACGGAGTAAGATGAGGAGGAAAAACTAACGAGGAAGTGTGGAAGGGCTAGAGACTGTTTTGATTTGGCCGCCAGTTGATTTTGGATGGCCACCCTTTCTTCTTTTGAAGTTCACATGGCATCGAGTCTTGCCAAACTTCTTGAGCACGAAGTCTTGAAAAAGGCTGTTATGAAGCTCGCCAATGGGAATGTTCATTTTACGGTAGATGGGATCGTGTAGATGAAAATAAAATGGGCGAAAGTGGATTCTTATATGTCAAATGTTTACCAATGTTTATGGATCGTCCTGTATGGGCAGAAAATAAAGCATAGCTTACACAATTGTACCTCTAGGGAGATTAATAATTGTAAGAGTTTGAAGCCAGCATACAGTATCCATTATATGCTATCTCTTCATATAAATCATTTTATTAATATACAAACGGGTCCCACAAGAAAGTTAGCACCAGAGATCATGCGTTCGTCATAGCCTCCTTGCACTTCTCTCTAGCCATGGCATCGAAAGCAGATGCGTCTCCACGGATTAACAACTCCATCTCGTCGTTGAAGTTCATCACATTCCACACAGCGGAGGGGAACTTCATCTTGACTGAACTTTGTGGGCCCAAAAGTAGGTAAATAGATTTGAACTGAGCTCCATACTTTTGTTGGGCATCCGCGTCAAACCAGTTGATACCTCCAGCTGCAGCCTGCCGCTTTAGATCAACAAGGAAACACTGGTTCTGCATAGTCAGATGACCAAACGCGACTCGTAGAGAAGCCCTTTTGTCCACGGCATCTTCAATTTCTGCCAGACACTTGCTGCCATAGTCGTACACTAGCATGAGAGCAGCATAAGTTGAGGCAGTGGATGTAAGAGGGACACCAGCAGCTCCAGAAGGATGGGCATCAGCAGGCCGGGGAGCGGGCTCCGTCAACATCTGAGTGACAACAGCACGCGAAAGGGCATCAGATACCATCTCAAAGAGAGGCCAAGTGACATGCAAGTAATTGTATAGCTTTTGAGCGTACCCATTGGCGCCCAGGGGCATTGTTTCTCGAGTTCGTTTCTGGAAGAAGCCAACAATGGGTAAGAAAATGGAGGGAGCTCCCTGGAATGCGACAAGTAGAAGAGCCATAGTATCCTGAAACAGCCTGTGATTGGTGGAGACCATATCCATGGACATGATGTAAGTGAGTAGTCGGAGAGGCAGCCACTCCTCACCATAAGTCTCGCCTTTACGCATAGGTGCAAGTCCGCCCGCACTGGGAATCAGGTCACCTGGAACGTCCTCGTAAGGGCTGAGAAGATGGCGCCTAACTTTCTGCAGCACCTCTCGGGCCTCTAACTCGAACTTCCGACACTCGTTGTACGAGAAATGCAATCTCTGGAAACAGTACTGGCATTTTTGCTGTGTTTCCCATCCTCCACCGTACTGGTCGCTCTTCAGAGGCCCCACAGGTAGTCTACAAGCGTGACACGAGAAGCTTCCGTCAACGTCATAGATCTTGCACTTGTAACAATCGCAGTCGAATGGCAGTGTGTCTATGGTGTTGATCTTATGCAAGGGGTCCGAGTACATTGTGTAATTGAGGGTAATCTCCGTCGAGTAGGAGCTGGTATCACTTTCCACCTCAACACAGAGATGCTTGCCCTCATCTGAATCCCGGAGATACATGACAGCTGTAGGGGCACACGAATGGTTGACGAAAGCCAGATCAGCATCAAACACGGCAACATGGGGCTGGGCTCCAACAGTACCGACGTAGAGTGTATGGTTCTTCAGTGCCATGATCATATGACTCAACTGATCCGTATTCAGTCCACTAGCCTCAATCCAAGGCGCGCTATTCAGCAGTGATTCGGGAATAGCAACTCCCGTATTGTCACTGAAACATTTGTAAAGCTGATCAGCAATCTCGTCTGCCATGACCTTCAATGCCGCGCGCGTAGGAGACTTGTAGTTTCCTTCAGTGTGCATCTGGAATATAAGAGTCCGAAGACCTGTATCCTGGGCCATGGCGAAGGCTGTACGCACAATAAGTGCCAGACTTACACCAGGCATCAGTGTAGTGGTCCAGTTGCTGAAGATTCGGCACTCGTACTTGTGATGCTTAGTCCAGTCTGACTTCTGACACTCAGCACGACAGTACATAGCCATACCACATCCTCCACAGCGTAGCAAACGCGCCACTCCCTGATGAGACCGCTTGCTCTTGACAGCAAAGCAGTGGAAACACACGGCTGGAGAAGGAGAACCCTCTCCTGTTCCTTCAGGACACCAATCCCTTGGCACCATCACGGTAGGCTGTCCATAGAAGACGTTTTGATTTGTGCTTCCCTGGAACTGAAACACGCCAAACTGCGCCTCTGGATCCTTGTCATCGGCGCTTTTATTGAGAAAGGCCCTCTGGCCAATAATGCAGTCTTTGCTGAGCATTCGGTCGAGATGTTGAAACTTCCTGTAACGGTCTGCAGCATCTATCTCGAAATAAAAACTTAATCAGACACGCTATTGAGAGAGATATGAGGCTGTTGCAAAGAGACAATCAAATGATTGTTGTATTATTGTTTTTGAAATTATGTGTCATTCTCTTGTAATCATATATTTATCCTCCTCATCACGTTACTTGGAAGAGGAGGGTGGCACAAATTCGCTTAGTCAGCAAACAGCTTTGGTTGCGGTGACAGGTTCATATCTTCAATAATACGTCTGTATTTGATATCTAGTCCATCTTCGATTTGGCTGCTGTCAAACTAGTCTGTTGAGACAGCCTGTAGTGTTGCCGCTTTAGAACCCACGTTCCCTCCGGTGGTCCTCTCCATAAAAACTCAAATACTTGCCCCACATCATTTCACCTCAACATCTACTAATCACACAACAATGGCTTCTGTTATCAAGTTCGGCGCTTTCCCCGTGACCAAGCAGGTGAGTATGGGATACAGGTGGAGGAATTGACATGTTTCTGACGTTTTTTAATACTAACCCCAGGTTTTCTACGTGAGTACCACACTCTGCTAGTGAGAGCACCCAACCGCCTTATTTAGGCGGTGGTTATTAAAGCAAGAGCATTGCTACAGACACCAAGCTGCCTTCAGATGTGCAATAAAGCTGCAAGATTCTTTGCTTCTTCATCCGACAGCTCTATCTAGTCTACATCACGACTTATGTGCCTGTGACTAGACCCCCTCTTGAATGTAACTACCAAGGCCCGGTATCTTCAGAGAGGATCACACGGGCAGTTTGACACGAATGTCACTACGACAAGACACCTCAAGCTCGTCAAAACAGCACCCTTTACAGCTCCACGATACCCCCTTTCCGCCCGATATGATCTAACCCAGAAAACCCCCTTCACCTTCGCTTTCGTCAACCTCATGCCCATTGTCCCTGGCCATGTGCTCGTTTCCCCCCTGCGAGTTGTTGACCGAGTCTCCGACCTGACCGAGGAGGAGGCCTCCGACTTCTTCCTCACCGTCAAGAAGGTCGCTGCCGTGATCGAGAAGGAGTACCCCGCTCAGTCTCTGAACATTGCCATCCAGGACGGTCCTCTGGCCGGCCAGACCATCCCCCACGTCCACTGCCACGTCATCCCCCGTGTTGCCAAGGACCTCGAGACTGTTGACGCCATCTACCGAAAGATGGACGCCAAGGAGTACGACCAGGAGGAGGGCTTCGCTGCCGCCAAGAAGATGTACGACCGAGACGCCTTTGCTGGAGGTATTGACGCTGGTACTCCTCCTCGATCTGCCGAGGACATGGAGGCTGAGGCCCAGAAGCTCGCCAAGAACTTCGAGTAGGTAATACGATTAAGAGTGATTGTTTGATTCTTGTTTTTACTTTCTTTGCAAATTCTTACTGACACAGTATCAAATCCCGAGCCTAAAGGCTTTGAACTGATATGATCTGACGAGATACTGTTCCAGGTAGAATATAATTTTGATAAAAATGACGTTACTGTAGTAGCAGCTGTCCAGCATGTGAGCAGTATCTTCTGTTGACTACATCCTACAAGATTGGGCCCGCTACAGACAGTGAGTAAAGACAACCCAGCTGAGCGGTACAAGTAGTAGTACTTGTTCAACCCTTTAAATCGAGAGCCAATCCCACACGCTCGTAGATCGCCCTTTAGCTTATAAACTACAGACAATTCCCTACTGTACACCCCAACTTTAGATCTGACTTCTCCTCATTCCCACGTCTTATGCAATTCATAATTCCATTCTCTTTAGTATGTACACGTGTCCTCCAGTCCTTCACCTGTTGTTTTAGCTCTGACCAGCCTTGAACAGAGCCTGGACCAGGTTTCGCTTTCGCTCACCTCCCCAGGTCTTCTTGCCTCGAGGAATCTCTCGAATAGGCTCACCGTTCTTGTATCGGTGGAGCTGTGACATGATGTATCGTCGCTCTCGGGCCTCGATACCCTTCTCCTTGAGATCGCTGGAGGTGGAGTTCTTGAGCTCGTCCCAGGTCTCAAACTTCTCAGCCAGCTTGACGGTGTCTCGACCGATCTTCTTGAGGAAGTCTTCGGACGACTGGAAGGAGACCTGTGCGTAGGCAGCGTGAGATGTGCTGAAGCATCGCACGGCGGCGGGGTACTGAGCCTTGGCAACCACTCTGAGCATTTTTGTGTGTTGATGCGTTGATTTGATTTCGAGGTTTGAAAAATACGTACAATTTTAGCTCCAACATGCCGTGGGTTAGGGTATGTTGGGAGGTGAGTTCAGTTGGGAGGCTTACATAAGTGGGAATATTGCAACAGCATGATGGTAAAGACAGAAGGTTAACAGAGTCAGATGATGGCCAGACCTCACGATAGGAACTGGGTTCACCAGCCAAATTCTTCCAATACAGTCCGCTTTTTTGTGTCATCGTTTTGCCGGTCATTTTATATCAGGATAGGTTCGTTTTCTATATCCAGTGTTGCTAAGTAATATCATGACTAATCCCAAGTATTGTAACTAGGATCTAACAAAATCAGTTTCTTTGTATGTTGGTCTCGTGTGTGTGAAAGTGAAGCAAGCAAACATGCAACACAATTTATCAGCTTATCTGCATATAAATAGCGGATTATGAAACAAATAAGACAATTGAGGGAGGCTTAGACCTTCCATATCCAATCTGGCAACTACTGTTATCTCATATTGATTGCTGTACAGATTTGATGGGCGTTTACACTAACTTCTCATATGCATTTTAATCTTGTACACTGGTCGAATTAGGCTTGGGAGTGGGGAAATGTCTTGCATACACTTAACTCGGCGGGGTTGGCAAGGTTAGAATCTTCAGTGCGCGACCCTTCTTGCAGAACGGGCCAGTAACTGAGAAGATATAATTCATGGAGGGTCATAGGGGTAAAAGTTACCTTTGAGCCTGTAATATTCCGAAAATCTGATTTATTATGCGGCCCCACCTCCTGGCATCTCTAGATCCCCTGTAACAGCTGATACATACCTGAGCCAGGTGTTTATCAGGAACCAGCCTAAGACACCATATCTCCTTGCAATGCGTGACTGACAGATTGATGGAATAGATACGCTGAGAATGAGAAAGTTGCAAAAGAGCCGGAATGGACTCTTTAGGCTTGCTCTAGAGGGCGGCTACGACTATTTCTTTGTGAGCCGAGTGTCGTTTGATGTCTTTTGGAGCCAAGGAGTATTACATTCTCGCGTCTGTTTTCGTCTCGCTTGTTCTCGGGTATGTTCCAGAAATTTATGGCTGGCGAGGAATGATGGTGATGTCACATCAGACAAACTCTTCCCACAATATTTCCAATTTGACAGGCCTCTAATTTTTTTAGCACGGAAACGAAACAAATTGTATGGGCGGCTTGGAAATGAACTCTTCTTGAACGTCCAAGACTCCAATAACCACGCAACGTGCTCGTGCTAGTGAACTTGTCGATCCTGTTGAGTGGATCAGTCTGAATGCCCGAGATTTCTCCACCGCTTTGGTGTCTAGACCGAAAATTAGAAAGCACACTAGTGAGCTATCGCTAGACAACCAATTTAGTCCATTAGCTAGTTGCACCATGGGCCCAGAGTAGGCCCAAGGGAGACAAACAAGCCCGCTTATCTGGTATTGCAACACAAGGAGGTGATGGCAGGTACGGGGACACTACAACTGTCTAGGCTGCTAGGTGGTGAAACATTTGGTTCTATACCCAAAACGGTTCGCTCGCGTTGATATTGCCTGACAATCATACAGCCAGATTCAGTACTGTTAGCTTCATTGAGTAACCAATTGCTGTATAACAACAAACAGTATACAACAAATAGAAAATAGAAAACTGTAGGTGTGCGCCTTATGTCGTGATGCGCCAACTTCTCAGAACTGCAATAATATCCATCCTATACTGTACAGTAATATGACACCCTGGTTCTCGGCGTTAAGACTTCAGGCAGGACTAGAAGACATTTCTTGATATGCATCAAACTGAAGGAGCCCGTATTCGTTACGTGGCTTGTATGGTATAATGACCTGAATCTTGGGGCTATAATGTCTCAGGATGGTCCCTGTCCAGTGAGCTTTATGTGCTCCAGTGGCGCCTACTGTAAGGTCCACCCACAGTGTTTTCTACAAACATCAGTACAGTATCAAAAGCTAGCAGCACAGTAGCATATTGAGGTGAATACTGTCTCAGAAGGGCTGTGAGTTCTAAATAACTTATCGCAGCATACTGTATCGCGATAATTATAGCGCCTTAATGACACATGGCCTGAACGCCTTAGTATCAAGCGCTTAGTATGCTGATATGCAGGACTGGAACCCATAGAGAGCTCCATGAGTTTGTGACAGCCAAGAGAAAACATGGTTTCTAAGATCTTCCGTCGTGGAGGCTCTGACATGCCTATTATAGCCTTAAAGGTTCAGACCACTAGTTTGATGACACGGAAATAGTGCCATTTGAGACCTCCGCCCTCTGGAATTGGCCGAGGCGGCTAGTTTCTAGACGGAATGATGTTCTTACATTTTCACAGCTATGCAATATTGCAGTTGAACCCATCCATTTAAGATCAGACAGACTATTGACCAGGGCGCAGAGCGAGAAATAACGATTATGCTTTAACAGAATCTTTCCACAGAAAATATATCCCCAATATTTTCTTGTGCACTCTTTGGTTATGATTGCTTGCTTCAGATGCGTCTGCCGACTTACGAATGACACTTCTATGACGGTAGAAATACGAGAATAGTGGCAGGTATGGGGGAAAAGGAACGAGCAGCAGAACATCGGATCACCGTTACCCCGCACGGGGTATACTTTATCAAGAATAATATCGTATCTCACGAGAAACAAACGGTATGTGGGGAAAGTGGAACTCGAGTATCTATCTGTCTCACCGAGCCAGGTTGAGAAAACACGGAAAATCATCTTAGTGGATTTTCCAGGACCAACAGTGTCCAAACCCGAATAACCTTTAGCTAGTGAGAGTCAAACTACAGAAGATACTGGCCCAGGAGAGGAGCTAAGCAACCTCTTGGTGGGCTACCATTTTATAGCAAGTAGATTCAGTCCCCGGCACATGCTGCCCAGCTGTAGTTGGGCGGGGGTTGCCGAGCAATTGGTAATATCCGAAGTTCATCTCAGACCGAGGCTTCATTTATGCATTCAGGTGCCGTAGTGTGCACACCTGTAGGAACCATAGCTTGTTAGATGAACTTCTCCACAGAACAAGAAACGTGCTATGATCAAGGTTAATGCATTGGTCTGTCTGGATGGAATTAAGAGCACACTGGGTTCGGCGTATTAGCACCAGATGACAAGTGCGAAGCGAAAAGATCGGAAACCTTTTTTATGCTGCTGCGGACGCATTGTGGAGTATTTTTTTTTGCGATTGTAGACCTATTAGCACGATTATTAGCCAGTAATAAAAAGATTGGCTACATACAGACATTGCAATGCATGAAGCTGATTAGGTAGATGTTCTCCAGGCTTGTATATTGGCCAAATATCAAAATCGTCCCCAGTAGTGTCATCAAGCCATGGTTCACCTTTTTCTTTTCGCCTATTGACAACTGAGTTTTTTTTTTCCACTCCAACTGGTATCCTCTTACGTTCCCCTCATCACCTGGTGAGGCAAAACTGTAAGGTCAGAGCTAAAAGTGACATCTCAGCTGCACGAAGGACCAGGGCTTAAAAGACGGGCTGGTGCTTGTGATTTAAACCTGGACAAATCTCAGCTTGCTTGAAACTTTGGTCTTCGACAATTTCTAAGCGAATCGTGTACAAAACGGGCTTTTTCTCTTCAGATAACGCCCTGACCTCTTCTCTCCACCTACACCAACGTTCCCTACTCATCCTCATCTCCTCTCTCGTGCGTCATTCTTGCGCAATCTTCGTCTGCGACATATTTAGGTGAAGTACAACATACAGTACAACCAGGTTTCAGACTGTCGGCGAAAATACTTCCGAAAAAAAGCCCGAGCTATTCAATTCGAATTATAGGCAGCTAAAAGAAGCGCACTTACTGCCTCCTCTTCTCCACAAAAACGGCTCTTCTAGACTCGTCAAATCCGAGGTGATTTCTTCCCCACATTCGGCAGCCAAACCAGCACATCCCAGCAACCACGCAAGAAGCCGAAATCGACCAGTCGACTAGGCCACAACATAACGCACCGGTTCTGCAACAGTTCACACGACCAATCCAATACAAAATTGCTCGTGGACCGTGACTGAAAAACGCTTCCAGTTTTCCATTCTTCTAACAACAGGCAACAAACTCCACTAACCAACGCCAAGAGTCACACAAAGTACAGCGATGACCATGGACACACAGTACTACAAATCGCGTGACAAAAACGACTCAGCGCCCAAGATTGGGGGAATCCGATATGCCCCGTTATCGACGCCATTAATAAGCCGATGCGAGACCTTTTCGTTGGTCTGGCACATTTTCAGCATTCCCACCTTCCTCACAATTTTCATGCTATGCTGTGCAATTCCACTGCTATGGCCCTTTGTGATTGCTTACGTAGTGTACGCCGTCAAAGACGACTCTCCCTCCAATGGAGGAGTGGTCAAGCGATACTCACCAATCTCCAGAAACTTCTTCATCTGGAAACTCTTTGGTAAATACTTCCCCATCACTCTGCACAAGACGGTGGATCTGGAGCCCACCCACACATACTACCCTTTGGATGTCCAAGAATACCACCTAATTGCCGAGCGATACTGGCCACAGAACAAGTACTTCCGAGCAATCATCACCACCATTGAGTACTTTCTGCCCGCATTCACTAAACGGTCTCTTTCCATTAACGAGCAGGATCTGCCCGCCGAGCGAGACCCTCTTCTCTCACCTGTCTCCCCCAGCTCGCCTGGCTCCCAGCCCGACAAGTGGATCAACCACGACAGCAGATACAGCCGTGGAGAATCCGCAGGCTCCAACGGCCAAGCATCTGGAGCAGAGCTCAACGGCAACGGCACCAACGGCACCTCTCATCGACGACCTCTGTCATCCGCCTCGGCCGGCTCTACTGCATCTGATTCCACGCTTCTCAACGGATCTCTCCACTCCTACGCCAACCAGATTATTGGAGAAAATGATCCCCAGCTATCGCCCACAAAACTCAAGCCCACTGGCAGAAAATACATTTTTGGATACCACCCCCACGGTATCATTGGCATGGGAGCTTTTGGTGGAATTGCTACCGAGGGAGCTGGATGGTCCAAGCTCTTCCCTGGTATCCCTGTCTCGCTTATGACCCTCACCAACAACTTCCGTGTGCCACTCTACAGAGAGTACCTTATGAGTCTCGGAGTTGCTTCCGTTTCCAAAAAGTCCTGTAAGGCTCTCCTCAAGCGAAACCAATCTATCTGCATTGTCGTTGGTGGAGCTCAGGAGAGTCTTCTGGCCAGACCTGGTGTTATGGACCTCGTGCTGCTCAAGCGAAAGGGTTTTGTTAGACTCGGCATGGAAGTAGGAAATGTCGCCCTTGTACCCATTATGGCCTTTGGTGAGAACGATCTCTATGACCAGGTCAGCAACGACAAGTCTTCCAAGCTCTACCGATTCCAGCAGTTTGTCAAGAACTTCCTAGGCTTTACCCTTCCTCTGATGCATGCCCGAGGTGTCTTCAACTACGATGTTGGTCTTGTGCCCTACAGACGACCCGTTAACATTGTTGTTGGATCTCCAATTGATCTGCCTCATCTCCCACACCCCACCGACGAGGAGGTATCTGAGTACCACGACCGATACATTGCTGAGCTGCAGCGAATCTACAACGAGCACAAGGATGAATACTTTATCGACTGGACCGAGGAGGGTAAGGGTGCCCCAGAGTTCAGAATGATTGAGTAAGGAAACTCGCCTGGGTAAGGCAAATAGCTAAGCTAATGAGTATTTTTTTAATGGTAAGCACGTAAAAAGTCTATGTATATTTTCTATTAAAGGCTCTGTTGAGTGAGCAAAATAAATACTGTTGAAGAGGGGGTTGTAGAGATGTCTACAGAATGGCAGACTCATCTGGTGGAGATCCTTCTACAGTGGGAAGCTCCTGGATAGCCTTTTCCTCTGGCTCAAGAAGGCCGTTGTGAACAGCCTTAACACTGTCGACAATGACAGCATCAACACCGTGCTTGATCTGGGTCTTGGCAATGACTGGGTTGTTGTTAAGAACACCATAAGAAACACAGACCAGTCCTGCCCGCTTGACGACTTGGATAAGACGAGGGCACATGACAAACGGGCTGCATTCGGAGACAAGTCCCAAAAGGTTCCAATCCTTGCAGAACCGAATAGCCTCCTGCAGAGAAGAAGCTCTGATGTCGTACATGGGAGCAGTTCCGGACTCCGTGAGGAAGAGAGTGGGGTATCCGACAGGGTTGACCTCAGTCTTGCCAATCATGGGAACACCACCTTGCTTATGGTTCAACATGAGACAGACATCGGGATGAAATGACGAGAAGATAATCTCTCGGTTAGCTCCATACTGAAAGACACACTCAAGAACCTTGTCAGCCCAGATGTTGAGGTCAAGGGCAAACTCCTCCATCTCCTCGGCCTCTCCCTCATCGAGCATGGGATACTTGCACTCAATGTTGCAGCCAACGTTGGGAGGGAGAGACTGCAGGACCTCTCGCAGAGTAGTGAAAGGAGCCTGAATAGAGATTCCCCGAGAGTTACCCTTAAAACCCTTCATCTTGTAGTCTCGAGTGTACTTCATACGATGGGTGATGTGATCATCTGCATCAGGGTCATCCTGTTCAAGTTGAGTACCCTCCAGAACCTTGTCGCCTTCGGAAACTCGCTCAAGACCATCGGAGACCGAGAAGGCTCGATGACGGTGAGTTCTACCCACGTCAAGAGACTCAGACCGTTTAGGGACTCCTCGGTGGCCCTTTCGTCTATCGGTATGCTTAGGAGGGGGTGCATGAAGTGCTGAGAACTGCTCCTCGGTCAAAGAATGCATAGGGACGTCGATACCAGCCTCAGAAACCAAGAAATCGTGGTAGATGACAGGTTGGAAGTCCTTCGTAAGCTGAACATCAAACTCGACATGAGATGCACCCAGCTTCGAAGCCAGCAGGAATGAATCCAGCGTGTTTTCACCCATCTGAAGCTGCTGTTGCAACTCTTCACGCCCTCGGGGGTTGGTGTTCTTTCCAAGACCTCTGTGACCAATGACTCGAGTTGCAAGCGAGTTCCAGTACTCCTGAGATCGCACTTTCATGTTGGGGTGAGAGAAAGGAGTCACGATAAGAACACGGAACCGAACAGAGCCAACAATAGCCATACTGCTTCGTTCAATCAGAGGGACCTCATGGACATCTCGCAAACATCGTCTTCCAGACTGCTTCAAAGGATCCAGGGAGTCAACGGAAGCGACACCTCGGGCAAGTGCGTGACGTGCACTGGTGTTAGCATCGTCTCGAGAAGGTACCAGATCAAAGATTACCTGGACTTTAGAGGCGTCCGAGGTATAGAATTTAATGGGCTCGGTGGTGTGCTCCTCAACAGGAAGCTCCACTGCGCCACCATCAATCTCATCGTATTGTCTAGTGGGCTGCCCATCGGGTTGATCCACGTTAGTGGCTCGAACAACAAGGGTAAGATGAGTATCGAGATCAGAGAAAGGCTTGGCATCAACCGTAACAGACCCTCGGGTATCTCGGATATCGGTAGAGCCCAGAGTCACCAGAACCAAAGTCTTGTCTGGATGGGGGATCTCTGCAACGGATTTGACCTTGGGCTTGTCAGGGGTTTGACAGAGCGAGTCATCAAGGTCCTCATTAGGGTCAACGCTCAGGGGAAGCTTTGCCATGATGATTTTGCAGAGTTCCACATGCCCTCTGAAGGCTGCAGTCTCATGGGCCCGCCACCCGTCGTTGTCACGGAGGAGCAAATCACACTCGGGCTGATTCATCAGCTCCTTGGCGACATCGGTGTGTCCTTCAGCCGAAGCAGCGAACAAAGGGGTCCACCCTCGAGTGGATTCGCCAACAGATACCTGAGAAACATCATGAGAAAGCAGTACTCTTAGACTATCCATGAAGTTTAGTTTGGCAGAGATGTAAAGCGGGGTCTCGCCCTCTCGATCTTTGAAACCACATGTGAGACCGTGGTCAATCAGAACCTTGACGACTTCAGCATAGTTTTGTCGAGCGGCAACAAGAACGAGGCTCCCGTCGGACAGTTTCGGAGTAGTGTCACAAATGAAACGAACGCAACGGACATGACCGCCGAGCACAGCCAAGTGAATAGGGGTAAGACCTTCGCAATCCTGGAAAGCAATACCATCTAGAGGAGTAGATGCAGTGATGAAGTCCCAGTCCTTAAGATACGTCAAAACTACCTTCAGAAACTCGAGCAAGCCAAACTGGCAAACGTAATGAAGAGGAGTTCGACCATGAGAGTCAGGTGCAGCAAGGGCTTCTCGCTGACCAGGTTTCATTGCTGCAAGTAGAGCCTTCAAGGCTTCAGGGGAGGTTTTCTCTCCATGGTGGGTGCCAATATGAAGTAGGTATCGGTGAATGACGTTTCTATGTGAGACGTCATTTTCAAAAGCAGGAAGCCACTCAACCAATTCCCTTATACAAGGAATGTTAGCGCGACTCACAGCTCGGTATAGGAGGGAGGTCAGAGTCTGAGTGGTCAACTGACCTTTTTCCTTTGCCTTTTCAAGAAGCTGATGGAGGTGAGGTGAGTCTCGAGGTTTATCAATGGCAGAAGAGGCAGCCTCAGCAAGATCACCTTCAGCCTTGGTCATGGCCAGATTATCAGTGGAGATTGTGGCTCCTCCAATAATACGCTTCATTTCGTCGAGCTCAGAAGAAGAGCTGACAGCTGATGCCGCAGTGCTTATGGCCTGCTCAGGGGTCTCGGGACCCAATTGCTTCAGATAACTATCAACAACAGCCAATCGAGCATCGATATCAGCACCAGAGGCAAAATGCTTCCTGAAGATCTTGACGCTCCACTTCTGTCCATAATCAGCCCCGCTCTTCTTGTCGAGCTTCTTCAAAATCTTTCGGAAACCACGTCTGTTGACCTCAGCATACCACCCGAGCTTTCGAAGATGAGTCTTCAGCTCAATGAGAGTATCCCGGAGCTCTACACATCCGTCAGCATCCAAGTTGCCGATGGTGGAGACAGGATGTCGCTTCTCTAGCACAGCCAGATCACCGGAGTATACGTCAAAACGCTTGTTGAAAAAATCCTCCACCTTGAGGGCGTTGTTATCGAGAGATTCTTGGAATTCTGTGTTAGCTCAATGAGACCAGATCATTTCCTCGCAGCCTTAGAGCATACAGTGTGAACACACAGAATAGGTCGAAGGCTCGGATTGTGGGTCTTCACGTCATGAGATCCATCACAAGATGACCCATTAGTAAGCTGCCAAGTAAGCTTATCGTGTGCGTGACTTCTTTATCTTGGGCCGATCAATTCAGCCATGGACACAGATAGGTCAGAAACAATGCACACATTCTCCACACCCATCATCAAAGTCCATCAAGTGTCATACTCACCCTTGAAATCAGCCTCCGTGGGGTTCTCGCTTCTCTCTGTTCCTACTCTGATGAGCTTCTTGAGCGTTTTATAATCCATGTAATGAGGTCTGTTGTTAGCCCGATCTCACATCGTTAGTTCATGCTGAATCTTCCATCAGTACTTAC
The DNA here is from genome assembly GCA_017639365.1 of Yarrowia sp. E02. Lineage (NCBI taxonomy): Eukaryota > Fungi > Ascomycota > Dipodascomycetes > Dipodascales > Yarrowia > Yarrowia sp. E02. The sequence continues at coordinate 4,496,531 of JAAQQX010000001.1, forward strand.
GCCCACTCAGGGACCTGGTTTCGGCTCAAGCTGTGTTAGTATAGGTCACGTGGATATGGCACACGACAACTGCCCAGTGTTGTGGGTGGGTCCGTCTTGTTTCAGGAATGACACGTCCAGTGTCACTGCCTTCCTGTAGGACGAATAGTGTCCCATCTGCTTTTTTTTGAACTCACTTCTTGCCGAATTTCATCACGAATGAGAATCACCGGCTGGGGGTGGTGATGAAGAGCCGATGAGTCTCGTCGGCACCAGTTGTGGTGTTAGAAATACAGACAGGCCTGGAATTTATTTTGAGTTTGGAACCATGCAGTGTGTGCTGCAGTATGCAGGTTTGATTGGGTGACCAAGAGAAGAGGTCAAAACATAAAGGCCAAATCTCTCATTCTGGCGACAGAGTGCACGAAATATTATTAAGCCGAAATATAGTATATCCCAAAATGGACAATTCAGGTCCCAAACACATCAACTTCCCCTTCTGATTCCGTTCATAAGAATGTTAGACCTACGCATGAGCTCCCAAGCGTGAGCTTAAGCTTCTATATATCCGCTGTCCGAAAAAGACAATTGATCCGTGCTGTTGCAGCTGATGACAAATAATTGTCCCTATAAATGTCACCTCTATAATAGCTCCGTCCAGGGACCGTGGAACCTAAGACCTATTTTCCATGCACTCTAAACAACGCGGACAAGAATAGGGCCGAGTAATGTTTAAGATTCCACCCTTCTTCCCCGCCTACTTTTGCTTGTTTGTCCCGTAAGGTTATTGAGGAATTTCTGATGCGGCTCTCCACATTTCAGAATATAGTCAAGATCAGGAATACGACCCCGTAGCAGTGTAACGCGTGTCTTCAGAACAAAAGAATACAGACTGATGTATGCCGCCTGTTAGACCGTTCCCACAATTGAGACCTCTGGATATTTCGTTTTGATGACTGAACATAAATAGGGGCACGTTGCATTATTCAACGGGTTTCCAAGTTAATACCAGCCATCTCAGTCAGCATGCAATCATGCACTCGCTGAACGGAGAGATCCCGATTCAATTTCATGCTTTAAGTTACTCTATATAAAAATACTGTGCTCTGTGTATCATCATGTTTTTAGACGTTGGGGCATAGTCCGTCGTATTTGACTTGCTCGTTCACCTCCGCGACCGAGGCCGAGATGAACTGTCGAGTCTCAAGGGCAAGCCAGACCTTGAGCATGGACATCATGTCCTCGTTGCTAAAGAGAGCTCGGCCGTCTCCAGAGTGAGTTCCGAGCTCTCGCAGAACGGGAATAGCGTTCTTGAAGAGATCCAGGTCAGGGTTCAGCTGTCGGCCGATACCCTCTAATAGCAGAATGGAGAGAATGACAGTAATGAAGTCGGGCTCCATTCTCACGTGGTGTTGGCGCACCATGGCAAGTACTTGCGTCAACAGATCACCAATCTTGAAGTTTCCAAGCTTGAATGTTCGACTCTTCATCTGAGAAACAAGCTTTCCGACCTTCAGGGCGTATGTTTCAGGGTCGATAACAGTCTCAGGAGTTCGAGATCGCTGAACCATAAGATCACCGGCCTTGTAACCATCAAACTCAGCCAGTGCCTTGAACAGATCAATGAAGTTTCGTCTGTTTAGGTCGTTGAGCTCAGTAACAAGACCAGCATCGATCATACACAGTTGAGCATGGTATCCATCAGCCTTGAGTCTCTCCACTTCCTTGTCCCAAGCCTTGGGATCATGCTTAAGACTCTTGAGATGGTCATTAACCTTTTGCATCTCAATGTAGTCCTCATTAGCATTATTGTGGTCACCGAATCCAAGGTGATGCATAGTCGACTCGGGTTTGTAAAGTCTCACGAAAATGTTACCAGGGTGCAGATCAGCGTGGATGAAGTTGTCAATGAGCAACATCTGCAGGAAGGCATCCAGACCCTTGTTGGCAATCTCCTTGTCAAATCCACCACCGTTCTTGGCTCGCTCAAGAAACAGGTGGACAGGAATAGCGTCAATGTACTCTTCAACCAGAACGTCTCGGGTAGTGAATTCCAGGAATGCGTGAGGGAAGTGAACATCCGCCTTATCGGCAAAGTTCTTGTTGAAAACCTCCAGGTTCTTACCCTCGATCTGCAGGTCCATCTGCAGACGCATCATACCAGCAAACTGTTCAACTTCTCCGGGCAGGGAGAGCCACTCCATAGTGGGAAGAGCATTAATGATATTGGCAAAGAATCTCATGATACTCAGATCTCGCTCAACAATTTGAGACACACGGGGATGGAGAACCTTGATAGCAACCCATCCAGATGGGGATCTTTCGCCTGCCTTCTGCTTAGTGGAGTTCAATGCTTTCTGGGACAGCTTACCCTTGTAAACCTGAGCAATTGCACCCACTCCGAGAGGCTTGTCGACAAACTCGTCAAAGATCTCCTCAAAGGGCATGTCAAAAGCTCCTTCCAGAGTTCTCTTGGTCACTCTGAGAGAATGGGCCTTGTTGTTAGAGTGAAGGTCGCTCATCTCGGCACAAAGCTGGGGAGGGAAGATATCAGTTCTAGAAGCAGCCCACTGGCCGAGCTTGATAAAGGAGGCTCCGGCACGCTCCATCATCTTGGTGAGGAGGCCGTACCACCAAATGGCAGTGTATCGTTCATTGTCCTTTGATTTGTCTCGGGGACCGATAAGGATAATGGGTAGTGTCAGGAGAACAGGGGTGAAAAGAAGGGATAGGTAGAAGAATCGAAATGTCGTGGCAATGGGGTCCCAGATCCAGACCTCCAGGCGAGTTAGCAACCGTCGGCCAAAGACGTATAGCTTGTTGGAGCTACCTTCATAGTCTGGCAGCTTTCTGCTCTCTGTTTGTTTCTGTGAATCAATGTAAAATTGTTGTTCTCGAGTGAGTTCCTGTTTCTTATTGTCTTTCTCTTGTGGGGCGTCGTTCAGCACCATAGAGCAGCCCATGGCCAAGCCTACCGCCACGCCAGTAGCCATTCCAGCAACTCGAAAGTTGGCATGGCGAGCGTTGGGGAAAGAAGGCCTCATGGAGTGGATCCCCCGAGGACGCAGCATTGCCCTCAGAGGAACAGTCCTCAAGCAACAACGAAACATGGTGATGATGTTGTTGAAGGCCGAGTTGAGTAACAGCGCACCAAAGGTTGCTGCTATCTGAGTTGCTGGATTCATGCACACGTTGCAGGCCATATAGATTCAGGCACGCGCAAGAGCAAACATCTGCTGAGAGACTTGTTGGAGTATTTGGAAATGTAGGATAGAGGGGGAAAATCTCTTACGGATGTTGTCACTCGCAAAGTCGCTGTTTTTTGGTCTGCATCAGATCTAACTCTTGACTGGCAAATCAACTTGAAACTTTGTCTGTAATTTAGTTGAGATAGCTGTTAAGATGCAGAGTAATTGGTTCTACTTTGTTTGGGCGTCGAGGGTCCATAATCCCAATATAACGAGGTAGTTCTTATAAAAACTGTTCTTTTGAGTCACATAACAAGTTTAAAATGTTTACCTTTGATTTTTCACCTAAAAATTTGACAAGTTCTACTTTAGCACTCGTCGTATCAATAAGCAAGCGAGATGCTAGATGCAACCCTTTCCTCGGCTAAAAATCAAATGGGAGAACACGTGAGGAACATAGAGTGGCTGCACATAACTGCTGAAAACTCCAAATGGGACTGCAAGACCATGGAATATGTTATGTCATTGAACCGGTCTTAAATCAAGAATCACCATATTACTTGTTCTCCCTCCACACTTGAGGAGAGGTCGGAGGACGCGTTCCTGTGTAACCTTGTCTGGGTGAATAATCATGATTCGTTTAATCCAGTTGGGACAAACAAGTGACGGAGCGATGAGCTTGAATCCAAACATCTGACAGGAAAAAACAAAGTGTGATCGATTCTAGGACTTCAGGTATGCTTTGAGGGGGTCTGAGAGACAGAATGATCCCAAATCTCAATCTGTGAAACATACCGTTTAGCCGTTGGGTGCACCCCACAAATATTTTTCTAATCTTAGGAGGTTCATTTTGGTTTACGGACTTAACCCTTATCCCCATTATAGTGGGACGAGACTCTACTGTATGCTTTGGACCTCCAGAAAGAATGTTCGGAGATCATAGCCGTTATATGCACAATCGAGCAGGGCACATTGTGTTGTATTGGTGGCAATGAAGAGCCGATTGTGTCGCTCACTTATTCTAGACTGTCTTGACTTAAATAATTGCGGGGGAAAAATTGGCACTAATGTTTTGTGTATTACCTACATGACAGTCTGATGATGAGAAAGTCGTTCTTCGGCTCAGCCGAACCCCACACTCCTAACGCACCAGCCACAGGGTCATGCATGTGAGCTGCAAGTACGGAGAACTACTACATACAAGCTAGGGGAGGGAGGCAAAAAGAGGTCAAATATAGTTTTGGCAGCCATAAAACTGATTCCATCGTGTAAAGCACGTGTCTGTGATTATAATGGTACATTTTTCTCCCCCAGAGTCCTCGTATTTCCCACTTTAGGAAGACTCTATCTGAACTTTACTACCCCACATTCCTGAGACTATATAAGTATAGACGGCTCCTACGAAGAGAGCAGTTGGAAAAACACCCTACAATCGACAATGACGACAAATACTTTCACCGATCCTCCTGTGGAGATGGCCAAGGAGCGAGCCCAGACTCAATTCACCGTCAGAGATGTCACCAACTTCCTCAATGGTGGAGAAGAAGAGACTCAGATTGTCGAGAGGATTATGAGCAGCATTGAACGTGATCCTGTACTGTCTGTCGTTGCTGACTACGACTGTAACTTGCAGCAGGCTCGTAAACAGACCATGGAGCGAGTGGCTGCCCTGTCACCCTACCTTGTCACTGATACTGAGAAGCTGTCTCTATGGCGAGCTCAGCTACACGGTATGGTCGATATGTCTACCCGTACCCGACTGTCTATTCACAACAACCTTTTTATTGGATCAATCCGAGGATCTGGTACTCCTGAACAATTTCAGTTTTGGGTGAAGAAGGGAGCTGTGGCAGTCAAGAAGTTCTACGGCTGTTTTGCCATGACTGAGCTGGGCCATGGAAGTAACCTCAAGGGTCTAGAAACTACAGCCACTTACGACCAGAACACTGACGAATTTGTTGTCCATACTCCCCATATTGGAGCAACCAAGTGGTGGATTGGAGGTGCTGCCCATACCTCAACCCATTGTGTTTGTTTTGCTAAACTGATTGTTCATGGCAAGGACTATGGCACTCGAAACTTTGTGGTGCCTCTTCGAAACATCCATGATCATAGTCTCAAGCCGGGTGTGTCTATTGGCGATATTGGAAAGAAGATGGGCCGAGATGGAGTCGACAATGGCTGGATCCAGTTTACTAATGTTCGTATCCCTCGACAGAACATGCTCATGAGATACGCCAAGGTATCAGACAGTGGAATTGTCACCAAGCCTGCTCTTGACCAGCTTACCTATGGAGCTCTTATTCGAGGTCGAGTTTCCATGATTGCTGACTCATTCCATGTCTCTAAACGATTCCTTACTATCGCTCTCCGATACGCTTGTGTCCGACGACAGTTTGGAACCCATGGAGACACCAAGGAGACCAAGATCATCGACTACCCCTACCACCAGCGACGTCTTTTGCCTCTCTTGTCTTACTGTTATGCCATGAAAATGGGTGCTGACGAGGCTCAGAAGACTTGGATTGAGACCACTGATCGCATCCTAGCTCTCAATCCCAACGACCCTGCCCAGAAGAAGGATCTGGAGAAGGCTGTTACTGATACCAAGGAACTATTTGCAGCTTCTGCTGGAATGAAGGCCTTTACGACCTGGGGTTGTGCCAAGATCATTGATGAGTGTCGACAGGCCTGTGGAGGTCATGGATACTCTGGCTACAATGGCTTCGGTCAGGGTTACGCAGACTGGGTCGTCCAGTGCACCTGGGAGGGCGATAACAATGTCTTGTGTTTGTCTATGGGCCGAGGACTCATCCAGTCTGCTCTCCAGATTCTAGCTGGAAAGCATGTAGGTGCCTCTATTCAGTATGTGGGAGAGAAGTCCAAGGTTTCCCAGAATGGCCAAGGTACTCCCAAAGAGCAGCTTCAGTCCCCCGAGTTCTTAATTGAAGCCTTCCGAACTGCCTCTCGAAACCTCATTCTCAGAACCACAGAGCAGTACAAAGAGCTGGTCAAGACCCTCAACCCCGAACAGGCCTTTGAAGAGCTTTCTCAGCAGCGGTTCCAGTGTGCTCGAATCCATACCCGGCAGCATCTTATTTCTTCGTTCTATGCCCGAATTTCTACTGCTAAGGAAGACATCAAGCCTCATCTGCTGAACCTCGCCAACCTTTTTGCTCTATGGTCTATTGAAGAGGACAGTGGAATCTTCCTTCGAGAGAACATTCTTATCCCTGCTGATATTGACACGGTTAGTGAGCTTGTGGACAAGTTCTGTGTTGATGTTCGTCGTCAGGTCATTGGACTAACCGACGCCTTTGGTCTCTCTGACTTTTTCATCAACGCTCCAATTGGCTCTTATGATGGAAATGTTTATGAGAAGTACTTCAACAAGGTCAACCAACAAAACCCTGCTACTAACCCTCGTCCTCCCTACTATGAGTCCACACTCAAGCCTTTCTTGTTCCGAGACGAAGAGGATGATGAGATCTGCGATCTTGATGAGTGAATTAAGTAATTTTGAAATACAAGTTTGTAATGGTGTTCATTCTGTTTTTTAGGTTGTGTAGAAGGCAAATTGTTTTTTGACTCAATTGGTTTATTCACTTAAAAAATAATAATAATAAATAAAAAAAACTAAGAGAAATAATAAAAAAACTAAGAGAAATAATAATAAAACTAAGATAAATAATAAAAAAACTTAATATATAAAATTATCTACATAATGGTTGCGCATGGAAAATGCGACAAGTGTTCCGAAAATATCTCACCCTCGACAACACACAATGATTCGAAATCAACACACCAGTGGCCAGTTGGCGGTTGAGTGATCATTTAGTTGTCCAGGCGACTGCTGTAATGAGTTACCCCAGAAAGAGATACCCAGAAAGCATGGCTCAAGGATGGAAACGGGAATTGGTGGGGGAAGGCTGGTGTCGACAGAGACACCAGCCGTAGTTTGAACGTGTGTTAGCATTAATCAAGTCAAGTCGAAGGTTGGACCATGACTGCTGCTAGCTGGTAGACTGCAGGGACTCTCGACTCTGCTGCACTTCAACAGTGTCTGTGAGGTCGAGACTGACGACAGGGTCTGGTGAGAGAGACTGTAACCTGCCAGAAATGGGTATGGCACAGCGGGACGGCTAAGGACACCCGTTTGCCGCTGTGTTGTCCAACCCCAAGCAAGAGCATGGTCCAAAAGAAAGAAGAAGAATACTCACACATGGGACCTGGGTGGCTGTCACTGAAGCTCTGGTAGAGTGACAGCCGTGGAGGGGTGCGACCATCAACATAAACTGTTAATGGTCGCAAAGAGAAGGAAGCTGTGTTAGAACTTGAAGAAGTCGGTTGATATCTCCTACACGAAAGAGACATCTAGAAAGTACTGGCTCCCAGACCACAGGTTACCACCTGTGCTGATGAGTACTGACGATACCTTACTGGTAAGATATCTTGGACTGTAACAATAAAGGAGTACTCACTTCTCTTGGACTCGGAGTCCGATTTATGTCGATGGAGGAAAAGATTTGTTAGAACTGGAAGAAGGCAGTCGACATCTCTTGCACGAAGGAGACATCTGGAAGAGTACTGACTCGCAGATCACGGGTTACCACCAGTGCTGATTGAGTGCTAACGATACCTTGCTGGTAAGATATCTTGGGTTGTTTCAGTATGGGTGTACTCACTTCTCTTGGACACGGAGCCGGTTCTGTTGGAGGCGTTTGGGGGTTGGCGGGGTCAGGTCGAGACTGTTGAAGAAGAAGAAGAGAGGAAGGGGAGACTGGAGGTTGTTAAATAGACTAGTGGACTTGTCTGTGTCACTTATGCACTGAGGAATTAAAGTGGCCTCTGTCAGATTACCAAGAAGAACAATACTGGGGTAAAACCACCGCCAAGAAGGCGGGCTACTTGTTTGGCGACCATCCTCTACCTCCATTCACTTACGTATATTCGGGGTAGCGGCACTTTCTTTCCAGCGACAGATCGTGTACAACTGACTTAGGCAATCGGGTGAAAACCTCCTGGGGGCCTATTTGTGACCAACAGTCGCTGCCGCTTAGGTTAAATAGACTGATTAATGATTTACAACAATAACAACAACAAATGCTCGAAAAGCTTATCTCATGACAATAAAGAACCGAGTGCATAGGGTATGCATGACGTGCATAATCAACTAGTTCACTGAAATAATAATTCCAGATCTGGCATTCCGAACACATCCAGTGAGTGTCGATCATCAATCAATCAGTAACAGGTAACTGGTGTTCCAAATAAATCTACGGTACTAAAAAAGGCAATAATAACATAATCAATCATTCATCAATAGCAATCATACACAAAATCCTTCTCCCTAATCCCTCAACTCCTCCACAAATCCCACCACTCGTCCCGCCTCCACAACTCTGAGCTCTTCGTCTGCAGACTCGTGCAGACCCAGCCAGGTAGCATCCTGAACAGGCAACTCATTAACCCAAGTCTGGAAATCTCCCACGCGTGAACCAGTGGTCAACTTGCATGGGCCGAGATCCTGCGACTCGTTATCAAAGTAGTCGACAGTCATCACCTGTTTGACCATCTGCTGCAGTCGAGTGAGATCAGCAGCAATATCAATTTTGGCACTGTAAATATCAAACAGCACCGAAACAACAGCGTGCCAAGGAATGGACTGAGGGGCAATGTTGTCTCTCTGTCCACTCACGTGGCCAACCCATCCTCCAATAGCCCGCAAACTGGCCGCCAGGTCACCCTCGTGGAAACCGTAGTTCTTGGCAAATCCCAGGGGTACGAAACGGGCCAAATCAACGATGCAGACATGCAACCAGCTGGCCAGGAAGTTAAGACGGGTCAACTCAACAGGCTTGGAATCCTGGATATCTCGCCAAGCCATTTCAAGACCAGCCTTGACACCAGAACTCGTCTCGCAAGCCACCAGTCTGCTCATAAGCAGAAGAGTGCTGGGGACAACATCACAAGACGCCTCATCGAACGAAACAAACAGTCTGAAAGACCGGTGATGACGTCCAACATTGAGACGCAGCCATTTCTCCAGCTTGGTGAGCCACTGTCGCTCCAAGTGAGCATTCTGCACAAGAACCCAGCCTCCAGACTGAGATGCAGCCTGAATCATCTTGTCAGCAGTGTTCTGGGACTCCAGAGAACCCATAGACACGGTCTGAGTAGCCATTCCAGACTTCTGAGCAATGTCTCGGACCAAATAAGTGGCATCGGCTCCTCCCCGGCTAACCATCATGATGAGATGGTTGCCATCAGTGACTGTCTCATCCAGAGTCTCGCTATGAAGCTCACCGAAATGGTGGGCTCCAAGGGAGGTGATGATCTGAGTGAGATCCTCAGTGGCAGTCACCTCATCGCGCTCACCAGTAAAGGCCTCAATAACCAACAGGCAGAAGATGTATCTGTCCTTGTAGAAGAGAGCAGAAGACACCTGCTTGTAGACTGCAATGAACAGCTGCTTCGTCAGGATCTGGACATCATCACAGTCAGTAGAAATGACCTTCAAGAACACCTCCAAGAAGAACTCGAGAGAGAACTTGTACACCGAGTTGACAGTACTGAGTCTTTGCAAGACAGCAAACAGACGTGTAGCGGCCTGGGCCAGAGGATCGAACTGCTTTGTAATGAGATCGACATGACCAAGAGCCTCCTGTGCTTCCTCTCCCTGTTGGGTGAGGTGTCTAGCCTCCTGCTTAAGCTGTTCCAGCTTCACCATAACAGCATTGTTGCCGAGAATATCCTCAGACTCAGCTAGCGACGCCAAGAGATCGGCCTCCAAGGCACGCAGGTTAGCCTGGCACTCGTTCTGCAGCTTGATGAGTGACTTTCGCTTCTCATCCACATCGGGCCGTTTCTTGGCCAGAACATGACTACTCAGCTGTCTCTCCAGAGAAGCATCGGTCACAGTGAAGTTGACCCGAGTGGTTCTAGAAGAGACATGGGCCGAGAAGCTGGAAGGAGAAGAGTCTCGAGACAGCAAGAACAGCCTGAAGTTGGAGTTGAAATCGATCAGACTCTTTCCAAGCTGGATGAGAGTTCGACCTCCCGTCTTGTGATACTCCTTGTTGAGAACAGGGTTAATCACAGGGTCCAGGTACTCTGCATCAGTGATCAGAATGACCTGTCCAAAACGAAGAGCAGTCTCCAAATGTTTCACAAACGCCGAGTCCAGGAAAGACGTGATGACTGGCTTGTACTGCTTGACCAGGAACTGTCTGATTCGATCAGTGGGATCGATAATCAGAGGGTAAGTCGAAGCAGATTCCACAATAACAGCATTCTCTACCGACAAGGGATCCTTAGAAGGAAGGTGGGTCAAGTCGGGAGTGTCGAGGAACGCCAGGATTTCGTCCTGAGTAGGAAGGTTGTACTTGATGTTTCGACTGTCGAGCTGAGTCAAAACCGCTTGAAGAAGCTCGCCTCGCTGTTTCTGGCTCAGTCCACCCCATCGAGCCAGCGCAAATCCACAAATGAGACAGTTGCCAGCCAGGTTGGCCAGCTTCGAGTCGAAATCAACAATGGACTTGGCCCATCGCTGCTTCTCGTCACTCAGGGAAGTGACAAGGTCCCGAGAACGAGTGATTCGCTCTCCCACAATAGCCAGCTCGTCCTTGAGCCGCTCACTTTCACCAATCAAACCGGCATACTCGGTTCTATATCCCTCAATCTTACCCTCGAGCTCATCAATCATATCGCAAATAGCAGTGGCCTGGGCCTGAGTCTGCTGAGACTGGTGACGCAGCATCTCCACCTCTTCCTTGAGAGGCGAAATACGCTCCAGAATCTCACAGTACTGAATCTGGGCCACAACCCACTGCAGCAAGGGGCCACAAGCCTTGGAAGCTCTGTTGGCCGCCTCGTAGGTGTAGTTCTCACGAGAGAGATACTCTCGCTCCATGGTGAGACGGAGACGAGAGTCCATCTGAGAGGAGTCAAAGTTGACAATGGAAGAAATGAAGTCATCACGACGAATGATCGCCTGAACATCTCGCCACGAGGAGGTCTTGTATCCAAGGATGACACACACACTCTCCATACATAGCTTGATAGTCTCAGGGGGATTCAACATGGATCGCAGCTCTGTGAGGTGCTGCTTCTTGATGTTGGACACCGACTTCTTGGCGGAAATAACGGCAGGCTCAGCCAGTGCAAGATCATTGGCCACAACCTCCTGTCGTCGAGCAATTTCCTCCTTCTGGCTCTCCAAAGACTCCTGAATCTGCAAACTGGCCTGTTTCTTCTTCTCCGCATCATTCTGGTTGGTGATCATCTGCTGCAGAGTTCGCTGGGCAGCCTCAGTCTTTGCATTCAGCTCCATCTTGGACTTCTCCAACTTGAGCTCCATCTCTCTCACCGCCAGGACCGTCTCCTTCAGCTTGTCAACGCCAGAATTGAGGTGGCGCTGCTCCTGCTGCAACTGGGCCTTCTTCTCGAGATACACCTTGATGAAGAGCTTGATAGAGGCAAGCGACAGGTCGGGAGTGACGTGAAGGGATCCAAAAACTTGCAGTGTATCTGTAGACACGTCCAACTGCTTGCACATCTTCTCCGCCATCTGAGTCACTCCCTGTCCACTCCAGTTACCCATCCAGTTCAACACACATCTGTTAAGCAGGGCAGGCGACGAAGTGAGATCAATACCCTTCTGAGTCACGAGGATCACATGTAGATTTTCAACGACTCTCTGTGTGAACCACTCGTAGACCTCTTGATCGGAGTCGAGCAGAATGCCGACCTTTGAACTCTCGTGACGAACATGTGTCATGAGCATTGACCAATCATCGTCCTGGAAAAGACCAGGGATTTCAGCATTGGCCAACAGAGTGTTCATCCGCTCAAGATAGAGAGGTGTGAGGTCCGCCTCGTTCAACAGGAAACACATCTTCTGTGAAACACAGTTGAGAAGCAGGGTTCGAAGATCAGTATCAAAGTCGTTGACCTGATAATCTCGAGAAACTCGCAGCTGGAAGCACTTGACACCTGCCAACCATGCAACAAAACGAGTCATGGTGGTACGACCACTTCCAGCTTCGCCAATCAGAATCATGTGGCCTTGAGGCTGTCGCAGGACACGATCGATTCGCAGAATGTGCTCAATGACGTCATCAGAAAGGACAAAGGGGGTGTCCAGCTCTTCCTCGCAGAATGTAGGCACACGAGATGTCACGTAGGCAGTGATGAGCTCCTTCGAAATGGGCAGATAGTGTTTGGTGGTCCAGTTGGAAAAGAGCAAGTCAGTGAGTAGACTCGAGACATGAGATGAACCCAAGGTAAACTCACGAGACAAAACATTGACGAGCATTGCCATGCCCTGCTCCCGCTCTTCATCAGACACCAACCGATCCAAAAACAGTCGCATACCTTCGTGTCCTACAACCTGAACCAAACCATCCACAGACAAGGTCTCAAGTTGACTGATTGCCTCATACACACCTCGAGACCATCGAGTCAACTCACGAGGAGAGTAAATGTAGTGGACATAACTAGCACTGGTGAACACATCGCTGAAAGACTGGTAATATGAGATCATTGTCTTGGTGAGCTGATCTCCGTAACCAGCCAGAGAAGGAATGCACTTCAACAGAGATTTGTTGAAAGAGCCATAAATCTGGTTCAAGGACTCGTTTCCGGGATAGCCCACGTTGACGAGAGTCACATGTCGCAAGATTCGCTGACTCAGTACATTTCGACCCACGTCCTCGGGTGGGTTACAAGCACCCACAACCTGGATTCGTTCCAGAGTGGTCCACTCGTTGTTGTACCAGAAACCGTTCTTCTCAATCAGCTGTCGCAGGAACGAAATCACGTGTTGCGTGCCGTACTGGTCTCGTGAAGGCAAGTTGATTTCGTCACAGAACAGAATGATCCACTTGCCGGGTGTTCGAGGTGAGAGAACAGGACCTCGAGTTCCGGAGGCATGGCTTCCAGTTGTCACCTGGCATCGCTGGAACAACGTCTTCAACACCAAACCTGGATCACTGGTCTTACTGAAGTTCAGAGCAACCATATCGAATCGGTCCGACCGTCGCAACGCTCCAAACAGCGTCATGGTCTTACCAGATCCAGGAGGACCACAGAGAAGCACGGGCTTGTGACTACTCAGCAGGCCGTAGATGATGTGTTCATGCTTGACAGTGTCCGTGGTAGGGATGATGGTGTTGGGGTTGGTGATGGCATGTGTGGGAAGGGCAGTATCAGGCACGTGGTATCGTACCCATGCACCCTCGAAAGACACCTCGTGGTTCAGAGTCTCCTCAACGCACAACTCGGGATAGTTGACACTGGCCAGAGCAGCAACGCTCATGAAGACCTTCTCAAACAGGAACTTGGAAAAGTCCTGACGTTCTGTGGCACGAGAGTCTCCAGAGAACGACCAAATCAGCGCCAGCACCAGACGACGCGTAAGGTATGCATTCATCTGGTCGTGAGACAAGGTCACCTGAGCAGCCAACAGACTCTTGCACGCATCCTCCACGAAGGCAAAGAGTGTGGAAATGGCACGAATGGAAGTGAATTCCATCACGTGTGTAAACTCCTCGGCCTTTGACAAAATCTCATCAATGTGGGTGAGAGCGCATGCGGTGAGAGTCACCATAGCAGCTGAAACCACAGCATCTGGAGTATCTGGAGGGGGTGCAGAAGAAACTCTAGTAGTGGGTGAAAGCCCATCCACAGCCCCGTCCAAAGAGGCCACGCCCGCAGCAGCATCAGACAGGGATGTCCACACTGGGAGTCTAGTACCAGTGTCGAGCAACTCCAAAGCGATATCGACATCCAGCTTCTTTGTCGAAAATGTCTTGATATGGTGGTCGGCCAGATCTTTAATGTCAGTCACATTCTCGCCCACATACACCATACCACATCGAGAAACGGTAGCAGGAGTGGCATACTGCAGAGAGTCGACTTCAAACAAGATCGTAACGTGATCCGGAAGCTGCAATCGCTCTCCAGAAGCCAGCGTAAACACCTTGTTATCGTCGAGAACGGAATTCAGGTTTTCAACCCAATCGGGATCAACATCTCCATCAAACACAATCCAATGGGGAGATCGAGAGCTCTCGCCAGTGACGTTGTTGATCACGTTACGCAAGATGCTTGTGAACACACCGTCCTTCCAATCTCGAGTGGTAGCGTCCAAAGCTCCATAGAGCTCCTCCTTGCTCATAACCTTGGGGTCGATCACACTAATCTTAGCACCCAGGCTGGTTCCCAGAGTTTGGACAATAGCAGACTTGCCCGAACCGGCTGCACCAACGAGCATCACTCCATGATGGTTGGAGATAAGATCGTTGAGCTGAGCACACTTGGTAACCCAAGATGGAGAAGGAGTGTATCCATGCTGAGCAGCACTCTCCACCAAACGGAACTCCAACTCCTGAGAAATCTCCACAGGTTCCACCGCACCAAAAATATCCTCCAGAACCGTACCAAACTTGGCACTATCCTCCTCCACGAGCATGGGGCAGATTGTAGTCTGTAGCGATCGTGTTATCAAGGCCGTCTGCATAGCAAGATCCTCAGATGTGGACTCGTCGCGTGGTTGTTCACGAGCCCGAGCACCTCTCAGCACGGACTTGACAGCACGCAGGCCCCAGTCGTAGTGCTTCTGTTCACTGAGATCCTTCTCGCACCGCTCAAAGAATGGTACCACCTTTTGTGCCAGACTTCGAGCTTCGGAAAAGCCCTGAGAGTACAGCACAACCTGACAAATTTCCTCCTTGTCAGGCTTGGCCATAGAGAAAGGTCGGAATAGCTTCTTGAGGTTATCGGGAAGCGTAGATCGACCGAGATAGGCAGGGTTGAGAGTGATGAAAATACCAGTGGAGGGCAACAGAGTAATGTCTCGAGTTCCGAGAGAAACACGCTCACGGGAAGCATCCACATCACGTGCCAGTCCACCCTGGATCACCTCAATCAAACTGGTAACAGCACTTAAACTGCTTTCGTCCAGTCGGTTGAACTCGTCGAAACAAGCCCATACACCAGCCTGACAAATACCAGCCAGAATTCGAGAAATAGCCTGGAAGTTGAAAGACTCGTCACAGTTGAATACAAGCACAAACACACCGAGGTTCTGGCCCAAACTCTTGATGGACTCAGTCTTACCGGTACCTGCAGGTCCAAAGGGAGAACCACCCTGCTTGGAAGCAAGAGCCGAAGTCATGCATCGGTAACAGGCATCGACAAGAGGAGTAGAAACAAGTCGAGGAGGTACACCAAGGTACTCCCAAGAGTAAGGAAACTTGGCCAGGTCCTGTCGGACTGTGACCTCCCCAGCCTCGTCTCTGTAAAATCGCATCAACTTGAGCCAGTCGTAACTGTTGGAGTCACGTGTAGAGCCATCAGCGTTGGTAGGCTCATCACACGAATCTCGCAAGTGAATCAACTCAGTGATCAAGTTCTCACATTTGAGTCGGTCCAAAGCGGTCAAGTCACGTGTCACGTGCTCAGCAAGCTGGTCCAACATGTTCACACAGGCGTCACGTGCTACAGCGTACTCGCCCTTCTCGCCAGCAGCAGTCCACCAAATTTGCAGAGCCAGAAGTCCAATCTGACCTGGGTATTTTTGAATCCAGATCATGAACTGCTTGCCTGAGAAATCGGTGCTGAAATCCTCCAGGGCCAAACCCAGAAGATGTTTCAGAGAAGACTTGATGCCGCTCTCAAGATGTTTCAGAGTGGTCTCAATCTTGACCCCGAGGGTAGTGATGGGAGCCAGGAGGGGAACAACTTCACCCTCACGGGACACCACACCAAGAATTCGGCCATCCTCATCCTGATCAACGGAAGAAACGCCAGAGAACATCTTCTTGACGTGACTGTTGAGTGTAGTGGGCGAACCAATCATCTCCAGAAGATCCTCATCTCCCACAAAGTAGAAACGAGGGAACAACTGTCGCTGCTGTTCCAAGAACTCGCCAAGAGATTTCTGGATCTTACCAAGAGCATCGTTCAGTCGAGGAAGGGTTTCGTCAATATGTGCAATGTTGATAACATCGCTAACCAGAGGACTCTTGTAGACCTGCTTCCAAAGTAACGTGAATTCTGCATTGATGTTGCCGAACCGCGAAGTCTCCAGCGGCAGAATAGCTCGCACCTCACTGCCGTTTTCAGCTCCAAAAAGACCCTCCAAATAAACCCATTGCTTCTGCACACTGATCCAAATTTCGAACAAGGTCTGTACTCGAGACAACTTGTTTTCCCAGCCATGACACTCCTCCTCAAACACCTTGAAATAAGGCGAATTGTGCATTCCAAGCAATCCTGTCATGTGATCGGAACAGGTGACAAAGATTTCCTCCCAGTTCTTGATGAGTCGCACCTTGTTCTTGAAGTTGACAAGATTAAGCGTCAAGTTGGTCCAGGTGGACCGCACACCAGCCAGGAACTCCTCCAAGATTAGCTCACCTTGAGCCTGGGCAACCAGAGTCTTGATCTGGGATTCGTAGAGATCCAAGCCACAGTCCCACACATTGCCCAGAGTCAGATGGTTACTGAGCCTTAGAGTGGGCTTCTTCACCATCTTAGCCAACTGCTCCCAATGTCTGGTCTTGAACGCATCGGACTTCAGCTGACTAATCAGAGGCAGTGTTTTCAACAGCGACTTGAGCTCCTGCTGAACATGGTCAAAGGCGGCGTACTGACGGACTCGAGAAGGCATGGACCTGGAGCTGATTACTAGACCATCAATGACAGATCGTAGCTTTCGCACCGAAATAACGTGCCAAGACATTTCTCGAAGCTCATCAACACCCTTCCAAACGGACTCCAGAGTGGCGAACACAGTGATAAAGTCCTGAATCTCGCCAGCAACCACATTGAGCGTCTCACTGACGGATGTGACTGAACAAGGAATGTCCAGGGCTCGAGAAGCACTCTCCAAAATAGTAAAGTCGTGTAGCAACTTGTTTGTAGTGGTAAGATGCTTCTGGAGAAGCTCTCGTGACTGCTCCCGAGACTTGTCGCCGGTTTGACTCAGATCCTGCTCCTTGGTTTCAGCCCAAGTACTGACATGGGCCTCGACTCGGTCTCCAAATCGACCAAGCTCAACCGTGATCTTGCTCTTCAGCGCGTCACGCTGGCCGTCAATAATACCCTCCTTGGTCTCAATAAGCTCCTGCAGAGTCTCGAACAGACTCTCGACGTGATCAACGTACAGCCAGTCCTGAGGAAACACAAATCTGTTTCGAATCAGGGTGTTCTGGCACGTCTTGAGCAGACCAACCTTTCGCTCCCAGTGAGGTAGCTTCTCGTTTCGAGTGTTCACAACACAAGTGACGAACTCGAGAGTCTTCTCGACACTAGAATCAATTCCAGAGGGCTCCAAGTCTGCTCGGATACGGTCCATCTCGCCACAAAGGTCTCGAGACTGAGTAGAGAGCTTCTCAGCAAACTTTTGCAAAATGGAAGACTGCCAAGCATCGTACTTGGACGAGATTCGGGAGGTCACATGACCAATATCGAGTTTGAAGATGTCTCCGTTGCCGAAAGATACATGGCTTGAGTTGGAATCGAACGTGGATGCTCGAGACTTTCGAATCTCCTGAAGTACAGCCAACCACTTGCTCAGATCATCACCGAGAATAGAAATCACGTGTTCAGGAGAAAGGGTCCAAAGAGACTGGAAATGGGTCCACTTGGAAATGTAGGCTGAAGCAGCAGAGTAGGCATGATCAAACGTGAGATAGAGATCTCGAGAAGAAGTGTGATCTCGGGAAGGCTTCTCACGTGAAGCCAAAGCCTTGCTGTCATCCATCAGGCTCTCGTAAGTCTGAACTCCGCCGTCAAAGACTCGAGAAACACCCTCGATCTGAGTCAGGCCAGCAACTGTATTTTTGAGTTGCATGACACCACCGACAAACCTGACTCGAGAGTCTTGCAGAGGAGGCTCAACACAGATGACGTTGTTCTTGAGCACAATGACGTGGTTACCAAACTCAGTCTTGTCAAAGAACTGAGAGTACTCCTGCCCAAGTCTCTTTTCCAGAATAGTCTTGATCTTCAAGTTCAAGGTCTTGGCAAAAGCCTGCATGTTGGCAAACCCATCATGCTCAAGAGAATCGTAGGCTGCCTGCACATTGGCCAGCACCTTGGCGAACTCGTCACGTGAGAATTCACAAGACTCAAGCTCCACAAGAAGATTGCTGATGACATGGCCCCAGACCTCACCTAGTCGCTCACTCTTTTTCAATAGAGTATGGACAGCGTCCGAAAGCTTGTAAACAAACCGCTGATGCTGGTTCTTGCCAGAAGTGTCAATGTGAAGCAAGTCGTCCCAGGCGGTAGACATTCCACGAGACACGAGGTTGTAGATGCCATTCTCGTAACCAAACAGCAGCTCACGGGGCAGATCACGCGACTCAATCACTAGCAGGGTCCGGTCCATAACCTGAACACTGTCCATCAGACTGACGGCAAATGGGTACATGGTCTTCGCATCGTTAGCCATAGAGACCAAGGTATGAGGAACCTGGAACTTCATGTTCAGCAAATGTCTGACCTCCTTGAACAGGGTGATTGATGTTGGTGAGAAAGACACAGACAGAACCAGGGCTTGCGAATCCCGAGACTTTCGAGAGATCTTGAAGACCTTGCCTCCACTGCCTCGAGATTTGACACCTCGAATCCAAGCCTCGTACACGACTCTAGCATCCAGACTCTTTCTGAACACCACAGACTCCTCGTGGAGTACCTTACCATCAGCATAATGCTGCCACCCAGCACCAAGCACACTCTCCACTCGAGACATGTACAAGTCCAGCTGACGTTCAAGCTGCTTCATCCAAATGATGGCTCCAGCAACAGGAGGCAAATCTCTCAGTTTGGCCATCTCAAAAGTCTCCGAGTTGCCGTACTTCTTCTTAAACTTTTGTTGGAGCTCCACCAGATCGTGTTTCACGTTTTCAATAAGACGAGACTGGTACTCGTGGATAGCACCCCGAATAGTCGGTCGAATGAAAAGAGAGTTGAACTTGGCAAAAACTCGGAACATTTCGGTAGAGTTCTTAGCCAAAGCAAGTCTGTCTCGAAGAATGCTGATGATGGACCGTTCCACGGACACGGTGGCATTGTTGTAAGTCTCCTCCAGTCGGTTCCAGTTGGTCAGGGCCTCGGGAGAGACGTCGAGAACATCGGGGACGTTTCTCAGGAGCTCATAACCTGTGGTAATCTCATCGATATCAACTCCTGCAGCCTCAGAGACCTTTCCTAGAGTAGCAACAAGAGACTCGTGGGCCTGCCGGAAGTTGGCAATGTAGGCAATTCGGTTCTGGGTCTCAGAGTGTCGGATTTTGACTCGAATGGGAATGAACTTCTCACCCAGACTAGTGCCCTGACGTCGTCGAGAAACATCACGAGCAGCATTGGTGAATTCCTTGTTAAGGTCATTCCACACGTTGAAGACATTGTTGACAGAGTCAATGACCTTCATGAACTCATTGCTGGGAAGTTGCATCAGACTGAGCTCCAATCTGCTCAGAATCACCTTGATCTGCTTATCGAAATCTCCACTGACACAGCCAACAAGTGCCAGGCATCGCCACACAGGGTAGGTAGACAGTCTGAACTTTTTGTTCACGTGGTTGAACACAGACACAAGCGCAGTCTCTAGGGTATCAAGGCAGTCTGCGGACATGAGCTCATCCAAGGGAAAGTCACGTAGCAGAACATTGTACTTGGAAACCATGTCCTGAGCCTCTTTCAGACCCGTGTCAGACAAGAAAGAGACAGTGGCGTGAAATCGCTTGGCATTCTTCAAGACGTCAAGAGTCAAGGTGACGGGCTTGGCGTCCAGCTGTTTACTGATGTAGTCCAGCTTGTCCTCCATGGTGAGCCAGAAATTGATCTCACTAGCAGTGGAGGACCCAGGCTCAGCAGGATCTCTGTCCAACTTGGTGACGGTCTGAATCTGCTTAATCCAGGAGTTCACACAAGTCTGGAGCTCGTTCAGAGTTTTGGCGTCCAGCTCCGTAAGATCATCTGCTCCCTGGTTCTTTGCAATAGCATCCTCAATTGCAGAATGAATCTCTAAATCCACGTCTGGGATCGACACATCGTTCTCCAGGTGGTGAAAGGACATTTCCAGCTCGGCTAGCTTCTTCCGAACAAATTGGAGACCCTTATCACGCGATGAATCAAGCGAAGATGATGCAATGTTCATTACCTGGAGATGAGATAGCGAATCCAAGACTCCATATGGCTTAATCAAAACCAAACTCGAGCCCGACTCGGGGCGTTGGGAAATGATGTCTGGGTTAGTCTTCTTTTTCGCCACAAGTTTCCTCCACTAGATCCTGATCTCCTTTCATACTCACAATTGTCTTCAGCATTTCCGTTGGAAACAAAGAGAACTTGAGCAGCCACATCTCCTGGGCTGAATAGTTCACAGGTGAGATCGAGCGTCAAGTTCTCAGGTTGTGCCGATAGCAGAGTAGTAATGATACTCTTCACATGGGCCGTGACTTGGTCCTGTGATACCGGCCTGGGTTAGTAATGTTCTGGGGCAAGAGTCGCCAATGTAGGCTCGTAGAAGTGTGCACAATACTCACATTGTGATCGAATGTCAATGTAGGGCTCTCAGTAATGTGTTTTTTTTGTAAAACTGAGCGCGGGTAAGAAGTGTTATTCTCGTGAGTCGTGAGATTAGGTGTACTGCAACCTTAATTTTAACGTGGCAGGAATGCGTGTGAGAAGGTGGATGACTTGAACATAATAAAAGATCATTGGAGGTGATATTATATAGCTTTCATAGTCTCATTTTGATTGTATTCTTCTCCTCTTTAATTTGGTATTACTCTCGTAGTAATAACTTGGCTTTTGGAAACATGACATTTCGAGATAGCGATATTTAGAAAAGGTCACGTGAATATATCCTTGTTAGTAGGCGTATTATACCGAATTGATGCTGATTGTCTCCCAAAGAACTGTTCACATCAACTATTTGAGCGTGTTATGGACGTGTTTGATCGTCCTGTATGGAGGTATACATACATGATTGACGCACAAATCGTACCTTGGCTGCCAGTTTCAAGCGAGTTTGACCCGAAACAGCACCCCCCAATATCACAATGATTTGTCATATCCCAGCCCCTAAAATCGAAACAAATGATGGATTTGCCCACTCAGGTTTTTGTTTCATATATTCACTATGTACCCGTACTTGTAATCTCGATTTGTCTTCTTTCCTATTTTCCACTAAATATCAACAAACTACTTGGTATTTTATTAGGAAATATCAACCCTCTCAGTCTCGTCCAAAACATTGATTTCAATACTAGAAATTCTTGCTAGACTTCGAATATTCCCCCTGGAATCGGATGAGCTGTAAATTTTCAAGCATAACGAGTATCCACCACTCTTGGATCAGGCTGAAATTCGTTTTTCAAATTTTCCATTGGCTGCAGAGGCTGCAGCAGTAATTAAATCTGAAGTACAGTCCGATGACAGCTGGGTGGTTTGATACAATTACGAGGGAAAATATATATCTCGGAAATTAATCCAACCAGATGGCTATTTGTGTATTCAGCTCTTCTATTGAACAATTTTCTCTATCAATGGAATCCGAACCCCCCTCCTTAAAACAAGGCATTAATTAGACATTCCCGATATCCCCGCAAAATTAACTTTGGGTGACATTTGATGAACCCAAATTGATGCAGACTGAACGACATTAGCGAACATGACGTCAATTGAGTGGTCGTCGAAAAGGATTAGACCACCTGGTGTACAATAGTTCTCATCCTCCTGTTCTTCCCCTGGCTCTGTTTACGCTCCAGGCACTCCCAGATCTGGCCTACCACGGGTGCTAAAAGTTGCCAGTGCCTTACGAACTTTAGACGATAATCTGGCAGGAACAAAAGAGATAACGAGCCCATAGGTCAACGAGGGGAGAATGGGGAAGGTCTAGAACTACTAGCCGGAATAACTGTAACCAATAGCTAAACTGTAGGTCATCACCCCACTGCCACCTCCTCGCTAACTTATCTTCTGACGTATCCAATACCAGATACTTGTACACTCTCCACTTTCTCTCCCCCCTGCCAATATCCCAACACAGCTCCCAACGGGCTCTTATCATACATAAAACTCAGTACGGCACTGCACACAGCCTCGGAGCACTCAGACGACATCGGCAGTTTTCCAACCACGACCTGAAAACCACCCTAACGACTACACAAAAAACAACAGCATGTTTCTGTTACCGCCCCCGCCGCCCATGAGAGGCCAGCATGTCGGTCTCTACTCCATGGGAACCACAGTGGCCTCTCCCACGGCTGCCCAGCTCTACAGAGACCCCACCATTGATCCCGTCGACGCAACCTGTGTTCCTACACCTGAAACCGTCGGCTTTACCGCCCCTGAGGGAACTTACACCCCCATGGAGTGTGTCTATCTGGCTCCTCCTCCTCCCCATCCATCCGATCCCCCGCCAGTCGTTGTCAACCCTCTGGCTCCCACAACAGCATCTCCTCAGGCATTTTCAAACGGCGTCAAACTCACCGTTTTTGCGTTCCAGGACAAAAACACCCCGCAAAAGACCACCCCGGCATCAGGAGGATCGCTTTTCAGCTTTTCGCCGGCATCGGGATCGGGCTGGCTCCGAAGACCCTCGCATTCTCTGGGCCCCGAGCTGTCCAAGGTCGATTCTCGGGGATCCGACAACAGCAATGCGGCATCGATCTACGCTCAGTCGGCCTCAGCCCAGGCCTCATCTAACGCCGTATCCGTGCCCATCAGCGTGCCCGGAAGCACAGCAACCCTCGACACTACTAACCCCTCTGCTTCCAGTCTGGGAATGTTCCTTCGTAAAAAGTCAGTCTCCTCCGAATGGGGCGCTACTGCTGGCAGCGTACAAACGGCCCAGGACTCTTCGTTCGAAGACGAGTATGGCACCCCTCCCAGCAGCGTTGGTCTTGGTGTTAGTCCGGCCACCAACGCCAAAAACAGCAAGCGAACGAGACCGAAGAACTCCCTCGTCAAAAACAACTCCTCCTACCTTAGTCGTACCATTGTTAGGGAAGGGCTTACGAAGCTGCTATGTGAAAGACCCCTCGGGGAGCTGTTTCTCGTCACCAACATTAACCGGTCTCTTCAGTGGCTGGACTTGCAGGACTACCAGAGTGATGTGCATCCTCAGCGTCATGAGGCCCTGACCAAGATTCTGCTTACCCGAGCTCACCCTCTTTGCCACGACGTTAACCGTAAGACAAAGTCGCTGGCAGGCTTTGATCTCGTAGTGGGATTTTCTTCCGGAGATATCCTCTGGATGGATCTGGTTACTGGAAAGTACAACCGAATCAACAAGAATGGCGAGGTTTGCAAGGCCGCAGTTGTGGACATCAAGTGGCTGCCCAACTCTGACTCTCGATTTGTGGCCGCCCATGCCAATGGATGGGTTGCAGTCTACGATAAGGACCGAGAGGGAGGCATTTGTGAAGTTGCCCAGTCCTACGTTGAGAGTAAGAAGGAATACAGACACAAGCAGGGCTCAGATGCAGACATTGAACACTGCCACGTGATCAAATCGCACACTGAACAGAGCAAGCAGAACCCCATGGCTCTCTTTGCTGTCTCCCCTAAGCCACTAACCTCTATTGCGTTCTCCCCTACCTCATCCCGGACTCTGGCAGTCACTGGACGAGATGGATACACTAGGCTGATCAACCTCATGACTGAGCAAGCTACTGATGTGTTCATGTCGTACTTTGGAGGCGTCATGTGCTGTGCATTCTCTCCCTGTGGCCAATACTTGGCTACTGGAGGCCAGGACGATCTTGTTTCGTTATACAGAGTAGCTAACGCTTCCTCTCGCCAACCGGCTCAGATCATTGCTCGACTACAGGGCCACAATTCGTACGTCAGCCATGTCGCCTTTGACTCTTACATTAACGACCCTCGTTCCCTTCGACTGGGTTCTGTTGGTCAGGATGGCTGCCTGCTTCTTTGGGACGTTGATATTCACACTTCGACAGTTCGAAAGGGAAGATCTCGATCCAACTCTGCTGCCACTCCCCTCGCCCCTAAGGCTGATCGATACGGCACTTTGATTCATCCCTTTGTGTCTCGTCTGGAACCATCTGCCCAGTTGTCGCAACCTGTCGTGAGTCTTCCTGTCAAGGCGGCCAACAAGGAGTGCGAGCCTTTGACGTATTTGGAGTTCCTCAGCGATCGGGTGATTGCTGCAGGCAAGGATGGACGAATCTGGACCTGGAAGCGACCTAATGTTTAATCTAACGACATAATGATATGGATTTTTGAAAATGTATCCGAATTAGTAATCTGGGTGTATGATAGGATCAAGTGAGAATGGAGCGGTGCATGCCGACAACTTTGGAACCGGATGTCGGATCAAGCGGATCCACTGTGCATACTTTGTCTGTGAATGGTCGAATTGAGGTGTCAGAAGGCGAAAATTGTTGTCGAATTTTAAATACTTGTAACTCAGAAACTCGTCCTTTCTCTACGAAGAATCTCATAATAGCTACAGTAAAGCTGCATATTTAATAGTTTTCAAGTGAGACGCGAGAAAGGGTAAGAGGGCTATAAACTAGCTAGGTCCTCTAACTATAAATGTCTGGGAAGCGAGAGTATGAGTCTACGAGTACTCCTACTCTATTCAAAGCAGAGCCAATATTGGTTGGTCCGTCTTATCAAGGAAGGATTTGTGAGACACTGCGATGTCACGGGTTGGCATTACCCTTCACAGTTAGGCTCTCCACTTCCCCACAGGAATATCCGTAACCTTGTTGATCACCAAGGAATGTATATCGCCGCACAGCAAATGAAAATAAAAA
This sequence comes from Yarrowia sp. E02, assembly GCA_017639365.1. Classification (NCBI taxonomy): domain Eukaryota; kingdom Fungi; phylum Ascomycota; class Dipodascomycetes; order Dipodascales; genus Yarrowia; species Yarrowia sp. E02. The sequence continues at coordinate 4,521,504 of JAAQQX010000001.1, forward strand.
TTTATCATTTAGATACAAAGCGTGTATGCTTTTCTCGTTTGCGTACTTTTTCCACCACTGATACGTGCACACGCAGTGTGTTTCTCGGAGGTATTAGAAACTCGGGTATGGTCTTGGCATCTGCACATGTGGCACCTTCTGCATGCTGTGACTTCTCCCTTAATTGAGTATCTCCACCAACTCGCAGAGAAGCAAGCTTGTGAGAATTCGGCCGAGAGACAGTAGGCTCGTATGGCCCCACTGATCTGCGCAGCAATTCTAGACGCCTGTTGAGGTTGAGGGGAAGCCTATCTGAAGTGTCTCAGCCGCGGATTGACCGAGAAAGCATACCGAAAGCTATTCATGCCGGTAGGAGCCCCCGTGTCCGCGTGTACTTGGAAGCTATGACCCTACGGCTATTTCTATCCGTCCAGGTTTGTAGCTGATTTTATAAAGTGGGGTCCAAGCCGCACCTCACTAGGCTGATGACTATGTTGAAACCGTACAGGTTTTAGAACGTGTTTGTTGGCTTCTCTGGCATGCCAACACCAGGTCTGTGTTCCGGAAAGTCCATTTATTCGGATTAACTTGTGACAGACGATCGGTATTAATTCCTCCGTTTGATGAGCTGGATAATTAGCCCAAATAGGGTGTTCATTGTTTGTTCAAAATTGGTTCCAAATCTTGAGTTTAAAGACTTCAAAATCCTGGGCCGTGTTTTGCAAACGAAGATGGGGTGATTCTAACCGGTATTTGGTTTCAGTACACCAGGAGTCTACGGCGAAAATTTCTCTGGACTCCTTAGTACGGTGAGAGTAATATTAATACCATATTTTTTGAGAAGCTATGAGAGATAAACTGGCACTAGTGAAGATTCGGATCTAAGACTAAAACGGTTTTGGAACGTGAGTTAGGACATGGGCGGGATGGCAAGAATAGGAAAAGTAAAAGCAGGTTGTTATACAAGTCTTTGTTGTTAGGCGAAGTGCTGCAATTACCATATTATCACGAAACAAAGGCGGTGGCGACAGAGTTTACCCCGCCTTCTGACTTATGCAGATGCGACGTGGGGGTCAAAGAGAACTTGCGTGCACAACTCATCAGGCCAAGAGATTTACGGGCTTGGCAACATCTGACATCTCAACAAGGGAATAATGGTGCCCAAAAAAAAGGTCTTAGAATGGCAAAACGAAAGAATGAAGGATCTTCGTAGGGAGAAATAAAAGAGACTTCTCCACCCGCCCACGGCTACTTCATTTAGACGCGCGTGTGTTTTGGAGGTCAGTCAGAAAAGGAGCAAGGGCGGAAACCTTGAGCCAATGTTCACATCAGGGGATCTAGACAACTGGTTATGGGATTCAAGCTTGGACCAGATAGTAAGCACACCAGTCTAGGGTGATCCCACGCGTCTTTTATAATTCTGTTTATTCTCAGTAATCACAGATTTTTCAATATGAGACTGCAGTTTGGTTTGTTTCGGACCCAGGTTAGACTCGCTGGTGTAGTCCAGGAGAAGAAACTTGGGTGGTCGTGCCATTTGAGCTCCAAGATCCCACAGGAAAAGACAAACGAATTGTGACACCCCTATTTTGTGCTTTGAACATTTCTTTTGGCATACAACATTATTACGTCACTGATTCCCTTGTCTGACCCAGCAAACTCAACCTGAACCAAGAAGCCTTCCTGCGATACAGTTGTCCCCACACGGAGCTAATTAACCCGTGCCGGGTTGCGGCAATACGTTACGCACATTGGCATTAGGCATGATGGGTCGAGGCGGTCTTTATCAAGATCTGCAGTCTTCAATACACGTATATATACCTCTCTGGTTCTCTCCTTTATACAGCCTAACATACATCAACTTGAGACGAGCTTTGGCATTCACCACAATCTCCCTGGTCCACTGATACTCACGCGGCAAACACTCACTGAATCAGATCTTTCACTATAGGCACAATGGAAGCTCCTAATTTCTCGCCAGCTTCCATCCGGCGGTACTTCGCTACCAGACTACCAACTCTGATGCCGCCAAAGCTCACACCTGAAGAGAAGAAGCTGCTTAACCCATTCCCAGCTCTTGCTCTGATCAACCGTAAGACTTGGCTTTTTATTGCATGCGCTTTCTGTGGCTGGACCTGGGATGCGTTCGATTTCTTCTCCGTCGGCATGGTTGCCCCCGAGATTGCAGAGACTCTCAACAGATCCGTGACAGACATTACATGGGGAATTACTTTAGTTCTGATGCTTCGTTCCGTTGGTGCCGTTGTCTTTGGTGTTGCTTCTGATAAATATGGACGAAAGTGGCCCTTTATTGTCAACTTGATCTGTTTTATTGCACTCGAGCTAGGATCAGGCTTCGTTCAGACTTACAAGCAGTTCCTCGGTGTCCGAGCCATCTATGGTATTGCCATGGGTGGTCTCTACGGTAACGCCGCCGCTACTGCTCTTGAAGATTGCCCTCCTCAGGCAAGAGGTATCATCTCGGGTCTCCTTCAAAGTGGTTATGCGCTAGGATACTTGCTTGTTGTCGTCTTTACCCGAGCTATTGCTGATACCTCCCCTTACGGATGGAGAGCTCTTTTCTGGTTCGGCTCCGGACCCCCAGTTCTTATCATCATCTTCCGATTCTTCCTTCCTGAAACAGAGACCTATCTTGCATCCAAGGCTTCCTCTGAAGAGGCCGGTATCGAGAAGCAGTTCTGGAACGGTGTGAAGATGACTTTTAAGAACTACTGGCTCATGTTTATCTACCTCGTTGTTCTCATGGCTGGCTTCAACTTCATGTCTCATGGCTCTCAAGACCTTTATCCCACTATGCTCAAGAACCAGCGTCACTTTAGCGCTGACCGAAGTACAGTTACCAACTGTGTTGCCAACTTCGGTGCTATTGCAGGTGGATTGCTAATTGGTCACTTCTCCACTGCTCTAGGTCGACGGCTCTCCATCATGATCTCTTGCGTTATTGGTGGTGCTCTGATCTATCCTTGGGCCTTTGTTGGCAACTCTGCGGGAACTAATGCAGGCGTTTTCTTCCTCCAGTTTTTCGTCCAGGGTGCTTGGGGTGTTGTTCCCATTCATCTTTCTGAGCTATCTCCTCCTGAGCTTCGATCTTCAATGGTTGGTATTGCCTACCAGATGGGTAACCTTGCCTCCTCTGCTTCGTCTACTATCGAGTCCAAGATTGGAGAGCGATTCCCTCTTAAGAATACTCACGGAGAGTTTGAGAAGGGATTCTATGACTACGGCAAGGTCATGGCCATCTTTATGGGCTGTGTCTTCGGATTTGTTCTGATCGTCACCTTCTTTGGTCCTGAGAACAGAGGAGCCACTATGCTTACAGAGGATGCTCAGATGATGATCGATGCTGAGCATAGACTGGATGCCGAGGAGAAGGGAGACTTTGAGAACCTCGAGCGAGTCGACTCTGAAGGTAAGCATGTGGATAACTTTGTGGAGGAAGTCTCTGAGCCTGATGGCGTATACACAGGTTCTCATCCTCCCAATTATGACACTTCTTACGAGTCCAAGTAATTTATTAGTTTAATTTGAAAATATTTGTTTTGATCAACTCCAAAGCAGCTGATGTACCTGGTACTAGTACCATGGTAGATGTAGGGAACTTTTTTGCCCATTATTCATCCTGAATAAACCCTTTAGTTTTTGTAACACTGCGTATTCTAGCTTAGTTTCACTGTTTGCTACATCAGGGATAGCTAATATTACCACCACCTACTGTACTCTGTTATTTCTCATGTCTTCCCTCCAGTTCCTTATCACCAATTTACCAGTATTACTACTCAGAATTCAAACATCACTGTCGGTGAAGTTATAAATCGCTATAGAGATATTGCTACTTTATTCATTTAATGAATTAAATCAATTATTTAAATTAGCATTATCTTTAAATTAAGCTGTAAAAGTAACAGGACGAATACTGTGTCGTATGACTACATATAGGATGGCAAGATAGGAATTCAGACTTCCGGTAGGAAGACGCAACTGATGTTCATACCTCATATCTCAACTTGGTCTGAGTATGATTGGCACCTCGATAAACGGTGTGTGATGGGCACATGAATACTGCAGCCAAGAGCTGGCCAATGCACAGCTTGGGCGCTTCAGCGTATAGCTCCTTTTGATTGAGAAATTAATACGGCCCATAAAAAACCTTGAGATGGCTACAGTAGCTCTGCCGTTTTCACATGTACCGATACTTGGTAGTCCCAGGGATCATCACAGATTGTCGCCACCAAGTGTGCTGGTGGGGTCAGATGTTGGGGCTGTGTTTTTTTGTAGGTCATTGAAACTTTCAACGGCTATTGATGATTACTATCGTATGTCTCAGACTGCTGCGCCATTACGAGAAGCAGAATATTCTAGAATTAAAAATATCCGGATTAGTTCTAGAAATAGACTGGTTGAGCCGTTCAAAGATGGGAAATAGCAGCGAAAAGCCGTGTGTAAAGCCGCTTCTCTTGGGACTAACCACTGGTGGGATAAATATCACTCCAATAGAATTACAATATTTGAGGGTGAAGCTAGTTCCATCATTACAGTGAATAGTCACCTGAAACAACAAGGCGGTTGTTTGTTTCATGTACACTTGGCGGAAGTACTCGTACCACCGTATGCACCCGTGCAAGTACCTCGGTCTTTTGAACACAGGGACTAGTCTAGCGCATTTGTACAAGTACACCGTTTGGCATGTAAGGCTTCATTAGCGTACAGTACGTGATGCGCGAAATAATCACTCGAGATGCACTGGAATGTGAAGACCAGCATGGGCATCATTACACTACAGGAGCCACCTTAGCTGCGAATCTGCATCAGCTGCGAATCTGCATCGATTGGCGAGTTTCACACATGCTCATGTCGTGTAAGTGGGCGTCATATTGAAACCAGGGATGATCTGCTTCCGGGCCCTGCCAAGACTTAGTCGATGTATCTGCGCCTTTGGGCTGAGCTTGAATTGTTCGGGTAAGGGCTGTGCTCTGCAGATATGAGCAGTACGGTAACCTGTGATGTTTGGGGGCGCTCACTGTATTTGATTTATATTGAAACGGCTTCAAAATGCGTTATTTACCAGGGTCCCCACCGATCCATTCCTCGGTCCTGATTCATCATCCTCAAGGTTAAGAGTTGGTACACTGTAGCCACACAACACGTCTCGAGCGTGAAAAGGTGCATGGCGCGAAACTAACCACTATAGCTTGCGCAGTCGGATCACGGGTCTCTGGAAAGCCAATGTCACTTTCTTGCTGCGGCTCAGCATGTTGGTTCACGTGAATTTTCTCGCCGTTGTACACTCCGCCTCTCCCATATGACGTATCTATTTTTATCTTGCGGCTCTGTGCATGGGTGGTACTGCTGTGCTGCCCCGCTTGCTTCTACGGCTTGTTCTTGCAGCGTGTCTAAGCCTCTTTCTCCGCTTGGTGAGAGATAGAGTTTGCTAGCCTGTTTGAAACTTGGAATTTGGGGGTGTAATTAAGCCGAGGACACGTTGTATACGAGTTTCACCATCAGAAAGTGAATTGGCTCATCATTTAGACCTAGACTGTTCTAGAGACACCCGTCTCACTTTTGTGGGGTTCTTGCTCTGACAGTTCACAAAGTCTTCATTCTTCCCCTTATTTGAACTCTGTTTCATGTAGCTTTTTTCGGACTAAAAACCTTGCGATTTCGAAATTCTCGGATTTCACATTGAATCTGAGGATTTCTTACGGAAATGAAGTGATTTATGTAATTTACGGGTCATTGTGAATCGATTTGTACCATTATTATACCTATTGGCCCTTCGCACCACTTTCCGATCCCCCGTTAAAGTTGGAAACGTACAGTCTAGGGCTGGACGCGTTTGGCTCTCTTTTCTCTTTTTAAGCAAAGTGTAAACATGAATGAGTCGAGAGTATATATAGCCCGGGGAGGAGACAACCAAAGGGCCATTCTTTAATCATCTCTACACAACACACACATACACACACAATGAAGTTCACCCAGACCACTCTGCTTCTCATCTCCGCCGTCTCTGCCCAGGATCTCCTTGGAGGCCTCTTCTCTGAGGTTGGCAACCAGGTCAACTCTGCCGTTGGCATTGCTGGTTCTTACGCTGGAGTTGGAGCTTCCATTGCCGAGTCCTACGTCAAGGACGGTACTTCTTACGCCGGAGACGGTATTTCCATCGCCAAGACTGCCATTGAGTCTGCCCGACACGATGTTGACACTGCTCTCCAGGGAGTCAAGACCAAGGTTGATGGCGTTGCCTCTGGCGTGCGATCCGATATCAAGGCCGGTGTCACCCAGGTGCCCTCTCGAATCGACGAGGCTCTGTCCCAGGTTAACACCAAGCTCAACGAGGGTCTTCAGGCCGCCTCCTCTGAGTTCGAGATCGCCAAGACTGCTGGAGCCTCCGAGGCTTCCCGAGCCAACGAGGCCGCCAAGTCTTACATCAACGAGGGTCTCCAGGGAGCCAACTCCCAGTTCTCCGTTGCCAAGTCTCTGATTGACGATGAGGCCAAGTCTGGAGGAAGCGCCTGGTCCGGCATTGTCGCCTCTGTCTCTAAGCAGATGGAGGATGCCCAGATCTCTGCCTCCATTACCGGTAGCGCTCTGGCCTCTGCTTCTGACGCTCTCTCTTCCGCTGCTTCCGCTGCTTCCACTGCTGAGTCCGGCTCTGCTGCTGCCACTTCCGGTGCCTCTGGTTCCGCCTCCGGCTCCGCCGCATCTTCTCTTTCTCGATCTGCATCTTCGGCCGCCGCCTCTGCTTCTGGATCTGCTTCTTCTGCTTCTTCCTCTGGCAGCGAGAACGGTGCCAACCCCTTGGCTGCCACTGGCATGGTCGCCGCCCTTGCCCTTCCTCTGGTCGCTGCTCTTCTGTAAGAAGGCCACTCACTAACTACAAAAGATGAGCATGTATTTTAAAACTAATTTATTCTTGATAAAATGATTCAATATGTTATTGTTAGTAGCCGTTCGTAGTTATATAGTTGTTCTCAGGCTTGTTCGTTTACTCATGCCGAAGGTATTAGCAACACAAGCTAGTTTACTGTGTGTCTCTCTCCAAAATGTTTATTCTGATGTTCTTGTTTCCTTAACCCGAGTAGTTGATTGGTAAGTACAAGTATTTCTGAATGCATTGACTGTATCGCACAAATCAGCTCTAAGTGAAACATGTTCCACTCTGGTCTGAGCTCCGAAGCTAATTACTACAAGATCAATGTAAGTCTGGAGCCATGGCGATGTACTTGTAATAGAGCCAACAAATAGCAGCAGTGGATGCAAGTACAATTACAAGTAATTGTAGGGTTCGCTTCTACGAAATCGTGAACATTCATCAAAGAAATCAAAATGTGGAGGAAATCGAGAATTGAACATCCCGCACACTGGGAAGACTCCTATGAACCATGCATTCAATGAGTACAACTGTCATCTTTATGGTGGTTCATTGGGAAGTCACAAACCGATCAAAAAAGTAGATATTGTGAATCCTACTTGTAAAAGGGGTTAGGAGGTAAAGCTATTGAAATTACCCGAGGAATTATTAAATATCCCATTTTTTACCATCTAATGCCTACCAATCAAATGTCAAAATATGAGCTGACTTCAAGATAAGCTCCAGACATCAGTGCTTATGCAGGTTTCATGTACGCATTGATCTTGCTCTCATCACCATTCCGCAATGTCCCTCTACCTGTTGGATACAAAACCTCCTACCGAAGTAACCCTAGAGGAGGACGGTATTCAGTGCAAGGTTGACAATGTCGTCTTCACTTTTCCTGCTGACGATGATGTTCCCTTTGTGCCCTCCTCTGAACCCCTTCAATGCTACCCTCTAGGAGGATCGGCATATGTGGTCATGTCTTCTAAAGACCAGGTCCGAAGAGCCAGCGTGCTTTTCATCGATCTCAAAGCCAGTCAGATTCAATGGAAGAGCATGAAGAAAGTGTGTCCCGAGTTCTGGTCCTACGGCAGCCACCTGGCTGGAGTGCAGGACGTAACCTCCATTCTGGATGCTCTCAAGATGGTGGGTGATATTCAGAACAAGGTGAAGCAGGTGACCAATAAACAAGCCTTTAGTGCTTCTACAGACTCCTTTGGTCTGAATCGACTTTCGTTGATGGGTGGTCCAATTCCTCCTGGTTTCTCAGATTCAACCATGGTGTGCTCCGAGTCTTTCCCTCGAGATACTCACCTGGTTGTTCTCGCCACGAATTGGCCTTGGATTAGCGACAAGCTCCCGGGGTTCGATGATAACCGAAGCGACGAGAAGGTCAACATTTACATTGAGGCTGGCTCTCAGGCAGTGGATGTTCTTGTGGATTATGTTTACGGCAAGCCTGTTAAACAGATGCTGAATGCTACTATCATCTTGGAACTGGCAAGATTCAATTCAATTCCCATCACCATCAACGGTCAGAAGCAGACCAATGCCCACCTCCCTCCTGGATTGTGGGAAGAGTGTCTAGAATTTGAGCCTATTCCCCAAGACTTTGTGAGACTATGGCGAATCCCTTACTTCAAGAAGAGACTCGAATCCTTTTTCAGACATAACAGAAAGGCTGTCATGGAGACCGACGAGGTCACCTACCTGTCCAAAGAGGAGCTCCTGGAGTTGTTGCGCCTGTAGCACAGCTGTACAAGTACACACCCTTCCACAAAAGATATAGAGAATAACAATTGGTATATACAAGCTACACCAACTATCACACACCCTTTGTTTCAACTTTCGCAAATTGGATAATCTCGTTGACTCGCTCTTCGACTGTCATGTCACCTAGTTTTAGCACAGGGACGTCACGGTTATTTAACCACCGCACATGGTAATCATGGCCCCTTGAAGAAGAGCAATTAGGGTAGCTCAGACTTTCAGCCCATGATAAGAACTTCTGAGACTTTAGTCCTACTGCAGGATCAGCTCGTAGGGCTTCTCCATACCGCTGCTCTTCTCGACTTTGTAATCTGGCCATCCTCACCTCTAGAGGCAACTCCAAAAAGACAATGAAGTCGAATTGAGATATAATTTTGTCGGACCATGTTGGCATACTGCCAGCAACTATACAATCGGGCTGTTTGGCCATATCTCGCAACAACATGTTGTCTCGTTCCTCCTCATCCCTCTTGATTGAGTAGGGCTCCTCTGTGCCTTGCAACCAGAAGTAGTCGTCTCCATCATAGCACGGAATACCGAGCTTTTCAGCCAGAGCTTTCCCGGTGGTGGTTGTTCCTGACCCTGATGCCCCCACAGTACGGATGATCATGATGAAGAGAGCCGCATGGTCTCACACGGCAAACATAACCTCCAGGGGTGATTAGTAAGCGCTTAAAAATAGGATAAGAAAGGATCGTTTATGAGGCAAGGCGATGAGTATAATACAATGTAAAACTGTACATCGACGATATGCACTATCACGACAACCTGATCAATAGTCAAATCATATATATTAGTATCTACATCCTCCAAACACACATTTACTGAGTGCACCACTTGCAGCCAGTGATGGACTCGTAAGCCTCAATGTACTTTTCTCGGGTCTTAATGACAACCTCGGGGGTCATGGCGACACCGTCCTGGCCCTTGAGACCGCTGTTAGTGAGCCAGTTTCGCAGGTACTGCTTGTCGTAGGAGTCCTGGGGCTTACCAACCTCGTAGGACTTGGCGTTCCAGAATCGGGACGAGTCGGGGGTCAGAACCTCGTCAACAAGCACAAGCTTGCCGTCCTCATCAATTCCAAACTCGAACTTTGTGTCAGCAATGATAATTCCATGCTTATCGGCATACTCGGCAGCCTTGGTGTACAGCTGGACAGAAAGCTTCTCAATCTCGTCAGCGAGGTTCTTATCGCCAATGATTTCGGCAGCCTTGGCCACGGAGATGTTCTCGTCGTGCTCGCCCTGCTCAGCCTTGGTAGAGGGAGTGTAGATAGCCTGGGGCAGCTTCTGGGACTCCTTGAGGCCAGACTCCACGGACATGCCATGGACAGTTCCGGTCTTCTGGTACTCGCTCCAGGCAGAGCCAGTGATGTATCCTCGAACAATGGCCTCGATGGGCACAATCTTGTACTTGTTGACAAGCAGACATCGGTCCTTGAGCATCTCGACAAGCTCGGGGTCATCCTGCACAGCCTTGGGCAGAGCAGCAAGGATCTTGGAGTTCTCGCTCTCAGCCACGTGGTTCTTGATCTCCTTGGCCAGCAGCTGGAACCAGAACTTGGAGATGGAGGTCAGAATCTTGCCCTTCTCGGGAATACCGTTGGTCATGATGACATCGTAAGCGGAGATTCGATCAGTGGCGACGAAGAGAAGCTGGTTATCGTTGACAGCATACAGGTCTCGGACCTTGCCTCGGGCCACGAGAGGAAGGTGGCCCTTGAGATCGGTAAGTGCAAGAGGGGTGGCGGACATTGCTAGTGGAAGTGTGTGAATATGCTATCAAAAGGTCCAAAGGTCAAATCGATATATATTTTAATGAGTCGCAGGGCTAATTGGGTTTAGAGTTCTCGTTATCATTGGGTGGGCCTCAGGTCCGAGTCATGAATCGCAGGCTACATGTGTGGGGAGAAGCCAAAGGGCGCCATTTCTGCGGGAGACACTGCTGGGGGTGTGTTGTTTTTTATAGGTGATATCTCTGGATCGGTCATGCCCCGGTTATAGGAGGTTAAAATATTTTTTATAGCCTTAATGGTGCATGAAAAGCGAGTGAAGTGACATTACCAGTAACCTATCGTATCATGTTAGTGGTGTATTTACCACACATGAGTTTGAGGAATTGCTTACTAACACTTATCAGTGATTATGTATGCCCTATGACCATAAGATGAAGGATCTGACATCTGTATCTTGTTCATTGCTGTGGGCTGGTTGGGCCCGATGCTTCGCTTACAGTTTACTTGCATCGAAATTATTCTCCCAATTCCTCCCAATTATTTTGAATCATAAATTGAGGTGGGATAAACATGCAAGCTATGCACCAAGACCTGCAATACTGCGATTGATCTTACACTCATGTTTGATTTCACCAACACCGTGTCGGGGACGTCGTTCACGGTGCTCAAGTGCACCAAGCTCTTCAACTTTGACAAAATTGCGACTCTGCGCCAAGAACTCAGCAAGCACATTGTCGAAAACGCCAAAAAAGCATCGCGAAAACGCGTCTTCAGTGAACGCAACAACAATGTCTATTATGAGCAGGACTCCTCCGAAGTTGACCAGATCAAGACCGTCAAGTGCGAGTGGCACGTGCTGCAATCCGGAGAGTATAGCATGCACACGGTTGAAATATCCATGAGCGGTCACGTGTCTAAAGTCATCATAGTGAATGGTCCTGACCGAAAGGACGACTTCGAGACGCATGCTGTGATTCTCATGAGAATGCAAAACACGTTTTTTGATATTGGAGGAGTGATAAAGGCATGGATGACGGAGAAATTTGAGGTCACGATAGGCGACTTGGAGCTGAAACACGACTTTCTCAGACTCGAATTCGATAGAGAGGTGCCCTACACTGCACACCTAAAGATCCAGGTTAAGGACTTGGGAGGACTGTTAAAGTACCTGACTCTAAGAATTCATTACGACGACCTAGAAGCATTCGCCACCCATAAGGACGGTCTGTATGCTGGAGTTACAGAATTTCTCTATGAATCCACTGGCATGAAGGTACCCACAAGTGACCAGTTTGAGCTTGTGTCTCTACTAACGAACCAAATGGTAATGGACAAACGAGGCAAAGTCAAGATCATTAAAACAGGCCTGCCATCCCACGACGAGCTATTCTGGATCGAGAGTCTTCTCATTCGACTAACTAACTACGCCAGAAGCCGTTGACACGAGCCTCCCCCTAAGCTCACCTTGCATCTACAAATATTTATTCATCTCAATCTCCCATAATCAAATTAATTCTTTATTTACATGCATTCAACTTGCCCCTTCATAGGGGAGCTCAAGTTTACGTTATTGGTGACTCGGTCGGTTTAGTCGGGTTTTTAAGCCAGCTTGCTCTCGTCAAAGTCGAAGGAGGAACCACAGCCACAGGCACTCACAGTGTAAGGACTGTCCACCACCTTGAACTGACTGCCAATAAGCTCAGTTGTGTAATCAATGTTAGACTCTCGCAGAATCTCCAGAGAGCTTTTGTCAATGAGAACTCGGGCACCGTTCTTCTCGAACACGCTGTCCATTTCAAAGTCCACATCCTCCACATCAGACAGCTCCAGCTTGTACTGGAAGCCGTGGCATCCTCCAGACTCTACCTCAATTCGCAGAGCCAGAAGAGGGTTCTCGTCGTCGGCAGAGATGGCGTTGAGTCGGTCAGCAGCTCGATCAGATACAAACAGGCGCAAAAGACGGCCCTTGTCGTCCTTCTGGGGGTTCACAATGGTAACGGCTTGTTCCTCCAATTCCTCTCGAGGGACCTCCTCGGGGAACTCGAAAAGACGTCGAGCAGATGCTGTGAAGTGTCTTTGTGTCAGAAGTGACGGGGTGCTCAGTCGGGGAATAGTCCGCAACGAGCTCTTGGTTTGTAACAGTCGTCTGAACATTGTGGCGTAGTTTTTTTTGTGTGGGGGAGGTTATTGGTTCAGTAACTCTTATTAACTTGGGGTCCGATGTTGGGAAGAGATATTGAAAGGTTATTTAAACCGTCACGTGAATTTGATGAGCAAAAATACTGGACAAAGGTTGCTGCTTGAAGGGCAAAAATACCGACTGAACCAAGCTCTGATATATGTAGTCACCCCCTCTTATTTTGATTGCTCTCATCCTCCTCTATACAGCCATAGGTTGCTCCCGAACAGTTCCCGTGACTCTATTAACCTTCACAAGATGATGACAAATGCGACTGACCTTAACAAACTTCTGGTTATTCCTCCCAACGAAGTTAGTTGAGACCACTTCTAAGAAACTTACTTACATTTTTCCACTAAAAGCGTTGTTGATATTCCAACAAGCTTCAATTGGGCTGCATCTTGTGTTATCGGGGCAACACAGCAGAACCAAACACACTGTCAATGGAGTCGGAGTTTTTGGAAATCCCCAACATGGAGGATATAGTGACGGCACCCGAGCCCGATCCGGAACCTCCGCGAATGACCCAGTCCCATTCAGAAGTCCACGCCCGACTCTCAGCACCCCTGGAAAAGTACACCCTCTACGAGACCAAAACACGCCTGTATATCGTCGCGTCCAACGCCCGAGAGGTGCAATTCAAGGTGATGGAAATCGATATGACTGGTCCTAAACAGGATCTTACTCTCATAGTAGACCCAGCTGTGTACACCCGAGCAGAGGTCATGGATGTCTTGAGCCACATGGAGGAAGAGGGAGGCGGCAATCTGACCAAGAGACTCACAGCCTGGGGCCTGCTGGGATTCATTCGATTCACCGATGGATACTACATGGTTGTTGTTACAAAGCGATCCGTTGTGGCTCTTCTGGGAGGCCATTATGTTTACCATATCGACAAGACCGAGATGATTCCATTGTCACGAGGAGGTGATGAGGGCAAGACCAAGAGCAAATCGGCGGACGAGGCTCGGTACATGAGCATTTTCCAAAGTCTGGATCTATCAAAGACCTTCTATTTCTCATATGCATACGATATTACAAACACACTACAGAGAAATATGGAGAGGGAGAAGCGGGATGACGACGGTGACGACGAGGAGATTCATTCGTTCAACCACATGTTCATTTGGAACCACCACCTGCTCCATCCAGTTGAGGAAATAATGGACAATGTGTTTGAGTGGTTTCTACCCATTATTCACGGTTTCATTGACCAGGCCAAGATCAATGTCTGCGGTGCTCGAAGCGTTTATGTGACTCTCATCGCTCGACGATCCCACTATTTCGCTGGAGCCCGATTTCTCAAGCGGGGTGTTAATGACAGAGGAAATGTTGCTAACGAGGTTGAAACAGAACAGATTGTGGCAGATTTGGTCACTTCGTCATTCCATGACAAGAGAGAAGGAATTTTCAACTCCCCAAGATACACGTCATACGTGCAACACAGAGGTTCAATTCCATTGTATTGGTCTCAGGATGTCAGCAACATGACACCCAAGCCTCCCATCGAGATCAATCTGGTGGATCCTTTCTTCGCCAGTGCCGCATTGCATTTCGACGACTTGTTCAAGCGTTACGAGGCACCGATTCTGGTACTCAATCTCATCAAGAGCAAGGAGCGAACACCTAGAGAAGGAAAGCTGCTCCGAGAGTTCTCTCAATGTATTGAGTACTTGGATCAATTTCTCATTCAGAATGGAAAGAAGAATAAGATCCAGTATACACACTGGGACATGTCAAGAGCTTCGAAGTCTCGAAACCTGGAGGTGATTGAATTTCTCGAGCGATATTCGACCACAGTTTTGGAGAAGACTGGCTTCTTTCACAACTCCAAGGGGATTCAGAAAGGTATTTGCAGGTCTAACTGCATCGATTGCTTGGATCGAACGAACGCAGCACAGTTTGTCATTGCCAAAAAAGCTCTGGGATACCAGCTACGTGCTCTCGGCATTGTGTCAGACGTGAATTTGTCGTACGACTGTGATGCTGTCAACCTCTTGACAGAAATGTATCATGATCATGGAGACACCATTGCTCTACAATATGGAGGTTCACATCTGGTTAACACCATGGAGACATACCGAAAGATCAATCAGTGGAGATCTCATTCTAGAGATATGCTGGAGTCCATTAGACGATTCTACTCCAACTCGTTTGTTGATTCGCAAAGACAAGAGGCTATCAACCTCTTTCTCGGTAACCACGTGGTTGAGGATAACAAACCTCGTCTATGGGACCTTCCCTCGGATCATTTCCTCCACAACAACTACTACTTCGATAACTACTATCTGAGGCGATCATACATCTTTTGGTGGACCGAGAGCAATCTTTTGGTGAAGAAATACGAGAAGTTTGTTCGAAGAAAGAGGGAATTGCAGATCATGCCTGTAGACGAGATTACAGAGCCTCTGAATTTCCCTGGGTCGGACCAAAAGGAGCCTGTGATGGAAGCTCTGGAGGATAAACTAGATGCGCTAGTGTCCTATATTCCGCCTTATCCTGGCTTTTTTGACAACTACTGGAACGAGTGTTACAAACCTCGTTCTCTCTCGTCCTTCCACAAGGTATTTGCCTACAACATGAACTCCACTTCCCGTTACAACTCTGATGACAACCCTTTTCGACCTAGAAAAGAAATCAAGGGTTTGGAAGACATCACGGAGGACAAAAAGATCTTTGAAGTGCCCGAAGAGGAGTCGAAGGTCTCAGAAGACCCCACCGAGTGTGAGATGGAAGAACTCGTGAGCAGTCTATCAGCTCCAACTCTCGACGACTCTGTCTACCGTACATATCTCAGCAGTGACTCTACTTCTCATGTTGTCCATCCTACAGATCAGCGACAGTTCGAGTTCTACATTGCTAACGAGCTTCAACCTGATGTTAATGAGCCGTTGTACCAGCACATTCAAGATTCGACAGTCCTCCCCCGAGTGGACTCGGAAGACAAATCCTGGTATGGCATGACAGGTTTTAAGGGCTCCGAGAGTCTCTACGAGAGTCACTACGCCTGATACCAGGCTACTATTTATATACACATTACACTCTAATAATCCAGGCGTAGCCACAGCCAGTTAACAAGAACACTCTAAATATGAACAATGTATTAAATAATAATGTGCACGGGCCATGACTGGCTCGTCCGTCTATGCTGCTGTCATCGCACGGCTTATGGTGCGCTCATAATCTGCTCCACGTTCTCTCGGACCTTGTCTTCAGGCCATTCTCTGCACTTGTCAATGCACTGATAGATCTTGAGAGTAGTAGGAACATCTTCGCTCTTAACCCAAATCTTTCCATTAACTCCGATGGCAATCTCAAAAGGAACCAGCTCTCCGATGGTGTCAAGCACGGTATGTCCCTTGAACAGCAACTGTCGGGTAAATGCTATCGGTGCGTCAAAGCAGAATCCATCCTTCAGCTCGCCGTATCCGCCAGCCTTTCCGGACTGGGGGTCGATGCACTCTATCTCAGCCTCAACTTCTCGAGATGCAGAAGACACTCGGGCGTAGACAAGTGCATCATTGGGCAGGTTGACTCTGTTTTTCTTTGAGGCGTTGGGGAAGGCCATGGCGTTGAGCTGGACACCAGGAGAGAGATCGGAGACAGACACCTTGTATCCTTCGGCGTGACGGGTGGTCACAGTGCCGATAACATTGTCGTTGACTGCGGGAATGTATCGTCTGGTGTCACTCTCAATGTAGACGAGGTTCTTGTTCTTGGTTTTCTTGTCTTCGGGGTCAGTTCGATGCACCTCTCCTGCAACGACAGGAATGGGATCTGCGGCAAGCGGATCGTCAAGGAATCCGGGTCCGAGTGTGAGATCCTGCTTGGGGAATTCAATCTGGTCTCCTGGGAGGCAAATCATTGTGTCTAAGGTGTGGTATGCTGGTGAAGATGAGCCTACAAAATATGCATGATAAAATAAATTCAGGCTGCATGCTGGGAGGCAAGCGAGTTAGAGGGACCTGATGCTTAGTAACAAAAGAATATGTACGGGAGTATGGGTTATATAGTGTTTAAGGGTGCATTGTAGGGTGGATTATATAACAGCATGTGTAATTAATTATTTGACAATTTACCAGTGATGCTTGATAGCCATCCTTCGGTGGCTTAGTCATCCACTCTCAGTGAAAAACTCAATTTCCGTAAGTAGTTCAAATTGGAAAATGAATCTACGAGAACCATTTAAACACGTTAATACATTTTATTATAAAGACCAGTCTACCCGTAGACACACTTAGGCAAGATCGTCACGAGCCCAGGTGGGGAGAACGAAGGAAGCAGAGTGAATGTCCTTGTTGTAGTATCGGTACAGCTTGGACTCCTCCTCGGGAGAAACGGATCGGAGGGGCTTTCGGAGGTTGGCATCCTTGTCCCTGGAGCAAACCATGAAACCAATCTGGCCGGAGGGGTAGGTGGGGATGGTGCAGTAAGCGTAGTCGGCAGAGGGGAAGACCTGCTTGCAAGCCTGTCGCAGCTCCTTGATGATCTTCATGTGCAGCCAGATGGACTCACCCTGGGTGGTGATAACACCCTTCTCGGTAAGGGCACCAGAGAGTAGCTCGAAGTAGGGCTTCTGGAAGAGAGAGGCAGCGGGGCCCTCGGGGTCGGAAGAGTCGGTGATGATGACATCAAAGGTGTTCTGGTACTCCTGGAGGAACTTGAAACCGTCACCAATGTGGACCTTGGTCTTGGGGTGGTTGAAGCCAACAGACATGGTGGGGAGGTACTGCTTGGAAACACGGGGAACGGCCTCATCAATGTCACAAAGGACAGCCTCCTCAACACAGTCGTGCTTGACAATCTCTCGCAGAACACCACCGTCACCACCTCCGATAACGAGCACCTTCTTGGGGTTGGGGTGGGAGTTGAGAGCGAGGTGGGCAATCATCTCCTGGTAGGCGTACTCGTCTCGCTCGGTGGCCTGGATGGCACCGTCGAGAACGAGAACGTTACCGTAGTCGGTGGACTCGAAAACCAGAACGTCCTGGTACTTGGACTTCTCCACGTGGAGAATCTGGTTGACACGCAGGGCCATAGCCTGGCCGGGCCACATGGTCTCACTGATTTCTCGGAACCAGCCGTCGACAATAGAAGGGTGAGTAAGCTCGGTCATGATTGGAGTGCGAGTATGGAAAAGGGCGGATCTGGAGATGGCCTTGGATCGAAGTAGTCGCAACACTTTTATATAATGGGGAGTGGTCAGAAACTCTAACCGCAAAAACCTGTACCAACAGAGTCATGTCATGCAGGTTCAGTGGGACTAACTGTAGTTGGTCAGTGGAGGGTTTGTGGAGCAACGGGGTAAGCACATCAATGGAGCAGTGCTTCCATCTGGCCACGTCAACTATGTGACATCTGTGCTTCTGCAGACATGTTTGTGATTTTAAGAGCAGTTTTCCCGTCAGATCGATCATGAACGCCGTTATCAGCGTTAGCCACCATCACTAGCCACACGCTGTCTAATATACGGCACATCTGTTCTCGCTTCCGTGTTGCTTTTTAGCCTCTTGTTTCCTTATGTGCTATCAAACTAAAGAAGCTCGGGGAAACATGCGCGGTACGAAAATCCGAGTCTGTTGTACATACTGAGACGAGAAATTAAAAGAGAGGGCCAAGCCAAGCCCGCAAGCGAGCGTGCTAATTGTGCCGCCGCCATACTCACCGTATCCCCCAGTAGCCACCTAAAACTCCTGAATCTGCAAGCTAGTCTTGCATATTAGCGGGTACGTTTTGTACTTCGTATCTATGATGTATACTCAACATTTACTGATGCTCGTCCCCCACTCCCGTCACTCAATCTTGCACACCTTTTGACTTGTCCATCAAATTGGCTTGTCTACCCAACGGCCAAGCGGCATGCTGTATAGGCATTTTCGGAACCGCAACCTTCTCAGTCCACGCCTCTGCACAGCTTGTGCCTGTCAACGGCCGAGTGGTTGCCGAATCGGTAATGGAAGCGCTGCAGGGTGAGTTTATTGACGTAGGTGATGTACAAATAAAAGATGAGTGATCATAAAATGATGGGGGGCCATGAATCGGTTTTTTGAGCCCCTTATAGACGTCAAAATCCACTTTTGAAAATAGCATCGTGTTAGTAGCCCCCAAAATGGTCATCTCCCAACCTTTCAAAAATGAACCCATCGGATGCACCTCATAACCTATAATATCAAGCTCCACGTCAGGATAAGCACATCACCACATTCCACAAGGCAAGGCATAGGCACATGTTTCGAGACAGAACAAACCTGTACATTTCTTATCGGCAATCATTTCCGAGGTCGACCCGGCAGCTGCTAACAACGCAGGGGTCGGATGAGGAGGAACAGGGACTCATTGCCAACTCGGACACCACCGGTGGAGGCGATGAAATTGAGCTGGCCCATATGGGCAACTCACTGGCAAAAACCATTTCTGACGATGTCCACGGTATTCTGAGTGAAATCAAGGTCAAGGTCAACCGACTGGAGGTGCTTCACCGGAAAAACTCGCTGCCTGGCTTCGATGACCGGAGTGGTGAAGAGAAGCTCATTTCAGATATCACATACGACATCACACAGGACCTTCACCATTGCCAAGGCATGCTGAAGAAGCTGGACCGACAGTCCGGCGACCCTGTTCAA
The DNA here is from genome assembly GCA_017639365.1 of Yarrowia sp. E02. Lineage (NCBI taxonomy): Eukaryota > Fungi > Ascomycota > Dipodascomycetes > Dipodascales > Yarrowia > Yarrowia sp. E02. The sequence continues at coordinate 4,540,664 of JAAQQX010000001.1, forward strand.
GACAAGATGCAGATGAATGCCAAAATCGCGCTCGCCACCAAGATCCAGGAAGCATCCACGGTGTTCCGAAAGCTACAGAGTAATTATCTCAAGGCGCTCAAACGAAACGAGGGCAGCATGGACCCCATTTTCCAATCGACAACCTCTAATAACACCCACGACGAAGACGTTTCCTTGTCCCAGAAGGCGCTTCAGCAGTCTCAGCAGCTTATTGAAGAGGATGACCAGAGCACACAGAACCACCAGATCCGACAAAGAGAACGGGAAATTGCACAGATTGCTGAGGGTATCATTGAACTAGCAGAAATCTTTAAGGACCTCCAGACCATGGTTATTGATCAGGGAACCCTGCTGGACCGAATCGACTACAACATCGAAAACATGGCCATCAATGTCAAGCAGGCTGATAAGGAGTTGGTCCAGGGAGCGGTGTACCAGAAGCGATCCAACAAGTGCAAAATCATTCTGCTTCTTACGCTTGTGGTTGTGGGTCTTCTGATTGTGGTCATTGCCAAGCCGAGATCCCATACCGTCTATGTGGAGCCTGTGGCTGGAAAACCGGCACCGGCACCAGCACCTCCAGCTAATGACAAGCCTGCCACGGGAGGCGACAACAACAACAACAATAATAATGATAGACCTGTAGACGAGCCTAATAAGGGTTCGCAGGAGCCCCAAGATGATGGCGCAGACTCTAGACCCGTCGTTTCTCACGCCTTGTTATGATTATGACATATTTATAATACTATTTACATGCATTGATTACAGTAGTCGAAGTAACTTGTGGATACTAGTCAATGGACTTGAGCTTGTCGTCAATCTCGGGGATAAGATCCTTGGCCTCGGTCATCTGCTTAAGGGACTCCAGGAACTTGACATGACCCACGTATGAGGTCTCCTGGAGCATGCTGGAGATACCGATACTGGGAGCCAGCGGCTCCTCAGCCATACCGTGAGCGTAGGGAAACAATGCCAGCACTTTCTCAGTTGTACGCTTACTAATCTTGTTGGTCCACAAAAGGACCTTGTTGAGTCCTGCGATATTGCCCTCCTTGGCACACTCGACCAGTGCAGCCTCAATGGCCTTCTGAGGAAACGAAGAGTTCTCGGAGTGTCTCAGCAATCGTGCAAGCGAGAACATGTTGGCCATAGCTTGGTGGTGAGGTCGGGTGACTTCGAATCGAATGAAGATGTCATCCTGGTCAGGACCATGCGCTGTGGCCTCATTCTTAGTACATCGAACAATAGCCTTAATCATGGCTGGCGCAGCCTCTTCCAACACAATGTTCCGTTTGTTGTAATGCTTAACACGTCTTACATGATTGAATGCTGACACAAACTCGTCCATTCGCGAGCAAAGTCCAAACATGATAGTGGCCATCTTGGGGGGGATGTTCTGGCAAAACACAGGTCGTAGTGCAAACAGGTTGATCACTTCGGCAGTCTTCTGGTCCACATCACGGATTTTTGTGATAGGTCGCAGTGCTGGTGCCAGAACTTCGGAAACGGTGTAATCTGAAGGTCTAGTGTTCATTGCCGTAAGAACGGTAGCAACAGTTGTGATATCTTGGAGAGTTCCAGATTTGCAAGCGGTCCAGAAAAGCGCATCAGCCGCCTCAGAAGGGAAGCTGATGTCATTAGTGGCTCGGGCGTGGATATAACCGACCAGCTTGAAAAGAGGATTGGCATCCAAGGGCTCACCGGCCTCCTCCGTCAGCTTCTGGTATCTGAAAATGATCATTTGAGCGACAACAGATAGGGCAGTGCTCTTACGGGCGTGCTGGTAGTGTGGTAGAGTGGCGTAAGCGTTTCCCATGATATCATCCGAATCGATGTTGTCGCAAATGTACTTGAGCTCTTCGAGCGTGGCTGTCTTAACTCTCTCGTGTAGCCTCAACATGTTATCAGGTTTGGCAAGTGCAAAGATCCTGTCGAGACCATCGGCGAGTTGCTTTCTTTCCTGGATGTCTTTGACCTTGTGTTTGACGTGCTGTGATCTTCGAACATCCACCGAGATTTGGTATTTCTCTCGATCCTCAAACTCTCGCTTCCCCGACTCCGACTCAAATGTCAGGAAATTTGTTGCAAACTTTGTGCCGTCATGGACCTTTAGGAAGGGGTGAAGTGTTCGTAGTGTGTGTTCAGGTGTCAAAAACTGTCTGTGTTTTCTTTTAACTGGCTCTCTGGATGATGAGTAAAATCTCTGAATACATGAGATAGGATGCACGTGATCTCGTGATCTAAGAAGGGGGACGGGCTTGATGCCAGTGTGAACCCGGCTCGATGTTGTTCGTAGCATGGTCGCCAAAGAGTGGTGTTCTTGCGTTGATCTGGCAAATGTGAGATAGTGGTGACTTCGAACAAAGTTCTGCAGTTCATGCATGCCCAAATGAAATTCTGAAATTTGTGATCAGACTGAAAACTTTCAGACACCAGAACGACACTGCAAAATGAGCGAGGTGGCTGACGAGAAGGGACCAGGTGGCGCTCCTCCCAACACCTCCGATAGCATTAAATCGGTATCAAAGAAAAAAGGCTCCAAATCCGACAAGCCAGTAAGAGTGAAGAATCCCAATAATGCGGCTTCCAAGGCCTACACTGTGGATCTCAAGATCCAGGGCACTAATAACTCCTCGATCGTGTCTAAACGATCAGTGGAGCGACTATACAAGGAGAAAACTGATCTGGAATTCTTCCGATACTTTGTCAAGAAACCCCAGAGAAGATCACCCATCATTAACCGAGGGTACTGGACCCGAATGGAGGCTATGGGCTACTGCATCTCTTCTGCTCTTGCAGAGAAGGCTCCTAGACATGTTATCGTCAACCTTGGGTGTGGATACGACCCGTACCCCTTCCAACATCTTCACAAGCACGGCTTGACCGAGAACCTGGTTTTTGTCGATGTCGACTACCCTGATCTCATGCAGATCAAGGTTGACACTATCCGCCGGTCGGAGGAGCTGACACAGCTGATTGGAAAGGAAAAGCCTGCTGAAGAGATCAAAGACAAGTCTGTACTCATGGAAACTGACAATTATATTGCACTTTCTTGTGATCTGCGGGATCTGGAGAAGTTTGAATCCATCTTCCGAAAGCTGGACTTCATTGTTGAAGGCGATAATAACCCCCTAATTCTCTTCACCGCAGAGGTTTCTGTGACTTACATGTTCCAGAAAGATGCTGACAATCTTCTACAGTGGTGCGCGTCGTTACCAAAGTCTCGGTTCGCTCTGCTGGAGCAGATTATCCCTGCCGGTACTGAGCACCCCTTTGCCAAAACCATGTTGGCCCATTTCGATTCTCTCCAGACCACCCTCTGGAGTGTCAAGAAGTACCCTAGCATCCCTGCTCAGTTCCAGCGGTTCTCGAGCCTCGGATGGAAAGAGGTTAGTGGAATCTCTCTGGCTCAATTCTGGGACTCTTACGTTACTGACAAAAAGAAGGAGTTTGTTGAGAATGTGGAGGCTTTTGACGAGTGGGAAGAGTTCCTTCTGTTTCTGAACCACTACTCTATCATCTACGGAGGTGCGGATATCTTTCAGGAGACCAAATCTGAATTCCCTGAGAATGAAGAGTTTGTTCTTGAGTGTACCAAGCCCACTTCTGTGGCCCACAGAATCGGTGCAGCAGCGTGTACTACAGATAACGGGGTCATTCTTAACGGTGGACAGGCTCAGAACAGAGAATCGTCTTCTTTGTTGCTGTCTTTGGATTCTACTGATGAATTCATCGTTGACAAAAACAACATGATTGCCCGTCAGTACCATTCCTTGTCTGAGATCAAGCCGGGCTTGGTCCTCCTAGCTGGTGGTCGGTCCTCTCCAACAAAGAAGTTCTCAGACTGTCATATTTTCCAGGATGGCTCGTGGAAGCCCACCTTTGATCTCCCTGAAGGACGTTTCCGTCATTGCATGCAGAGCACTCTGCTTTTCGGTGGAAGTGAAAGCCCAGACCAGTGGCTTCGGTTTAACTCCGCAACTGGATGGAAGGCTCTTAAATGTGGGACTCATTACGCTACCCCTTATGGTGCCACTCTGATTATGAAGACGCCAGCAGAAGGCGTTTTGCTGGGTGGTATGGACGCTAAAGGCAATCTGGGTAAGCAAGTGTACTCCGTGACTATTTCTGAAGATGACACTGTCACCTTGTCTCTCATCCCCATGCACAACCCTCTTCTTTATGCCCGATATGGTGCTCAGGGTGTGTTCCATGGTAACCGGTATCTTCTTGTGGGAGGAGTTTCTTATGACATTCTTTTCAACGAGCATAACCAGGTTATTGAGCTGGATACAAAGAAGGGAAATGCTATCCCCGTAAAGCTCCCCTTTAAGTCATACCCCCTGCTAGTCTCCCATACCGTGGAAATCGTTCGGAACTGTCTGGTGGTCGCTGGTGGTGGAGCTGTCTGTTTCTCCTTCGGTGTCTTTCACTCTGATCCAGAAGTTGTAGGCAACCGGGAACTTAAGGTGATCAAGGAGCAGCGACCCAGTGAAGAGGTCAAGACGGAGATCAATAATACGATTCTCAAAGTCCAGGAAGGCACCTTGGAGGGCTTCCCTGCCTCTTATGTAAATGCCACCCCTACCATTTTCCGAAATTGTGACATTGGACCATCGTCGGAGCTCTGGAGGTCCCATGACTACCTCAAGTCAAAGATTGGTGAGGATACGAAGGTGTCTGTGCACGTGGCTGACAATAAGAACCTCAACTTTCAGAGCAAAAACTTCACCTATCAGACCCTGGTATTCGGAGAGCTGATGAAACTCATTACAGACATTGAAGCTGAGAATATCTCTACAAAGTCTGCCTACCTCAGGTCTCTTTCTTTGGACAACCCCAAGTCCGAAGCTGCCGATCTGCGTAAGGATTTCCCCGGTATCGCATCTGACTTTATGTTGCCGAAGGAAATGGCAGACTTCATCGGAGATAAGGTCTTTTCCACTCCTTTGAGAATTTCGTCGTCCAAGACCCAAATCTGGCTGCATTACGATGTTACTGCCAATGTTTTGTGCCAGGTCACTGGCTCCAAGCGTATCCGTATGTACCACCCCCGGGATGTTATTCATCTGGACTTCCCCGCTGGAGAATCTTCATCACGAATCCCTAACATCTTTGTCCATGAGTCTTGTGCCCAAGCTTATGAGGTTGTCATGAACCCTGGTGACATTCTCTTCATCCCTCCCATGTGGCTACATGCTGTCGAGCCCCAGACAGAAAGCATCTCCGTGAACTGTTTCTGGAAGGACCTTGAAGGTAGCAAGTACTCGAAGACTAAGGATATCTACGGCAACAAGGACCTCGCCGCCTACGAGAGTGGTCGTGAGAACATCAAGAAGATTGCTGACAAGTTTGCAGGCCTGCCCGCGGACATCAAGGAGTTCTACCTCAAGCGTCTTGCTGAGGAGCTCAAGCAGATGTGATTAGATGTAAAATGTATAGATAGAATCAATCAATTAATGGTAAGGATGGTCAATTAGCTAAATTAGGTGTGTGTTGTATGTTACATTTGTGAGTGGTTAATCACTCCTCATCTCCCACCTTTCTCTTTTTAGCCTCAGGTGCATCAGAATCACCATCGGAGTCAGAGTCAGAGTCATATTGAGGCACGGAGAAGTCGTTGCTGGGGAGGGGCTGGGGCTTATAGTCGTTTTCGCCACCAGTTTCCACTGCTGGAAGGGGCTCATAAGAGTCAGAATCGTCCTCCTCCTCGGAAACCGTGAAAGGCAGCTTAGTAGGTTCGGACTCACTTGGTGCAGGCTCTGAAGCAGGCTGGGGTACGTAGTCATCGTTATCTTCCTCCTCAGGCTGAGTCGGCTCAACCGACCCACCGTTTGTATCTTGGACGAGACTGGAGACCTCCTTTTGGGCGTCCAGGATCTCCTTTTTCATCTTTTCAAACATGGTCATGCTGTGCTTGTCCTCTTCGAGTAGAGAGGCCTGCTTGTTCTTGAGATTTAGCAAGGCAGCATCAATTTCGCTGCGCAGCTTCTGGTTAGCAGCAATGTCTGTGATGGTCTTGTTCACAGTCTCAAGGAGCGAGGCAAGAGCCTGCGAGTCTCGAGACTTTTGGCTTGACTCAAGCTTGCTCTTGGTCTCAGTAACTGTGGTGGTTTTTGTCACCTTACCAAGCAGAGTGTTGAGTTCCTGCAGCTCAGGTCGGCTTGTAGGTGCGGTTGATGAACTACCCAGATCACCGAATCCAGAACCGCCAATGCCACCCAACCCAGACCCCCCGATTCCTCCCAGGCCTGAACCCCCAATTCCTCCCAGGCCTGAACCTCCAATGCCTCCAAGACCTCCTAGTCCCGATCCACCAATTCCTCCGAGTCCTGTACCGCCGATCGAGCTTCCTCCGATAGCTTCTGTCCCAGTAGTACTTTCGCTGCTGTCAAGCTGTTTCGTTTTGCTGTTGATCTCCTCGATCACATCGGGTCTGAAGACCTGTCGCTGTTCCCAGACCTCAACCACTCGCTTGATTTTGTTTCGGAGATCGTTATTGCCCTCACGGTAAGTAGACACGATTCCGTCAACAATAACTGTGGAAAATGCTTCGATAAATTCGTCTCTCTTCTTGGCTTTCGCCTGCTGGACCACGTCGTTAGCGAGGTAGATCATGGCCAGCTTTCGCTTGAGAGGAATGTTTCTGATGTAGTCGTACCAGGTCTGTGCGATGGGACCGCACGCCCGTCGGTGGAACTGGATCCACTGAGACACCGAGACAATCGAATCCTGGGTCTCATTGAGCGCCGACAGCTTTGACATGAACGAGTCCACCGAGAAAGACATGTTGTGTTGAGTTGTGCTGAATAAAAATATGAATAAAAATATGCGGTGAAGTAGTGCTTGGTGAAGCCCTCGTGGGATTGCTTGTCTCAACTAGTGACGTTGGTATTGTCACGTTTACGCAGGTGTGTTGCTTTTTGATGTCGTCTTCCAACGGTGAAGATGGTGCAACGGGTTTTTAGGCAGTCTCTGCGATGATGGCTTTGGCGATTTGAAGCAAAATAGGTTTTTTAAGCACCTCGTAATTTATTTAGTGCATGTTCACTGATTTTGACTGCAACCTCCCAACTCTCATAAAACCAGTTGGCATTTAGTCAATTGGGACTTTCCAGGATGGCTGGTTGGTAAAAAGAATGGCTGGCTGTGCTCAACGAATATTTATATAGAGAATATGAAGATGTAGGAAAGACCAGTGGTTGGCATATGATTGATTAATTACGAAAAATACTCTCCTTGTATACCCCATTCCTCCCTACGTCTTCTCGAGCCCCAATCCACCTTATCAACATTCAGACTTTCATGACACGTGACGCTCAATAAGCTCCACATCATCACCTCCCAAGATTCATCACCCAAATAACGCAACGTCACACACATCAACAATGGCTGACAAATTCCCCGCTCTCGAAGATATGGATGATCTCCCTCAGGACGTCGATGTCGACTCCGATATCAAGGACACCCACGCCGATGAGGATGACTTCAAGAAGTCGTTCCCTTCTCTGGATGACGAGGAGAACGAGCTCACTGAGAACGCTTTCAAGGAGGACTTCCCTGCCCTCGAGGAGGAGACACAGGCTACCACTGGCAATGTTGTCACTGCTGATGCCACCGAGGAGTCCTCTGCCGTCGACAACCTCGAGACCTCTGTCAAGAGCCTGAACCTGTCCGAGTCCACCGCCATCAAGGAGTGGAAGGAGCGACAGCAGCTGGAGATTGAGCGACGAGACCAGCAGGCCGAGACCAAGCGAAAGGAGACAATTGAGAAGGCCCAGAAGGCCATTGATGACTTCTACGAGAACTACAACTCCAAGCGGGATGAGGGCGTCAAGTCCACTCAGGAAGCCGCCAAGGAGTTCCTCGCAAGCATAGATGATACTTCCTCTGCTACCGGCACCACCTGGGACCGAGCTCTCAAGCTCATTGATGATTCCGACACCGGAACCAAGGAGGGTTCTCGAGACAAGACCCGATTCCGGGAGATTCTGCTCTCTCTCAAGGGTGACGTCGACGCCCCTGGTGCCGCTGGTTACTAAATGTATGATAAGATAATGATTTAATGAAGTAACAATTAGTAAGACTGATTTAATTGTCTTAATAGGTTCGTGGTATATACGATTGTGGCTGTGCTTGGCCATGTCAACTCGCCTATTTGCTGACGCGTAAACCTAGGGTTGCGGTTATCACTGCATGTTTTAGTAGACGCGTTCTGAGCCCCTTGTGGTACGCAATCAGGCAAATAACAATGGCAGTATCTATGAATTTGACGCTCTATATATTCTCTCACACAGATTACAACTTTCCAATCTGCCATCACCTCAGTGGTCATGCATGAAACTGCATGGACAAAGTTGTGTCACTGGGACAGTAGTGTCGTGTCCATCATCCCCAACATACTGCACCATGCTGGTCTTGGTTACAACGGGCGGAACGGTGCCGTTCGAGGCTCTCATCGAGCTGGTGCTATCGCAAGAATCCATTACTACGCTCTCCCAGTTGGGATTCACCAGAATGCGCGTTCAATATGGACGAGGCAACAGCCACATCTTTACCAAACATCACAAGGAAGGTACCATGTCAATAACGGGCTTTGAATACACCGACGATCTGGCCGGAGAAATGTCGAGGGCTAACTTGGTCATCTCACACGCAGGAACGGGATCTGTGCTGGATGCATTGAGAATAGGAAAACACCCGGTGGTTGTGGTGAACAGCAAGCTGATGGACAATCACCAGATTGAGATTGCCGAAGAGCTGTTTAGGAAACGCCATTTGCTCGTTTCTGGAGACAGTGACTCTGTTGGGTTCATCAAGGCCCTCAAAATGCATCAGGAGTACCTCTTTGATACTCTCCCTGATCCGGAGGGAGGTATTCTTCAGCATATTATTGACGAGACTGTGTCCATCATATAAGGTGTCGAGTCTCCACTAATATCTACGCCTACATTTATTTATTCTATATTCTAATCACGACATTCTAGTAATGCATTTTACTCTATCGAAGTGTACAATTGAAGACTCCCATCAAGTTTGTCTCGAACTCCCATTCTCTCGCCTCTTAGCTAGTGACCAGAAGAGGTATTGTTTTAATCCGGTACTGCTATTCAGGCTTGTATTCGTACAACCTGAATTTCATAAGTCCCTTCGAACCTGGACCTCCCGGGCTTAGTACGAGTACCAGTAGTCCAATAATGCCCACTCCTCATTATCAAGGGCCTCTTCAGGAGAGCGCCAATACTATAAATTTATAGTGCTAAGGGTCAATGAAGTTCCCACCTGTAGGCAGTTTTCAACTTGGGCACAATTTTCCTACGGGTAAGCACACTTGGCATGGCTATAAAGTCCTCACAGATTGGATTTGCTAGTTCTCGTGATTGTACCATTCAGATATATCCTTCAAGGTACCAGATGTAAACACCACTGTGATAGTAGTCGATGGTTATAGCTGGAAGATACTTGTTCACACTAAGAATTGGGTCACTTGCGGTTACGAATCCCAAACCACCTACTGACTGTTCAGTAACCATTAAGCCGAGGAACATCGTAATGAGTAGGGTCCAGTATTCTATAGAGGAAGTTAAAGCAGACTCTTGGTAGACGGGTTACAATGTGATCGAATCAATTAGTCTCCTTTTTTATTTGTATACAGTCCACTATCCCTTCTCTCTGTCCAGCATGTTCACAATTAGTCGGCATGCATATATGGTGCATAATATTACACGCTATCTGCAGGGTATCTCTCGTTTGTGCAATCAAGGTTTCCTTTCAAAATCAGCATTCGCGTAACCAGGTAAGTAGCTACGTTCCTTAGAGCCGCTACAAGCTGTGCTTCTCCATATGTGTTCTAAATGTAGGTCAGTCTCCGATATATTCAAATCTATACTTTAAGCAGACTTCTCCTTGAGATCCTCCAGCTTGACGGGATCGACGTACTCGTTGGATCGGAACCAGTTGAGGGTCTTACGAAGACCAGGTCCGGAAATGCTTTCGGGGCTCTTCTGCAGCAGAGAGAGGATGACGGCCAGAGACACGGCAAACAGGTAGACATCTCCGTGGGGAATGGGCTTGACAACCTTTCGCTTAACGAGCTCGTTCCAGTAGGACATGACACCCATTCGAGCGGTGTACATCCATCGGCCTCGGCCGGCAGACTGGTCGATCATAGCCCACAGACCAGACAGCATACCGATGAATCGGAATCGATCAACAGGAGCAGTTCTGTTGCCGAGGAACTTCTGCATCAGTCCGATACCAGCCCACGAGTTGGAGACCAGAAGAACCAGGAATGCGGTAGTTCGGATAGATCCAGACACGGATGAGGAAAGGATGCTGGACAGAGACTTGCCCTTTCGTCTCAGGAAACCCAAGATGAGATGCAGACCCAGAACCTTCTTTCCAACCTCGATAAACTGCTCAGAGATGTATTTCAGGTAGTGAGGCAGCTCAGAAGACTCGTGGGGGTGCAGCAGAGCACCCGACAGAGTGTGGAGAATGGGGTGAGCACCGGACACAACTGGCTCAATGGCAGTGAGGTTAGCGGGGAGGGCGTATGAGTCAGGGTACACAATGGGGGAGTTGAACTTGGGGTAACGCTGCTTGGCGATAAGTGCAATTCCATCGACAAACTGTCGGGGAGTGGGCCATGGGACCTTTCCAGAGTATCCTTCCGGTCGGCTGGGCAGGTAAGGCACCGACAGCTTGAGGAAGTACTTGGAGAAAGTGGGCGACACGGTCTCAGGGTGGAAAAAGAAGGCCGAAAAGAGCTGTCCATAGGCAAGGGGGAACAGGACCCATGATCCGAGCCATCTGGGGATCTTTGCTGTGTATCCCCGATCGTCGAGGAAGTTGTAAAAGAACTCACACGCCTTGGAGGCTGTGTAGAGCGCAATGTAGGATCGACCAAAGTCTCTGGGGTAGATGACGAGGAAGAGACCACCTGCCAGTGCCGCGAAGAATGTGGGGGTTCGCTCACTGACAATCCATCGCGTGAAAAGTCGGTGCTTCTTTCGGAACTTCCGGCTCTGGGGTTGCAGGATGTATTCACGCGTAGATGTGAGCAGACGGTCGCAGAGTCGGAAGGCCACTAGAATCGAGGAGGTGGAGGAGGCGATTCGCAGGCCGGTTTTGTTGAAAATGATGTCCTTGATGATGCTATCGGGCTTCTGTCTGTTGATCAGCCGGGAGATGGCGACAATGGCCACCACCAGCGCGTGGGTTCGCAGAAAAGTTCGAGTACCAGCTCGAGTAGTAGCCTGGGCGAAGTCTCCACGCTCTTCTGCGCTCTTTTCGACGGCTGAGGGAGCAACCATGTTGTAGTGGAGCATCTCCGTGTTTTTCTTGGCCTCCAAGTTGGCCACCAGGTTCTTGTACTCCTGGGGAGACATGACGAACCGAATGGAGTAGGCCACCAGGCGCTCCGCTTTCTCAACGTGAGGCGGGTGCATTGTGGATGTGTGGATGTAGTTGGTTCGCGAGCGATGTGACGTTGACAAACAAATACCTCCTTAGTGCGTCTCTTTGCCAATTGTTCAAATGTGGGGAGTTGTCTGGGGGTAAGCAGAAGTCTAATCTGTGCCGAGGCAGACGAGGTGATTAGTGGGGGTGATGAGTATAGACATCATAGCTGACCAAGGTTTAGAGGGATCTGACGAAATATTGGGATACCGTGTAGACCCAGTTCGATGTAAAAAGTGACTGAAGCTGAATTTCACGGAGAATTACGGTTTCATGGGGGTCTGATCCTTGGACTTGTCTATTCGCTAATGCTAACAGCGATGATGCAGGCATATTTACGAATGCGAGTTTCTCTTATTTTTAATGTTCGGGCTCTCACGTGAAATGTCTGCTTTCAACCCTCCCAATATGACAGCCAATAAATTCTGGTGAAAAATACACTTGAAAGAGGCCTCGAACCACACACACGTGGGGGATATCGCTACAAGAACAGAGCAATGAAGAGCAATACGACGTAAAGCTAGTCGCGGATCTACCCGACCCTCGATATTGAAGGCATGTGGCCGTTGAGGGAGGCAGTATAGTCGCATACCCCTGGACTGTTCCATAAACCGCTAAGATTGCTGGATGACTCCGAGTCATTGATAACATTGTACATAATAGAGGCATGTCAGGGTGGCCATGCGGTTTCGAGACAAAACACAAACGTTAAGAAAGATGCACATCCATCCTTTTGATTAAAATACTGGCAATTTTAAGGACGGCTCCCGCTCAACCCTGCAACCTTTGGCAATTTCAATTTTGCCCTCCCACATGCAGCACTACCCGTGATCATGGACTTACAGACATTGACGGCTTCGGCAGTGGCCTCCACGCTGACTGAGATTGTGTTCCATCCGTTGGACACGGTGCTCACTCTGCACCAAACCAACACGGGCAACAAGTACATTCTGCCATGGCGTGCATACTGGAAGGGCTTGGTACCATCCATCGCGCTCACCACCCCAGGGTTCATGATCTACATGGTCGCCTACCGTCAGAGCAAGGACTACCTGACCCCCTATCTCGGCGAATCAACACTAGCAAACTACGCCGTCTCCGGAGGTATCGCAGAGCTTCTGTCGTGCAGTATCTGGACGCCTCTGGACGTTCTCAAGGGCAGAATGCAGCTAGCCCCCTCGGGCTACAAGACTAAGGATCTGATCAAGGAAATTTACCACACCGAAGGCATGAGAGGGTTCTTCCGAGGATACTGGATGGGTCTGGCGGTCTTCTTGCCCCAGACAATTGTGTGGTGGGTTACCTACGAGGAGTCCAAAAAGTGGTTTGAGAGCAGAGAAAAGCCAGGGCAGGAGATTGGTGCCTTTGCTTACGGAGCATCTTCTGCTGCTGCAACAATCACCTCGTGTGCGTCTCTGAACCTGTTGTCTGTTCTCAAAACCCGTCAACAGCTGGCTATGGCCAAGGAAGTTACTGCTCTTCGGCCTGATGACCACCAGAGCATCTTCAAGGTTGCCCGTAACCTCATTAAGGATCATGGCTTGTTGAGAGCTTGGTTCAAGGGTCTTCCTGTCCGACTCGCTCATCATCTGCCCGCCTCAGTGTTTGGTATGATTCTCATGGAGAAGATGGCTCCAGATACACAGCAGTCTCGAGATGAGAAGCGCCAAAAGGATGAAGGCAAGTTCTAACCACACTAAACCACAAAACCACATACACAAAACACAACATATATAATATAGAGCCCTATATTACCAGGGCATAGACTCTCACTCTTTTCTGTACATATAACAGCTTTTACAAGGCTTTAATTGATTGACATTGAACATACTTTAGTTCGTACAGATCACGAGTACCACTGAAGATATAGTGAGACCTTCTTAAATTACTTCTTCGAAGGTTCCGCTTGACTCAAAGCTATTCTCGGATAATGTTCCTGGCATGTTTCGATAGCCGTTCAGAATATTATTAGCGTGGTTCCCAAACCGGACCTATGTAAAAACGCATATACCGTAGTCTTTGGTACGATACGATACAGTCCGATACAGCCGATACAATAAGAAGTCGCTTAGTTTCGTCGTAATAAAATATATTCTAGGAAATTAGAAAAAGTCTGTCCAGCAGACTTAGTTAGAAATAGGGCCAGTGACCTCGACGTAATTGTTCTCCTTGCCAGCGGCGGCCTGGGCAATGGAGATCTGGTTGCTATCAAGATCGTAGACAGTGTACATGGCTCGCAAGAAGGTGTCTCCCATCAGGTTAAGGTCTGCGAGGTCGCCGAAGGACTCAGTGATACCAAAGACACAGAGACCAGAAGTGTCACCGGAGTCAAAATTGGTGGCAGGAATTGACATGTCCTTACCGGAGACCTTGATGGTCTTACCCGAGAAGGTGTACTCCATGGAGACCTTGTCAACATCGGCACAAGGGAAGGCTGTGAGTCCTTGTCCGGCGTCGTATAGCTGGACAGATTTTCCAACCGCATCCATGACGGCGTTGTAGTTGGGCTTGGTGAGGTAAGTGAGAGAGGTTCCGGAATCCAGAATGAGATCCTCTCCCGCAAGAATAGTTTTGTTGCCAATCTTGGCGCCGTCACATCTGAGGCCAAAGTGGGTTTCTGTGCTGACAGGAACGGTCTTTAGGGAGCCGGAGTATTTGCCGGTGTTGTAGGCACCAAAGGTGATCTCAGAGCCCTCCTTATCACCGGGAAGTCCAAATGCCATGCTGTAGACGTTGTGTTTAATGACACCCTGCTCCTTCAGAAGGACGGGAAAGTTGGGGTAGTGGTTGTGAGTAGCCTCGCCATTGACATATCCAATACCGAAGACAGAAACCTTTCCAGAAGATTGGTCACCAGTGCTGACTCCGAACTGCAAACCCGAGACCTTGGCACTTCCCAAAGCAGCGTCATCCTTGTAGTACTTGCCGGAGGCCTTGCCAATACCATACTGAATGGAGAAGTTCTCGCCAGTGTTGTTGGAGTTCTTAGACTTTGTGTGGTCATAGGTGCCGGTCTTGTGGCACTCAGTAGGGTCGTTAATGCAGTATGTTGAGTTGGAGGAGTAGACCCACAGGTCTGAGGAACCTGTGTCGACGTGGACGGTGATCTTCTGGCCGCCAACCTCCAGGTCAACGTAGTAAGCCATGACAGTATTGATCATGTCAATGGAGATACCACCCCCAGCAGCGAAAGAAGCGGCAGCACTCTCGCGTTGAGGGGTAGGAGCTCGGGACATGGGGATGGCCACGAAGCCAGGGTTTGCCGGTGCTGCCAGAGCGAGGGCTGTGAAAGATCCGATAGCGGCAAAAGAGAACTTCATGGTGGAGTACTTTTGCCGGTACTGTAGGGGAAAAGGAGCGATACTGCCAGCGGATGCTGAGTTATAGCGGTTGGAAGGCCACCCCTATTTAACCTCTCTTCACTTTTCAAAGATCGACCGCACATCCTGAGTTACATGTTGGAGGAAGCTGTGAGCTTCGAACCTGCTGCAGGAGTTGCATTGGATGCTCCAGTTGGCCTAATACGTTACAAAGAGAAAGACGGCATCATAGGTGTGTGAAATTGGTTAGTCTTGCATATATTGCAAGATAGATGGCTCGTGGATGCTAGAAGAGATGTTCATCATGTGTCGATCGTGGCTGGAAACTTTATGTTGAGACAGTGTGCGATGGCCTCTACTGCTTGAAGAGCTAATGGTGGTATCTGATTGTTGGAATCTTGTGGGTATCTTGTAGCTCACCTTCTTCCTTTAATTGTCGTAGAGAGACAGTGATGCTGCATTTGGTATCTTGCATTTCACTCCGGCACATCTAGTATTGTGGGTATCGGGCAGTCACATAACTGGTGCGTGATGCAGAACAATTGAACTCTGCTTCCAAACGATAAGTCCTCCACCCTCCCACCCTTTCTTTGCTCCTACCCCTGACATCCAGGGGGAGAGATAAGAGACTCTGTGTCTATGGTTTGGCCTCGATGTATAGATGAGGAGAATACGGGGGTTACGAAGTGTTCAAGATTGTCTGGTTTATTGAGCAGCTCAAGACGATGAGGGAAATAACCACCCTCGAGAGTTTCGGCGCCCACTATTAGAAACACACTCTAAAAAGCTTATTCAGGAGATAGTGTCTCATTCTGAGACGTTTTTTTTGTCTACTAGTACATCGGAGTATGTAGTAGGCCATAAAACGGGGGTTCTGGACATATCACCCCATAGTTCGATACTGTATTGAACTGTCTCTGATGTTTGTTGTCTGGTAGGGTTTAGGGGGCTTGTACTGTGATGGTTGGTGCCGTGCCAAGTCTCGGTTGGATGCTTGGCGGCTAAGTTCAGTTACCAGGAACGGTTCCTGAAAGTGCCTCGTCCATGCAGCTCTCCTTATCGATACAAGTAGTGCTGGGAAAGGGGGGAAACGACCATGGTGTCAGTTGTGAACCATTCCTGAGACAGGATATAACATCATGAACACCCCTATTGTACCATAATAATTGTTTAAAATCCGATGGAACAAAAATACGATGGAAAGAACTTCTAGTTGGACTCTCTTTCAATCAAGGTTCGGCACCAGCCCCTTGACTAATTTCCTCCACTCTTTGGTTCCATCTGTCGAATGACGCATCACGAATGTGGCCCAGGAACGGTTCCTAGCAACCAAGACAAACATTACAGAGCGGGCAGAAGTCATGTGGATGTGGATATTCAGAACCAGGGGGAGCGTATCGGGATGGGAAACGGCATTGGGAAAGATTTCGTAAGGTACAACGTTGATTAACCACATCACCTGAGAGATCAGCACGGATTGTCAGACCCGACAGCCCGCAGCGTCAATCCACCGTTTTGCGCTTGTCTTATCGTTGGACTGGCTGAACTGATACAAATACGAGTACGAGTACGAGTACTTACCCCACGTTGTAATTCGGATGTGCTGGTACCCTCATGAATAAAAAACCCCAAACGATTCGTCCCTTCGTGTACTTCGCCTTATGTCTGCTTGCGGTTCATTCTTTTGCAGCACATGAGACACTCAAATTTCACCATTCTTGCTTCATGCTGTTAGAGCCGTGATGTGGATCAGCAATCTCATTGGCCCTCGTACAGTATGTGCCTGGGTGGGCTTCAAAAGGACACGATGTGGTAGGGCTTGAAAAACCCCAGGAGTATGTAAAACACCACACAGTGGTCCAAGGGCAAGATTGTCGTACTGTAGCTACTGTCTTTAAATCTTTAAATGTCTTCCAAGTTTGTACTGTATTATTCACAATTTTCTCTGATTACTGGATGGAATAACCTGTGCAGTTCACATTTCGTTTCGGACTGGTTTACTTTTTTCTCATTAAAAAAATAAAAACAAAAATAAAAATGAAAAGCAGCCCGAAATGTGAGAATAGTCTGTTTAGATTTAGCACTTTATCGCCTCCCGAAAAAATCCCAAGTCGAGCTTTGTTGGTCTACAGGTCTTTGCTGGAGTTACCATGGTTTTTGCAGCTACTGAAAGATGCTCATTCCTGGACAGACCTGGTTCTCCAAGTTTTAGGGTGCGAGACGATAACGAGAAACGATAGCGAGGCATAGGATCGCATTAATACATGGAGTTTGGGATGTTGGTGTGAAGTCGAGTATATTTTATCGTAGAGGGAGTTGAGTATTGGCCTGGGTGAGCGGTAGAGATCAAGATCTGTAGAGAAGGGGAATCCGAACGGGACAATGACCTCCAGTCAGATGAAGTCAGTTAAAGCACTGGCTCTCCAGAGCATTGGTGTGATGGCGAGCGCTAACGGAACTTGATAGGAAAGACCTCCTTGACTAGTGTCACATTGTCACGAGCAGAAGGAAAGAAGAATAAGGTCGAGGAATGGGGGAGGGTACTCACATGTTCGTGGGGTATCTGGATCAGATGCTGTTGGTGAAGAAGAGAAGAGGGATGAAGGTGAAGGGGCCTTTAAATAGACTGAGATGTGTATTTGTGTCACCTCTCTACACACCTTAACTAAATTTAACTATACCATTAACAGTTAAGGTGATATTAGTTTAATAATAATAGGACTCTCTTGATAAAACCTCTTTTACTTGATGACTACAATATGGGCAGCAAACAAAAATTACTTCAGCTCTACTTAGAATTTTACTTAGTTTAGTTAGTATTAGTAAACTATTCTTAACAAATATTGACGGGAAATTTAGTTGACTTCCGAATATGAATAAATGGTCAAAAACATGGTTGCTGTAGCTATTGGCACTGTTTTCACCCACTTATATCACGACTCTTGGTTTTTGCCCTTATTCTTTCTTTCAACAGCACTTCACTACGACGACGTACAGTATCGTACTTGCAATTAATTACTGTAGAATACGCGTGGACCACTTGCAGGTAATTATGCATGGTTAGAACCACAACTGAATGACACGATTGTCCCAGAAATAGCTCATGGTACACCATAAGCCAACTATTGGTATCTTTCCGTCTCTTAAGACTGCTAAGCTTCTCATTTCTGTTTATTCTACTTATTGTGACCAAATTCTGGGTGCTCCGTGATACCCACCATAAAAGAAGCTACGCCACCTTAATCGTGTGGGACGTGACGCGTCAGAAACGCAGACTCTAAATTGAGAAACACACGCACCTCACATCATTGATCTGATTCACGCCGCCACAAAAAACAAAAACATGTCGAGATATTTCCTGGGGTCTGTACCCCGAGATGATCCGTCACCGGCCCCTGAAGAAGAGGAAGACCCGTCTTCAGACTGGTCAGCAGTCACCCCCATCAGGCCAAGGGAAAACATCCCTAGCTCGGAACAGTACGAGTCCAGTGACGGCCACATTTCTTGCATTCTCTCGCCGCTTGACAGGAACATTGTTATTCCTGATCAGAGTGACGAGCCACCGATCCCGGTAGTTTTGGATCCAACAGAGATTTTACTTCGACGTTACCGACCAGAATCATACAACAACTCTGCAGTCAGCTCAGAAGCAAACTCCACGGGTGGCAAGGTCTCTTCGGCTGGTTCAGATAGCAACACCACCAGCAACTTCACTAACAACCTCGCCAACAACACCACAATCACAGCAGAAGATCCTTTCGTGGACGCGGTGTGTTCTACCCCAAAGGGAGGGAATGCTGGGCGCTTTGAAGAGACCACACCTACAAGAGCTCCACCTGCTCCAAAGCCAGAGGAATCTTACAAGCTGTCATCATCACCTCCAAATGTCGCTGTTGAGAGGCCCCCTGCCACAGCAAGTGCCAGTATCGAAGGACTTAGCAGTCAGCTTGATATTCTTGACGACCTAGACGACGATGATATTGATTTCGCATTGACCCAGCATACCCAGAAAAAGAAAGAAGTCCAACCACCAAAATCTGCCGTCAAGATAGAGGCCAATGCACCCGTTTTTAAGGACATTGAGGACTTGCAAAAGATACGAGTGTCTCCTGTGAAGCTTTCCAGACTAACAATGGGAGCTAAGGTTACGTCTTTACCTCCAGGTGTCAAGAAGGTCGATGTTAAGTCTTTCATTGACGAGCTAGAGGACGAAGACTTCGACAGCGATCTTGATCTCGAATTCACACAGCTTCAAGCTAAAAAGAAGCCCCGCCTTCAGACATCGAGATACAAGCTGGTGACTGATCATGTGATGTCTCAACGTACTCACAAGGAAGACGCATTACCGGTGGACATTGACTACAAACGAGACGATGTCCTGCGGTTCAGAATCGTCGAGGTGGAGGAGAGTCCGACTCAAATTGCATTAGTGGTGGAAGACGGCAAAGCTCAGCAGTACCGTGTAGCTTTGCGAGGTTGCTGGATGCGGGCTGTACCGTGTGTAGGTGACATATGTCATCTTATCGATGAGTCGTCGAACGATGAGATGGATCTTGACTTTGAGATGGATTTTGACTACGTTGTAGACGACATGAAGGGTGATATGCTCTTTATTCTGGCCCCAGACACGCTAGTCACCTGTACAGCCGTTGCCGAGGCTCACCAGTGCACCCGAAACGTGGTTCTAAAGGACAAGATGCAGGGACCGAGAGGAATCGGGTCTATTTTTGCACTTTTGGGCGTCATTATCCACGAGACCATCCAAATGTGCTTTGGAGCTGTGAGATATGACGCTGAGTTTGTGGAGTCATGCGCTGAGACCGTGACCAAGGCGAACATGGATGGTATCATGCTCTCTGGTGAGTCTTTTGAATCCGTTTTTGGCAAGATCAAAGACCGGCTACCTCATATCGTTGAGTGGTTCAAAGAGTACATGCGACAGACTCCTTCTGCAGTGGCTATTGAGAACAGAACTGGTAAGAAGAGAACCCTTGCTATCACCAAGGTCGTGGATGTTGAGGAAGAGATCTGGTCTCCTCGATATGGTATCAAGGGTAAGATCGATGCCACCGTTGAAGTCAGAGAGGGAAATCACAAGTATTTAGTTCCCCTAGAAGTGAAGACGGGGAAGTCTACGACGCAGATTTCCCACCGATCCCAAACTGCACTGTACACCCTCATGTTGCAAGATCGATACACTTGTCCTATCAACTTTGGAGTTCTCTACTACTCTTCCAACTCTGAGACCTTGGTCATTCCTGCCGTCAAGGATGAAATCCACAACCTACTCGCCATTCGGAATGAGGTTGCGAGTTACATGCGACAGGGGTCTCGAGAAATGCCTGACGTGATCTATGATCAAGGTCAGTGTGACCGGTGCTTCCAGAAGTCGGAATGCATGGTTTATTACCGACTCTACGATACATACTTGAAGGAATCTAAGGGTGAAGATGGTGGTGCGACCGCTAACAAGGCCAGATTCCTGCAGGAGACCGAGCATGTGACTGAGAAGGATTCGCAGTTCTTCAACCACTGGGATTCCTTGCTGGCCAAGGAAGGTAGTGATACAGCTGTGCTCAAGCGGGAGGTGTGGACAATGTTGTCCAAGGATAGAGAGAGGGAAGGAAGGTGAGTATCAAAGAGTTATTTCAGAGGGCTGTGGATTATACTAACACAGATGTTTTTCAAGCCTTGTTATCGACAACGTGGAGAAGAATGCCACATCATTGTGGTACACATTCAAGTCTCCTGATGGAAGTGAGATACCTTATGCATCTGTCAACATTTCTCCTGGTGATCGAGTAGTCATTTCTGATGAGGCTGGTCACTATTGCTTGGCTATGGGCACCCTGTTGGGCTCATCCTCAGAATCTGTGCGATGTGCCCTTGATCGACGACTGGAGTTATCACTTCAAAAACTCCAGGGTTTCAGATCCACTGACAACCAGGTCTTCCAAAGCATGCTGGCAAACAGTTCTCAGAACCATGAAGCTCCCATCAATTTCAGATTTCGGATCGATCGTGATGACTTCGCATTTGGTCTGGGTGTTGCACGAAACAACCTGTTTTCTTTGTTTGCCAAGCATCTCAGCACTGATGAGAACCCCCAGAAGATTGAGCAACTACGTTCGTGGATTGTCGATCTCGCGCCCCCTCAGCCTGTTACGGGGGAACCAACTGTGAAGCTTGGGCGACTCAACTCGGACCAGACCAAGGCGGTTCATCATATTCTGAACTCCAAGGACTACAGTCTTCTTCTAGGAATGCCTGGTACTGGCAAGACCACCACAATTGCTGAAATTATTCTGGAGCTGGTAAATAACGGGAAGACTGTTTTGTTAAGCAGCTTCACCCATTCTGCTGTGGACAACATTCTGCTGAAGTTGATGCAGCACCCCTCGTGCAACTTTGATATGTTGAGACTGGGAAGTACCTCCAGGATCCATCCTGAGGTTGCGGAGCATTACGCTGCTAACAACCGGCGAAACTACGAGACCCGAGAGGAGTTCGAGAAGCTGTTCCTAGCTCCTCCTGTGGTTGGAGCGACTGCTTTGGGTATTGGAGACTGGGTTCTTCAGGAGCGTCATTTTGACTACTGCATTGTTGATGAGGCCTCCCAAATCACGCTACCTTTCTGCCTCGGCCCTATCCGATACGCTGACAAGTTTGTTCTGGTTGGTGACCACTACCAGCTGACTCCTATCGTTAAGCATCCAGAAGCTGCCGGGCTGCGAGAGTCTCTGTTCAAGATTCTCTGCGACGCACACCCTAGCCATGTGGTAAACCTGGGTATTCAGTACCGAATGTGTGCTGACATCATGCTATTGTCCAACACCCTGGTTTACGATGGTAAGCTTAAGTGTGGTAACGATGAGGTAGCCAATCAGTCTTTGGCAGTACCTCAACTCTCCAAGCTGCGAACCCTATATGCCGACGGACTTCCCAACGATGATTATCTTGGGCACGTTCTTGACCCCAAGCGCAAGGTCATCTTCCTCAACACGGATCTTGTTCCTGCCCAGGAGACGATTGCTGGCGATAGAGTGCATAACCCCACTGAGGCTGTCATTGTAGGCCAGATTGTGGAGGCGCTTTGTCTGTGTGGTGTTGAAGACTCCCAGATTGGCTGTATTTCTCAGTACCGAGCCCAGTTGAAACTCATCAACAATGAGCTGGCATTACGAAGTGGTATTGAAGTTATGACTGCAGACAAGTTCCAGGGCCGAGACAAGGACTGCATTGTTGTGTCTCTTGTGCGGTCTAACAACGAGCAGCGAGTTGGTGATCTTCTCAAGGATTGGAGACGTCTAAACGTGGCCTTCACACGGTCTCGATCCAAGCTCATTGTCATCGGATCCCGAGCCACCCTGGAGTCTTTTGACCTTCTGAAGGAATTCCTGCGTCTGATCGATGACAACGGGTGGATGTACTCGTTACCAAAGGACTGTACGAAGATGTACAGTATTGCCAAGCAAGGCACTTCTCCTCGAAAGAAGCAAAAACGAGTTGGCTTGAGCCAGCGCTTAATCGATAACCGTCCCATCATGAAGAACATTCTTGAGGGACTTTAGATAGTATAACTTATTTGCATTTACAGATTTACGAATGGACTTTGTATCATCACTGAATTTATTCAAAACTATACTCTTCAATTACACTTACTAGTGTCACTCACAGCACTCCAGTCGGAGGAGAAGGCATCTGAGGACTCGGGTGATAGAATGTCACCATCCGAGAATTGGAGCTCTTTTGAATCCCTAATGTCTGCCTCTTCATATCCAAACTTCCACTTCTTACGCGGTGTCTGGATGACCAGTGTTTTCCCAATAATTTGCCATTCAGCTTCAGAATCGTCTTCAACACATTTAATCTTGGGGAGTGTCTTCAGAGTCTTAAGGATGGCGACCACGTGAAGAGGTAGTCTTCCAGAGCCGGACTCGAAGGTGATAACAATCTGTTTATCTTCATCGGGATCGAATTCTGAAGACAAGTCCTTGGGAGTAGAGCTAGCAGCGCTTCCTTGATTCAGTGTCTGAATGGATCCTGAGATATCATCCTTTACTGTCAGTAGTTCGAGCTTCTCTTTCAAATCTTCAATCTGTTCTTTGATGTCTGCATATTCATCAATTGATTCGGCCGACTCAACCGATAGTCTTGCATCCACAGACTCAATGGCATCTCGAAGAGATACCAACTTGGCCTCCATGATAGCCATGCGAGATAGAGTGTCGAAGTCACGAGACGACTCAGGGACATCATAGATATGCCAGGTTGGTGCACTCAAGAATTCGTGACTTACAGTCAAGCACACACTAAGAAGAGGATCATGGGAGTTAGCATAGTCCGCGGATGTAGACACCTTGTGTCTCATTCCCTGCTTATAGTTGGGGTAAAGGGTTTTGCAAAAGTCGTTGAACTGCTCAACACTGTCCCACTCACTCGCTCTCACATAGATGGTCACTACCATGACGCCTGCCCATTCCCATTCACCATCATGGTTCAAAACAGAGTCATAGAAGTACACCTGTTTTCTGGATCCTCCTAAAGCTGAATTGGTGCTCATTGTGTCAGATCAGTAAGATGTAATATCCGGTGGCAAACATAACTTCAGGAAGTCGATCTTTTATATAGATTTACGAAGTGGGGAGTTCTACTATGGGTTAGGCCACTTCTTGTTCAAGACCTTACAGTAACTGTGTCAGCAATAGAGGTGAGATACAATGATAGACTTCGAGTGGTGGTAGATACGGTGTCGTCTCGTCGGCCCCAAAATGCGCTATAAAAGATACTCGTGCACTTGAGTACTATTTTTGAAAAGTCTGGTTGCAATTGATTGGCCCTGTGTGTTTCGTTGTTGATTTTATCCCTTTCTTGAACAGAATACGAGCCATCAACTCGTGCTGCCTTCTTGGAATGGTAGTTTCATAATTACACTAACAGGAAATAGTTCAGCTAACGATTGCACTACCGTATAGCTGTTGCAGTCGTCCATGCCTAGTCTCTCTGTAAGTTTTTCACTTGCTGAGTGGAAATTACTCATCTCATTCATCCAAGTCTATAGCATACCATTGATTATGTTGCGTGTCTAAAATATACCTCTAAGTAGTGGCATCATCTAATATCCAGCGGCATTCTGGAGGGCCACACCAAGTGCCCAGGAAACCTCGTTTCCTCCGTGGCTCTTGACGGTCTTCAACGGTCTGTCTAAAGCAATACCGTAACCGGAATGAAGAAGGGTGTACATGAAGGAAAGGTCAAGACACCATTCAGGGCGTCCCTGAAGCTCTTTGAAGGCCATCTCTGATAGTCCAGAGATATCTGTCCATTGTCCATGGCACACCTTCTCCTGGAGCTTCTTGACATCTCTGAGAGTGAATTCATTCTGAAGTCCCAAGTTTGATGTTCGGTCGTAAAAGTACGAAATCAAATACAGGTCCCCACTATAGGTGTCAATGGGAGGCTGGTAGACGTTATTGAGTGAGCATGATGAATGGGTACAAGGCTCTGTGTGGAGTATCTCCTCCATGTAAGCGATACACTCATGGTCATTCAAGACGTCGGAATTCAGCTCGTAGCCTGCCTCAGTCTTCCCGTTTATCACCTTGCTCATACCCTTACCAATACAAGGGTTGATTCGGCCATTATTTAGCTCGAAAATCTTCTTACGAGCCTCCATCAGGCCGTAACCAAGATGAGAGTACTGGTATAGGTCGAACTTCCTCTCGTCATCTCCCACGGCCATGGAAGAGCACCCACCCTTGTTCCTCTCCATTTCAAAGACGATCTGTGTAGATCCGCCACCCAGTTCTGCCACAGAAACGGTTCTGTTATGTTGGAGACGCCCAAGCAGATAATTTAGAGTCATCCATGCAAAGAAGCCTTCTTCTTCGCCGCTCAGTACAGCCACAGTATCGGGACTCTTCTGGAAAGGGTACTCTGTAAGCAAGTTTTCCACTGACGTAAGAATGCCTTCCTGATGTTCGGGTGCCAGCATTCGCAGACCTGCAGTGCACTTGACCCAAATGGGAGTCTCGGCTTGGTGCTTGTTTGGGATCCAGCTTGAGGCTCGGTCTAGCATGGCACGGAGAGTCTCTGCCCCCTCCTTGGGTTCAGTGGCAAATGACGACAGTCCTGGACGAGTGAACTCGAAGTACTTGTCCTCAAGTATAGGTAGAGACTGGTTGGTCTCATGTCTAAATTTGAAGACATGCACCCGTGAACCGGTGGAGCCAGCGTCCACTACCACCGCATAAGAGGAGTTTGGCGTGTATATCGGGCGCAGGATCCAAGTCAACAGCAGTAGGATTATTGAAGGTACCCACATTTTGATATCGTCATATTTGGAGGGAGAATGAAAGAAGAAATACAAGGGCAGAAATGCACCTAATATTGTGCGGCGCAGAATTGGTGCAACTCTGCTGCTTCTGTAACGCACAATTTAGGATTGGCACGTGTCTGTCGCCACACAGTTCGCCACTGACGTATGGCCAGGGATATGAGAGTGGTGGCAAGGAAGTATGGAAAGTTCTAGATTTCTTCCAATATGACTAAGGTCTAGGCTATATTATTGTATTTCGAGCAAAGTATTTGTACACGCGAAAAGTCGCATTTGTGATGATGTTGGCAGTGTTATGAAGCGGCCCTAACTATAAGTACACTAAATCACTATATTGGAACTAATGAGGCACGCGGCTTCAAGAGTGAAGTACAAGTAGTAGGTGATGATAAATCGACTGTGAAATGAGATGTTAGCGCAAGACTGGATTGCCTATTGCGGGACTGGCATATTTACCTTTGCCTAATATGTGTTTTAGATTTGTTCTGTGTAGTTTTTTTTGGTAAATTGTTTTTTAGTTTATTTTTTATCAGTTTTTTTCTGTCAATTTTTTTCTGTCCACCTCCCATCTCATCTGCCTCAGAGTTATGTGTGCCCCAGATAGCATGCAGACAAATCAAGGTTCTTGTACATACGAATGCATGTCCACAGTAGCAACCATACAGACCTAGATAGTGAAAGGAGGTTTATAACGCATTGAAACCTCATTTTTGAACCAATGTTGAGAGCTGTTTCACGGGCAACTCCCCGTCGTGCAACCCGCCTCACGCCATGTCTGCTCAATGGCACAGACTCATTAACCCACCAACGTCCTGGTTACCCCACATCCAGACCATTCCTGTCGTTTATCCTGGGCTCCCTGATGTCGCCAGTCGACGCGATTAAAAACCTCAGAGACACCAAAAAACTTCTAGAGCAGACTAAGGATGAATTGCTTGACACTTATGAGCAGACCCAGATTCCTAGAGTGCATACATTCTCGCCCCCTCCAGGATACTTTCCTCGTAAAAACGAGATGGCAACGCTCCAGAGAGCCTTGTCTACAGATCCAGCATTCGTTTGCTTATTTGGAGGAAGTTCAGTTGGCAAAACTGCTCTTCTGAGGAAAGTCCTGAGTGGACAAACGTCTCCTGATCAGAACATGATCATGGGTAGCTGGGGAGTGGGGAACACAGTTGGAGGACCCAGCATGGCTGAAGACGACCAGCATAAGTTTGTGGTGATCCACTTCGATTTAAGAATTGCAGGCTTTAGCGATAGAGTGGGTCTGTACATTCGACTAGCTGCGGCGATGGAGGGCTTCTTTCAGGAAGTGGTAGATGAGTACCATCGTGATGGAGTGGGAGAGGAAGCCCAGAAGGAGTATGAGAAGTACTTCAAGGGCCACATTCTTACATTCAAGCATGCTAGAAAGGATATGGAGCAAAAGGTGGAAGATGCTTTCAAGAGTGCTTCCGGTAGGAGCCGTGGAGAGGCCTGTTTGTCAGGAGATATTGCAAAGCTGATGGAGATGTTCCAATCTTCAATGCTGTCATACTGGGAGTTTGACCCCCACAAGATTCTCAAAGAACGGCAGAAGATCCAGGATAAGGCCATGCAGCAAGTCAGAGACAATGGTGGGAAGCTGGCTCTCAAAATGTTGGATAAGGATGAGCTGCTGAAGAAGACTAAGGACGAGATTGCCCGTCGATCTGGTCTCGTGATGGGCTCCAAGCGAGTTCCTGTGTTTATTTTTGACGAAGCCCATAGACTTCCCACTCTCATTGACGATGAGGACTGTCTCAAGACCCTTTTGGACTCCTTCTTGGTTCTCACGAAGCAAGATAGACTGTGCCATGTTATCCAGTGTACATCTGACGCATTCTACATGCTGTGGCTTAGAGCCATAAACGTATCTCAACACTCCAAGATCATCACCATCGACGATGCCACTTATGAAGAGACCGAAAAATTCTGGCACGATTGCCTGCTGGCTAGCACGATCAGTAAGACTCAGAGTCCTGGACTTCTCAAATTCAAGTTGCCAGAGTTTGATGTTGTGTGGGACTTTTTCGGAGGTCGGTTTGCCTACATTACCGATTTTGTAGCCGAGTTCATCAATGCCCAAGGAGAGATTAACCCCTATAATTCTTCTTCTTTTGTGCACTCATACACTCTGCTCAACCTCTTCCTTACTCACCAGTCCTTTGACACCTACTCGTCTCTACCTGAGAGCATAGATTTCACTGTTGATATGGACCCTGAAGTTCTTCTCTCAGTCTGTGTTCAGATTTTGAGAAACAAGTACAACTCCAAAGACCCTCAGAAGATTCGAGGCTCGATCAACTACTTCGATTCGTGTGCTCTATACGGCACAGAGCATGTTAACGCGCTGGTAAAAAGTCGTATCTTAAACATCAATTGGACCGAGCCAGTTGGAGATAGACTGTCTGATGATCGTCCACAACTGAGCCCTGAGTGCATCTACCGACCCCAGCTTCAGCCCATGTCCCGAGTGGTCGAGAAGGCCATGGAGGTTGTGCTGGCTAGCCCTGCTCTGGCTGAGGTCAAAGCCAGGGCAAAGGAACGATTCCCTGAGATAGTGGGCGACTACAATGGAGTCAATATCTCATCGGAGATTAAGGTCACGCCTAACGTAGGCAAATCTTCTAACACGAACGAGTCAACCGACTCAGAGAAGTCGTTTAACTCAACCAAGTCTAATTAAATTATCATTTCATTATCGTAAAAAGCAAACCCGTACCAACCACATGACAACATCTTCCATGGATTATACTAATACGAAATACCATTTTGGCTGCCTTTGTTACGCGCTACGGTCTCAGTCGCACTAAAACTCATTTCATCATACTCATCATACATTACTACCCCTGTCGTCGCTGTTGGAACATGCTAGGATCAGTGGGAATCATCTCGCCGTTAGGACCTCGCATGAAGGGAGGAAACCCAGGAGGAGGTCCGTGCATGTGGGGTGGGGGAACACCGGGACCACCAGGTCCTCCAGGTCCACCGGGTCCTCCGGGTCCTCCAGGGCCCATAGAGCCATTAGGAGGAGCTCCGCCAGGAGATCGAGGGCCACCGGGGCCAAAGTTGGGGGGCATGTGCATATTCTGCATGTGTGGGGGCATCATGTACATAGGAGGGAAGCCTGGAGGTGGACCCCGGTGAGCAGGATGGCCGGGAGGGGGCATAAAGTGGCCAGGAGGAGGTCTTGCTCCAGGAGGGAAACCAGGAGGCATCTGCTGCATTCGGGCCCAATCAGGAATACCGTTGGGACCAGGGGAGTTGGGACCTGGAGAGTTGGGGCCTGGAGAATTGGGCCCATTGGGCATGTTTAGACCAGGTGGAAGAGGTCCACGGCCACCATGGGGTCCCTGAGGAGGAGGTCCTTGTGGGTGTCCTTGAGGAGGTACCTGAGGAGATCCCTGAGGGTGCCCTTGGGGGTGGCCTGGGTGACCTTGTGCTTGAGGATGGCCTTGGGGATGACCCTGGGGATGTCCTTGAGGATGTCCCTGGGGGTGGCCCTGGGCTTGAGAGGGAGGGCCTCCTCGTGGGCCAGAAGAATGTGTGCTACCGTGCTGCACCTGGGGACTGGGGACCTCTGACTGGGATTGTGACTGTGGTGCTGATTGTGTCTCGCTGTTGTCTTCCTCCCCGCCAGGTCCCTCCTTCTTGTTAAGCAAACTCATGAAGAACGAGTCGTTGCTGTTTTTATTTTCAGGCTCGTCAGGCTGATGGACCATGCCAGGAGGAAAGAACGACGACGCCGAGTTGGATGGAGCGGGCACATGGGGCTGCTGCTGCTGCTGTGGGGGCATGGGTGGAGGGGTGGACATATGCTGCTGGGGCTCGGGCCCTCTGAAGAAGGTGGAGAACTTGGAAGCTCCAGACCCTCCTCCGCCGCCTCGTCCGCCATCTCCTGCACCCTGAGCCTCTTCCTTCTTGGGTTCGCTCCACATGTCAAACATTCGATCAACCGAGTTCGACGACGGTTGGTTGAAGAATCGAGAGTTTCCTCCTGATGCTGCTGCTGGCACGTCTTCTGTGGCGGGGGGCTCCTCTTCTTGAATACCCTTCTTTCGGTTCTCTTCTCGTCGCATTTTTGCTTTCCATTGCTCAAACTCGGCCACAGAGCCGGGCATGCTCATTCCGCTCTGCTGGTCCTCCAGAGGTTCACTCATCCACTCGGGGTTGCCTTCGTCCAGAGTTGCATCCCGCAGATCACGGTTGAAGTCGCCTCGCTGTCGTCGTCCCGCACCATACTCGCCTCTGTCTCGCTTGTTACCTGAGCCCATGCCCGACTTCCACGTGTACTTTGACGACGTGGCTGTGAAGGTCTCGTGGCCGTTGCGGCCGTCCTTGTTACGCTCAGATCGGGTAGAAATCACCGATGACTGCAGCTCCATGGCCCACTCTTCATTCTGGTAGTCGGGCACCTGGGGACTTTCTCGCAGGTTAATCATGAACAGCGGAGAATAGCGCTGGGTGGGGATTGCGGCGGCTTCGTTTTTTTTCGCGGCAAAAAGATCGTCGATTTTCAGACTGCCCTTGGTGCTGGGCCCCATGGATATAATTGACGGATCCATGGCTTTTGTGGTGGATTGTGTGTCGCTTGCTGTGATGTTGATATTAACAGTGAAGTGCGGTTTGTTGTGCGGACCAGTTAATATTTACGCTTCGTTAGCCTAGCCGCAGGAGGTGCTTACTAAGGATGGTATTGGGTCTGGTGAGTGGTTATGTCACGTTATGGAAATGCACACTGATGTGGGGGGTGCGTGTCACTAGTGGAATGGAGAAATAGGACACGTTTTCGAAAACTAATTGAACATTATCTCCATATACTCGACCTTTTTGCTTCTTTCTTGAAATAGTCACCTTCTTATCATAATCTGAGTTTGCGGTTCTTCCAGTGCCCTGAAGCTCGATAACAGGTATGAGACGTACGGAGGAGAAGACTTAGTGTCATATATACATACATACGTCTATTTTCATTCTATAGTGTACCAATAACTTCTGTAGTTTACGTGATCTCAACCAGAGCACCACCGTTCTCGTACTTGTAGCTTTCTCCATTGTGTTCCTGAAGCCTCATCAGAACCATGAACAGCAAGAAACATGCAGGTCAAAATTACAAAGATCTAAATGTTACATATTTGTAAAAAAACAGATACGTCAGTAACAATGAGGCCATATTGAGAAAAGAAGGACAGAAAACTAGCCCCACGTGCCCAGTTTATTTCTCTTTCGAGGCGTGTGGCATTTGTAGGTTTCGTTTAGTGGGTGGCGACTTGTCCTTGACAAGAACAATATTATCGATATGAATAAAGATAGATCCGACTTAAATTTGCTTATCAGCACGTCATAATTGGACTGTCAAATAGAGCCCCATACCAGCAGCCAGCACGATAATCTGGGCGAAATTCATAGCTACCTTAAACACAAAATATATGATATCATTTATTGAACTGTGGGTATACTCCCTTATTTTATCTATTCCATACTTTCTTACTCAAAGTATCGGGGTGAGCCGAAGCCAGTCTCGGGCTCGTCAAGGACATGGAATCGATGACCTCGAACTCCGTGACCTCGGAAAAGATCGGGGAATCGTCGGCCAGCGGGAACCTGGTTCTCGTCCTGGATTCGGTTGTTGGTGGAAGGAGTCTTATCGTCAACAACAAACTTACCAAGCTGGATCTCGGTATCAGTGATGGTACCTCGAGAGATTCGGGCGTAACCGGTTCGCTTGATGTTCTTGTAGAGAATGTACTCACACCATCGGTCCCAGTCAGAAGGATCAATGTCAGTCATGCCAGAAGCATCGACGTAGGTGAGGTAGTTGTCCTGCAGAGGCTTGGTGACCAGGTAGGACAGCAGAATGAGGGGTCGGCCCTCGGGGGCAGACTTCATAATATCGGAGATGCCCAGAGACTGCAGTCGTCGATCCTCAACGTCCTCTTCCTGTCCAGAGTGGAAGACAACAACGTCAACAAGCTCGCCGTAAACATCCAGGGTAGCATGGATGGCGGGGGCCAGCTCACCGACAGGAGAGGGGAGAAGATGATGGGTTGACTGAACAATGGGGAACTTGGAGAGCAAGCAGCAGCCCCAGGTATGCTTGTTAGGTCCGGGACCAAAGTCGTAGTAGTAACCGAGCTCCTCAGCAATTCGCTGACCAAGATCTCGGTTACCCATAATGACACGCTGGGTGTCGGACTCGAGGAAACCAATGACGTCGACCTCAAGCTCCTCAATGACGTTTCGCATTCGAACCTCAGAGGCCCACATGTCGTTATCGAGGCCAAAGTGGACGGTCCAGATACCAGCGGTCATGAGCTTCTCCTCGGGGTGGAAAGGAGCAGGAGCGGGCTGGTCGAATCGCTTGTAACCAACGGCCACGGTGGCAGTGGCAATGAAGATGATGGCCAGCATGACGTGGGCTCGGATCTTCTTCAGCAGAGAAGCATCGGTGGTAGCGTTGGACTTGGTGTTCTTGATGTTGCTGATCTTGGTCTGGGCAAGCACACCGAGACCAATGGAGAGCTGCTGGGCAATGAGAACGTAGTCAGTTCGCTCTCGAAGAGCAGGTCCTCCGGGAACGAAAGCGTAGGCAACGATCCAGACGTGAGCCAGGTACAGCAGGGTGGTGACGAACATGGCGAGACCCCAGGTACCGGAGTTGTATCGGCCGAGGTTCTCAAGGAAAGAAGGTGCAACAGCACACAGGTAGACGGTCAGAGTGAGACCTCCGGCGTATCCGACCCAGCCGTGGAAGCTGTACAGAAGAGCAGTACCGGCGCAAGAAGCAAGGAAGGGAGCCCAGCCGTTGGCCAGCTTCTTGGTTCCAAGCCAGACACCCAGGCACATGGCCAGGATGGTGACAGCACCGTAAGGAACGGGAACGGGGCCCTTAACGGGGTAACCGTCCCAAACCCAGAGGATGATAGTGGAGGTATCGGAGAGCAGAGAGTGCAGAGCAAAAATGAGACCACCAACACCAAATGCGGCGCCGATGGAAGTCTCGGAAGGATGAACAGGGACCTGAGCAGAGTTCTTCTGGGGCTTGGACACCAGGAGGGCAGCTGCGACGCCGACAACGACACCGGCAGTGTTCCAGCCTCCGTTAGCCTCGTGCATGATGGGCCAGATGGGGTTGTTAGTCCAGTGGGCAAACTTGAGCAGAGAGGTGATGATCAGACCCAAAATGAAGGCAGAGCCCTTGTAGGTGCCGAGCAGAGGTCGAGAAGCAGAGTTGGAAAAGGTGTTGGCCATGGCGATGCAGCAGAAGCCGGCGCCAAAACCAACGGCCTCGAGTCGGGGAATAGGGCCAGGGATCCACCAGGCAGCAATTCCGGTGACACCGAGCAGCAGAGGCAGCTGGGGAACAAGGTTGAACAGCTTTCGGAGGGGAGAAATGTAGAGAATGAAAGGAGCGCAGATGGAAACCAGCAGGGCCTCGTAACCGGAGATTCCCATGAACCACAGGGGGAAGTACCAGATGAGCAGGGGCAGGGCGGTGAGAACGGACCAGAAGATGGTAGCGTTGGCCACATCGATGGAGAATCGGAAGAAGTTGAAGCCGGCGGTGGCCAGGACCTTCTTGGGCTCGGAGACGGTGGTGACTCCCTTGGCATCGACGATCTTGAGCTCCAGAGCGGAGAAGTCGAGGATGGTGACGGCGTCAAACAGCACGTCGAAAATGACGAGGGCCCACTCCAGGAAGGCGTAGGTGGTGTAAGCGCCAGCAATGTGGTGAACCTTGTGCTGGATGAAGAAGTAAATGAGAGGAGGGATAGATCCGAAGAAGCAGCCGGCGGCAATCTTTCTCCACTTTCGGGCCTGGGCGTCCCGAGTGCACAGGGTGCATCCCACGGTCCAGGGGATGGTCAGAACCATGTACGAGATCATGAAGATATCGTGCCAGTCGTGGTCGTCGGTGGAGGTGACATAAGTCCAGCCTCCGCATGTGAGGGTTCGCATCAGACCGGAGATGAGAATCATCATGGACAGACGGGATCGGTGAGCGACAGTCATGAGGAACCAGAGAATGACGAGGGCGAATCGAGGACCGGAAGTGATGGCGATGAAGACCTGGAACACAGATCGCTCGGGGTACCGGTCGCCAATGGCGGCGGAGACACTTGGGAACCACTCATCGGGGTAGCCAAAGTGCTCATTCTGAACAATTTTAGTGTAGTGCAGGGCGCAGCCGATGATGAGGGCTCCGAGAAATGCACACATAGCGACAATGGTATGGGCCCAGCCGATGTATTTACCGTTGACGGTGAGCAGCGAAGTGCCCGGCTTGTTCAGGGCATCCGACTTGGCGGTCGGCGTGGTGCCTTTCCAGTTCTTTTCTTTCGACATGGTTGAAGGATGGAGAGCGTCAGACACTGTGGTAGTAAAAGTTCACTAAAACTCTAGATGGTGATATAGGGTTGGCGTGGAGAAGTTAGTGGTGGTGAGTTCCGGGTACGACTACGTATAAAGAGACCCGTGGAGGGAAGAGGTTTTGGTCAGTGGAATCGGACTGTGCTTTTTGTTTGGTAGTGATCGAAATTTTCTCGATTTTCAGCACATTTACCCCATTTAGGATGCATCGAACCACCACCCCCAGACGCGTCTCAAGGTTCTTACACGTAGCAGTAGGCAGGATCACGCATGGATGGCAGTGCTAAGGGAGAGGTTGAAAATGTACGATTAGGAGTGGAATTAGTACTGCAATATGGTCATATGGGTAGCTGTAGTCGGTCTACGTAGATTTAGTGTCTTAATTAGACCTCAGCCCAGCATTGTATCGGGTGTCATTCATCCCACCTCGGCTCATTCACGTTCACACGCTGCATAATATTTGAACCCTGAACCTTGTAATCGAGCAATAGGCATTGAAGGGGGTCAAATGAAATCGAGTTTGGAGCAATATGGGAGGTGTTTTGGCACAGGTTTGGGTAGTGGACGTGTTGGTGAGTGGAGTTGTATCTAGTTTTGGGAATTTCCCGTTTTTCTCGTTCATATGACAGCACATCACCAAGGATGTTCCGTCACTTCCTAATGCATATTAAATGACATGGATATGGTAAAATCGTCAAAATACGACACGGAAATAAATCGAGCCGGAGATGCGTCCCGTAAAGGAAGATCGACATCGGCCTGCTGCACCTGATATCACCCCGCCACCACCTACTCGTACTTGTACAAGTAGTCATACAAATACAATTCCCAAAAACACTAACATTAAGCAACACACGTGACACACCCCAGAGGTTACTGTACTTCCTAATCTGTAAATCACTATTATCTACCTCTCTAAATACAGAAATTACACCACCACTGGAAACAGGAACCAGTTCCTCAATTCCTCGCACTCTAGTTCTCGATAAACTTGTAAGGGTGCACAAGCAAGTCGCTGAACTTCTCGAGAGCCTGGACTCCTCGAACCTCCTGGGTCTGCTGGGGAAGTCGCACAATGTGGAAGTCCTCGTACAGATCAAGAATCTGCTCGAGATACTTCTGCTGCATCTTGTATCGAGAGGAGCAGAGCTCACAATCGTCGCCCTTCTTGGGGTACAGCAGCTGGTTGACGACAATGTTGTGGGTGTCAATGTCGAAAGAGGTCAGGTCCTGAACCATTCGCTCAGTCTCGTACAGAGACAGGAACTCGGGGATGCAAACACACACAAAGGTGGTGAGGTCAGGGTTCTTAAACTGAGTGTTGACCTCAGAGATGGTGGCTCGGGTCTCGTTGAGCTTGGCGAACATGTCATCAGCAGAGGGTCCTCCGTTGCCTCCCATCAGAGAACCAAGCATGGGGCCGAATCGACCAGACAGCTCGGAGATCTTGCCAAGAGCCTTCTCCAGCACGGTGGGGAAGGTCAGGAATCGCAGGGTGTGGCCGGTGGGAGCGGTGTCGAAGATGATGACGGAGTAGGATGTGCTCTTGACCTGCTTGAGAACCTCAGCGAAGGACATGGCCTCATCAACACCGGGAATGGAGAAGGCAATGTCCTGCATCATGTTAGTCATGCCAGCTCCGGCGCCTCCTGCACTCTGGGCCTGCTCAATCATCTCCTGGATGGACCCACTAGGATCAATCTCCATGCAGTGCAGGTTATCGATACCATTCACAGGTCGAGCGTCCTTGCCGAACTTCTGGCCAAAGGCATCGGACAGGTTATGTGCGGGATCAGTAGAGATGAGCAGAACAGACTCTCGGTTCTTGGCCAGCTGGATGGCAAGAGAACAAGAGGTGGTGGTCTTACCAACACCTCCCTTGCCACCGACAAAGATCCATCGGAGAGAGTCCTGGTCGATGATGTTTTGGAGAGAGGGGGCGGGGGCGTCTTCGTCCATTGTGTATTGTTTTTTTATACTTGAACTGCGAGTTGTTGAAGTACAAGTTGTCAATTGAGGGGCAACAAGATCCAAAACTATCACATCCCAGGCAGACAGACTCGCTGTATGTCGAGGGTTAGGGTTACTACCCTTGTAGGCGCTAAGAAGACGAGCTTCGAATGTGATCGTGCATAATGGAAGTGTGCTTTTCGGAGCCTTTCAGCTCCACAGAGTCTGAGCTTGACACCGTTTCTATAGGCACAGAACAATGCTGTCAGAAGGGCTGAAATCGGAAGAATGAGGAGTCGAAAATAGTGTGTTCGAAATGTTGAATTTTGACGTGTGGAGTAATGAAGCCATCACACAGCGAAAGCGGCATATAATATAAACGGGATTTAATCTGGGGAAATTGTTTTCCGGGGGCTCATATCCATTTGAGCGATATTTTCAGTGCCCTGGATGATCAGATAGTGCATCATGCTCCATTGTTATTGACTATGATACGACGTTGTATCATGGTTGTAGCAACATGTCGAGTGGTGAAATTGGCAAGAGATGGGCCAATTGCTTCTGGTGACAGCCACTGGCCAGCTAAAATATCGTTGGTTGTGCAAGCACGACACTTGTTGTTTGTCGTCAATTTGTACACCCCCGCATCTTTCCGAAATTCTATCCACAATGCTATCTTGTATAATGCGAGACGCACAGTACGTGTCATCTGTCCACAGGAGATCACAATTGCAGCTTTTAAATAATTAATCTGTCTCAAAATCGCGTATTACGCTCGTGACACTCTAGAAAACCTCGGAAATCCACCACAACACGGGGCTCTGATTGTATTGTATAATGGCCGCAAAAGTCGACGATGTTACCAAAAATGACCCCCTACCTGCCAGACAAGTTTTAATATTCCCTTTTAGCTGTAGCCAAGCCTCTGGTTGGGGCACAGAGTGCATAGTTCCGAACTTCTCCGCATCACGTGACCAAACTCCCACTGCTTACATATCTTACATTGTCCATACTGGCTGGACCAAAGTCCAGGGCGCCTCCAGGCTGCGTGCCGGTACATCCCATGACACAAAGCCGTGCTGCAATAGATTTGTAGATGGCTATTTTTGGGTTGCCACACAGTCCCATTGCACAATTACAGGGTAATTGTTTAGATGTCAATATTTGTGGGCCGCTTTCGTTATCTCCCTCATCACACACGCGTTGGTACACTTCTTAATTCCACCTGAAATATACAAAGCTGGCCAATAGCTATCTCCGCAACTTGCTCCATAGTATAGTTATGAGCGCAACCTTGTTACCATGTTCGAAGGAGACACACTGCAATTGCATAACAGGGAACGAAGCAAAGTGGGTCAAAACCATCGGAATATCGTCAGATGAGGGCCGGAAAAGGAATGGAGTAGTCAGCCGGGGGACAATGGCCCCAAAGGACATGATGGGTCTGGTCCGGAAAATTCTGCAGAGTTATCCCGGGTGCTGGCCGCTGGTAAAATAGGGTTTTCAAAGAAAACTGTAAAACTGGGGCCGGTTCTTCCGGTTTATATAAATATTTGACGCTCTCCACAACTTACCCCATAACGAGTTAACGTGAGTAGTACAATGGGTGTACCTACGCCGGAACGATACCTTTGGAACGACCAATTCGACGAGAACAAGCCCAGGATGTTGCGGAGGGGAAAATTCGACGGCCATTGGTTTGCTCCGATCTCAGATTCGATGTGTTGGACAACACAGTTGATTAAATCCCGCTAACCAATAGATGCTCAGACACGCTTTATTGAAAAGGACTCCCGTCCTCCCGCGACTCGCAAGTCGCAAGGCCTTTGTGCCATTGATCCAGAAACGAAAGTACTCTGACGATGTCTTCCTTACCACCAACGCCGCCAACTACATCGATGAGATGTACGCCGCATGGAAGGACGACCCCAAGAGTGTCCATGTCTCTTGGCAGGTGAGTGATTGTGAAGGAAAAGAAAGCTGATGGCTTTTACTACGACATGTGATGGTTTTGTTTTGTTTTGTTTTGTTTTGTTTTGTTGATAAGGCGACAGTTGAAATGTGGTGGGTTTGATGAGGTTTGGGGGTTATTCAGGGTCATGGGACAGGTGGCTTATTATTACAACCGAACTGTATCTGAGATATGGTGAGAGTGTTCAGATAAGTCAATTTGTTTACACCTACGATTGACTACCCTCACCTCCACACCTTGCACCGGGATGCACCAGGTAGTACAAAGAGAGAACCTGCTGTGTCATTTTTCTGCACCTGTACTGTCACAATTCCTAAGTCTCTCGATTGGGTCAGTGTACTCGTGCATTTCTGCGCACTAGACCAGCCCTTCGTTTGAGGTTGCCACCACTAGACTCAGGGTGTGTTCCCGCATTGGGAGTTACGGGTTGAGCCGGAGCGTGGAAAAACGTGCATGCAGGACGCAGAATTGTTGGTCGGAACGGACTATCAGATGTATGCGCCGAGAAAGAGCTCTGGGCATATGTGATTAGTAACTGTCATGGGTGTTTTTTAACATACCCGGCTAAAGCTCAATGGACCCCACGCGGGCTTTTTGAATTTTAGTTTCATTACTTTTTGCACATGCTTGGTGTTTATCCCACTCCTGACCCCCCTAAAATCAAGTCCCAACTGTACCTTAATTTTGGGTCTAAACGGGCCAACCGCTGGTCTCAAATAGCTCAACTAAACTCAACTAAGCTCAACTAAACCTATTTAAACACTACTTCAGAATGTGTTAAATGAAATACTAACAACAGTCTTATTTCAAGAACCTGGATGGTGGCCTCCCTGCCGATAAGGCTTTCACTGCCCCTCCCACCATTGTGCCCTCTCCCTCTGGAGGTGTCCCTACCCCCGCTGCTCCCTCCGGAGCTTCTTCTGACATCACCAACCACATGAAGGCCCAGCTTCTTGTTCGAGCCTACCAGGTCCGAGGTCACACCAAGGCCAAGATCGATCCTCTTGGAATCTCTTTTGGTTCCGACAAGAACGTGAAGCCCCCCAAGGAGCTGACTCTTGAGTTCTACGGATGGACCGACAAGGATCTCGACACTGAGATCACTCTGGGTCCCGGTATCCTGCCCCGATTCGTCGAGAATGGCAAGAACAAGCGAACTCTCCGTGAGATCATCATGGACTGTGAGCGAATCTACTGTGGCTCTTACGGTGTTGAGTACATCCACATTCCCTCTCGAGAGGAGTGTGAGTGGATCCGAGACCGAGTCGAGACCCCCAAGCCTTACAACTACACCCCCGACCAGAAGCGACGAATGCTCGATCGACTCATCTGGGCCAACCTTTTCGAGACCTTCCTTGCCTCTAAGTTCCCTAACGACAAGCGATTCGGTCTTGAGGGTGCCGAGACTGTCGTTGTCGGTATGAAGACTCTGATCGACCGATCTGTCGATTCCGGAGTTGAGGATATCGTCATCGGTATGCCCCATCGAGGTCGACTCAATATGCTTTCCAACGTTGTTCGAAAGCCCAACGAGTCCATTTTCGCTGAGTTCCAGGGATCCGCCGTCTTCGACGAGGGCTCTGGTGATGTCAAGTACCATCTGGGTGCTAACTACCAGCGACCCACCCCCTCTGGAAAGAAGGTCAACCTCTCTCTTGTCGCTAACCCCTCACATCTTGAGGCTGAGGACCCCGTTGTCCTGGGTAAGACCCGAGCTATCCAGCACATGAAGCACGATGTCGGAACCTTTGACAAGGCCATGGGCGTTCTCATGCATGGTGATGCCGCCTTCGCCGGCCAGGGTGTCGTCTACGAGACCATGGGCATGCACTCTCTGCCCGCCTACTCCACCGGTGGAACCATCCACATTATCGTCAACAACCAGATTGGTTTCACCACCGATCCCCGATTCTCCCGATCTACCCCTTACCCCTCTGATCTGGCCAAGTCCATCGACGCCCCCATCTTCCACGTTAACGCCGATGATATGGAGGCCGTTGACTTCATCTTCAACCTGGCTGCTGACTGGCGAGCTACCTTCAAGTCCGATGTTATCATCGATCTTGTCTGCTACCGAAAGTTCGGCCATAACGAGACTGATCAGCCCTCTTTCACTCAGCCTCTCATGTACAAGAAGATTGCTGACAAGCCCAACCCTCTTGACATCTACGTTGACAAGCTTCTCAAGGAGAAGACTTTCACCAAGGAGGACATTGAGGAGCACAAGCAGTGGGTTTGGGGAATGCTTGAGGAGTCTTTCAAGAAGTCCAAGGACTACGTGCCCCACCAGAAGGAGTGGCTCGCTTCTCCTTGGGACGACTTCAAGACCCCCAAGGAGCTCGCCACCGAGATCCTGCCCCATCTCCCCACTTCCGTTGAGGAGAAGAAGCTCAAGGAGATTGGAAAGGTCATCTCCACCGTCCCCGAGGGATTCACTCTCCACCGAAACCTCAAGCGAATCTTGGCCAGCCGAGGCAAGTCTGTTGAGGAGGGCAAGGGCATTGACTGGTCCACTGGTGAGGCCCTCGCTTTCGGCACTCTCCTGGAGGAGGGCCACCATGTTCGACTTTCTGGTCAGGATGTTGAGCGAGGTACCTTCTCTCAGCGACATGCTGTTGTCCACGACCAGGAGAACGAGACTACATACGTTCCTCTCAACCACCTGACCAAGGACCAGGCCGACTTCACCGTCTCCAACTCTCATCTTTCCGAGTACGGTGTTATGGGCTTTGAGTACGGTTACTCTCTGACTTCTCCCGAGGCTCTTGTCATCTGGGAGGCTCAGTTTGGTGACTTTGCCAACACTGCCCAGGTTATCATTGATCAGTTCATTGCCTCTGCCGAGACCAAGTGGTCCCAGCGATCCGGCCTGGTTCTGTCTCTGCCCCACGGATACGACGGACAGGGACCCGAGCATTCTTCTGGCCGAATTGAGCGATACCTGCTCCTCGGAAACGAGGATCCTCTCCACTTCCCCTCTCCCGAGAAGCTTGAGCGACAGCACCAGGATTGCAACATCCAGATTGCTTACCCCACCACCCCTGCCAACATCTTCCATCTCTACCGACGACAGATGCACCGAGCCTTCCGAAAGCCTCTGGCTTGCTTCTTCTCCAAGAACCTGCTGCGAAACCCCATGGCCAAGTCTGACATTTCCGAGTTTGTCGGTGAGTCTGCCTTCAAGTGGGTCATTGAGGACGACCAGCATGGCAAGGCCATCAACAACAAGGAGGGCATCGAGCGAGTTCTCTTCTGTTCCGGTCAGGTCTGGACTGCTCTCTTCAAGCGACGAGAGGAGCTTGCTGACAAGAAGACTGCCATCATCCGAATTGAGCAGCTGCACCCCTTCCCTTGGGAGCAGGTCCGAGATATTCTGGACGGTTTCCCCAACCTTAAGGATATCTGCTGGGCTCAGGAGGAGCCTCTTAACGCTGGTGCCTGGGTTCACATCCAGCCTCGAATGTACACCACTTTCCAGGCTACCCAGAAGCACAAGAATGCCCACATTAGATACGCTGGCCGAAAGCCTTCTGCATCTGTTGCTGCTGGTACTAAGAAGCTGCATCTTGCTGAGGAGGAGGCTCTTCTGAAGCAGGCTTTCCAGCAGGAGGAGAAGGCCTAAGTCTTTCCACCTTTATGAATGTCATTTAATTGTATATGAAACGCTTGTTGAAGTGTATGAACTGAGATTTCACTGTAGTGTGCGAGTATGGCAGGACGTAAAAGTATGAGTAGAAGTAGTGAGTGACTTGCGTGAAACACTGGTCCAAAGAGACAGGGGTTGAAGGACTTTTCTATTGGAAACCAAAAGCAGTTGTCTCCATGCTTCACTACAAGGCTTCAATTCATTGGAATAGAATTCTGGCATTATCTGTGACCACTGTACCTTGCAGTATCATGAGTCGGAGTGGGTATCATCACAACTGACATACTGGTAAAACAGCCATGAACTGACACAAAGCCTTCTTACCTACACCATGGTAAGAAACTACTGTGTTAGTGCAAGTAACCGGAGGTCACACGTCACACGTACTCCTACCTGGCCTATGAATTAAAAGCTCTGTCTGACCTCGTCTGCCTGACCACACTGAGGCGTTCTCTAGTTGTAGATGAGAGTACCAGTAGTGGCGGCAAGGTACCAGGCACAGTATGTGCTCATAGCTAAATTTGGACATGCAATTAAACCAGAAACCCACACGTTTGGTTTCGATTTAGCTCGCCTCGAGGACAAGATTTGAAAAACCTGTATAGTTCTCAGGCTGAGCCGGTCTCCCATGTCTATACTGGACACACTGTGGGCTAGCAAAAATTGCTTATTGCCAAAGCCAGGGGTGATGGTTATTTATGGCACAACACTTTGCAACTCACATGATCATCAATGCGGGGCAGACTCAGCCATATTGGTTGCCTCTGCTCGAGAGCTGCGACTATCATATCCTTTGCAGTCACCGCATTATTGAGACATTTAGTTGGCCAGCTAAAAATAGGCTGAGCTTGGTGTTGGGCTGGATCTGGTACCTACTTGTACAATTAAGGAGATCTAGAACTTGCCAGGCACAGTTGTATTGTTCTCAATACAAGTACTCGTACTGTAGCTAGACTGCACAGCTATCGTACATACATGATCGCAAATCATCTAATAGGCCAATATATATCAGACATCTGCTGCTTACTATGTCTTAGCAGCCGGTAATTTCATGTGCTAGGACCTGACCAGCCGCCAACTAAGCAGGCAGTTAACCCCGACTAATCAGTAACCCACTAACTCCGATTCAACACCTTATTCGCCTCGAGGCAACCTCTGCAGAGTCGACTCTTTTTTCTCGGTTATTGCGGTCAGCGTTCAGTAATCTACGCCAAATCAAAGTGTCACTTTGCAAAATATTATAAGTATAATCAGTGATAAAACGTACAGTATTGTTTCCGTACTACTGAGACTAATCAAAATTTGTAAGGAGGGTTTACGAAGTGCTAAAATGTCTGGTGACTACCCACAGGCAGCTGGGAGGTATAATGCTGGAGCTATAGCCATGGGCTCGTAGGGCGGAGCACTGTCACTCTTTGCTGATCCGCCAGGGTGAAACCCAGTTAGAGATACGCTACATACACTTGTAGATCTGGTTTGTAAAGACCTCATGGTTCATGGTTCATGGTTCAGACTTCACAGTATAGTTTATTAGAAGTATACAGTTATCTCAACGGCTAGTCTTGCGAGTAGGACGACGATCAGGCACCTGCTACGCCTTAACTATTTCTCCTGTGAATATGCTGCAACACGTGCAATATCCCCGCTTATCCCCGCCTTCTGTAGTGGATAATAGCAATTATGTATAGGAACAAACACTCAGTATTTTAACGAGTACCAGTACCTGGTACAGTACGAGCACTGGTACGTAAAACCTCGCCCTCGTATAGACCCAGCCTAATAGCCACAACCTCGGACAGTGGATCCTGTGGCAAATACGTGGGGCTAGAGTGGGGTTCTTTACCCTTCTTCTCGGGACAAGATATCCGACCTCCAAGCCTTTGTTCTCCTCTACGGTTGTACTTGAGAAAAGCACATGAGAGCTGTACAATACTGACAGGTTTTCTTCAGTATCCTCAAGTTTAAAGGTGGGTCATATTCTTGGCGCTAGTTTTTTCAACGAAGGTTTGAACAGTGGGTTAGTCAGTGTGGGTGGGGGCCCAGAATACCAACCAATATTGGGGGGTCTATAAAACTAACTAAATTAATATCCGGCCGTCGAGGCTGTTGTAACATACCCAGGGTACTACTGTAGTTCAACAACCTGGCCTCAACGGTCTGGTTCCAGTCCAATTCTTATGAGAGAACAACGATCTACGAACCCTACAGAGCTGTGATCTGTTCTGAGTTATACCGTATGTACAGAGAAACGACGTATTAAACGACATCTGCACGGATGTACAACAGGGGTACATGCTGAGGAGACCTTATGGCAAGTGGTGGCAAATTATTCCAACCTCTCCGTTG
The DNA here is from genome assembly GCA_017639365.1 of Yarrowia sp. E02. Taxonomy (NCBI): domain Eukaryota; kingdom Fungi; phylum Ascomycota; class Dipodascomycetes; order Dipodascales; genus Yarrowia; species Yarrowia sp. E02. Next base: position 4,584,082 of record JAAQQX010000001.1, read on the forward strand.
TATCAGACTTGGTTCTATCCACTAGCGCATCCTATCGGACCGTCTGGATGGCGGTATCTTGCATCCGACAGGTGGCCAATAGGTATTATTGGCTTGGGAATAATCTTTCTTTCTGCACCGTGCTCAACTATGCCTTGTTCTCTTGGTTACTGTGACCCCAAAGCCGTGCCAAGTGGGTCGCAGTTGTCTTAGAAAACCAAAGTATGACTGAAAAAGTGGATTTGTGACAAAGTCTGTAAAAATCTAGGTTGGTGGTGCCGTCGCCGTCGCTTAACGGTCGAATGTAGTATCAGCACAAGCTTTGGCCAGAGACAGGCTCATGGGGAACAAATAAACCCGCGTGGAACTGTCCAAAATCATGTGAAGCCAGACATTATCTGCACATATGCACTACAGGATAACCACTTAAAGTGCCGTTTACAGGTGATTAGGATGCATGAACATTGGTTTGACATGTGCGTAAATTGCAGTGATTAGTGAGCCAGGAGGGTTGACAGGAGAGACAGAGACAGAGACAGCCAACAGTTCTCCACACGGCCCTCGGGTTCTCTCCTGACTGGTGCCTCGCCCAAGGGCTTGTGCGACATCTGAGACATGATATACGGCTTTTTTTTTGAACGGCAGTCTAATAAGGTACAAGTAATTTAGTTTCTAATCAGGACGACTTAACCCGTATTGGGAAGACGATATAACTGTACATACACTGACCTCCGCTTCCACCATTGTTTCGTGGGGGGTTGTATTGAGGCCGCTGATACTCAGAGTGTCCATGTTTTTCCTCTGGGCGCTCAGGGGTTTGACAGGTCTTGTCTTGTTTTGTCCCGTTGGGTCTGTTATTTAGCATGCATCCGTGTCTAACTAATTACTTGACATGCTGCAGTTGGGGTAGAACCAGTTTCTCCGGTAACTCCGCATCACCGAAGAAACCTGGGATCTCGTCAAAGCCTTCCTCATTGACGTTTCCGTGGCGCCGTGAAAAGTTTGACCGCGGGATTCGTTTTCGTTTTTCAGTTATTGAAACCCTCTTTTTCGTCGAATTTTTCACTTTTACTTCTCGAGCGTGCCTACATGTACTCAAGGAAGTCTGTTTATTGGCGTAGATCACTGTCTGGTAGTGGCTGTACCATTTCACCACTACCTGTCACAACCGAACAAAGGGGCACCACTTTCTGGTGGTGATTTATGAGGCTTGGTAGCAAAAGTAGAGTCCCACTTATAGCGACTAACCTCATAAGTCGGTCCTGTACATCGCTCGCTGGTTGCGGCCATGTTTAATGAATCTTGGGACTTCAGCGCATTGTTGTCCCACCGTTTCTTTTTGTCTCTTACAACTGTATTCTAGCCAAGACCCAATAGAGCCGGCCGCACGAGTCGAGGTGCCACCGTGTTACATTGTGACTAAGACAGCTCTAGTTAGTGGTGCGACGGCGAAACACGATGTTAACAGACCATAAAGACGAAGATTATCAGACGCTAGTGTCACACATGTCTCGTGCAGGGATGAGCGACACGCAACAGCTGCTCTTGTCAACAGGAGAGGCATAGATGCGGGCTTATTCGGCAGGGTAAGGAGTGGCTCGGTACATGCAAGGATGGTCAGGGCTGTGAGCAGAAGAAAAAGATCTCAGGGCTGGAACAAGGCCCACAGGGACCTGGGAGTCAAAGCTTGTTGGTCGGGGTACGATGGTACTTAAATCTTTTTAGCGGACTTATTGGTTTGAAAATGACGCTTTAATTCTGGCTACCAGGTATAGTGTGGTACGAGTAGTCGCTTATTTGGAGCAGGTAATTTACGGTAGTTTCTGCCGGAATTATTGTCATTTCGGTTCATTTCAGATGTTATTGACTCCTTTAATTTTACCGTCCCGGTGCACCCTGTTCTTCTCCCACTTCAAACCACCCCTTGTCACCAGCGCATTGTTTCAGAATATCAAGGGGACACTGTATGGTGTGTTGTGCGAGGCTGTTAAAAATAGGTGCACTATTGAAAGTAGGAGGTGTGAGGCAGACGTTGGCCCATCAAAGGGATGGAGATGAGGCGCAAAATTGGTACACCAGAGAGGTAGGGGAGGAGTACCAGCCACCCAAGGACGCGTAAAATCACCCATCAATGTATCTACAACCTGTTGCTTGGCTCGTTGCCCTGACGATTCTTGTATCGTGATTCAAGAGGCTGAGTAAGTAAATATGTGCGTGTATACATGGTCCATGTACCCCAAGAAAAGCCCGGAATGAGCTGATTTACGCGCTTGTAGTGACGCAATGAGCCTGAATATAATATAGGGCGAATCGCCATGCGAAATTACACCGGGGTAATTTTGCTTCATATCCGAAGATGGAATATTCCAGGTCGTAGCACTCAATTTCCTTCTTTCCATCTCTCATTAACGTTACAACTGAGTTGCGCATTCTCGAGACCTCAATGTTTGGGACGCCCGTGAATAAGCTCGGTTTGAGATGTGTAGCTTGGTATAAAATAAGTGAGTTCGCCTCTTCTTGCCAATATCTCGGTATCCATACGTTCCACCACCTTACACTCCTTTTCAATTGACCTAGAGACCGACAGGCGCCTTCTCTATCTCATCACCGAGCAACTTATACCCCTACACATCTTGCAATTGCAACGTTGTTCTAACCCAGACACATTCCTTTTAGTGAGTATACCCACTACACGGCTGATGAGCGTGTACTCGATGAAGATTTTTGGTTGCAAAATGAGTAGGAAAGGGAAATCGACAGCTGAATTTACGACTACGACGCGTTCCACGACAAGCAGCTACATTTTCTCCAGCGAAATCAGTCGGATTCTTTGCTGTTATAATGAGGTGCTATTCTTGGAACTCACTGCGTGATGTGTGTGTCTGTGAGTTTCGTGTTGGGACACTGTGTGGAATGAGCACAGAATACCACAACAACAGACTGGATCAGAAGGACTTTGGAAAACAGATAATGAACCGACACCAGTGAGCTCTATATGATACCATTAATTCCGTGATCGAATGAAGGAAGGTCTATTTCTCCACCGAGTGGCGATTTAACTCACGCTCCGTGGTTACTATGGTCCTTTTTTCATTTTTGGTCTACGCGTGCATCGTCACTGCCCGTTGTCCAGACAACAGACTCCCAATATCTTAATCTTGGTATAGACGCGGACTCTGGGCTAAGGGTTTTACAAATCGGGACTAGGTTCCAGCTCGGATTTGAGTTGTGCTTAGCTTGGCAGGAGCTCACTGGCTCATTTGAAAAAAGAGAGCGAGAGAGGCAGAGTTCAGTTGTGATAGGCCACAGTGATCATCAAAAATCAGCAGGGTTGCACGGGAGTCGTGGCGCGATCGTGTTGAGTTGAGAAGTCAGAAGTGATGGATGGATACACGAGAATAATAGGGGCCGTCTTCTGATGACCCCCTCACCATCTCCTATGAATCGATCCAGCCACCCCTGCAGATCCACCCCTTATACCCTCTGACCTCCTTTCCTTTCGCTCCCTTTTTGCTGCACCTTTCTGTCGGCCTGTCTGTTGTTTGTGTGCCATTTTTTCGGCTGGTTGAGAGCTTCTTTTCGGGCAACGTTATTGTTTACGGCGTGCAGTTGATGTCTGAACTCTCTTTGGTTTACGGTTAATTGCGTTAGAGTTTTTTAAGGAAAATTTCGTCCTTCTTTCACTTCTCCCAAACTTTGCCAGCCCAGTTATATTGCCTCACCTCCCACCCCAAGTCCTTCTTTCTACATAGTCTGTTGCAACACAACACCGTCACTCCTTAACAACACACAACTGGTAACGTCTCGCTGGTCGATTCTTACTGTCCATTCCTTTCCCCCTTAACTCAACAAAACTTGCAACAACTGCTCCAGGTGAGCCTTCGATATACATTAAACAACACCTAACACCTCAGTCATGAAGTTTTCCACTCTTGCCCTGGCCGCCATGGCCGCTATCGGCTTTGCCGCCCCTGCCACTCCCGACGCTGACTGCAACGAGGAGAAGGAGGTCCGAGACTTCCATGCCCACCACCAGCACAAGCGAGCTGTGCAGGTCGAGTACGTCTACGTCACCGTTCTTGTTGACGGTAACGGAAACACCATCGAGCAGCAGCAGGTTGCCACCACCGAGCTCCCCGAGGCTCCCGCTCCTGCTCCCGCTACCTCCACCCAGGAGGCTGCTCCTTCCAGCACCCTTGTCGCTGCTTTTGCCGCCAAGGAGCCCGTTGTGGAGTCTTCTTCTTCCGCTTCTTCCGCTGCTGCTTCCTCCTCCTCTGCCCCTAAGTCCTCTTCCGCTCCTTCCAAGCCTTCCAAGCCTTCTAACGGAGGTTCCGGAGGCATCACTGGTGACCTCTCTGCCTTCTCCGGTCCTTCCGAGAAGTTCGAGGATGGTACCATTGATTGTGACTCTTTCCCCTCCGGCCAGGGTGTCGTTGCCCTGAACCAGCTTGGCTTCGGCGGCTGGTCCGGTATCTACCACCCCGGTTCCACCGCCACTGGTGGCAACTGTGCCGAGGGCTCCTACTGCTCTTACGCTTGCCAGTCTGGTATGTCCAAGACCCAGTGGCCTGATGAGCAGCCCGCCAACGGTGTCTCTGTCGGTGGTCTTATCTGCAAGGGCGGTAAGCTCTACCGATCCAACAAGCAGGCTGATTACCTCTGTGAATGGGGCACTCAGTCCGCTATCGTGACCTCCTCTCTTGATAAGGAGGTTGCCATCTGCCGAACCGATTACCCCGGTACCGAGAACATGGTTATCCCCACTGTCGTTGAGGCTGGCTCTTCTGGTGTTCCTCTTGCTGTCGTCAACCAGGACGCTTACTACACCTGGATGGGCAAGCCTACCTCCGCTCAGTACTACGTCAACAACGCTGGTGTCTCTTACCAGGATGGCTGTCTCTGGGGTACCTCTTCCGGTGATGTTGGTAACTGGGCTCCTCTCAACTTTGGAGCTGGCGCTGCCGGCGGTATCTCTTACCTGTCCATCATTCCCAACCCTAACAACCGAAACTCTGCTAACTTCAACGTTGAGATCATTGCTACTGACGGTGCTACTGTCAACGGTAAGTGTGTCTACGAGAACGGCAAGTACAACGGTGATGGTTCTAACGGTTGCACTGTCGCTGTTACCGGCGGTGTTGCTGCCTTCCACCTCTACTAAAGGGTCTCTGGGTATTTATGATGTTTTAGATTCTTTATAGGTAAGTTATATAGCTCCTCTTGCTATATTCAAAATATTACTGTGTATTATAAAGAAACATCAATAGAGTGATTTTGTGAATTGTGAATTGTGAATTTGTAAATTTGAGTAATATTTTGTTTGCTGTGTAAACAAACTGTGTAAGCTTTGGGAGGCATTTGCTTTTGGCAACCTGTCAACAGAATGTTGGCCATTGTCTCACACAGAATTGTAAACTACAATGGCAACATTTTCGCGATTTAAGCATCACGTGTGTGCCAACTTTGGGGTTGGTGTTACGCGTAATTTTGAGCCTCAAAATATGGGGCCATTTGGTCCTCAGCAGACTGCAGTTGCTCAGGCCACGCTACTCCTTGTAGACAGACCACGTGTATTCTCCCACTTCGCCAGCCTGCGTCTAGGTTCTGCAGTGCTGCACACCAAAGGAATGTGTCCGGGGGAGGACTGCATTCGACTCGAACAGGGGATAAACTTGTATTTTGTAGAAAAGAGCCGCAATTATGGGGCTGGGGTATGCACCAAATTTGAGGCGTTGCTCAGCCTCATTATCTATCATTTCATTGAACTAGGAAAACATAAACCCACCACTTCGTTAGTGTGTTAGACAACCTACTTACTGTGTGAGTATATAGGGTCTCCATGAATACATAAATAAGCTAGCCCTGTTTCCGTGTTCTTCTCTTAACCACAACATCAAATGACAGATACCTACAAGGACGGCGACAGTAAGAACGAAAATAGCTGTCCAGGATACCACCGCCCCGTAAGCCATGGTAAGTTCGGACGCCCAAAGTCGTCTGGAAACAACGGCACTGCTATCTCTGGCTTCAGTACCTTTGAGACAACTGGCGTTCTCACTCTGATTCCGCCCTTGGACTTTTCTAGTCTCAAGGAGACTGACACACACTGGTGGTCGCCTCTTGCCTTTGATGGCAATGTCAGTGATGTTGACGACTCACTGGAGAACATTGTGGCCAAAGGTGAGCTCGCCAAGTATCTGGTGGAAGTAGAACGCCCGAAACCAACCAATCCCACTCCTTACGACCGCGACCCAGTCTCTGACTACCCAGATGCTACTGATACCCCAAATGTGATTCCCAGAACCAACTCTCTACAAGTCACGCGATAATATGCGGACTAACTGACTGCTACACAACTGCCGAGAGTTGACTGAAATCTTAGAATCTATTATCTGCTTTAATCATAAGTAATAAATAATCGCACCATCAAAGTGTCTACTCCTTTCCTTCGGTTTGCACGCCCTTCCTGTGTCGCCACTTTTTCCAGTCAGTTCGAAGACCATCATAGACTCGAAACAACGACTTTCGACCATCGTATAGAGGGAAAATGACAACGAAAACGAAGGCCAAGAAGACCCAAATGATGCCGACAATGACCCAGCCAGAGAAGAAGGATTTGGAGAAGATATAATGTCGATACAGGGAGAATGGCCAAACAATCCAGGTAATGAGACAGATAACAACTGCAAAGATCTTGGCTACCTTATACCAGTACAACATGATTGGGATAGAATCAGCTCCAAGGGGATGGGAACTGTAGTCTGTATGGGTGGTATCCCATCCAATGTAATACAAGAATTTTCGGAAGGGGGACAGGTGTTCAGGAATGACTAGTCTGGGCTGGAAGAGGCCATTGGAGGTAGCAGCCTCGTTGACAACCGCAACATGGTAATCAACACTTGAAAGGGAGTGGGTAGAGGAGTTAAGGGTCTGCTTCGTTTGGTCTCGGTGATCAGAGTCGTGTTCAGAGTCATTCTCACTGCTGGTGATATCATGGTTGACAATCACCTTGGAGGCTTCGTTCTTTGAGGGAGAGTCGCTATCAGAGACGAAAGAGGAAGACGTCAGGTTCTCACCTATGGCCTCAGGGTCCTGGAGGCTCTCGTCGTCTTCGTTAACCTTGGAAATGTTGTGGAAGATGAGCCAGTCAAAGTCCTCAGGTCGAACCAAGGTGATGATGACTGAGAAGAGCAAAGAAGACATGAGAGTTGCGATGTTGCCCCACACGTTGGGAAGAGGAGCACCAGTGGACTTGACACTGATCTCTCCAAAGTAGACTTGAGCAGTACCTAGCCAAACTCCGAGTCCAGTGGCCAGTCCCAGGATGGGAGAGACAATGGCAGCCAGCCGTGATTGTCGCTTCCAGAGGATAGTAAGGATGACAGGAAATACACCAGGTGTAATGGCGATACCCAGGAAATAAGACATCCAGTTAAGATCTATACCTCCGAAGTAAAAGGCGACAGCAATTGCTCCAGAAAGAAGACCAAAGAAGACAACACCTGCGTGTGACACGAAAATGAGAACTCGGTCAGAAGCATTGGGCTTGATGTAAGTTCTGAAGATGTCAAAGGAGATGATACTGGAAACAGCAATCATCTCTGCTGATACAGTGGAGGTCACAGACATGAAGAGCATCAGGACGATACCCACAGAGGCACCCTTTCCGAGCAGAGCATGGGTAACAATAGGGAAGACATTTCCAACATCTAGAGCGTGAGCTGAGATGGGGTCAATAACTCCAGACTCTTCCAGAACTCGGGCACCTAGACCACTAATGGTTCCCAGAGCCCAGGGGACACAAAAGATGAGAACACTACCGATCATGTATCCAGGAACAGTTGCCTTGAGGCCAGCTGCCATGGACTTTTGCCAGAAGGCTGTGTCCATGATAACCAGACCAAGGTTAGCAATGTTGTGACAAATGCTAAAGAGAGCTCCACCCTGGGACTTGAAAGTGAGCAGGGATCCTTGGTAGTTTCCCTTGATGTAGTGGTCAGCATTGTCCGAGTAGGCAAGGACCTTTTCGTAGAGACCGTAAACTCCTCCAATGTGTTCATTGGTAAGAATGCCAATGCAAAAGTACATGAGCAGAATGAGGGCTACGGTGGTATGGACGTAGTCAGTGAGGAAAGTGGCCTTGAGACCTCCAGCAGCAGTGTAGAGAATGACTCCGACAGGAATCAACATACTGGCAGCAGCGGCGTGCATACCCGTGATAGCTGAGATGGCACCAGCAGCAGCCAAGATCATTGTACTACATGAGAGAATGTTGTTGATGAGGCAGAACACCATGTATACGATATGGCCAGGAACTCCATATCTGAACTTGATGATTTCCAGAAGCGTGTGTCCATTGGGAACCTTTAGCTTGACCTGGATTCCAACAACAGTCATGAGGGCAATATGGAAAGACAGACCAGCTGCAAACCAAAAGGGACCAGACATGCCAAAGTTGTACCCCACAACTGCTCCATAGAGTGTTTCATTGGCCCACATCCAGGAAGAGAAGACTGCCGAAGCTGTAAGACCGACGCCAACAGCTCGGTTAGCCACCATAAACATTTCTGACTTGTTGGCCCTCTCGCCAAGGTAATTCAGAGACACCCGTAGAGTAAAGACGATGAACACAGCGAAGAGGGCTCCAACACCCACAAGGATACCGTAGCCGGCACCTTGGGGAAGAGGCGGTGCTTCTGAGAAGGGCATTGCAATAGAGGCGAATTGATGAGATCATTAGAAACGGAACCAATTGAGTATATATATACGGTGGTAGGCCATGGAAGAAGATCTGGAGTTATCTGGAGATCTCATGCATCACGCAATGCGGAGATAGTGGGGAGCCACACATTACCAAAGATGAAACTGGGCTTAAATGTGCTACCCGGGTATCCAACATCAACCGTATCTAGCTTTTCTTAGCATACAAGCTTGTCAAGAAAGCGATAATGAAAAAATAGGTTTGTGGCGTCCCGTTACGCAATGGTGTCCCTGCATGAGGGGCATATTAAGACGGATCTAAGTAGCACAGGCAGAACGGTAGAGGACCGCGTTATGTGTAAGAATAAATTAGAAGATTATGTGTATGCCCCCTCCAGCTGATTTGGGGGACTTTGTTTCAACGCTTGATGCATGGCAAGTATGTTAAAGCGGGGAAGCCACATATATACGGATTGGTGCAACCATAAAAGGGTGGCTTATAGTGGTTAAGCAGGATAAGGCCTCGCACGAATCGTGGTGAAGGAAGAGCCACAAAGACCATAGACACTGTGGCTGGTCCCAGAAGCACGTGTAGCGCGGTAAGGCGCACATGGCGAATGATAAGAGGTTCTTAGAACCGTTTCACCCGAAACTGTGACGCAGATATCGAAGCCACATCAGAGCCACGTCGACATCGCTACCAAGCAAGAGTGTGGCACGAATAGACATGGTTTCTGGAATTGCAAGCCACTCGAAGCGTCCCAGATACCGCTACCGCGTCCCCATTGGACATCCTAGGTCTGATACGCAGCGAGCTATCACTCCTCGCATTGCTCGTCCAGCCACCGTTGCTCGTCAAGTTTTTTGACCTCCTCCAGAAGAGAGATTTTCACAACCTCCACAATTTGAGGATCATGTTGAACAGCATGGACATCCATACTCATGGCTCTATCAAGCACTTTGTGTAGCTCGTATTCTCTCTGCTCTTCCTCCAGAACATCATCAGGAAGTTCTACGGATGTCTCAGGCATGACAGAGTCCTGTGGATCACCCTCAATGATGGAGTAGGCCTTCCGTAACAGCTCCTTCTGCTTCCTTCGTGCCATGGATGTCGCACTCTCAAGTACTGGGCGAGCACTTCTCATATCAATATCAGGCTGATCAGATTTTCCAGGCTTCTGTGATCTGTGGGCAGACGTAAATCTGTGGGCAAGCGGGGTGCTCTGAGCTTGTGGTCCATGCGCTGACGAGGCTCGCGAAGTCTCGGTGGGTCGCTGGAACAATTGCCTTCGCGCGTCACCCTCCATGTTGTTTGTTGGTCGCTTGACTCGAGAGTCTGGGTCAGGTCGATACATCAGATGAGTGTCGCTCGTGTTTGTGTTTTATGCAGTGATTTTACTGTTGTGAATATTTCATGCACTCTTATGCAGCTTGGGTCGTAGTGCAGTTTTGGGGTTGATAGATAAGTAGCAGGCAAGTGAGAATTGTGACCTCGATATCACCACCAGAGAGGATATCATAGAAAGCGACATAACATTAACCACTGGGGTATATTCTTTGTAAATATCGTGTCTCTATCAGAGCAATATCACGGTCAAGGAGTGTCCAACATGACGTCTTAGAACGATTACATAATCTAGAAAGACTCTGGAGTAGGAAGCCTTCGACAAGAGCCAGCTACTGGGATCCACGTTTTAGGGACCATTGAGATCAGTTCACCAGGTTTGATCCTTTATTATTTATATGATAGCTGACTGACAATTTCGGCTAGATACGTATTTTCAAACTCCTGATACGCGTCTCGAAAGATGAGACGTATCGTACTTTGTAGCTAATGTTATCCTCTCGGTTAAGGCCGAGGCACTAAGACCCCATATCTGTAACATGGGGAAACTCGGTTGTTATCACCGAAAAGAAGGAAATAACCCGACCCCTAATCGGCCAATGGTAATCTGCTTACCCCGACAATGTTAGTATTGTTACGCATTATCTACCCCTCACCCCCAACCATCCATTTGACTGCCTGTGCTTGGAATGCCGTTTCTCCACCTTCTACTCCAGACTTCGACGCCCTTTATGGGGTTCTTGTATTTATTATTCATGCCGTTGTCACTCAATTAGCTACAGTATGACAGTTACTGCCACACGACTGTCTCAGGTGTGGTTCTGAGTAAGACAGGTAAGCCGGCTATGCAAAGTATTCGTAGTTTTATTATATTATTTTTTGGACATTTTTCCGTCAGGAAATGAGACTGCACCTAGACACAATGGGATAGTCACAGCAAGCCAAGTGATAATACACATATGACACCTTTCAGTCTATCTTATCGCTTGGCCGTTCATATATCTAAAAACAATTGTGACGCGACAAACTATGATACCGTGTATGAACGGCATCAGCATAGGCCATGCCGGCCTAATCAAGACATGGATAGCACACAGCCGTGCCATCTGGGGTAACTGCAGCCATCTTTTTCTCTATCTGTCTATGCGGTACAACTGGAATGTAAGTGGGACCACTCATTGTGCAAAGTGCAACGCACTCGTTGATAGCGCCGCATATGTGGAGAAGAAGACGAGCTTTCATTCCTGAGGTACCGTTGCTAACGCGTCACTAAATCAATTTGTGGGCTCAAAGGAGTGCAAAAAAACACGTGTATCCGCAGGGCCCGGCATAATTATCCCAGGCCAAGAGCATATCTCGATACAGAGCCTTGCCATGGCCCTATCTCGTCTTTGGTTTTCAACAATTGCATACAAGCTGTCAGAACATGGGGCTGTGGAGCACTCTATACACCCATAAGGTTAATCAGACACGGCTTTAGTATGTAAAAATAGCACAGCCTAAGGACCGAAAAACACGAGTCATATAGCTCTGAAAAGGCGGAAAATTGGAAAATCAATCGATAAACGTGTAAAACGCCACTTGGCCAAGTCTCAACTAGTTTTACCCCAGCCGTCCACCTCAACCACACATTGTTTCACTTTGTAACACACCTCCTTGATCTTCAAACAGATTTGCATTTTTCCCGGTATTCAAACTCAAAACGGTCCCCCTGGCGGATTCTGCTAGACTACCAAAATGGTCTTCGTTGTTGGGCGGCACCGCATAAGCGCAATTTCCACTCGATAGAAGCCTCAGATTTGTGACCTGTCAGTACCTTGTGTAACGTGTTTCTCAACGCGACCGAAATAAAAATGGCCCAGAGTAAACGAGACAACCCCAGGTTGCTGTAGACTCCACAAAGATCCTCCTCGCACAGTGCAGTGCGTCGATATGAAACTATGATTTTTCTGCACGTACCAACAACACAGCGTGTGGCGCACCTACACGAATGCTATCTTTGGGTAGATTAAGCAGCAGCATTGAACAAGCTAGTCTATGCCGTTGGTCTGACACCTTCGAAAAGATTTCCTTTGCGCTTCTCACCACCTGCTCAACACTCGTCGACACTCAAAATATCTTGGTTGCAATCTAAGCCACTCCCAGCAGCTTCCTACTTAGCTTCCGTTAACCTCTATACAGCACTCAACGGGCTGCACCACGCTGCACCAAAACTACTTACACTGCCTTAGGCTGCACCTCCCGTGTCCCCCGTGTCACTGCAAGCTACAAACATCTCTTCGACAACTCTCCAACAAGAAAACACTCACCCCTTAGTCATTCCTTTGCCCTTATCTCTGACTCCATAATCGCTCATGGGTCTTCGCATGAAATCGGCAACCGGCTTGCTGGTCATTCTCTTGATTGCCTTCGGGCTTCAGTTGGTGGCCGTGCTCTCGGTCCCCGTCACCAAAACCATCTCGCTTGGCTCTTACCAAGACCACAAGTTTGGAGTATTTGGATACTGCAATGTCAAGGACGGGACCTGCTCGCCAGCAGGCGTGGGATACAACCTCGTCGACTCCGATAGCGCGGGCTTCTCGCTGCCCTCCAACGCTCGACACACCCTAAGCAACCTGCTTATTGTTCACCCTATCGCCACTGGCTTTACCCTCATTCTCACCGTGCTGGCTGTGCTGGCTCATATCCAGGGTCCAGCCTCGTCCTCAAAATACCTGCTCTTTTGCTTAGTATTTTCCCTGCCCACATTCCTACTAGTTCTGCTGTCTTTCCTCGTGGATATTCTGCTGTTTGTGCCCCACCTCGACTGGGGAGGATGGATCGTGCTGGCCGCCACCATCCTCGTGGCTATCTCTGGAGTGGTACTTTGCGTCATGAGACGAACCCTGTCCTCCAAGAAGGCCATGAAGAAACACCAGATGGACACTACCAACGAGCTGTCGGCCTTCTCGTCCAACAAGCACCTCAACTCTTTCACCTACTCGGCCAAAGAAAATGTCCCTCAGTTCAGCGAGCTGCGATACGAGAGCTCCCACGATACTTCCAAGGACGAAGAAGCTCTACCTCTCACGTCGCATGTCTACGAGGAACCCGGTCACGACATTGGAGATACCTCTTACGCTTCTCAGGGTACTAACAACTCTCGAGTCAACCTCCTCTCATCTGAGGAGCCTCAGGAGTCCAAACGAGAGTCTCCCTTCAAGGATCAGAGACAGGACAGATATACTCCTGATCGATACGGTCCTGGCTCCGAAAGATACGACCAGGGTGGGCCCGGTCGAGCTCCGAACGGAAGTCGAGGTATGCCGCCTCGGCGACCCTCCAACGGACCTACTCCTCCTGGTCAAGGTCCCACCCCCCCTGGTGCCTATGGTCGAAACAATAATCCTAACTTCAACGGTGGTTACAACAACAGACTTCCTCGACCTCGAGGGCCTCCTGGTTCTAACAACTCTAGCCCCTTCCAGGGTGCTAGAAACGGACCTGGCCTCACACCTCCTCATAAGCTGCAGACAGCAACTACAGGCCCTATGCAGCTTCCTGCCGGCACATATCTGCCTGGCGAAGAGCCTTCCAGCTCCCCTGAAAGCTATGGCCCTGGTGTGATTCCCATTCCTGAAATCAGACGAGAGAGCAAGGTGCCTGGCGCGTCTTCCACTCCTTCTCCTATTACTGAAAACCCCCCCTCCTCTGGAACCTCTGAGAGCGGTGTGTCTAGACCCTACAGAGGAAACTACAACCGACGAGGCAGCGAGGCCAGCGCACAGACTCCTCCCAACGCTCAGCCTAACCCTCCTCCTGGAGGCGCTCAGAACTACGAGTATGTGCCTGCTCGACAGCAGTGGAACCTCACCCCTGAAGAGAGCAACGCTGCTTCTCAAGGTCCTGGACCCCAGACTCTTCAGCGAAACCACTCTTATGACACATTCAACCCTTACAGAAGTGACACACCTTCTGTACCTGGGTCGCGGGGTCAGTCTCAAGGTACCGACGATAACACCGCAGGTACTTTGCATCAGCCCGTTCCTACCACGGTGACCCCCTCAAACTCTGGAGCTCTCAACAACAAGAACTCTCCTTGGTACTCTCCTCCTGTGGATGAGCAGTTTCGAAACTCCTTCATTCCCGATGCTCCAGTGTCGCCCTCCGAGTCCATCTCGTCAAACTTCACGTCGGTGTCCCAGCGTGGCATCAACCCCCGATACTTTGGCGCTGATGGGCCTCCTGGAGGCTTCCACCAGGGTGCCCCACCTCCACCTCACATGCGAGGACCCCCTCCTCATATGGCGATGGGAGGTCCCAACATGGGTGGTCCTAACGGCCCTCCTCCCAACATGGGCCCTCGACCTCCTTATGGCGGCGGCCCATCCGGCCCCGGTAACAACAAGCATGAACTCTTACTGTCTGGCAACCCCGATTTCCAGTTCCAGCCTCAAACTCGGCGAAAACCTGGTCGTGGCGGGCGACCTGGCATGTCTCCTGCCAACTTAATGGGCCGGGATACCGGACCCTATAGCATGAGATGAACATCATAAACAGAGCACTCTAGAGCTTTGTTTGGACTTTTTATTCTAGGCGTTGTAATTAATTTATTTGGTTGGTTATCTAATTAGCGGAGACATGTATTGACTATTACGAGTACGATACCCGTAGAAGTGTATCAGGGATAAATACTGGAAGTACGCACGAGAACCTGGAGCAACAACATCTTATGACTTCCAGGTTCACTCTAATCTTACTAAAGCCAATGTGACGATACTGTAATATCAAAAGTTAATAATCACTCATTTCAATATATTATCATTACAGACATGCAGCTTACTCGGCTCTAATGGCACTCTCATCCTCCTCGTTCTCAGGTCGGGGCTTGACCACCAGGGGCTGGCCAGTCAGGCGGAAATAAATGTCCTTGACATCGTCAGTGGTGGACTCGAAATGCGAAGACGAGTCGTAGGACTTGGAGATGAAGACTCCATCCTTGGTTCCATCCTCAATGGGCTCGTAAATGTCAGCAATTCCCATGAGGGTCTCCTTTCGGGGACCCAGCAGGTTGAAAGCGGGCTCGAGCTCAACGTGAGGCTGGTCAGTCTCAATAATGGTGGAGACAATGGCCAGGTAGTGGTCCTTGGCGCAGACGTTGTGGGCAGAAGACACCACGGCGATGTAAATGTCGTTCTTTCGCTGGACCTGGTTCTGGGGGATGATGATCTGAACAGAGTCGAGGTTTCCAGTGTTAGGAACAGGGTGGTCCAGAATGCACATGGCTCGAATGACCTTCTGGCCAGTCTTCTTGACCTTCTCGGGGAAGTAAGTGGGGTCACCAATGACAATAGGGGCAGAAGCAACCTCGCCCTCAGACTTGACACCAGTCACCTTACCGTCCTCACCGTAGACAATCTCGTCAACAGGCTTGTTGAGCATGAAGGTACCTCCGTAAATGGCAGAGAGACGGGCAAAGCCCTGGGGCAGCTCACCCAGGCCGTAGACGGGGTAAATGTAAGGAGACTTTCCGTATCGGGCCATGGAGTTGAGGTAGAGGGCGATTCGCTCGACGGTCTCTCGAGCAGGCTGCTTGAGGTAGTCGTCGTTGGTCCAGAGAGCCATGGAGTGGCCGACAAAGTCTCGGGTACCGGTCTCAAGACCAAACTTGAGGTAGACCTCAGACATGGTGTTGGTGTCGAGCTTGAGGCCCTGGTGGGTGGCGAGATCGTCCTCCTTGTAGCCTCCAACGAACTCGAGGAACTTGGCAAGACGTCGCTTCTCAAACATTCCCATGAGAGAGGAGTTGATAGCCTCAGATCGGTTAGAGGGAACCTTGGCAATCTTTCCAGATCGGAAGACGAAGGAGCCAGAAATCTGCTTGAAGTCAATGTATCGGGTCACGTTGGTGTGGACCAGAATGTTGGACAGCTCACCATTGGCCATGAGGAACTTGGGGATCAGGTCGACGTTCCAGTCTCGGTCTCGGCCAAGTCCGTCGGGCTTAGAGTCCTCCTTGCCAGGTCGGAACTTCTTGTAGAGCTGGGTGAGGTTGAGAGAAGCAGACTCTCCTCCGTAATGGTCCTGTCGGTCAATGTGCAGCACCTTCTTGCCCTCAACGGACAAGATACCAGAGAGAATGCACTCAGTAAGGCCCGTGCCGAGCACAATGACGTCGTATTTTTCGTCCATGATGAAGTGTGGGTGGTTGTATAAGGAGGGTTCAGGGAAGAGATTCCTCAAAGGCTAGCATTTGGTGTTGCTTAAGGGACGTGGTTGATTAGGGTTGCGTTACCCGGATTTGGCTACCAGAACTAGTTCTGAAGGGGTTACGTCTTTCTGTGGAGGGCGGCACTACAAGCCACGATAGGGAGAGATTAGATAACACGTGCCCCGGGATTCTATAGCTACTGGCAACTGGTCCATATCTCTTTTTCGCGGGATAGCAACTCATCTCTTGCTTGGTCGTATCGCTACGTGGCCATGCAGTCGCTCAGTTGGGACAATGTCGTGCAGAATCAGGGATGGTGATAGCCACACGAGGCTTGGAGGTATAGGTGCAGAACTTTGGCAGAATGGCTCAAGTTGAGAGCCTCGAGACAATTGAGTACTTGTATAGCTTGTTTGATACGTGTGTCGAATGTATTGCCGTTCATCGATTGCGTGGCCATATCGCGCACGTGCATATTCTAGCAGTATTCATGTGTGTCTCCTGGAGTCGTTGCTACAGTTACCAAAGAGGTCGTGATGACCCTGTTCGTATTTTTACCTTACACGCAAGGGGTGGAAGATGACATGGATAAGGGGGACGATCTGGAGATCAGCTGAATAACTTTTAACACTAGCTATATTACAATGGCTTGCTTGAGGTGTTTCCAATATTTCTCAGACTCATAACCCCGTATACACAGCCGAGATGCTCCTAATCTGTCGAAATTACGACTTGACAATCCCATCTAGCCAAATCTCACTTTAGATCTGAATATGTATAATGTTTCACTCCTGTGCGCTTACAGCCCGCTTTCAAAGTCTTGTTTAGGAAATCACATGCGACATCTAGCAATGCAAAAGTACCGGTTCCAAGCCGACCCTCGACTGCAGGATGCTTTGTTTATTCACCCTCACGTCCAGCACCCCCCACATTTTCACCCCCACACCAATCATTATCGCGTACATGTAAAGACAACCTTATACGACTCTAGACCAGTGATAAGTGAGAGTCAATCGCATCTTTCTGGAAACACCACAACGACGCCATTATGACTCGATTACCGCTGATCTCGATAAAAGACGCCAAATTCCGCATGATCGGGGCGCTCGCCTCATCTGGATCCAATCAGTACATCTTTCCCAACCCCATTTCGCTGACAATCAACCCCGATGAGAAGTGGGCCATCAGTGGACCCCGGAAGTCACAGTTGATGTCCATTCTGGCTGCCAAACACGTGGCCGAACCACCTCTGGGCCGACAGTACCCTTTCCTCGAGAAAAAACGGGTGCCTAGCCAGGTCATCCAGACTCTGGAATTTCGAGGATCAATCAATATGGGCCACTTGTCTGCTCGTTATGAGTTCTTCAAGGACGAGTTCGACATGACGCTCATCGAGGAGCTTAAGAGAGCCTCCCGAGAGCCTGCTAAAGCTATGGAAGATATTCCCCAGCTGCTGAAGATGCTTGAGCTGGATCATATTGGTGATCGATGGTTTGGAGCTCTGTCCAATGGCCAAACCCGACGAGCTCGAATCGCAAAGGCTCTCATGAAACGACCCGAGCTTCTGTTCATCGACGATCCCTTCCTTGGGCTCGATCCTGGTGCTGCCGATCTTGTCAGCAATGTATGCAACGACTTGCCTGACACCAGGGGAACCCATGCCATTCTCGGTCTAAGATCACACGAGACGTTCCCCGATTGGATTACCCACGTTGCCTATGCCGATAAGTCTGGAATTGTGGTTGCCGGAGAGAAATCTTTGGCTGACGAGCTGCTCGAGAAGGCCAAGACCAAGCATGACGAGAAGATCTTTATGCGAGGAGAACGTGCTAAACAAGCCCAGGATAATCTGGCCGCCAACCAGAACGCGCCCTCCGTGCTCACTATGAACTCAGTGGATGTAACCTACTCTGGAAAACCCGTTCTCTCTAGTCTTTCTTGGGACGTTAAGCCTGGACAAAGGTGGCATCTTCGAGGAGTCAATGGTGCAGGAAAGTCTACCCTTCTGTCTCTGATCACTGCTGATCACCCTCAGTCGTGGAACGAGAAGATTGTCATGTATGGAACTCCTCGAGAAGTTGGAAATCACTCTTACTTTTCCATCAACAATAGAATTGGCCACACCTCTCCCGAAATCCACGCTCTCTTCCCCAAGACCCAGGCCGTAACTGACGCTATTGACACCGGGTTTATTGTTGGAAGCAACTTTCCTCCGAAGAACCTCACTGCTGAGCAGAAGGAGAAGCGAGACAGTCTCATTTCGCACTTTGAACTTGATGGTGAGCGAAACACCCCCTTCAACGACCTGACCGTCAGCCAGCAAAAGGTGGTTCTCTTCATTAGAGCTGTCATCAAGAACCCCGACATTTTGATTCTGGATGAGGCTCTTTCAGGTATGGATGACGATGCTGTTGATCTCTGTAAGGAGATGATGGAGTCGTGGCCTGGTTCTGTGATTGCAGTTGCTCATCTGGATGAGGAGCTTCCCAGCTGTACCCACTATATCCAACTCAAGGCCAACGCAGAACCTGCTGAAACCGGTCAGCTGTAATTAGTAACACACACACCCAAAACAGGTTTGGACCAATATACCATTTAGGAACTGGTGGTCCAGTCCCACCAACACTCTGACACTGAACTGTCGTGTTTATTTATACAATAAAAACTAATCATGCGATTGAATGTTGGGCCAACTTTGTAGCCAACAATAGTATCTTACAAGAAAAAATACGGTACTTTCACGCGGAACAATTTTAAGAATGAATTTCTTCTTTTCGTGAAGATTTGTGCTCTTAGTCTTGACCTTTTTTTTTCATCATTTTTTTATTTTTTCATCATTTTCTTGTGTACTTCAAATTAGACACATTAATATCATTAACCGCTCAGATACACAATCGTACATAAAGTTCGGACAGCTATCATCACATCACAGTGACATTTATCTACACACCTCCAGGACCCACAATGGTGAGTTTACCAAATTACAACCAGTCAAACAATCCTAACCCAGTCTCTCTACACTTTCCCCGATTCTACCCTTAAGGATCTTAACAAGTTCCGGTTCGCCAGTGCCCGAGTGGACAAGCCCCAGGCTATGATCTGTGAGTATCAATGACGACACGGCTCGACTGATAGTCAACTAACAAAGTGGAAATCAATAAGACGGACTACTCCATTCAGATTGCCGACACTGATGATGACTACCCCTTTTCTTCTTCTGAAGAGCTCGTTGAGAACCTTCCCGACAACACCCCCCGATACATTGTGCTTAGTCACCCTATCGACAAGCCTGACGGACGGAAGTCGTCTGTACTGGCCATGATCTACTATAGACCTGCCACCTCAACCCAGGAGGCTCGAATGCTTTATGCCGGTGCTGTTGAACTTGTTCGAGGAAAGGCTGGTGTCAGCAAGTTCATCGAGATTGATGATGAGGAGGAGTTTGAGAACCTCGCTGAGTTGGTTCAAGAATAAACACCACAACTACGAGTAGTAGAAGTACAAGTATTACATTCCATGTACCATAGATAGATGTAATGACTACATAATGACAATGAATGACTATAAAAACTTGACCTGGTGTATACAATAATAATTCATTACAATAAAATATTAATATTACAGCTGTGAGAAGATTTCCTTGGTGGGATCCTTGCATGTGAACAGCTGGTAAATGTAGTCAGAAGTCACTGTACCCAAGTTCTTGCCAGCTGAAGAACCCATTCCAACAAGAATTTTGGGTCCACCCTCATCAAATGCCTTAGTCAACTTCTGGACCGACCCATACTTGTCGCTAATATTCTTCGCAGCCAGAAGAGAGACTCGCTTTTGCTGCTCCATCATCGATCTTAGACACTCCTTTCTCGTCTTAAAAGACTTGGTTTCAGAGCTGTAAAGCTCCAGTTTCTGTCGGTATGGTTGAAGAGACCGACCCAAGTGCATCTGGCAAATGTACTCGGCGACCTCCTTGTCGGTGTTGAAGTCGATGGGTTTAAAGCCGAGTGACAAATACAGAGTGTGGACAAATTGACGAACTAGACGGACTTGCTCTTCGTTGTCGCCAATAGTTTTCTTGGGAGCGTAGGTAGTACCTTTGATCTCGGCTTGTTGCATCTTGTGTTTCTCTTTCTCAACAGCGTTACCAAGACTCTGTAGAGCTTTCTCCAGACCCTGTGTCAGAAGTACAACGCTCTTGCACTGGCAAAGCGCTGGGCTCTTCCTTATTTCAGCCATCCTATCCAAACCAGACTTTTGCCCTACTAGTCGCATGATCTCCTTGGCAGTGAACACAAGAACCGCAAAGTCCTCCCTCTTGGTGCCAGGCGTGACAGGCTCATAAATGTCTTTCTCCTGGTTGTACACACAAGTGTAATGACGGTCGTACACAATCTGGCTGTAGTGGCAATCATCAACACGAGTCGGGGAGTGGAACTTGAACTGGGGCACGTCTAGGTCCCTCCTCCGAGACTCAAGGGCTAGGAAGAGTTTTTTGTTCCCCTTGAGCTGCTCGTCCAAGAAGGTCGTGAGTTCATGTTTTGTGTCCCTGTGACTCGATCTCTTCTTGTTGGCGTCCTTAAGCTCCTTCTTGCTGCCTTTCGCTCCTCGCTGGGTTCCACATCCGACGAATTTAGGCATTGCATTGGCATTTGCAGTTGCGGAATGGCTGCCTTGTGACACCTGTTTAAAGAAGGGAACACGGACACCCCCAGAGAACGTGGGGCCCGGTGGAGCTGCATGAGGTCGCGGGATGACTTCCTCTGGAGAAGGCAAATCAGTGTCAGACAAAATCTCAACAGGGGATCCAGCGATAGGCGAATCAAGCCGAAGAGGGCTCGAAGGATCAACGGGAGGGGTCGGCTCAGCCTCTTCCTCTGGGGGTGAAGCAACAGAAGGTACTGGTCTTTCAGCTGGGGAAGAGGGAATGGCAGGGGGACCAACTGCCCCCACTGCGGATGGTACTGCAGAAGGAGAAGACGGGAGTGAAACAACAGGTTTACACATGTCAGTCAACTCTTTGGCGACAGGCTCCTCGGCAGGCTCTTGCGAATTCTGCTTTTGCTTCTCTGATTTCACAGCTGGCGTCTCAGCAGGTTTCTCAGCAGGTTTCTCAGCAGGTTTCTCAGCAGGTTTGGGGGATTTCTGCTGAGGAGGCAAGGGCAAGGACGCATTCTTCAAAGGTGGCGAGTCGTCGATGATAATCACCGGAGACGACTGAGTCGCTGGGGTCTTGACACTCGCTGGGGTCTTGACACTCGCTGTTGTGTTGCGTCTCCTAGGTGGGTTACTATTCATATAAGGTGCTGGGTATTTCATAGGAGGTGCCGGGTATGCCATATGAGGCGCTGGGGGTGTCATATGAGGTGCCATATGAGGAACTGGGGATGCCATATGAGATGCTGGTGATACCATATGTGGTGCTGGGGATGCCATGTGATGGTGGGGGTACATGTGTGGCCCTGTTGGATGACCGTAGGGGGATTGAGGATACACAGGAGGTGGGGCTACCTGCTGCATATGGGCGGGCATGTTATTACTGTTGCCGTTGGAAGGTTGCGCTCCTGTAGATCTATGCCAGGTGGGTAGACTAAACCCGGAACAGTAACCGGGAGCCCCGGGTCCGTAACCAGTAATGTGACCGTTTTGATGAGTAGGAGTGCTAGGAGTAGCAGGAGAGGGAGAAGCAGAACTGGGTGTGGCCGTGTGCCCCTGAGGAGTGTGCCTCTGAGGAGTGTGCCCCTGAGGAGTGTGCCTCTGAGGAGTGTGCCTCTGAGGAGTGTGACGATTGATATTGACGCTCGTTGGTGTTTGCCTTTGCAGGGTTGGAGTTTGAGGAGTAGCAGTTTGTCGCGACGTGGAAGCTAAAGAAGCACGTGCTAGAGGAGGTGATTCCAGGACGACCACGCTTGAAGTTCCATATTGCTTCTCCATGTCAGCCTTAACTTTCCGGAGATTTGCTTGATATTGAGCCCACTGCTCGGCAGACAAGATAGACTTCAAATGCATCTGGATTTTTTCCTCCGCCTCGATTCTAGCCTTCTCCTTTGCGTTATCGATCGCATGTTGTGAGGTAGACTTTGACTGAGCAGCTGGAGCTGGAGTTTGTTGGGTGGGCTTGCTCGCCACAGTTACAGCTGGCTGCTGAGGTGTAGTAGCAACCTTCTGAGCGGGTGTAACGGGTTTCGGGGAATTTGTTTTGCCGTAAGCTGCTCTTGCTATTCGTGCCATCTCAGCCCCAGAAGGGCGGCGTTTGACCAAGACACGTTCCACACGACCCTTCCGCTTCTTAGGAGATATTTTGGCCTTTGTCACCTTGGATGGCAAGGGACGCGTAGGAGTCACAGCAGGTCGAGAATTTGATGCTTTCGAGTGTGTAGCTGTTGTCACGGGTGTTGTCTTCGATGAAGATGGAACAGCCTTCGATGAAGATGGAGCAGCCTTCGATGAAGATGGAGCAGTCTTCGGTTGGGCGGCCTTCGGTTGAGGAGTCTTCGACGACGAAGAGAATGTAGGAGCCGACTTGCTCTTCTCAGCTGGTTTGGGCTCAGGAGTGAGTTGCTTTGGCTCAGGCATTTTGAAATTGGGACCCATGATGAACGAAGACAGCGTCTTGGCGATACCCCCGTGGATCTTCGTGATCTTCTTGGGCTCGTCAAGTAAGATATCAGAAGACGACTTTTTGGATTTAGTAGGAGGGGGCTTGAATGTTCTGCAAAACTCCTCGTCCCCGGAAGAAAGACTGAAGTCCAGATCAAACTCGTCACCCATGGAGTTCAGGACCTGCTTCTTGGTCCCGTCTTTCTGTTCGGAGTCAGGGGCTTGCCGCTTAGCTCTGCTGAGCCCGATCTTTGATAATGAGGCACCTGCGGTAAAAAGCTCGTCGTCTGAACTTTCGAGCGAAATAGTGGCCTGGGCTTTGGTACTCGTCTTCATTGGAGTTGTCTTGACTATTGTCATGTTGTAATGACGAGTTGAGATTGAGTTCATTTTTTAGTAGTATGGGCCGTGCGTCTCAGATGCAATTTATTTAGGTTATGAACGCGTTCAAGGAATTCACGCGTCGAGGGATTATGTAATGAGACATGAGGGAGAGAAAGAGGAACAGAGAATTACTGGTAATATAACGAGATTTGGAGAGAAAAAATGGAAATGTTTTTTATCGAAGCTTCAATTCTTAGGATTTCCTTACATTATTTTGTGATAATCCTATTTGTACAATTACGATACTGTCAAGAAAAAAAGACTCTTTGGTGTCGTAAAAATAAAAAACAACGAAATATTAAAGAAATTATCTCTTTCAAAACAAGACACAGTATTGGATGAGAGCGAGTTCCAACACTGGTTGATACCATTTCACACGCCCTTTATTAAGTGTTCAACGGACAATGGGTGTGCTATCGTCACCACAAGAGTATCAGTCACCTACACTCTACCAGGGTCTAAATTACATTTCTTTCATCTATAATATCATCATTCGTTACATATACAAATTGTCTCGTATTAGTATCATGCAGTGGTCTCGCGTCGAGCGGGAAGGGGAGGAGCAGCCTGTTTTTTGGCGTCAGTGAACTTGGTGTCGTTAAGCTTGGTGAGAGCTGAGTGGAGCTGAGTTCGAGCCGAAGAAACAGCCTCGTGCCGGTCAAGCCGCTCGTGCTGATGAATAACATCGTTGAACTTGAGCTTGATGAGCGTTCGCAGATCCTCTGTGGAGAATTGCCGTAGCTTGCCTTCCTTCACCTGGGTCAAAATAGTGTCTGCATCGAGATCAAACAGCTCATAGTACTTGAGTGACGACGAGAAGGTGATCTGTTGAGGAGACTCCATAATGGACTTGAGCATCTGCTGGATAATGTGGATGTTGTAAAGAAGCTTAGCCACACCATTAGCGTTGAGAGCATGCAGGAATTGAGTAGAAACCACAAATACATTGTCGATGTACTTGGACACCCCCTTAAGAACAACATGTCTAAAGTTGGGGTTGAGAAGACCAGACATGCACTCGTCGCACTGTAGAATGTCAGCATCCAACTGACTGACAAACGTATCTCGCTCATCAAGAGGATGGTCAAGATAGTAGTCTCCGTTAACCATGGCCTGCTCAATGTAGTACATGACTCGGACACGGATGTCGCATCGGAGGGTAACAAGACAGAGAGACGACAAGGCCTTGTACTCCTTCAGAGCCTTGTCAAACTCGTCAACAGCCTTACCAGCCAAAGTGAGCTTGACCAGTCCAGAGACAGACTCGCTGGAGGTGGAGACAAGTTTGGATGCATCAGTAAGAGTCCATCTCTTTCTGAGCTCACCAGATGCAACCATGGAGTCTCCAGAAGCAGAAGCTGGAGGAGTCTCAGTAACCACATTTCGCAAAGACTCGAGCTGCTCAAGAGACCACTCCAGAGAAGAAACCAGCGTACACATGGCCCGGAAAGCCTTGGGGTCCAGAGTGTCCTGCTTTGTGATGGGGGTCTGGACTCTTCGAAGTGCTCCCTGTAGTTTGATCAGCATGGTAGTTTCATCGTCAATGAGCTGGTTACTGTCGACCGAGTTTCGAACGATCTCAGATGAAATTGATCGCAGCTTTGGATCTTCAGCCCATCGAGCACACAGGCGGATCTTGCTCTGGTCCTTATCAGAGTCCGCCCACGAGATGAGTGTCTGGAAGTAGATCTTGTATCTTGCGACAAACTTGGAGATCAGCGACAGGATCAACGAGGTGTACTTTTCACGATACAGAGAAGAGGTGTTGAGAAGTCGGCAGAGCTGGAAAACCAATGTGGAGAAAGCCTCGGCTGACTTGAAAATGGGAGCAGCCAGTTTAGAAGAGAGGCCATCGGTGATCTGGAACGCCTCGTTGGACTCCACAGTGGCCGAAAAGGCGTTTTCCAGAGAGTCTTCCAGTTGGGGAAGGAAAACAGAGCTCAGAAACTCGTCCAGGAACTGCCGAGGATGGCTGATTCCAGTAACCTTGGGATCGGGGAAGATGTTCTGCACCTTCTGCATGAACAAAAGAGTGGGGTCCAAGAAAGCACGCACGTTGAATACGTTTGGCGGAGTGAGCATCTCGTGGCTGAGAGCTGTATCCACTGTGACGAATGGCGAACCTGCGTTTCGCGATGTAGAATGTAGGGCATTGCCAGAGGCAGAGGCCAGACCAGGCACAGAGTGCTCCAGGACACTCCTCAGAATATCATTCTCCTGGTTAAACTCATCAGGAACTCCTCCAGGGTTGTCAAGCTTGAACAACGGCTTTCGAGTGATACTGCTCCGCTTGGTCATGGGTCTGAATGGAGCAGGAATCTCAAAGTCCAATCTATTTGGTGCAGAGATGTTGGAGGCATCTGTGATGTAGGATCGGAGTAGCATCTTCACCTCAGACTCCATCGTTTGCCACACTCCGAGAAAGTTGTACTCAAGAGTCTTCTTGTGTCCATCGTGTCGCTGAGTAATGGCCTTGGACACCTCGTAGAATGCTCGGTGGCCCTCAAGGCATGCGGAAAGCTTAGAGTACAGTGTCCAAACCAAGTCTTTCAGAACATTCAGTCCGATATCACCATTGATAGGGCCAAAGAAGTCGGACAGGTAGCCAGCGGCAGAAGGGTTCTTGGGGTTACCTCGCTCGTCTGTGCTGTCACCTCCGTACTCCTGCAGGTCTCGTAGCGATTTTGGGAATCGAGCTGCCACTTCCTGTACCGTCTTATCGACAAGCTTGTGGATCTCGATGGGTAGACGCTGGTCGACAATCTCAAACAGCGATGGAAGACGGTTGAGGTTGTTAACGGTTTCGAGGATCAGTCGGATGTAGATGAACGAGTTCTGTTCAGGGTTTGCCATTTGGGTAGTGGTGCTCTCTTCGAAAGGCTGGTCCTTGTGCTCTGCCAAATCAGATAGGAACTCACGCAGTTCCTCGGAGCCGGAGAAAGTCATAGTGGCCTTTCCACCCTTGCTGATTTCGTGGTCCAACTTGTCCATGATGACCTGTTCAATATCCCCGACTGTTCTTGCCTGAGTAAGGGGCTGAGAACTGATGTTTGAAATGTTACCAGCCCATCTTCTGTCACAGTAGGGAGACTTAAGGTAGAGGTGCGAATGCAGTTCCTCGACGAGATGAGCAAAGATGGACGACTCCTGAGCCTGGAGGTAAGTCTTGAGACCCTCTAGAGAGGAGATAGACGCCAGTCCATCATCATCGAGGAACCTGAGGGCGCTGTGGAGAGTTTCCTGTGCTGAGAGAAACTGCTTTTTGGAGATTTCTGTGTCGAGTTTGTCAGGGACAGCCTTGAGGTCCTTGATTTTTTCCAGAATTTGAATCATTTGCTTGTATCGCTGTGATGTCGCACCCAACTCCTTAAGAATGGGCTTATTTCGGGAAAGCGCGTTTTTGCTTTCCACCAACTGCTGTTTAAGCTGTAGCACATTGTCGTGTGACTCAGCGATGCTCTGGGCAATAGATCTGTAAGAGCCCACCGAGGAGTTGAACCCCTGGTAGTTGTCGTTCACCACGTCTTTAAGCACGTTGCTGATATCACTGGTGAGTTTTTCGTAGTCCTTGGAGAAACGGGCCTTTCCAATTGAAGACGTGTCCATCAGCGAGAGCGACACCTCGAGAATGTTGGCATTGTCTCGACCCAGTTCGGGCCACTCATAGTCCACCTTTCGACACAGTTCATCGATCTTACGTGTCACGGGCGACGGTGCGTGGTCCGAATGGTCTCGTGGAGCCACAGACAGTCGTCTGGTCGTGCGGTGGTTGTCGGGCAGACCCAGATAGCTCATTGGTGTGTGACGGAGAGTCTTTCTGCCTGGTGATGGATATATTCACTCGTTGCTGGCGTGGAGGTGAACTCTATCCTGCAGCTGGACTTAGCGGAACTTGGGCTTGAACTCTGTCAAGATCCGAAATAGTGGCAGATGGAGGGGGTTGGTAATTTCTTACAACAAAAGTACTATTGAGAAGTGAAAGTGGGTCTGGTTAGCTCAATTTTTTGTTCGCGTATCTCTCTTTATGATGTCCATTAAGCATCCCTTACATCTCCATTTCACTGGAGATAACCCATGCACACTGTCCCTACAGTAGGACAAGCTCCTCCTCTCCATGCAGAAAGCACAAGGGATTAAGTACAGGTTGGACAAACTGAAACACGTTGTCATAGAATATCTTAGAGACCAGCCTTATAATACTTCTGTCTCAGAGGAAAAAGATAGAAAAAGACAGATATCACAATAAATGCATCATTTGACTTAATGATATCCTCCCTTTTATCTGTGAGATAAATTCACTCACAGATTTAACCAGCACAGTTCGTGATAATCCAATAACTATTTCTAGTTTCTTACAAGGGGCGCGCTTAAGCTGGTTGATTACTATAAAAACGCATTATTAAAAAGGAAATTATGAAGTCAGGAGAAAACCCTGAGATAGCCACTTCGATCCACAGACAAAATCATCTCATATGGCCGAAGTAGAATGGCTGTATCGGTGATGAGATCCTGGTGGTTCTTGAAGCTCCGCTGCTGCTCAGCAGAAATGATAGAGAATCGCGAGGGCTTGCCTACTCGTTTCTTGTTCACCACAGGAGATACAAGCTTCTCGCTGATGGTAACCATCTTTGGATGAGACTGGAACCGTGAGTACTGCACTCTACAGCCCTCCTCGTCCAGTCCAGACACGATGCACGAATTTTCAGGCGAACTAATGTCGCAAAGACGAACAATTCGGTCAGAGGTTGAATAGACGAAATACGCATACTTGCCATCGTCGGTGAGGGTTAGAGAAGTAGAAATGAGAGACTTGGAATCTTCCCCATCCTGGATCTCCTCCTCAAGAATACCTTCATCTGCAACTGCCTCGCCATAGAAGCTCTGGAATTCCTCGTTGTCCACCTTAATAGGCTCGAAGTTCATTGTGTCGACCGTGGAGTTGTACGGTTGGTAAACCTCGCTGCAGCTGCCTCGCTCGATATCCCATACAGAGACTAGACCACCTGAAGAGCCGCCTGATACGAAAATACGCTTTCCACGACCCCTGGGTTGCAAACAGATGCGGTGGATGGCCTTCCGACCTGGAATACCCCAAGACTTTACCAACAGTTGGAATCGAAGGTCCCACAGAGTCAGAATTCCTCGGGAGGTTCCAACCACAAGCCAATTGCCTCTCTTGTCAACTGCGAAGGTTGTAGGAACGCCAAATTGTGGAGGATTTTCTAGAGAATAGAGCAATGTCAGAGAGACAGAGCCTTCTTCAATACCTCTGATATCCAGAGCCTCGACGCGGCCTCTGGTTGTGCACATGACCATGGTTTGTCTGTGTAATTCCAGCCAAGTGCAGTGGCCACCGGGAAGCTTATGGGTGTACATGATCTCATAGCGTTTGCATCTCTCTTTCTCAAACACAAGCTTGATCAGCACTAGCTTGGACGACTCAGTGGCTGCCACAAGAACGTTGGTAGTAGCGAATGCAAGTGCCTTCACCTTGGATTGGAGGTCAATGGTGAGGCAGCTCTTAAAGATGACATTCTTCTCCAGCTTGTCGCTCTCCCAAATCTTGACAGTGCCATCGTCTGAGCCAGTGGCAAAGACCTGTTGATTGTGGCTCACGACAATGCGATTGATCTGAGCAGTGTGTTCGTTCGAGATGGCTACCAGAGTGCCTGTGGGCTTCCATCGCTTTGAGTTCATAGTTTGAGTCTCGATTGCACCTTCAGGGTTCTCTCTGATAGACTCTGAAGCCTCCAAGTAAGCCTGATGGAGCATCTGCTGGACATAGACGTCATCACCATCGTAACTGGAGAAAGAAGCAGGCTTGGTCTCATCAGGGAAGGCCACTCCCTCCTTCAAGAAGACGTTGTTGAGTGGAACTCCTTCCAAATCCAAGGCTCCAGCGTCGTTCTCCTCTCTGATCTGTGAAATTTGCCCAGCCAACTGTAGAATGTAAGGTCTCATGGTTGCAAGCTTCCACAAGTCGGCTATATCGAAACCAATGTTCTGCAGTTTTCCAATCCACATGTCGTCTTCAGGAGACCTAGGGATTGAGTCGAATGTCATGTTGCTGGCATCCATCTTCACTGTGCTCACAGCAAAGTTGCTCATCTGGCCAGGAAGTTGAGATAGAACAAGGCTCTGAGCGAGAGATTCGTTGGGGGTGGGCTTGGAGTCCTTGTCCCAAAACAGCGAGTTGGGACTCTTCTTTCCGGCCCATGTGATAGCTAGCGAGAACACTGCTCGACTCAGAGGCTTCTTAGAGTTGAAGTAGAGCGTTTCAAGGTCGAAGTCTGTCACATCATTCGCCAGGTAGGGACGAACGGCGGGAAAAAGAAGACAAAACTTCTCGGCTGTGTTCAGCCATAGCGAGCATACATGCACAAACTTGAATGCTGCCAACCGGATCCAGTTGTTTGGACTCAGGGTGAGCTTTAAAGCAATTCCGGTGGTCTCCCAAATGACAGCCTTTCGAATGAGTCCGAGCTCGGCGAACACGCACAATACACTCATAATCCTATGCACCACTGCCTCTTCACTGTCAGCTAGAGTCTGGATCATGAGCGGGAGAATGTATCGTTCCAATGACACAGCACCAATAAAAGGAGCGAGTTCAAGCATGGCATCGAAAAACGCCAATCTCAAGGCGTAGTTTCGGTCGTTGAGATATGTGATGAGATGACTGAGAAGAACGTCATTGGTTCGTCGTTTACCAAAGAACACAGCAAGATCTAGGATATTCTTTAGCAATGCCACCTTCACAACTGGCTCCGTGTCTGTGATCAGTCCCACTGCACAATCTTCAAACGACTCCACCAACTCTTCCCTTTCTGTATTGACATTCTGTGTCTTGCTACCGTTTAGAGTTGTCGTCATGTTGGCCAAGCGACCAGCAGTCTTAGCGAATAAAGGCAGGTAAAGAGCCAGGGCTTCTCGAACAATGACCTCATTGGAGTTGATGAGGGGCAAAAGTCGGGGTACAAGATACTCTGTGAAGACTGTCTTATTCAGAGGAGTGATGGCTTGGACCATTTTCATGAGATGGGCCACGCTGCGAATAGCGGCTACCTGCACAACGGCCACCGAGTCATTCAGGAGAGAAACAAGATAAGGCAAACTTCGGTCGAGTCGAACCTCGTCGTTGACAAATTGTGAGAACATGAGAATCAAGTCGCATGCCTTGATTCTGCTGATGGAAGAGGTTGTGTGTTTGAGGGCCGTGAAAATGACCGTTAAATAAATTAGGGGGAGTTCATCTGCTTCCTGTTGTAGATCCCTGATAACCCAGTCTTTGACACCCGGTAGATTGATGGTAACACTCCCCTCTGTGGGTGGGAGAGCTAACATCAGGTCCGACTTTTTGGGTACTCCCCACTCAGGCGTCATTTTGAAGTTAAGGTAGATACTCTCGATTCGATCATCGCAAGCCGTGGGACCCTTCATGTAAGTCAATGACGAAATGAAGTCGTACACGAAATCATAAAATTCCACGGGAAATGCAGAGCCCTTGAACTGCTCCAGGTACTCAGAAGCAGTGAGCCGATTTTCAGGCTTGAGAGAGATCATGCTTCGGACCAACTCCCGTGTTCCTTCATCCTCGATTCCATCCAGCTGCGGCTCATACTCGCCCTGCCGGTATTTGTAAAGCTGTGACAATGAGAAAATAGGAGTACCTTCGCAGAAAAGCTCCGCAATTACACATCCCAAACTGAAGATATCATGAGCCCCAGTAAGTTCCATCTCTTGCGGTGCACTCTGGGGGTTGGACGAATTGACGTCTGCAAACCGCTCAGGTGCAAGATAACATGTTCTTCTTAGCGAGGTGTCAAAAAAGAAGGAGAAGAAAGAAGGGTCATCTGAGGGCAAGCTCACAGGCTTAAAAGGGGCAAAATCAGATAATAGCGCCCAGTTCCACGACGTCACCAGCGTGTTTTCACTCTTGATGTCGCCATGATATACACCTCGTGCGTGACACTGTTCAAGACCCTTGAGCAGCTGGAATGCAATCCACTTCTTCTCGGTGAGATCCAGGAACGGACGTGTGCTGATTC
Source organism: Yarrowia sp. E02 (assembly GCA_017639365.1). Lineage (NCBI taxonomy): Eukaryota > Fungi > Ascomycota > Dipodascomycetes > Dipodascales > Yarrowia > Yarrowia sp. E02. Next base: position 4,615,322 of record JAAQQX010000001.1, read on the forward strand.
GGTCGTAGAGATTGGTCTTGAAGTTCTGTCGCACTAAATATCCTGCTCTTTCCGTTTCCAATAGTCGCTGGTAAGGTGCGGCATTTGGCACATCTGCCAGTAGCCTTCGTTGGTCTGGGTTAGCAAGGGTCAACCTCTCTCAATCTCCATAACACTGTATACTCACTCTCAAGTTGCTTTCCATAGCTACTCAAATCCACCCGTGGACTGGGCTTGATGAATACCTTAACAATCACACTTTCATTGCTGTCTATCCTCGAGCCTTGGATGGTCTTTAGAAACCGGGAGTTGCCAAGCTTCTTTTCATAAAGGATGTCGTTGAGCTCCGCCACATAGGCCTCGATACTGACTGTGGCAGCAGACGTCGATACCAACGATATCTGTGCTCCCATTGTCGTGGAAGTAGAAACTCTTGTCTATGCAGTGATGGGGTTGATATGTGGGTGTCTTGTATCGTGGTGTACCAGGTACGCCCCTCTACACACCACAGCACCCACATCATGCACGATAAAGACGACATGCGGAACTAAGTTGGGTCACGTGCCACCACACTTGTATCACAACGAAACACTATGAGATGACCAAGAGACTATCAATTCGGCCATCTTAAAAAAAAGTACAAGTCAACCGTAGGTCTTGAAGTCAGCTATAAATATTTATTTGCGCTATTTACCGTGTGTGGATGTAGTCTTGATGGTAAAGACGGTGGGGGTGAATGGGACCCCCAGGAGGGATACCTCGAACCTCACGGCGGAAACCGCGGACTTCCTCCTCCAATTCAGCTTTCAAGTTCTCAAAACTAAGCGACTCAAAGTTGAAATCGACGGGGCTGGTCATGATGGCCTCACTGGAAGAGTTTTGGAAGTTGACTAGATACTTGTGGCGCAAAGCCCCAACCGCACTCACACGCTTGGTGGGATCGAACCGAAGCAGCTTTCCAATGAGATCCAACGCCGCAAAATCTGCCTCAGGGAACAACTTGGAATATGGAATGCCTGTGTACTGGGGCATGTTGGATTCCAGCACTTCCCAGGTCTTCTTGATGCCCATTCGATCCAGTACTGGTTTGGAGGGGATTCCGACCACCTTGCAAATCTTCTTGAGCTGGTCCATCGGGTTTTGCCCTTGAAAAAGCGGGTGTCTTCCCAGCAGCTCACCAAAGATGCAGCCCACGGCCCAAATGTCGATCGCCTCTGTATAGTTTCGGTAGCTCATGATCAACTCTGGGGCACGGTACCATCTTGTGGCAACGTAGGCCGTAATTTGTGTCTTGTCGTTGAGGTCATAATTCATTCCTCGGGCCAGGCCAAAGTCACAAATCTTGACGACTCCATCGCGACTGACAAGGAGGTTTCCCGGCTTGAGATCACGGTGGATGACCTTCCCTGAGTGAATGTACTTGACTCCACACAACAGCTGGTACATGAAACTTTGCAGATGGAGATTGGTGAGCTCAATGGGCCCCCTGATGACGTTAATGAGGTCAAAATCCATCAGTTCTGTGTTAGTAGCGACTAAGGGGGAGAGAGAATAGAGCGTCAGCGTCTAGGATGACTTACCCTGGTAGCAGTAAAGACCATCGTATGGTGCTTTGGTCACATAGTCGAGGTCTATGAGACTGACAATCTGTGTTAGTCTGGGGTTTCATGCAGGGTATCACATCATTGATGAAATCTCACATTTCGGTGGCCACGTAAGCAGCGCATCAATCTGAGCTCTCTCAGGGCCCGGCGCACGAGTACCTCGCGGTTGAAGATGTTGTTGACCTTCTTGACTGCAATCAGATGCTGATCTTCGCTCTTGAGGTCCTGTGCTGAGCACACAGTACCATATGTGCCCTGGCCTAGCCGTTTTACTAGACGGTATCGTGCATCCACTGCAAAGTGGATAGCCTGGTAAGCGTTTCGAGACGGCTCATGCATGGTATCTGTCTTTGTATCTGTGTTGTTTCAGTGGTATCCCAAGACAGCTGTTCTGTAGTATTGAGTGAAGAGACACAAAAGTTGGGTTGGGAGCCAAATAATATTGCAGTGGTATGTGTGGATTGTTTAAGTTGCGTCTCAACTGCGCGTCAGCGTCCAAGACTATTAAGGTTTCGTGGTTTGGACGTGAGCCCAAACAAACGCAGTGTTGTGAGAGTAAGCCAAAAAAGATTCTTACCAAACACCATTACTCGACATTGCAACAGGTCGCTGAAGATCGCCAGCTAACGACTTTACATACACACTGCTAATTGCTACGAGCTCTAGCAACTCAGCTACGAAAAAAAGCGAAGTCTTCTCTTTAGTCGCGGGACTGTTTTGACCATCATGTCGCACTCTCATGCTGACAGGAAGAAGCACTTGGCTCGACACAGGTCCACACCTGTGCTGACGGACTACTCACGGTTGAGCAACACGTCTTCAATGAGTGCCATGGACCCGCCCAAGCCGCCCAATGCCACAAACGATGTGAAACGTGACACTTCTTTCCATGTGGCAACCCCCGACCGGAGTGTATTTATTGGGGCTGATGATAGTCCCATAAGTGAGAACGGAGACCAGTTTTTTCTCAGCGGCTGGAACGGACGAGTGGATGACTACAGCTACCAGAGTATCTTCAGCAGTGACGACGGTGACTCGCTGACAGGCAGCCAGTTCCGAGCTGTCCTGGCGTCCGCCCCACATGTGTTCGTGAGGCCACCGTTTGAGGCTGTCGGAGAGTCTGCATCTGAAGATTCGGATTCGGACACCTTGCCACATGGCTCCATTGATACCACCATTGATAAGAATGTCCACAGCTCTCGGTCGGCTTCTCCTACTTACACCAAAGACCTCCCCAACGACGTACCCACGACCACTCTCGGAGCACACCAGGAAGCGTCCCACATCCCCCAAGACATTCCTGACCCACGAAAGCAAGAGTTCCTGGACTACACCATTGGTTCTGAAAGCGAGCTATCTAGCTGTCCTACCACACCCACAATCCATTCTGCCAACAGACACCGCTTGTCTTTATCCCCAGATATGAAACGTTCGTCCCAGGGAGCGCAGGGCTCCATCCCCAAGAAACATAACCACAATCCAACACCCAAGAAGAAGGCCCAGGCTGGTATCCTCCCTGTAGATATCGAAGCTAGAAGTGGCCCAGCTGACAGCGATGTCCCTGTTGCGCCCTCTGCTTCTTCTTCTGCTGCCGCTCAGTCCAGTTTTCCCTCTCCCTCTCCAGAGCCGACTGATCCAGCAACTGCCGATGAGCGATGTACTGCTCTCGTGCCCGTTAAGGCAGCCACATTCTCCGACCCAGCTACCTCTACACGGACGACTATTCCTAGGACCTTTCTGCAGTCCCAGCCCCTTGGGCCCGTCGGTTCTACTAACAGAATTAACAGGACACCGATTATCCCTTTCGAGCCCCCGCATGCCCCTCTCCAGGAATTATGGGACACTCCTGATGCTGTCGGTCGACTTGCCACTGGCTATAGCAGCCTGAGTCTGACTACTCCTGATGATGTCCCCACTGGCCAGCCGGAAGCTGCCTCGCGTGCTACTTCTACACCCGCTTTACCAGCTGGAACAGCTGAGGCTACACCCGTTGCTCCAGCTCCCCAGGCTCCAGTGCAAGAATCTCGGCTCCAAGAAGAGCTGCCCTCACAAGTGTTGGAGGAGAGACATCCTTCGGGAGAGACATCTCGACCGTCGGAGGAGGATGTTCTGACAGAGGGTCCCCAGACAACTGCGACGGCTCACACAGTAGACGAGGAGGGACTGCAGCCTCAGTCTGACACGTTCGAGCAGGAAGAACATACTGAGGGGCTTCATAGAACCTACCCACTGGAGTTTTTTATGGAACTTTTCAAGGTGGCCGAAGGAATCTCGCACACATTGTCTGAACAGAACCGAAAGCTTGATGCTCTCGGAGCTGAGGTGGGGACATTGCAGCAGAACATCAGGCGTGTGGAGTCTGGCTGTTTCTCTAAACGGGCTCTCGAGGAAGCTTCGTGTGCCAAGTTGATGGCAGCCAGCTATGAGCTGATGAACAAGCTCAATTCCATTAGGGAGGGCGTGGACTCGACAGAGGGGGAGCTTAAAGGAAATGTTGAACCACTCCAGCATGCCATTCAAGAGGTTCAGAGCCAGGGTGGGTTGTATGATGAGAGGAATGTCTCTTTGAGCTTGCAGTTTGAGTCTTCGGATGACCACATCTACGCCGTCAGCATCAAAGCGGATTGTCACAAGGTGGAAGTTGACCAACTCATCAAAGAAAAGAACGATCTGACGGCGAAGCTTTTGGCCATTGTGTGCGGTTATAGCGAGCAGAAGGGCAAGGAGGAAGAGGAGCTTGCTGATGTCAACACAAAGCTCAAGGATAGCATTCGTGGGAGAAAGGCGGATCTCGGAAAACACCAGGCCATCGTTGCTACTTTGCAGAGGAGACTCGAAATGAGGTCTATTATTGCAGCTAGCAGGAGTGTCTCATTTGAGGAGCCTGCGAAAATGAGCGACCCTGGTATGGTTGAGCTTACCCGACGTTTGGACGAAGCTCTGAAAAGGGCCAAGCTTCTAACTGATGAGAAAGATTCACTGCAACAGACGGTAACTGCTCTCAAATCCGAGAATTCGAAGCTTCGAGATGTTGAGAAAGATGCGGCAAAGGGTGTTTCGGACAGCAATGCCAAGGAGAGCTCTCTCAAGGACAAGATTTCCAGTCTCAGGAAAGATCTCGAAAGCTCGCAGGAGTTGCTACGTCAGCGGGATGATGCTCTGAATATGGCTGAGCAGCAAATGTCACAAGCCCAAGCCGACGTTGAGGCAAAGCAGGGGGCTCTAACAGAGAAAAACATGCTCCTTTCGGAAAAGTCAGCCCGTGTGTCGACTTTGGAATCTGAGCTAAAGAGTTCCAAGATTGAGAAATCTCAGATGGGCTCCACCCTTACCTCTAGCCAACAGGAGGTTGCAACGTTGAGGGACACTGTGTCTCGTCTCGAGTCTACTACAAAGGACAAGGACAGTGAGATCTTGAAACTCTCAAACAGGCTGAAGGTGAGCGAGAGGCAGACTTCTGTTAAGATCCAGAGTCTGGAGGGCAGGCTCAAGTCGGCCAACCATGAGCTTAAGCAGCTTGAGGCGAAGCACCTCAAGACCACCACAATGTTGCAAGCTGCCCAATCTCTCAAGGAGTGTGACGACAAGCAGCTCGCAGAGGCCCAGGACCAGATTCGCCAGCTCGAAAATCAGCAGAAAGAGCTCGAAGCACAGATTCTCAGCGCGCAGAAGGGCGCTGATAGCAGTCACAAGGAGCTCGAGGGGCAAATCCGGGCTCTTGCTGGTCAGTTGATGACTTGCACAGCCTACACCCCCGTTGATGTCATGGTATCTTGCATCCAAAAGGGTATCGACTCCCTCAAGACTACTCAGGAGGAATTGAAGGCTGCCCGGGTCTCTGCCAGTGCCCAGTCCAAGGAGAATTCCAGCTGTGTCGAGTCTCTCAGAAGCGAGCTTACTGCCGAACGAGAGGCCTGGACAAAGGAGCGGCAGTCATATAAGACTGAGCTCGACTCGTACGTGTTCATGTCTAAGACGCTGCAGAAGGAGAATGAAGGTCTAGTCGAGGCCGCAGCTTCCCACGCTACCGAGTTGCTGGAGGCGTCTCAAGCCCGGGCGCGGCTGGAAGCTTCGGAGCGAGTTCTCTCCGAGAAATGCAAGTCTCTGGAGGCTCAGCAGAAGCGTGAGAATACCCAGAAGGCCCCCTCTAGCTCAGATTTTCTTCTGTCTGCTGAGCTTCAAATGCTCAAGCGGGAGAAACAGCGACTGCAAGTGTGTCATGACAGCGAGACCGGACGACTGAAGCTGGAGCTTGAGAGAGAGAGACAGCGGCGTCTTGACTCTGAGAAAGAGCTATCACAGGAGCGCGCTCGAGAGTCCGAGCGGTACCGGGAGCCTCTTCGAGAGCCGTATCGAGATTATCACCGAGACTACGAGTCTGATCGGCGACGAGATTCTGGCGACAATGTCCGAGTCAACATCAACATTGGCACTGACAGTGGTTATGGAGGCAAGGACCCCGCCCTGGTGTCCCTTGCCCGTCAGAAGATCGAGATGTTCCTTGCCAACGAACGGTATCGTAGGTGTGCCGGGTCGATGAAGGGAGCAGCGCATGACGACGAGTATAACCGGCTCCAGCTCTATTTGGTTGACTCCATGGGAATTGAGCACGCTCGCAAGATTCTTACAATGTTGACCCGTCAAATTGGCCAGCCTGTCACTGCCCTGCCCAAGGAGATTGACAAGCTTGTTGGCCACAAGGAGGTGCTCAGCAAGTCTCTAGAGTTCATTGACGATGTGGTTCGCTACTCCAACAACGATCCTGATGGCCCTGGCATTCGAGCCGAGCCTGGTTCTGTTCAGTGGTCCTCCAATCTCAACAGTGAGATGAGCCATCTGAAGCGTTCACTGTATAAGGCGCACACAGGGAGGAAATTGAGGTATTGACGTGGAGGACGCTCTTTAATTTATATTATAATTATTTTATTGATGTTCATCTTTAGTTGTCGTAGCCTTGTAACCAGTAGTATTTGGTACCTGTAGAAGGACTCCAACAGACATCTTGTATTCTGGTTGTCTAGTGGAGAGTCGATTATTCCGTGATCCTTTACGACCCTAACCCTACATGTTGGTATCGGGATGCAGGCTAAAGAAATATCAGAGTTTATCGAATTCGAAACATTTGACGCTCCATCTCCATCATCACTTCCACATGCAAGCGACCAAGTCAGACACAAACAAAATCACTTGGGAGGACACGGAGGTGCCTGCTGTGTGCACCCAGTGTCTCGGCGCCAACCCGTACATCCGAATGACCAAGGAAAAGTACGGTGCCGAGTGCAAAATGTGTACTCGACCTTTCACAGTGTTCCGGTGGCAACCAGAACGCGCTCAGAAGGGATCATCCCGTGGAAAGCCGCTCAAAACCAACGTCTGTCTGACATGTTCGCGACAGAAAAACTGTTGTCAGTCGTGTTCGCTAGATCTCACATATGGACTGCCGTTGGCTATTCGAGATGCTGCTTTGAAGATGGAGCAAGAGGGAGGCGGTGGAGGACTGTCTCTGAGCTCGTCTTCCAACACTATCACCAAGCAATTTATTGCCCAAAATTACGAGGAGCAGCTGAAGCAGGATCAGCGACTTTTGACGGACAACTCAGTGACAGGTACAGGCAAGGCTCAAAGTGCAGCCAAGGGACTTTTAAAGCAGCTTGCCAATGCCATGCCGTATAGAAAAGAGCTCTATGAGAAGGGCCAGAAGGATAAACGACCCGCAGACAGCCGTGACAGCAAGGCTCTGACGGCAGATGTCACCAAGATTGCATCTAAGCTTCCTCTGACGGGCAGCACGACTCCAGTGCCCAAGGACGCTTCTATCAAGAGTCTATTTTTCATGGGTGTCGAGGATGACCTTCCGGAACACGTGATTAGAAAGCACTTTACAGAAACTGGAGGAACCATCTCGTTATTGACAGTGGTGCATCGGGCTCATTGCGGTTATGTGGTGTTTGAGACCAGAGCTGCTGCAGAGAAGGCTGCCGCTTCCATCAGTGGAGGTCGGCTGGTTTTGAACGGATGTCGTCTTCGTGTTGCATGGGGAAAGCCCCGGAATTTGGGAGCGTCTTCTGACGAGCAGTGGAAGTTGGGCCAGATGATCAAAAAGTATCTCAGAAGCAAAAGCGGTGGTTCAAGCAAGGATGGAGCTGCTGGTCGAGATGAGGCCGCTCCTCCTCCTCCTCCTGGCCAGGGTATCAAGTACCAGAGCCAGGGTAACATTGAGTTATAGAGTACCTGTTACAGGTCAACACACCTCTACGGCTTATGTAATTATTTATTCAACCACATTTTTAATTGTTCATATAGTGTAAAAATAGTTAGTGTACATGTTGTATATATCTGTAGTCTCTAGCTCGTTCAATACGAGTTCTTGTGGCGCGACGGTCCCTTAACCGTATGTATCATCAAAGTCCTCCTCGCTGTCAGGCTCGATCTCAGTCTTAGCGGCCAGATCCTTTCGGCACATGGGGCAAGTGGCGTTCAGCTTGAGCCATGGGGCGATACATTCCAGATCAAAATGGTGCTTCCTGTTGCATGGAAGTCGCACCACAAGAGGGAACTCGTCTTCCAGGTACGGTGTGGAGCAGATGGCACATGAGTCCGACTCCTTGAGCTGCTTCTTGGGGATCCGATCCAGAGTGTCGAGGTAGTCCTGGCCCAGTCCCTTCGGCTTTGGAGCCTCGCCAGTTTGAAGTTCGAGTCCGTCAATGAACTGGACGAAGAAATCAATGATTTCGTTTCTATCTAGCTGTTGGATCGCCCGCTCGAACGCCGGAACGTAGTTAGCACCTGGGTTTGTGTCTGACACTCCAGCGCTTCGATCTCGGTCTCGCTCGACATCTAGGAAATGTCGGAGATTGGCTCCAAGGGTGTGTCGAGGTTGGTTGCCTTCTTGGTCGGTGGCTCCGTTAGCAGACTCGCTGGTGATATTGTGGTCCTGTTCGTAGTTGGACATTTGAGTGGCAATTAATGTTGCATTTGAGCTGCGTAATGTAGTATCGCCATCACGTGCATCTTGTGATAGTAAACTTGATGGCGCGTATACGTTAGTGAGTTCGATTCCTGGTGCAGAGGTTCAAGATGAACAAAACTTGTCCATCAAGCTGGGAAAAGCCACCGAGTAAGGCGGGCCTCCGCGTCTATGAAGGGATATTCGTTTTTAATTGGAACGTTTTGGCTTTTTTTAGAGCCGAGGAATTAGCCGTTTCTTTCACATTTCTTTGAGCGAGTTGCCCACACATTCCATTCCACACTTTCAAACTGTTGTTTTCGGCTCTCCTGATGCTTTAGATTGCTGCCTGCGATGAGATGTACGGTTGAGACTTCCAGACTTTAGGCCTCAGGAACCCGTGCAAGGGCCAAGGAGGGAGCCATGCGTCTCTTGCATCAGTGCGTTGTGTGGATATATGAAAGCCAGTTGTTATAGCTTGTCACCAGTCGGGTAGTGGCTGCCTCCGTATTCCGAATTTGTTATTTGCAACAAAGAATCCCCTGTACTTGGGTTGTAAAGGTACTCGTACGAACCCCACTCTCGTATACGTGTGGACCCCTCCTCCCCGCGCTCGTCTCCAGTAAGACACTTTAGGGTGTGGGTTGCTCAGTTGCCCGGTAACCAAGATCGTCTTTGTTGAGAAGTCTGTTTCCAGGCAGAAGGCGTCCTTTTCGGTATGTGGGGAGAAATTAGGGTGCACAAGTTCGGCGCACCTCTCCACATGCTTTCGACCTTTACAGTACATTTTACTGCAGCTGGGAAATAAGCTTATTGCAGAACTGCACTAATTAGTTAAAAAAGTACTTGCACGTACTTGTACTTGTGTCATACATCATGTCATCATGTCAACGTACTTTGTACATGTACGATACTTGTAACATCACCAATCACACCACGACACCTACGACGTACTTGTAACAACAACTTAAGACACCGGCGTTTCCATACCAAAGGGAGTGCCCACACGAAAACAAACGACGCCGAAAAAGATGAGACCGGAGTTAAGAATGGCGTGCTCTTTAAGTTGGAGCGTTTCAAACTCAAGAGACCTGGAGTGGCCGAAGATGGTAAACAGGCCATGATGACATTTACCGACAATGTGAGTAAATGGCGAATGGGATGTTATGGCAGCCACAGCAGTCACGCAACACCGAGGATCTTGCCATTTTCTTGCGACTGGGGGGAGGGGGCGGGGTCGTATCGGGCACCCCATGTCTGTGTCATCATGTTTTTTTTTTTTGCGCTGTCAATCCACATGCTGCCATTAGTCACATGGACCCTCTCCCATGTCTTTCATATGTCCCGGATCTGTTACAAACGCGTTGCGTAAAGCTCATCCCCTTCTCGCGCACAGTATGAACACAGCCTCAAGGGACTCGCGTCCTACTGCAAATCCAAATCTGTAACATTGGGAGGATACTATACGAGGAAATACTACACCGAAGAAAGGCATAGCAAGAGAAAAAGCGGCGACAATAGGGCAAGTTTCAGCACCCTTTGAATGAAAATTGCGCAATCTGGCCCGTTTCGTACATCTTTGTTGACCGAGACGACGACAACTTGCGAACTTCATTGCTACTGTCAAAGGATAGACTCAAGCTCGAGAGCTATCCACTTGGCTTATGCACACGCACAATGGGAAGTCAGGGCACCGCGTCTTGGCGTGGCAATCTTCTAGTTTGTGGGGTATTAGCGAAACTCATGGCAATGGCATCCATTATCCCCCTGTATGGAACCTGGAGACCAACCTGGGCCAGATTCCATTGACAACTGACCTCCCAATCATTCTGTTGAAGGCCATAACCCCTCCGGGGCGTGTTGCCTTTCAGGTCTTTCTTCAAGCTTTCTCTTCATTCTGGTCTGAATTCTTTGTTGATTCAGAAGTTGCTTTTTCCACCTTGCTTAATCCACACGATGATGAAACCATCTCTTGCGTGGTGACTTGCACCTTAGCTGCCCAGGCACGCCAATCCATTCTCCCCATAACCATTGTTTACTTGTGGCAGTGCGCCAGTCATCGCTCCGACCCCTGAAGAGCGACAGAAACAATGAACCCGGTAGACGTCACAGTTGCGCACTCTTTAGACTGCAAAATAGAATCACTCGGGAAACTAGACGCATCCAAGACGGCATGCCAAGCACTGGGGATGTCTACCCCACACAGCCGCAAGAGCGCCATAATTGGAACCTTTGCAGCTTCAAGTACAGATCGGGCAGCAAGACCCGAACCGAGGAAGTTAGTCACAGTCTGGAATGAAACACAGCTCTCTTCTAGGCCCGAGAGAAAGTGTCTCGTAACCAAGAAAGGTAAGGTCCCTCGAGCCTAAAGCCTATGTCGACGGTTAAGCCACGCGTGAAGGCATTGGTGTGTAAATCAACAGTTTGAGACACTAGCCATGCCAGCGAAATGTCCATCTTTGCGACAACTCGAAAGAATATAAAAGGTCCGCCAGTCGCACCTCTTTTCCCTCCTCATCAGAATATTCCAATCTCTTCACTCGCTTAATATCACACACACACACATTCACAATGAAGTTCACTTCCGCTACTCTTCTCGCCCTGGCAACTCTTGTCGTTGCTGACAACGCCGTTGTCTCTCAGATCGGCGATGGCCAGATCCAGGCTCCTCCCGCTGGTGGTGAGGGTGCCAAGCCCAACCCTGCCCCTGAGGCTACTGCCCCTGCTGGAGGTGCCCCCGCTCCCGGTGCTGAGGGTCCCAAGCCTGAGGCTCCCGCTACCCCTGGTGCTCCTGGTGCTGGTGAGGGTCCCAAGCCTGAGGCTCCCGCTACCCCTGGTGCTCCTGGTGCCGGTGAGGGCCCCAAGCCCGAGGCTCCCGCTGGCCCTGGTGCTTCTGGTGCTCCCGGTGCTCCCGGTGCTCCCGGTGAGGGTGCTAAGCCTGAGGCTCCCGCTGGCCCTGGTGCCTCTGGTGCTCCCGGTGCTCCCGGTGAGAAGCCTGAGGCTCCCGCTGGCCCTGGTGCCTCTGGTGCTCCCGGTGCTCCCGGTGAGAAGCCTGAGGCTCCCGCCGGCCCTGGTGCCTCTGGTTCTCCCGGTGCTCCCGGCGAGGGTTCTAAGCCTGAGGCTTCTGCTCCCGGTGCTCCCGGTGAGGGTGCTAAGCCTTCCGGCTCTGCTCCCGGTGCTCCTGGTGAGGGTGCTAAGCCTTCTGCTTCTGCTCCCGGTGCTCCTGGTGAGGGTGCTAAGCCTTCTGCTTCTGCTCCTGGTGCTCCTGGTGAGGGTGCTAAGCCTTCCGGCTCTGCTCCCGGTGCTCCCGGTACTCCCGGTGAGACTCCCGCTCAGCAGTCCGAGCCCGCCGCCTCCGGCCCTGCCCAGGCTAACGGTGCTGCCACCCTCGGTGCCCAGATCGTTGCCGGTGTTGTCGCCGCTGCCGGTGTCGCTCTTTTCTAAATTTGCGATATGCTGATATCCTCTAATTTATAAATAATTTGAATAAATAATTCTCAACACACAATTTTGCCCTAAAGCGTAGCAATGACTATCTCAGGAGCAGCAATTAATACAGACCACCGCGCAAGCATATTTTGAACGATCCTCCGTTGTTATATTCAGCCCTCCAGGTGGTTTTGTCCAGGATGGGAAATAGCTCGAGGGATTTTAGGTGCATGCGAAAAGCTAGATAATCAACCCGCCTTATCTGGGCGTTGTTATCTACCCGGTGCATACGATACGATAAGGGCCCTGAGATATTCTTATGTGGTAACTTACATCGGAGACAACGTTGGGAATAGATTCGATGAAAGTGTATAGAGCGAATACTTATTGAGTACCAGTCAATATCTCGACAGCTAGTCACGTCAACAACTCTTATCTCCAGACTGATAAGTTGTGCGATACTTCTGACAGTAGGAAGTCAAGTGATGAAATAAGTCAAGTATCAGAAAACATCACCAATATATTTCTTGTTCAAAAAGATGAACCTGTTTGTTTTTGACCCTACTTCCCATGGACGCTCGTAAAAATACCCCCACACTGTCTACCGAGTACACGTACCAGACTCAAGACTGGCTTCTGCACAGCCGATTAATATTGCGTCATACGACAGTCGCCACAAAAGCCTTTGCCCACCTCATACGGCTGTCAGACTAGTCAATAATTGGCCCAGAATAACCCCTTTTTATCTCCGCGGAACCCACTATGGCTACCCCCTTGTCAGAGGAGTGAGATCTGACGTAGACATGTTTCTACTGTACAGTGTTCTTTGACAGGTGTGGTTGGGACAGCATATTATTTGAGTGGTTAAAAATGTCAAGAGTATACAGGGCACGGGACACGTCGGGAGATTAACCAGGCAGTGTCTTCCGGCTCAACGAAAAGTTCCATGCACAGACCGTACATGACGTACATGCTCTTGCGGCCCAGCCCTTGTCTGCGATTGCTCATGGTGGCTTAGATGCGCCATAAACTGTAGCGATAATATTTCTGCAGTGGAAAAGCTGCGGACTCGATCGAGTACGTACTTACCAGGTACCAGGTACAGGTACCAGGGTACATGCGCAGTTTTTTTTTGATTCTAGGGAAATACATTTAGCTAAATAAGGCCTATACAATGTTAAACCCGCACGTCGGATTCGGATTCGGATTTGCAAAAAAGCAGTTCTAGGAGATACGGGCCATGATTCTGATACTGCATTAGTGTTGATCATAGCCGTGTACAGTGCCATAGATGAATGTGCAGGGCTTATCGGGAACCCCCACGTTCAAGGCACAGTATGCAGAGATTATTATGGCTCCACCTACATTTTCGCACAGACAGACATGTGATTAATTTTTGTTTCGCTGTCTGTTGGAGATGCACAATGCACTTGAGGCATGGCATAAAGTGCTCATCTGGTTAGTTCTTGGACGTCAGTGGCATGATCCACCTCCTTCCTTACTCATTGGTCTCCACTGTACAGCCTCGTGGTAAAAACTACGGTATTATGACAGGGTATGGAAATTAAACTGCGATAAGGACAAAAATATCTCCATCAGAAGAAGTTGACCAGCTTGCATAAAGTCGAATACCCCTTTCTGTTGCATTAGTACAAAATAACGGTCACGGTCACGATGGGAGTGAATGTCTTAAAATAAATTGCAGTGTACGAACTTAGGCTGGGTACAAGTTCACTCATTCACATCTAGATAAGAGACACCAGCCTTGTCCCAATTGATATGGAAATATGGAGGGGGCTTCCAGACCCATTTTCTCCCCTGTTGTACTCAGTTTTTCGGACATACAAGTAACCAGTTTCTGCACTATCAATTGCAGCCATCGGGCCACTCTTTCTCCTTCAATCTTTCCCAATAGATGTGTATCTCCGACTCGCGCAGTTGGGTTTCAAAAATATACTTTGGAATACCTGGCGTCATAATATTTCGATATAATATTTTACGCGACTATGACGCAAATGCATCAAGGGTAATTTATCATTTCACGTAATTATATCGTGTCTCTGGACGCGCCTCAAACCTCCTCGACAGGACCCACCGGTACCTGTCACTTGGACCTGATGAACATTGTTTGGTTGTTGACATTGCCACCTTATCTAGCCGCATTCAAGCTTGGCGGCTCCTAATCTGGCTGCTTTTTAGCCTATACGAGCCATCTATTAAAGAGACCAAGCACAGGAGGTTGGTACAACCGTGGGAAAATATTATGGGAGAAATATTATCTAGAAGCGAGAGCGGGATTGCCCGAACAATGGTTCAGGCCTAATCCAGTAGGTACAATGCCAGCTGTCACACGTCATTCGAACTTGTTACAGCCCCAGTAGAAACTACCTAGAAGAATCCCCGCAGTGTCTACGGAGACATCCACTGTATACTTTTTTACGGGGTGGGTTATCCACGGACCCAGTGATACGAATGGAATTAGTTATGCACGTTCCGGTCCGAAGAGAGACACGTAGCTGATCCATACTTGTGGGAAAAAATGTGGCTTGAGGTTGGAATGTTGCTAAGAACCACCTGAAGATACGATTTTCATTTACGGAGCGCCTGTTATCGCTCGGTAGCTTGTGATTGGTTACGTGCACACACGTCAGGCACAGGAAACCTGGAGTAATCAGACGGTACTGGAGCTCCTTCCCTAACCCAAAAGAATTAAACCCGTCTAAAGGGTTCTACACCAAACCTTACAACGCAGAGGTTTAACAGGGGTTGCCTTGGAAGTAAATAATATCGGCATATCGGAGATTCTATATCTTAGATGTGAACTGAGACACGACCAGTGGTTCCAGGATTGGAGCCAACGGATACCAGCCTCCCCCAGAGGGCCCCGGATGAACAAGGCTCGTCAGGAACAGAGTGTACGACGGTTACACGATCAAGGGTGCACTGTATGATGGTGCCAACTAATCTGCCTTTGTTGATTTTGGGCCACTTGTTAGTTAGAAGTAACCGCCGCCTCGACTTATTGTGTGTCCGTATTGTTCTGGTACGACTTCTTTTAGGGTGACAGAAGTCAGACGTACAAGAAAGTCATAATGCTGAAAAAAACACGACATTTTAGCGGTAAAATGTGCTTGCGTTATATTTACATGTCCCGCTGCGACTCATAACGTCTGATCCCAGCCGTTTTCTTCTCCTGCCTCATTCTGCACCACCCGCTCCACGAATCGGCCAGTTTTTTTTTCTTGTTTTCCGATATCCGTTGTCCCTGAGACCAGTGAGTGGGTTGCAGGGATAAGGTTCATAAATTCAATTGTATAAAACAGTTTTACAAAAGAAAAAAAGAGAAACACTGCCAAGAGCTAATAAGACCACGCTCAGTTGTGTTTTGAATATGGGCGCAACGGGTCTCTAGGAGCCGAGGATATATTCAACGCGTATATCACAGCGTCTACGGGTGGAGCTCGGTTTAAAGATGCATGGAAGCACAGGTGGGCACCGCACTAGAGCGTCCAACCGGTGAGGTTACCAAATGCGGAAATCCTCAAGCGTCATGAGCTGCACAGTCGCTGTTAACTTTTCGAGAGCCTACTTGTTCGTCTTAATCTACCCTTGGTCTCGATTTGCCTTTTGAGTGAGTTGGTTTCATCATGGTGGGTACCTGTGGCAGCGCAATAGAGGGATCTTCAGGCCAGATAAGACATGGGTGGAGGCTTCTACTGCGTATTGTTGGTATCTCCATGACCAAAATCGCTCGTTCGGCTATTGGTGCTTAGCGAAGCGACGGCTAATTGCCCGCGTGACCCGCATTTTCGAGTCCTTCAGGTTTTCTGCGCTTCATTATTTCATCGTGCATCTTTTGCGCTGTTTTGAGGCTCGGCAAGGTTGCTCTTGACGGAAGATGCCGAAAAGAGAAAGTCAAGCGACAACGGGCTCTCACATAAATCGTGTCTATTACTGAATATTTTTTTCATTGGGCTCCAAGTATATATTTTCACCCCAGCCCAGAGAAATCACCAAGCTAGGGGCGGGTGCCATGAACAAGCGAAAATAAAAGAAGCAACCCAGTTTTGTTCCATTTTGGATATATTTTGTTTTTGTTGTAATCTTGTTGTGAACCTGGAAAGTCAAGCAGCATCAGACAAGTGAAACATCGGCGATGGTGGCAAATCGCTCGCTCTCTAGGAAAAAGTAAAGTGATCGCGGAATGCCACTTGCCTATTTTGGCGGCAATAGCATCCGTGTTATAGCATCACAAAAGCACTCTGCTCCACGCTGTTAGCGCGGACCCAAGTCTTGTGTGCTAGCGTGGTGTGTTACGACTCAACTACGTCATGCTGTAAACGACAGCACAGCCATACCACCCACTCACATGGTGCGAGAAAATAAGCGTAACCTTGAAGGCCACTATGGCCCACCGATCAAGGGTGAAGACTAACCAAGAACTGAACCAAGGGACAAACAAGAAGAGACTGATTGCCCGGGTGGTTATCATAATAATAAAGGCGGTTAGATAATGTCTACCAAGGAGGCAAGTAGCGGCCGAAAAAGCAAAGTGCCGAAGAATCCCATTATCTACCCTTCTCTCCAGCCATCTATACTTGCATCAACGCATCTCACATAGTCGCAAAAAGACAATGGACTTACCGTTCCTAGACATGCACCGAGCCAGTCGCGCATATCCTGCAATGGGACACTGTACAGATGATGGAGGGAGTGAGGTAGACCGAGAGTCTACGCTGTGAGTAGACGGCTCTCAGGGCATGGTTTGAGACTACAAAAGTGGTCACTGCGTTGAGTTCTACCTGGAGATTCTGTGAGGATGATCGCTCTCGTAATGAGGCAAAAACCCGTGGGTCAAGGTTGGAGGGGTGTAACCTGGCGTTATTATACGAACACAGGGGTGAACTATAACCGTGATGTGCGAAATTGACCAAAGGGCACACTCCCACAGTCACTTTCTCGCCAGGTTGGGACTAAAGTGTTGGCTGGGCGAGTGGAGGAGAAAGGCCCAATTGTCCACGTGGCGCTGGACGTGTCAGCTTTCGAGTGGGTCTCATATCGTGGAGACAGGGAGTCTGTATTGCCTTGACACACGTAATTTACCTGTTATATGCCAACCACACGACACACAGATAACGATACGTACACTGGTATCAAAATGTCACTTGTTCCACTTTGCATTTTGTAGTTTGTTCTTGTTGGCTTTTCCCTTTTCCCTTTTGGCATCGACTATGACATCTATCGACCCCTCCCAGCTTGTGCATCCTTGAGGTGTCTTGTCGTCACTTCATGCAATAGGTCTCTTTAGTTACTATTTCGGGACAATGTCGTGACCCGATTAGTGTCAAGACTGCATATTCCTTTGATGTGCCATTTCATTTTACTTTTCCCTACTGCACCCAAACCTTGCAGCTGCCCCTTTGATGCCCAAAGTCTAATAGCTCAAAAAAGCTCTTTTTCCACACCTGTTATTACCTTCCCATCATCCTCATCACACACACTACTCCACACACCACATCTTTGCATGGTCCTTTGACCGCCCTCTCTGATAACCAATAACCCTTGAGCCTTGCGCTTGCCCACCCCAGTCAAGTCCCCTCGTTAATATTTGGCTGAAGGCAACGTGCCATTACTAAGACTTTCGACCTCTTTTTCTCTCCAAATACCACATTCGACTGGACATTTCTCATTTCTTCAGACCCAATAATTCCCGACAACTAACAACATTTTCAGCTTCATGACTTCCCTAGATTTTGCATTCCCTCCGCGGCTCGACCACAGCTTTCCCGCGTCTCCTAGACAGATGCCGGCCATCACGATAGAGCGAGGCGACTCAGGCACCACATCACAGTCGTCAGAGTCGTCTGAGGCCTCTGCTGCATCCAATACTTCGACTATGGCCTCTTCAGTAGGCGCAGATGCGTCTTCACGCAATGCATCGCCTCGAAAACACGCCCATCGTCGATCAGCAGCCGTGTCCTGTGACTTCGACGCCCAGGTGCTTTTCAACAAGCATGACTACTTACCCCCCAACCCGCATAAGCAGCAGAACATTAGCACCAGCACAACTACTCTAGCGCCTCCTCAACCCGTCTCGATTCCCGGAGCCACACACACACAGTCGCCCAAACGAGACGTGGCCTTCATCGAGCCTCCCCGAATGCTCGGCTCCCCACCTCGAATGGCGTCTCCTTCGATGTCCGAACAGTCATCTTCATCGCAGCTGTCGTCATCGCAGGTTTCGTCACGATCCGCTTCGCCGTCGAAATCGTCGTCGCCCAAGAAGAACCGACACAAAAAGGTGCGATCCTGGGCTGGCTCTCTTATTAAGTTCCGGTCCTCGTCGTCACTCAGAAAGGGAAAGAGCCCCATTCACAATACCCCCAACGGCAACCCTTCGGAAGAAGCGACCATGCCGTCACCCACGTTGTCGTCCCCAACATTGCACTCTTCATCGTACATTGCAACCAACGACCCCTTCTACTGCCCCGGTGCTGGCTCACCGGAAGGGTCTCCCTCTCCCTCTTCGAAGGAGTTTGAGACTATTGATCTAGACGCGGCCCTATACCCTCTGACACTGCCCCCTTCTCCTAACAGCCGGTTCCACCGACGGTCCGAGTCGGCTCCGGAGGCCATGTTGGACCCCACCCGCGGTATGAAGCGCAAGATCCGAGCCCTGGTAGGCGAGGACTTGCTGTCGCTCCATGGATCGTCTGCCGATGACGCCATTATCGAGGAGGAAGAGCCCTCTAGTGGTGAGGCTCTAGGCGAGTCTTCTGATCCCTCGGAGTCAGCCCTGACTCCTGCATCATCCACATGCTCGCAGCTGGTTTCTGCGAACGCCTCAGCCTCTTCTCTGGTGTCTGTTTCGTCATCCTCAACCAGATCGCGATCTCGAACCCGCTTCCATCGATCATACAACAACGATCTGGCCCAGGCTATGAAAGAACGTAAGGAACGAGATGAGCGTGAGAAGCGTGAGAAGCGGGAGGCTGAGGTCCAGGCCCAGACCCCTGGTAAATCATTTGAGCCTACTTTTGCTACAACTACCCCGGCCGGATCGGGGTCCATGTACGCAACTCCCACAGCTCCTGCCTGTTCTTCTCTACAGTCTCCTCTTCGGACCGTGCGAAAGATGGACGCGCCTCGGCTCCTTGGATCTCCTTCTCGTATGGCTTCTCAGGACTTGCCCCGTTTCACCTACGAAGATGAGCCCCGGTTCTCTACTCATTACTCTTTCACTCCCGAATGGAATGATGATTTCGGAGAGCCTGGCCCAATGGAGCAAGTGAGTGCTGTGAGCAGTCGAACTTCAGATTTCAGTGACGTGCATTCCGACCGCAGCATGTCTCGGTTTCAGCCTCACCAACATCAGCACAGCCACCTTCACCACCACCATAGCCCTTCGTCCCACAAAAATGTCGCTGCGCGAATGTGGGGCTGGGTCAAGAGAAAGTAATTTATATAGCATTGCATTATTATTATTATTGAATGTCAAGAGAGCAATACAATATATTTGTACCCGTTCATAATTAGACATTGGGAAGCAGGCTTGGAGATGTTGTAGTTTTAGCGCTGTGTTGGCGGGGGGATAGATGCCCCACATGGCGTGGTATTTTGGACTTACCAGATTCTATTCTGTTTGGTGATTAGCTTGGGCTACTGTTTGCCGTCAAGTTGTCGCCTGGCATGTACGTTATTAAAGACTACAAGTGCGACTACAGCGCGTATTTTCGTCGCCGTGAAAGTTTGTGTTTCGCACTATCGACTTCAATTATACATGGTCTCGGGATTCTGGGCTAGAAGGAAGTTTTGTTTTGGCCGTTTTGAGAAGGCCGGAGGTATGGTTTATAGGATCGTTTCAAGTCTAGATTGTATGGGGTCCATTGTCTCGTTAGCGTGCCCCGAAAATACTCTGTTTCCTGGGCGTGTATTGATACAAGCTTTTTTTTTCTTCTAGGGAATTATCAAATATCAGGGATGGACTTAGTGTCTGTTGAAAGGGCACTTGCAAGATCACCAGTCTCTACATGCATTCCTGATGTGTGGTTGTCGTGTCAGTGAGACATGGTGGAGGTGTAAGGTGACAGCTGTAGTTGTCAGAATAGCGATATTTTTAGCGCGTCGTATTCCGCTGGGTTCAGAGTTCGAAATTGGTCCCTTAAATATCTCCCACCATTCGTTAACTTGCTATTCAACAACTTGTAGACCGTCTAGTTCTTCCCCACTTTATTCGTTGTTTTTTGGGAGCCAGAGGTCAACATAACAAGAGTCTGCTTGTGCCGATTAATTTCAGGCACGCAGCATGCATGTGAAGGATGCACAAGGGCGGGTTTTAATACGAGCTTTTTTCTGGCTCCGTGTGGTATCTTACACAGACATAAATAGGACACTATATAGAGGCCTATCTTTCCCCCGAGTCTCATTCTTATTTGATGACTCTCACACCTACGTTGTCGGCTTTGGTCAAGCTTCTAACAGACCAGATACTGCACCTTCTTAATTTCATGCTCCGAGCTTAACGAGGGGTCGTCGTGTCTATCGCTCGCTAAAAAAGCGGCTACATGGGGTTTGAGGGGGGGAAAAGTATTATGGGAGTGAAAATGGGTAATCCGAACAACTCAGAACCTGGCCGTGAGAAAATGGAGATATAAGATAACAAAACGACGGTTCTCTGCCCCCTTCTAACCCCCACCATGCATCCCCTGACCCCAATCCCCATCCCCAACGCATGCTAAGCAGGTAAATTTACGCTCATGGCAGGAAACCATATTCACGTGAAACATGAGAGGAAGTATAGTTAAGGCTGGTTCTATGGCCAGTAACGCCGTCTTCTCCCATATCGACATGTCCACCCATCTCGTTGTTTGCACCCACGGAGTATGGGGTACCCGTGCTCACTTCAACTACATTGTGGAGCAGCTTCTGGAGAAGAATTCCAAGACTATGGAGTTCTACCAGGACGACTCCACATGCATTGAGGATTCTCTAGCGGAGCTCAAATCTCGTCAAGGAGACGTGGTGGTTATCTACCGAACCCGAGGAAATGAGGGCTACTCCACCTACGACGGAATTGATGTCTGTGGCGCCCGTCTGGCTGAGGAGGCTGAGACTCTCATTTCGCTGATTGAAGCCAACTCGGACCGTAAGGTGGATCGTATCTCAATGGCAGGATACTCGCTGGGCGGGCTCATGTCACGATACGCTGTTGGTCTGCTGTACACCCGGGGAGTGTTTAATCGAGTTCTTCCAGCTTCTTTCACCACCTTTTGCACCCCTCATGTTGGTGTTCGAGTGCTGGGCGAGAGTAGACTGGCCAGTGCCTTCAATTCTCTGGCTGGATCGCTCATGGGCAAAACTGGAAAGCAACTGTTCTTGGAGGACCGTGTGCGAGTTAGAGAAACTGCAATGACCGACTCCAACCGAGAGCGCTTCTCCAAACCTATGCCTCTGCTGGAAATCATGTCTTATCCTGAATCGTCCTTCTCCAAGGGCCTCAAGGCCTTCCAGCACCGAAACCTCTACGCCAATGTAGTCAATGACTCGCGTACTGCCTGGTACACCGCTGGAATCTACGATTTCGACCCTTTCAAGGGCGTTGACATGGAGAATGTCACTCTCCCCACTGTGGAGGGTACTAACGAGATCATCGTCGACACTTCGCGTCTCAACAACATCAAGCTGCAGCACGCCGACACTTCTAATCTTCTGGATCCTCCTCCGGAGGCCATCAAACAGCCTCCAGGATGGCTGGAACGTCGGTTCCGATGGGCTAAGGTGCTTTACAACATCGCTGTCACAATGCCCTTGTACGCTGTTACCTGGATCGCGTCTGCCATCTTCTACGGTATCATTTCCAATCGGCGACGAGTTCAGTATGCCAAGGGTGAGTACTGGAAGACCAACACCTCAGATGACTTTATTGGAGCCCTCGTCAACGGCAAGGTCCACTTTCCTGGCAACACCGAGTCTTCTCAGTCGCACGGACACCACAGATCACATTCCCTGGAGGAAGGTGCGTTCCGAAATGCCCTGGAAGATCAGGTGGACAAGACGATGGACTCCATGTTCACGGCCATGGAGTACAAGACTACAGAGGGCGATACCTTGGATCTGACCAAGACCAAGCTGGTGCTGTCGGACACTCAAAAGACTATTATTGAGAACCTCAGCAAGCTCAAGTGGGACAAGACCGCCATTCATATCCGGGCCACCAAACAAGCCCATGCTGGCGCCATTGTGCGTCATCCAGACCCGTCTTTCTACGAGGGTAAGACTGTTGTCAAGCACTGGATTGACAATAAGGCGCGTCTGTAGTGCATGGACACACACGGGTCTTGACACTTACTCGGCCTTTGAGAGGCCATTATTGATTTATAGACATTATACCGGGAAATACTAAACACAAGAACCTTTTGGCGTTATTATCAGCATCCGTACAGCAGGGCCTGCAGCTCTAAGTTAGTAATCGGAATTTAACTGCTATTAGACATTTATTTATTTACCTGCACCCAATCCGTCCAGCTATAGAGGAATGGATGTTAGGAGTTCAGGGTCTAAACGTGCGTCCTACAAGTGTGGACGTTGGTACAGGGTCCTACTTTAGTGTGGAAAAATTGTTTTCTCATCCACGAGATACTGCTTTTGATTGGTTCACATTATCATGTTCTGAAGTGTGGCCAATCAGACTGCGTTCAGAGCACACTCAGTTACGTTTTACTCAAGATATATTTTCACCCCTTCATTTTTGAAAGCCAGTAACTGGAGTGCCGAAAGCCTATCTGTTGTCTTAAAATATATCTCTTAAGCCAGACACCATTCTAGACTCAGTAGATAGAGAATCTAGAGAGAAAGATGGAGATATGTAGACGGTTACTCTGGGGATGATTTCAATATCAAAACAACAGTATTTCGTGAGTAAAGTGGTGCTTACCTCTCTCCCTTTTCTCTCTTCCATCCAGTGGTACATTCTAGACTCGACCGTTTGCTTAGGAAAGCTAAATGTTGATAAGAGTCATCGATTGTCAGCCCCACTGAAAATTACTTTTCTACCAGTGATACACACCACACAAAGCATTAACAATGACCCGAAGAATTGCCAGCATCCGACGAGAGACTAAGGAGACCAAGATCCAGATCGCCATCAGCATAGACGGAGGAGATATCGAGCTGCCAGGCCCCACCATGCTTCCTGAGGGAGCCGATGTGTCCCATGCCTACCAGAAGACCGATACCCAGTACATTTCCGTGTGGACTGGTGTCGCCTTCTTCGACCACATGCTGCACGCCCTGGCTAAGCACTCCGGCTGGTCTCTGCTGGTCGAGTGCATTGGAGACGTCCATGTGGACGACCATCACACTGTGGAGGACACCTCCATTGCTCTGGGAGGCTGCTTCAAGGAGGCCCTGGGCCACCTGCGAGGAGTTAAGCGATACGGATCCGCATACGCCCCTCTGGATGAGGCTCTGTCTCGATGCGTGGTGGACCTGTCCAACCGAGCATACTGTGTGACCGAGCTTGGTCTCAAGCGAGAGCGAGTGGGCCAGCTGTCTTGCGAGATGGTCCCCCACATCTTCGAGTCCTTTGCTACCGCTGCCGCCATCACCATGCACGTGGACGTCATCCGAGGCGCCAACGACCATCACAGAATCGAGTCCGCATTCAAGGCCACTGCCCTGGCTCTGCGTCAGGCTGCCACTATCACTTTTGGTGACGAGGTTCCTTCCACAAAGGGTGTTCTTAGATAAGCCATTCTATCTGGACCAGTATTCCCTAAAAATGTAACATAACACAAAACACTTGTATCTATACCTATCGTATGAGTAACCAGCCCGTAGCGTATACGCCATGACTATCTATCGTGATAAGAACTAGCGCTGCTGCAAGTATAAATGAAGTCTCAAATTTCCTACGGAAAATAGTTTTAAGCTCACCGTAATTCGTAATTCGAATGTGAACATTACAAATAATACAAATAATATTGTGATATCACAATCATGCAATTTCTATATACATATATACATTTGGTCATTCTTTTGTGCTGCCAGTTCTTTGTCTAGTGCAACAAATCGAACAGCTTTTCGTACTTTTTGTGTTGAGAGTGGCCGTTACTGTTGGCGTGCATTCTCTGTAGCTTTTGAGAGCCCGTATAATCCTTCCACACGTTGGCGTTGGGGTTTTTGGTTGTCGAATGCAGCTTCATTATTATCTTGTCATTGTCCAGTTTTGCTCCCTGGACCTCCATCATGACAATCTTGTCTCTCTGGTGTTTGATAGACGAATCGTTCACCTCACAGGTGGCCACAATACCAATACAGGCAGCCTTTGTACGTTGGTCATCGACAATACGTGCTGGCAACATGGGGTTTGCCATGATTCCGTCTCGTGACGCGTGTAATGACCCCCTGGGGTAGTAAGACGGCCCTGCCAGGGGTTTGGTAGATATCGAGTCCCATGGACCGCATTTTTGTGTAGCTGCGAACTCCTTGGCCAGCTGGACAAGATATTGGCCATCCAGAGCACTGCGCCTGACACCTCGGTCGTTACACCACTTGACAAAGGCGTGACTGAGGTTGGATCCAGATGCATTTTGTAGTAAAGAAGGTCCTTCCAGAGCGATCCCGGCGGTTGAAAACTGCTCCTGAGCGCGTGCAAAGCCCATGTCCTGTGGCCGGTAGTCTGTTCCTAGACCAAACCAGTCTAGCCCCGTCACAGACACCATTTTCGGCTGTTTGGGGTTTTGGCTGTGCTTGAGCCCATACTCCAGCTTCTTTCCTTTGCCCCGAACTGATCCCACCAGTTGGGTGGATGGCGCGTGCTGTGATACATTCCCGGACGTGTGCATCGTCGGTATGCGGGACTGTCGAAACAGCCGTCCAAAGGACATTTTGTGTAGTCAGGTTTTTTTGATGTATCACCTCGGGAGTTTTCCGCAAAAGCCTGTTAATTCGTTTGTCCTTCGGTGATGTTCATGCATGTCAAGGTTTGCCCACTAAGGAGGGAGTATGTACATGGGGCTGGGGAACGAGAAATGAGGCATGGAAATATTTGTGTGTGAGCGAAATGCGAGGAAAAAAGGAGGGAAAAATGGGGCACATCGACATGTGGAAATATGTGTATAAAGATAGCACACAGAAACCGCCCTAGACGAGCACGAAACGAAACAGTCTCCAACTACCCCCAACCCCCAACTCACGTGATGATAAACTCGCTTTACAGACTACTACAGAACACCGAGCTGTCCACATCTCCTCCTCAACACTGGGATATGCAGACATCCACGCCCGTCACGTCCATTTACCAGCGCCAGGAGGTCATCGGCCGCGGCAACTTTGGCGTGGTATACAAGGGCTACCATAAAAAGACCAAGCAGCTGGTGGCTATCAAGGTGCTCAATCTGGATACGGCGGAAGACGACGTAAAGGAGGTCCAACATGAGATTCAGCTGCTGAGTCAGCTCAAGCTTGCTGACGCAGAAAACATCACCCGCTACCACGGCTCTTATCTCCATGGCTCGCGTCTTTGGATCATCATGGAATACTGCGCGGGAGGCAGTGTGCGTACACTCATGAAGGCTGGTCGTATCGATGAGCGACACCTCAGTATTATCACACGTGAACTGCTCATCGCCATCCAGTACATGCACAAGGCCGGTATCATCCACAGAGATATCAAGGCAGCTAACATTCTTATCACCCAACAGGGACGTGTTCAGCTGTGTGACTTCGGAGTGGCTGCCCAGCTAGTCTCATCCAAGACTAAACGGTCCACCATTGTAGGAACACCTTATTGGATGGCACCAGAAGTCATTACAGAAGGAGCATCATACAATGTCAAGGCTGATATATGGTCTCTGGGAATCACTCTCTTCGAAATTGCCACAGGCTCGCCTCCTTTATCTGATCAGGAGGCCATGAGAGCCATTTTTCTCATCCCCAGAAACAAACCCGCACGATTGGAAGGATCTCAGTACTCAGCGGCCCTTAAGGAAATTGTGGCTTTGTGCCTGGACGAACTGCCTGATGAACGACCCTCAGCAGAGGAGCTGTCAAAGACCAAGTTTGTCAGAAGCTCAAAGGGTATCCCCACGTCAACCATCAAAGACCTTATTTCAAGGTACATGCACTGGAGGGAACACAACAAGTCACGTGACTCAATGGCTGTATACAATCGACAATCGATTGGATCTGAGGAGGATATTGTCGACCATTCGGACGACTTTCGATGGGACTTCGACACGTCCACTGCTCCAGACGAGCATGCTCGTGTGGAAGTGCACAATGGCCAAGTGGATTTCAGACCAGAGTCTACACATGCTTACAGAGACATTGGCGAGATGGGCACTCAAGTGCTGTTACAGAGCACTGTTTCTGCCTCTGAAGTTTTGGAGCAGAGATACGAGCAGCAACAGAGCCAGCTACAGCATGGTGACATGAACACGGCCACAAACACAATGACATTGCCTCAGGAAGAAGAGGAGCCTCACCCGTTACTGGAGCTGTTCGTGGACGAGAACGAGCCTCCTGCTCCTAGCCCTGCTCGCCCAGAGCTGTCTTCCTCCATGTCTCTACCCACCGTTCCTACTCAAAAGGCTCAGATGGCCTCAGTCGCTCCCACTCTAAATGATTTGAGAGAAGAAGGTGAGCCGCCAGGCGTGCCACCTATGGCCATGTCTCGACGTAAAACTCTTGGTCGGGGTTCCAAGATGGGAGCTTCTCCTGAGAAAGACCACCCACAACCTCCTCCTCTTCAGCATTCGCACAGTTTTGCCCAGACCCAGGGCCAAGGTCAGACTCTGAACCAGACCACTCATTCTGGCCAACCCATTCACCCTGGCCTAGGAAATTTGCCTCAGGTGCAGCAGCAGCCTCCTCCTCAAATGCAACCACCTATGCCACAGATACATCA
Source organism: Yarrowia sp. E02 (assembly GCA_017639365.1). NCBI lineage: Eukaryota > Fungi > Ascomycota > Dipodascomycetes > Dipodascales > Yarrowia > Yarrowia sp. E02. The sequence goes on from JAAQQX010000001.1 coordinate 4,642,188, forward strand.
AACCATACCTCCTGTGCCTCACACGCAGCCTCCGCAGATGCCGCCTCTACCTCAGCAGCAGCCCCCACAGCAATCATTGGCCCCTCCACCGCCAATGGCGCAAGCCCCGCCGCCTCCGGCACCCATGCATCACTCCCCAGCGTCACTGGCGGCCGTTGCAGCTGCCAAATCGGCTATCAACGCAGCCAATCCTGCTTCCGGGGCGACTTTGGCTGCCCCACATCAAGTGTACCCCAAGAGAACACCCTCCCCCCATCGGCCCTCCAGTCCTCCTTCGCAGTTCCACAGACCGTCCATCTCGTCAGTGTCGTCCATTTCATCTGCTGCAGTCTCTCCCTCAGCAGCAGCTTCCCCAGTGATGAGCCACAAGTCGTCTGTATCTTCTGAAGATGGTGGCTATGCATCTCCTCCAATGATCCCACGATCTGAGAACCCTCAACTGGCCACCCGGTCTGCTTCGGTTCCCGACGTCGCTCTTTCTAGATCGGACATTAATGGAAAAAGCCCTGGCTACAACACTGAGAAGCCTGCGAAGCTTCGAAATGTCAACCTACAGATCAAAATGCCTCCCACACAGGCCCCACCCATGCCCGACGGATATGCAACACCTTCCCGCAAGGAAGAGTTTGCTCCCACTTTAAATATTCCGTCTCAGCCTTCTTCTCGAAGACCCTCTCGAGCTGCTCAGACTCAGTCTCCCATGCAACCCACTCTACAGTTCCCTCCTATTCCCAAGATCGATCTGTCAGTGCTGTTGGACCCTGCTCCCCATGCCGATGTTACTCGGGAGTTGGAGAAGCTGCTTACGTCATTTGAAGATGCTCTCAAGGTGATGGAGGTTGGCTTCTCTTCAATCTAAGCATTCAACCCCATGTTATAAATTATATAGCCTGCATTACATTCATTAGATGAATCATGAACAAGTACGATGTAGTTGTTGGCCGTGGACAATGTATACGTAGATACAGGTTTGTGAAGCCCTGTAATGTCCATGTGGCGTGGGAAGAGCTTGTGGCTGGATGTCCAGAAATCCAACTACAGTTTTTTTCCTTTTTCTCCTTTTTTTCTCCTTTTTCCTTCTTCATTTATATAAGGCCAAGTTTCAATAAGTAAATTCACGAGTTTAGTTGATAATTGTTTTAAGTTTAGTTATACTTGGTCTCCCACCTTTCGTATTTAACGCTTTCAAGGTTTTGTCATTTCGACCAATATCGTATACTTGTACTGTAATTAATGCGTCTAAAATCGTCCCATTTGTAATATGAAATCAACAAATGACGGAGATGAAAGGACACAGTGAAATGAAAAAAGGGGGATTTTTTATGAGCCCATATAATTCAAATGAATATCTGCAAATAAAAAATATTAACCAAGCGTTCTACATTGCACGTCCATACCCCCTAGCCATCAACAACAAAACTACAATGAGTGCACACGCTCACGGTGACCAAATGCACCCCTGCTGTATACTCCACCACAATTACCTAATAAAATGTATTGTTAGAGCTTTTATGCCTACTTTCGCTTGACAACCTCGAGGTTATCAAGAGCATCCCTCTCAAAAGCCTCAGCCTCAACGTCGAGGATGTAAGGAATGAGGTAGTGGTCGTCCTCCTCAGGCTTGGTGACATCGTTGCCAGTGGCAAGCTTGTGGGAGAGGGAGAACTGGGTGGCTCGGATAAGTCGGTAGACTCGGTCGTAAGACTCGGTGGGGGGGAGTCGTCGGAGAGCGAGCTGCATGTTGGGGGTCTCCTCCATGATCAGATCGTTCATCCTAGGGTTAGTATTTGGTTCACCGTATAAATTTGTCAGCACCCATCAATCAACAATTCCAGTACTATCTTCAGTAGAGCGTCGGTAAATTCCTTCCCGTGTCGTTTCCTTGTCTTCTGGTGTCGATTGGTCGTCGTGTTGACCCTGAACTATCTCGTGAAGTCGCGTTTAAGGGTACCACATTTCGTGTGTCGCGGAAACACCCAAAGGGTCCCAAACTGGTGTCGTAGAAACCGGATTCATCTGCAATCCATCCCATTCACTCGTGCTGTTGATACTGCTCAACCGTCGCTGTTGTATGTTGCCTGAGGGTGCTGTTTTTCATTGGATTGATACTCACTTGAAACCAAGCTGTCGGTAACCGGAGAACTTGACATAGGTCTTAGCAAGAGGAACAACAATCTTGCTGAGGAGAGGAGACTTAAGGATAAGCTCGCTAGTCTTCACGACGGAGGTGATTGAAGCCATGGTTGCTGTGTTGTGTAAGTAGTGGTGTACTCTGCGATCTTTTCTACACTCAAAGTGTATTTCCACTGGTCAGGATTTTGTCCTTATTCTATTGGCTAATGGCCCGAGGGCTTGGGAGGATGCAGTGTGCTGATTTTACGGAAATATACCCTAACCACAGTTGCTGTGTTGGGACATATTTAGGCACGTGACATAAGAAACATGATGACTCCCCTTATTCGATTCGTAATTTCGCAAGGAATCGTATAATGTCAATTGTAGAGACTTTTATTATGAGCGGAAATGCCTCAATGTGCCACCGTGGCAGTGTGGATCATCTGCAGCCCGCATCCTTATCCCTTGCCTGCATGAGTGTCAACTGATAATGATACCACAGCAGACAACAAAGAGGTGGGCGTGTCCATTCCCAACTCTAATGTTGATTAGGTGCATCACAGGGCGGGTGAGACTTCCCCTCTTCGGTGCTTAGACCCATCGATTAGCCACGTTCCAAAAGTATATAAGGGGGCTCAATCTCCCACTTCCTGCCTTCTTCTTCAGAAGTCGACCCCGCCACCGCCAGACTGGCAACTGTACCGGTTGTCGGGTCCTTCTGCGACAGTTCTGAGCCCGCTGAAAAGCCCAAGGTTCCTGTCATGGCCTTTCCAGGAACGTGCTTGGCCGCCGTACCTGATGTAATACTTCCTGACCGAGTGTGGTCAGTAGAATGCTTTGGGAACATACCCAACTGGAGTCGCTAAGAAACTGCGCTCTAGGAGTTAACCGGTTAAGAGCTGCGTTGCAGCCGCTACAGCGAATGTGTCCGTGATATGACCCTGGCCTAGCAAAGAGCGATATGATGCCTGAGCCCTGTGTGCCAGAGCAGATGTGCCACCGACCGACAGAGAGATATACCTTTTACAGAGGGGAGTGCCGCTTTACAATGACCGAGCAGAGAGCCGTTTGGAAATGAATGTGCCGCCATAGGGAGCCAAGTCGTCGAGAGACCGCCAGTCAGAGGGAGCTAAGTTCTAGAATAGACGCCATACTAAGTGAAATGTGCAAAGAGCCATCAGCAACGAGAGCCGCTATAGAGAGATATTTTGAGCCAAAGACCCATTGCGAGAGCCCGAGTGTCCGTGCGAGAGAGAGCCATTATGTGTGTATTGAGCCCGAGAAGCTGAGTCCGAGAGTGCCCGTGGGAGCCCCAGTTAGTTACAGAACCGTACAGAGGGAAAAAGAGCCCGAGTCCGAAACGAAAGACCAGAGCCGCCAAAATTGAGATAGCCAAGAGCCAGAGCCCGTGTTAGATTATTGAGAATTGAGACGCCGCCCGTGCCGCTTTAGAGAGGAGTCGCGAATCCGGAAAGTAAAGAGCCGTTGCCTGTCGGGAATTAGCATTAGATAGTATTAGGAGGACGTAGGTTGACTCAACCGAACCTCCGGGGCTAATATGATTGGACCATAGAGTCCCATCCCCTATATCCGAGACTTGTAGTGCGATCGTAGCTGTAGTGTAACCATTTGTAGTGAGGCACCACACCCACGTGGGCTTCTAGTTCTCATACGTGTCCTGTCATACCAACTAAGGTTCTTATCTGTGATGGACCTAAACCCAAAGTGGGACATGTTCGTCAATTTTTGTGAGTGACATGCATCGCGCTGATATATGTTACAGACAGAACAAATTCACACATCAAAACTATCGAAATGTATCGTACGTACTGTATCGTACCATTAATTGAATGAACCAGTCTATAATTTTATTGTTATGGTATTAGTTGCAAGTTCTTGAGAGCTTGGAGCATCCTCATCTACCACCTTGTCGGTCAGTACTTACCTAATCCATTGGAAAGATGCACTGAACTCCTTCAGCCCCGAAGCCAAACTGTCCTTCCAGGTTTACTATGACTTCCACCGGCTGACTAGTTCCTCTCTGTTGACCATGTCAAGGAGGTGAAGGATGTTAGCTAGGCTTATATTGTTGTACGTCGCGCCCTCGTTGTACCTTATCTTGACGATAAGCCCAAGCAGGATGTCGAGTTGCCTCCTACCTCATTCCCTTCTACGAGAGGAACCCGTACCTGAAGTAGAGCTCTAATGGGAACAACTAATGAGTATAATTAACAAACTGTAGCTTCGCATTCACCTCAAGAATCGTACAAGGGTACCTTTGTATACAAGTGACACAGGTTTGTGTACCAAATAACCTGTATTGCCCAAATTGAGACAACTTCATGTAATTACCCGTTGCTCACAATCGTAAAAGGACGAGTACCGGGTACCTATTGTATTTCTACTTGTAGTAAGATGCTGGTACCTTACCACGTACATACAGTACAACTCTTATCAATGTGCCTTAATGTAATTACCTATGCTTCATCATTTGTTAGTCTACTTGGAGTATAAATAGTGTCGTGGTCCGATCAGAAACGGGGTTAGTCATAACTGGCGGCAGCCTGTCGTCTCAGAAAAGGGCTGGGGGCTTCGTCCCACTGGTCGATGTAAGTTCGCTTGGCTGGTCTTTTGACGGCTGGGGTTTTAAATCCGGCGTAGACTGCGTGGAAATGCGGGGCCGCACGCTGTTTGGATGCAGACTTGTCTGAGTCGTGAGAAGAGCTAGACGACGTCAATGATGGGTTGGAGGCGTTGGTTAGAGGCAACTCTTCAAGGGGTTTGAGAGGAGTCCGTTTCAGAGGGGTAGAGATAGCCAGACCTCTGGGCCCCTTAACGTGCTTGATAGGTGTCAGCTGGGAAGGAGAGAAGGACATGGAGATGTCCCGGGGAGAAGATCGATGAGCAGTGGGTGAAACGGGCGGTGGGGGAGTGGGAGCAGGCATATCTGCGAGAACCTGTCTCACTCTGCGCTCAACCTCCTGTTCAACAACAGACTCCAGTTCGTTCTGAATGTTGTTGAAGTACTCTTGTTCGACAGTCTCCCGGTACTGTTCCAAATTTTGAGACATCTGAAGCACCTCCTCTCGTCGTTCCTCGAAGATCTCCACCTCTCGTTTGAGGTTTTCCTGATACTCCAGGAGGTGCTGGTGTTGCTCAGAGAGCATACGATCTTTCCGGACTAATTTGATGACATCCAGCCTCAGAAGGGTTGCCGTTGATGGCCGATTGTGAGGGTTGATATCCAGACAAGCCTGGATGGTTCGTTTCAGTGTAGACGAGTATCGAGAGGGTAACTCGGGGTACATACCGTCCTGAACTCGCTGTGTGAGCTGAACATGGTTTTTAGCTTGGAAGGGAGGGTGCAGCTGACAGAGCTCGTAGATGACACACCCCAGAGACCATATATCGGATGCTGGCGAAGACACGTCGTTGAGGAGAACCTCGGGAGACATGTAGTAAGGGGTGCCCACAAAGGTGTTAGCCATCATGTGGCTCTGATCCAGCATTTTGGCCAGTCCAAAGTCACCCAACTTGACACAATGGTCGCCGTCCAGAAAAATGTTGTCAGGTTTGATATCTCGGTGCAAAATGACATTGCTGGGGTAGACTTCATCTTCGTCTCCTTGGGCGGTGAAAAGGTCGGTTAAAGGAGGAGCGTCTTGGCCAAAGTGGCATCTGTAGAGCGCCAGAAGCAGCTGTGTGAAAATGCTCCAAACAATTCTTTCTGGCACTCGTTCGTCTGTCTCTTTGCACTGCTGAATGAGTCCTGCCAGGTCTCCTCCTCCACAGTAATCCATGTAGAGGTGCACCAAGTGTTTATCGGGGAGATGTTCATGGTGTAGATAGCCGACAATGTTGGTGTGGTGGAGTCCCTTGAGAATACGGAACTCAGCGATTAGCTGTTCCTTCTCCTTGGGCGTCATTCGTCGGTAAGAGATTTCCTTTCTCGCCAGAATTTGACCATCGTTTATGCGTCGCACTTTTCGGATCTGGCCAAAGGACCCTCGTCCAATGAGCTCCAATTCTTCAAATTCCATTGTGGGTGGCGGGATGGTTACGAACGGCAGCGACTGGGTGCTCCTGGTCTTCTATCGTCGTTAGGAGGTCTCCAGCTATGAGTTTGGCGAGTGACAAGAGTGTGGACTTGGCTGTGGTGTGCTTCCTGCATAATCATGTTTACATTTACTCTTTTAGACAGCTGGACTGAGTCTAATTTTTCACCTCAGAAGGGCGGCGCGCGAGGCTGACGTGCGTTGCTTACACGTTAAGAATAGGGAGTTGGTGTTCGAAATTGCCACCTATCGATATATTCGAATCCAGTTACCTATCGTATTCCCATCATGCCCCGACTTGGTTCATTAGACTATGTTTTGGACGATGTACAGTTGAGACAGTTGCCCCAGCAACGTTAAAACCATTTCATCCTCGGACTGATCTTCGATGTATTGGAACGACTTTGGAGGCACTGTATTGGGTGGGCTCTCTATAATAAAGCTCCTTATCTGCCCATTTCCAGATATTAATGGTGAATATTACTGCCTGTACCCTGCAAATCCCGACTTATCTCCCAACCTCACCTATACAGCCCTGTCTGACTTGTTAGCGTGTACAGGGCACATTACCGGCGCGGCCAGACAAGGGTATAACGTGCTTATGTGGGGCTCATATTAATCGTTCCAAGACAAGAAAACAAGACAAGTCTTGGGTGCTTTTGTTGATGAGGGGGAGACGGGTCAATTTGCCTCAAATAACAATTTGAGCAATTTCGTCCATACACATTCCATTTGTGCCTCTCAATATGAAGATCATGGAATACAGCAGATCGGGTGATCGAGATAATTCGTGGAACGAATACACGGCGCTTATTTCACTTGTACAAGTACCCTATTTGCGAGTCCAAGTTGGAGCGCTGTAGCGACTTTAGACCAAAAATCAGGTACACTCACCCTAAACCGCTCTATATCTTTCCCCCCATCCTCTAGCCGTACCTCTAAGTACATAGTCATTTTACCTCAAGTGTTTCAGAGCCTCTCCACTGTTATACCTGGACACGTTTCAGATTGTGATTGGCAGTGGCGACATCAGATAACACAGGGCATTTAACGGGGCTGAAATGAGTGATTATGTACCATCGATAACGAACAAAACTGCTTATTTTTCAGCTCAACTGATTCACGTGACCGCACTTCCTCGCCGTCAAAGACACTGTTCGCCTCATGTCCATAGAGTTGGGCAGTGCATGCATAAACGTGCAATATATCGACGGTTGGGTGGTGCACAACCTCGAGTAGATTTTGACATATTCATCGTCTAGAAGGCACACTTCACAGCCACTAATCGAACGCGCGAATCATGCCCATCACATTCGACAAGGAAAAGTTCAAGAGCGGAGTCGCCTCTGTGCGAAGCAAAAGTGGCCCAGTCAAGGGCAAAATGGAGGGTTTTCGAAACAAATGGAATGGCAACAGCAGTTCGGCTGCTCCTGACAGCCAACGATCTGATGAGCCTGCCACCATCAGTCGACCTCTCAAGTCGTTGCCTGATCCTAAAACCTTTGCACCTCCTCCTAAACACAGAGAATGGTACGGAGATGAAGTCGCCCAGCAATCATTAGCCGTGGCAAAAGACGCTCAGTATGTCCAACAACCTGCTCGAGCCCAGCCAGCAGCCCCTGCTGCCGCTCCTGCTGCCGCTAATCCTCCTGCTCCTGCTGCTTATCAGCCTGCGGCTCCTGCTCCCGCTGCTTACCAGGCTGCTCCGGCGCCTCCTCCAAGAGCTGTGCCAGCACCTCCTGGTGCAGCAGCTGGGGCCCCTCCCCCTCCTCCCAGACCCGTTCCCACACCTCCAGCGGCCGGATACCAACCACCAGCAGCTTACCAACCTCCAAACGCATACAAGCCTGCTGCTGCTACCCCTGCTCCTCCTCCACGTGACCAGCCTCCCTCATACGACAATCTCGCTCCTCCCCAAACTCCTGCTCGGCCACCTCCTATGCCTGCTCGACCTGGTGTCCCCACACAGCCCTATGGAAACACTCCACCAGGCTCGGATCCCAATGTCTACGGAGCCCCTGCTCCTGTAGCAGCAGCAGCAGCAGCTTCCTCTCCTGCTGGAATCAACTTTGCAGCCCAAATTGCAGGACGAAGAAACTCTGCTGCATCCTCCGTTTCGGACATCACCTCGGGTTTGGCCCAGGCTGCAATTGGCAAGAAGAAGCCCCCGCCACCTCCCCCCAAGAAGAAGCCCGGTCTGGCAGGCAAACCTGTTCCTGGAGCTAAACCCACACTTGCAGCTTCGTTTGGTGCTCCTTTCGCTGCGGCCGCTGCCGCTGTACCCGCATCTCACGCTGCATCTGCTGTTGAGGCAGCTCTGGGTTCTCAGTCATACTCCAAGGCCCCGGCATTCGTGCCCCCTCCTTCAGGAAAGCCCGTGGACACCCAAATGCACACCCAGTGGTTTGTCAACGATCAGCCACCACCGGATCTCCAGGGTCTGGGCTGGACTTCGCAGTATTCTTCTTCTGGAGGAACCACTACCAAGATCTATGCCTTCAGAATCCCTGAAGACCTTTCTATCATCAAGCTGCGTATTGTCTACCCTACTAATAACCCTGCCGCCGCCACCTGTGAGCGAAAGGACGTGCCTCCTCCTCGAGATCTCAACCCCGGAGAGCTCTACGAGTACAACCTGCAGTATGGAGACGGAGTGGCTCGATGGGCTGAATCAATGGTGGGAACTCAAGTTGGAGATGGCGAGTGCTGGACTCTGGCCAAGAACGCCATTGAACAGAGCTCCCAGACTGCACTGGTTTCACAAGCATACACCCATGGCGCTCTCATCTACCAGCAGAATGGCTCCACTAACAATCCTGCCAACATTGTCAAGAATGTGGAAGCCATTCGACGAGGAGATATCTTGCAATTCTACGAGGCCAAGTTTGAGTCTCGATCCGCTGGCGGTTTCTGCTCTTCTTCCTACGGTGTGCCCAACCATACCGCTGTGGTTGTGGGCGTCTCGGAGGGCCAGAAAACAATCTACATTTTGCATCAGAACACTGGCGGCTCCAAGATTGTGCAACAGGGCCAGATTGAGTTGGCTGACATGACCAGCGGCGAGCTCAAGGCCTACCGAGTGGTGGGTGCAGAGTGGGCCGGTCAGCTGGATTGCACCATGTAACCGAGCTCTATGGTTATTCGCTTATGGCGAGTTTGCATATCCTAACTCCGGTATGAATGTCTGGAATTGCGTTACCATTTGAGTTACTCGGAACAAGAGTTATACAACCCAGGAAAACGAATACGCAGACACAAAGAAGGATGGTAACTGATGCTATCCTATCTTAATGTATCGTAGCTGGTTTAGAAAGGCTACATAGCACAATGATGTTCATCACTAGTGGAGAAAATAGAAGGTTTACTAATTCGGAAAAATGAGCACGAAAAGAGTATAAACACGTCGTATGTCTAAGTCCGCAAAGAACAATAGAATGGATGCATCTTTGGGTTCAGTTGAGCTATTTTTAGGATGCACTCTCCAAACAAGACAGCACCCACCATAACACCCCACAACAGCTACCAGGCAGGGGGGATTTCTGCACACCGCCCAAGAACTACACACAACACACCACGAAAATATGTACAACAGAAAAAATCACATGCTCTATTTCAAGACTCAAAGGTTGCTTATTTAGCAGACTGGGTTAGTATTGGAAAGGTGAGGATAAATAGTGGGTCCTTCATATGAGTCACACTCAAACAATTAGCTCGCGTGTAGCGCTACAGGACCATTTTCCACTGATAACAATATTGGCTCAGCCAGTGCAGAAACGCGCTCAAAATGCGCAGAACACGGGCTGTGTAAACAACACGGAGCAGAGAAAAACAGTAAGCCTGTAGTAAAGAAGAGTGGGCTACGCACAAACAGGGTACCACGAGGATCTCCCATACAAGCGCGCTATTGAGGCGGGATAATACCGCATCATGTCTTAGTACTCACCAGCAGCTGAACGAACTCGTTGTAGTCAATTCGGCCATCACCGTTGGCATCAGCCTCCTTGATCATCATATCAACCTCCTCATCAGTGAGCTTCTCACCAATAGAGGTCATGACGTGTCGGAGCTCCTGGGAGGAGATGAAGCCGTTGTTATCTCGGTCAAAGACCTTGAATGCCTCTCTGATTTCCTCCTCGGAGTCGGTGTCCTTCATCTTTCGAGCCATCATGGTGAGGAACTCGGCAAAGTCAATGGTGCCGTCGTTGTTGGCATCGACCTCGTTGATCATGTCGGCGAGCTCGGACTCGCTGGGGTTCTGTCCCAGACTTCGCATCACGGTACCAAGCTCCTTGGTGGTGATTTTACCATCATTGTTCTTGTCAAACAGGGAGAAAGCCTCTCGGAATTCGGCAACCTGGTCTTCGGTAAGCTGGTCAGACATCTTGGTTAGCATTGTGGTACGGTACTGGGTATTTTCGATAGGGGGAAGAACGTGACAGCGTCAAGTAGTTTTGTCGTTTTAAGGGGTGATTGTATGCCACGTGTCAGAGGGTGTATCTTGGGTAAGACCCGCACTAGCACGTGGCACGACGGTAGCCGATCCTCGCTTCATGGTGCAGAATATTACCACGTAAGCATTACCCCTGCTTTTTCTTATCGCCATTGTACTTACCTTTGATGTGTGGTGTTGTGTAGAGAAAGAGTAAATTGGATTCGGGGAGTTAGTTTAGTTTGCCTTCGCCACAGTGGAAAAGTAAATAGAGCCCAGTTGGGAGTCGAACCCCGGAGTATTAGAGTTACGTCACATTGTACAGCAGACCCCAAGAGCTGGGAGCTGGAAGCTGGGAGCAAGACACACCACCGAATAACGTTGGCCATGCAGATACCGTACTTGGAAAGCGTACATGCCAACAGCTCAACAAACCGCCACCTGAACAAATAATGAAGGCCTGGCACTGGTCTGTCACCCTGGTGGTCATATACCTGGCAATTCCAGTCATTCTATATTTGATCACGCGAAAAGATGACCGAAAACCGCTCAGTGACATTCGAAAACGCAAGAGAACCATAGTTCTGGTGCTCGGAGACCTGGGACGATCTCCTCGAATGCTCTACCATGCCCGATCTCTGGCTAGAAGCGGACACAAAGTCGATCTCTGTGGATACGATGGTGCCAAACCCTTTGATGAGATCCTCAACAATGATCTCATCAACATCCATCACATTCCTCTGATTCTCAACACACGCAAACTGCCCTTTGTCGTGTTTGGTATTCTGAAAGTCATTCGACAGCATTGGCTGCTGATTTCTCTACTCTACAAACTGCGAGGTGCCGACTACCTCCTCGTCCAGAACCCTCCCTCAATTCCTACTCTTGGTGTCGTGCGGTTCTACAACTTATTCCTGAGTACTCGAACCAAGGTCATTTTGGATTGGCACAACTTTGGTTACACTATCTTGGCTCTCAAACTGCCCGAAACTCACCCAATGGTGAAGTTTGCCAAGTTTTACGAGGGTTTCTTTGGAGGAAGAGCTTTTGTCCATCTCTGCGTGACTGTGCTTATGGGACAAGCTATGCGAAAGACATTTGGAATGAGTGGACGTCGAATTGTACCCCTACATGACCGACCTGCTTTCCACTTCAAGCCTCTTAGTGAGTCTGAGAAGCTTGATGTGCTTAAGGATTTTAAGGAGACTCTTTATGATGATATGACCGCTGATCACAAGATTATCGTGTCCAGTACCTCTTACACCCCAGACGAGAATTTCAACACTCTCCTTGACGCCTTGGCTCTCTATGACGAGTCGAAACTCGATCTTCCCCCTCTGCGTGTCATTATCACTGGTAAGGGACCCATGATGCCCGAGTTCTTGGCCAAGGTGGAGAAGCTTAAGATGAAGAAGGTGTCCATTCGAACTGCCTGGCTCGAGTTTGCCGATTACCCTCGAATTCTGGGTGCTTCGCACCTTGGAGTGTCTCTTCACGAGTCTTCTTCAGGCTATGATTTGCCCATGAAGGTTGTTGATATGTTTGGATGTGGTGTTCCTGTTGTGTCTGTTGACTACCCTGCTCTTTCAGAGCTGGTTAAGACTAACACAAACGGTGTGGCTGTCAAGGGTCATGTGGAGATGGGCAACACCTTCATGTCTCTGTTTTCCAACCGTGGAAAGCTCGACAATATCAAGCGTGGAGCCATGGTGGAGTCTCGAAAAACCTGGGATCAGACCTGGGTTAAAACTGTGGGTCCTCTCTTCGATATTGGAGAGTACGTGCAACAACGACCAGACGAGGACTACGACTTTAGCAGTAGTAGCAGCGACGACGAGTAAACCACGACAAGAAAATATAAGGGGAGAGAAGATGATGAAGTTGGATCCAAGCTATAAACAACTACTTGTACATGCATTTTTTGATAACACAACTTGTACAACCCTAGTGAAGTAGCCGTGTTTGATACGTATTGGATACCCAAATCTGCTTTTAGAGAGCTTCCACTAGCTACTATGAGGCAGCTTGACATCCTTCTCACATGACGTCATTTTTCAACCAGCCATTGTCATCGGAGATTACGATCTGAAACATCACAAGAGAAGGTGAGACGAGCAAACAAAGAATATTATATAATATCCGATCACATGTCACGTCACATGTGATATTTCCCACGTGTCGGCTGCGTTTGTGCGTTTGTGGCACATATTTTCCAGTCCTTCGGGGCTAGGGTAGCAAGATCCATGGTGGTGGGGATCTCAAATAAAGTTACTACGTGTTTGATCGCAGCAAAACGTTTTCAGTGTCTATCAGACATGCCTATCGATGGATTTCAGTAGAAAATTTAAATACGAGCTAGAAGGAACATTCAAATTTCCACTCCTGGTGGGTTTTTACATCTCAGAACTCCGGTATCGCCTAGCGTGGCGCCATTCACTGACTCAGGCTCGTTTTCTGCTGGTAGCAGATTATGCTTTCATCGCATTATTAGGGTTAGGGTGGTCTATTTTTGGCCTCAACCGATGAGGCTGGTTGTAGGCCCCCCCTTTTTAGGGCTGGCTGTTTTGCGAGCTGGTTTTCAACGACACACTAAGAATACACCTTCTCGAGAAGCCAGGGACCGTGAATCAGGGTCCATAACCTGAAATATTACAGCTTTCGGGATAGTAAGGTCAACGGTCAATAATATTACCGTAGTGATGGTTATTATTTGGTATTATTTCGCCAGACAGGGGAGGAGAAGATTCAGACCTGCATATACGCATGTCGAGAATCTCACATCCCCCACACATCATGTGTCCCATCTCCACGCGTGTTCCAGCTGATCGAGATGGTCTCATTTAGGCCATTGTCTGCGCACGATGAAACACGTCGCCCCTGACCTCCCAGCCCATTGTTGGTATGTCAAAGTGTCTTGGGGCTGGATCGTCTTCTTCAGATAAGGTCAAACTTCTGGTATCGTGCATGAGAGCTGTAGACATAGCTGGGAGGCTGGCTGGGGAAAGATTGAAGAGGAAAAATAGGGCGAGACTGGCTAGAGACGTTGTACCGAATAGAGAGAGCAACCAACGTCATAGCAGAGGATTGGGTTTCGGTAGACATCTCCGAGCGATGATTCCAGCATGTATGATGCAGGGAATCTTGCGATGCTGGTTGCCTCATCATACTTCGGTGACGTTGTGTGGCAGCCCCCTCAAGATGAAATGCGTGAGGCTGGGAAAGAGTCTGGGGAAAGCAATGATACACACAAGTATATATAGATGTGGAAGGGCTTCGATATTTTCTTTCCTCAGACAATCTCACCTACACTCTCTTTCACACAACTTCTACAGTCTCTTGACACTCACTCGTCTATCCGACACCACCACCACCACAAGTCTATCCGACACTCACTTGTCTATCCGACACCCACTGTCTATCCGACGCTCACTGTCTATCCGACACATACTGTCTATCCGACACACCTTCACTGTCTATCCGACCTTGTCATTTGACTTTTTTTCCTTTCATTATGAAGTTCACAACTCTCCTGTCTATGGCCTCTGTTGCCATGTCTGCTGCTATCACTGTGGAGATTCATTCTACGGTGCTGGAAACCGTTTATGAAACAGCCTCAGAGACGATAATTTCCGAGGCTGCAAGCTCTGAACCCTCCCCTACAGTCAGATATGTCACCATTCTGCCCAAACCTCTACCTGCATTCAACGGTGTTGCTCTCAGCGGCACCGTTCACAACAAGCGAGACTCTGTCGAGACTTCCATCGACTGCAATCAGGGTCTTGCCTTCGCTGCTTCTGCTGTCGAGAAGCAAAGTTCAGCTGGCACCTCGTCCGCAGCATATACCGCAACCTTAACTGGTAGCAATCTTAGCTCCGAGACTGACACCATTGAGGTTCCTTCTTCTACCTCTTCCATTCCTGAACTTGACACCGCATCAATTGAGACCGAGCCCAACCCGACTCTCATCCCCCTCTTCCTCCCCATTCACCAGAAGGAAGCTACCATCGATACTACCACCGACACACACGATATGGGACTTGGAACCAAGATTAGAGATATGGTCAACAATGTTGGCCCTGTGGCTGCCGCTGACCTCAGCAAGCCCAACCAGGGACCCAATGACCGAACCATCTTCCAGTCTCGAAACAACCATGGCCCCAACATTGGCTCTATGTTCCTGCTCGAGAAGTGGCTGACTCCTGGCATGTTCCCCGACTCCGCCAAGGGTGACGCTGAGCTTGACGCTGTGACTGCCCTTGTTGCTGAGCAGGGTGCCGATGGCGCCCAGAAGAAGTTCGAGGAGCACTGGAACACTTGGATGACCGACGATGACTTCTCCTACCTGCAGTCTGTTGGTGCTAACGCCATCCGAGTGCCTCTTGGATACTGGATCATCAACGGAGGTGCCTACACCCAGGGAACCCCCTTTGCCCAGTACCAGTCTGTCTACCAGAACGCCTGGTCCATTTTCAAGTCCAACATCCTCGACAAGGCCCGAGCTGCCAACATTGCTGTCCTCATTGACCTGCACGCCGTTCCCGGTGGAGCTAACGGTGATGCTCACTCTGGTACCTCTTCCGGTAAGGTTGAGTTCTGGGACTCTCGAAACGACCAGAAGATTGCCATTGATGCTCTCCAGTGGGTTGCTAAGGATGTCCTTTCTTACGACAACGTTCTCGGTATTGAGGTTGTTAACGAAGCCGTCTACGATGCTTCCACTTCCAAGGAGGGCTCTTACTACCTGCGAGCTCTTGATGCCATTCGAAAGGTGAACCCCGATGTTCCTGTCTACATTTCTGACGGATGGTCCCCTACCGAGTGGAACGAGTGGGTCCAGGAACAGAACCAGAAGCTTCCTGCCGGTCAGAACACTGGTTTTGTTGTCGACTCTCACGTTTACAAGGCTTTCTCCGAGCAGGATAAGGGCAACTCTCCTCAGCAGAACATTGCCAATGTCCCCGCCTACCTCAACGTTGGAAAGGCCCAGGCCGACTCCATTGTTGGTGAGTTCTCCTGTGTCTTTTCCGAGGAGACTTGGGCCAAGGCTGGCGGTGAGGACCGAGAGCAGCTTGCTATCAAGTACGGACAGGTCCAGATCGAGTCTTTCAACGAGAACGCTCGAGCCGGATGGTTCTTCTGGACCTACAAGTTCCAGTACGGTGATGGAGGCGACTGGGGCTTCAAGCCCATGACCCAGAAGGGCGCTCTCCCCACCTTCTCCAACGGCGGCTCTAACAAGGATCCCAAGGCTGGTATCAAGGAGGCTGCTACCAAGGCCACCGAGGAGCACTCTTCCTTCTGGGATCAGCATGAGGGCAAGTACGAGCACTGGCGATACGCTGACGGATACGTTTCCGGATGGCAGGATGCCGCTGCCTTTTACGAGTTCCACGGCTCCACCATTGGTCGAATCAACGCCTGGCAGGATGCCCGACGAGCCCAGCACATCGCTGCCAAGGGTAACTCCAACTTGATTTGGGAGTGGGACCAGGGCTTTGACGCCGGTATCCAGGGTCTGCTCAACTACATGCGATCTTAAGCGAGTCCCGCAAACCACCTCAAAAAACACTTTACGACCTCACACAATCATGACCTTTCACAACCACATTCTTCTCTGATTTTTCATGGTCTATCGATTGATAGATCACTATTTATTCTTTAGCATATTCTTGAATACAACTATTAGATTTTACACATTGAACAGTAGCAGCATTAGCAGTAGCAGTAGCAGTAGCAGTAGCAGTAGCAACGCCGAAAATAGCAAGAATTGCATGCAGCAGCAGCCATTGACTTCTGCGTCTTTCTCAAATCAACATTATCTCGGATATTAGGCACTCGACAAAGGACATTAGCATCGATTTATTGGCTCTTTAGATTGAAGACATGGCAGCCATTTAAATGATAAAACGGTGGCCGGAAAGGAGGAGAAAGAGAAAATTTTGAGGGTATAATTCTTGGCTCTTCTGAATGACGCCTTTTTGGGATTTACATTCACCTTACTTTATACTGTAGTTGCAGCTCAAGCAGCTGTCCTACAGTCTGTTCTACTCCCCAACCCTGTACCTCTACTAACCAGCTTATTAATCGTTATATCATAAATGTACACTACATACATACAATCCCTAGACCATGGAAAACAGAGAAAAGTTTCGCACAATACCAGGTCCCATCTCGTCGTAATCCTGCTTGGTGTAGCAGTAGTTCTTGAACTCGGGGGTGGAAGACAGCAGAGATCCTCCGTACCACACAGCGTTTCGCTGCTTGGAGTGAGAGATGACCTTGACATCAACACCCGAGGACTTGACACCGGTGGCTCGCTCGTTGGCAGCCAGTCGATCATCAGCAAGGGTTCGAATATCTCGCTGCAGACGTCGGCCGAAATCCTTGAACATGGTAGATCCTCCAGAAAGAACAATGTTCTTGTAGAGACCTCGTCGCACATCAATGGGCGACGACTGGACCACGGTGTCAACCACCTCGGACAGAGGGGTCAGGAAATCAGACGAAGCAATCTCGGGGTTGAAGAAAATCTCGGGCGCCAAGAATCGCTCGTATCCAACGTCCACGGTAGCTCGTCGATGCAGGCCCTGGTCAGCCATGTACTTTTGGAACCGGTCGGGATCGTTGTCGAACCGGTTGAACTCCTTGACAATGTCAGGACACACATAACAGTAGTTCTCCTTGATCTGCTCTGCGGTCTTCAGTGACGTGTCGGGCTCGTTTCGGTCTCGCAGCATGTTCTGAATAAAGTAGGTGATGTCTCGGCCAGCAATGGGGATGGACTTGATGGCCGAACCAATAACGTAACCCTCGGCGACGGGAATCACGTGAGTGACACCATCTCCGGAGTCGATGACGGTTCCGGTCAACGATCGATCCGTCACCTTGTTAGAGGTCCAGGATGCAGCCAGAGCCAGCACAGCCTGCACAGCAATGTAGAGACCGGCACAGTTGAAGGACTCAAACATGATCTCGGCAGTGTTTTCTCGGTTCTCAGGAGGGTTGAGAGGAGGCTCAGTTAGCAGGAAATGATGATCTTCGGGCTCGCATCGCAAGTACTTGAAAATCGAGTTCTCCCAGAATCGCTCCATGTGATCCCAGTTCTCAATCTGACCGTGTCGAATGGGGTAGTTGACCGAGTAGGCGGGGCCGTTGGCGGCGGCAAGAGCCTCGTCGCCAATGTAAAAGTCGAGGTCTTCAGTGCCCTTACGGCTGATGTTGCCGCCGGACGAACCTTTGGCAGTGGCGATGACTGTGGGGAAGACGAAAGAGGGGGCATCGTTACCAGCAAAACCAAGTTTTGTGTAACCGGTACCGCTGTAGTTAGTATATGTTTGGTATTGGAAAAGCCTTCGGCCATTTGAAGGCTGTGACGTTGATGATGCCATTCACTCCGCATGTGTCAATGTGGGGTATCAGTTCAGAGTAGGTGAAGCACTAATGAGTCCAGATGAAAGACGATGACTTTATCCCACATCAATTTCGGCGGGAAGAGGTGACCATGACATAGCCACATAATTGATTCCGTTGTTGTATGATTCTGATTGTGTCGTCACGTCGTTGTGCCTGTGTCGATGTAGATGTCGATGTATAAGTATCGACTGTCTGCGTTCCATGGTCGAGCCAGGAGCATAGGTGGTTTGTGTCGCTCATCACCATCCCTTAATCCTCTCTGATTTCTCCTTACTGTTCCCATAATCATGATGGTCATCATTGCCATCACCCACGATATAACCCTCATCACACCTCCAAAATGTCTCAATGGAGATAAACCACTGAATTACTCACTTGTCTGAAGTTAGTAAAGTCCCGTTGAAAATTCGGCCATGTCCATCCATTCACATGATACTCACCCATGACAACCGCAGGGGTTCCCAGATGCGCCATTGTTGCTCAATTGATTTTTGTTAGCGAATGATGCTCAAGGGCTGGTGTCGGGATGTATGTGCTGTAACTGACAAGCAGTGTTGCGGCATAATAGGGTTACCCGGTAGTGGCCAGCTGTAAATTGGGAGGTCAGTGGGAGTGGGAGGACCGGAGATAATGCATGCTTAGTGCAGCCTGAGATGGACATTGATATGTCCGAAATACTGGTGTTGAACAATAATTGGACAACATGGAGATATATACTGACTTAAATGTAAGATCAGATTCCAACAGCGTTTTTTCCTTTTTTCCGTCCAGTTATTATCCAGGGATTATGATGGCCCACGAATGCAGGTGCTTACTCATCATCAGACCCATTATTGGCCAACATCTTGAGCATCAGTAAAAGAGATGGCTTTGTTGGTATATTCACACCAAATCACTCACTTAGAAAGGGCTCTATGAGTAGATAGCTGCACTATACCCCCATGGATTTCTTCGGGTTTCTATGGTGATGGGGAAGACATTGGATGTACACAGTATAGTTTACCTCATTCAGAGGTGGTTTCAGTAGCGACAGCTGTCAGTGACAACAAGGTGGATGCGATCAATCCCTAGAGTTAGATAGAAACTTGTGTTTCAATTCTCTTTTCCCTTGGATTTTTCACGTTTTCCCATTTTTGATCTTAATGAAAATAATAAGTAAAAAGTCATATATAGTTGGCTCTATAGTTGACTTCTGGTTGATTCTACAGTGTCATCTCTATACTGCTGTGCGAGTGAAGGATGACGACCATTTATATCATGAAACAAGGAAAATCAGAACACATTAAGTGAAGAGCAGTTGTGGGATTATCTGTTCACGTCTCTCACGACAGGGCTCCTCAAGTATCTTTTACCAAGACATTTCCTCCGTGTACAGTATATGCTCCTGCATCAAAGATAAATGTTAGTCCAGCACCAGAAAATCGGCAATCTCCGACCCTTATCTCTTTCGGCGGTCACTGTCCCTTTCCCAGTGCTACCTGGTAGCCATATGGGACTAACCCATTCTCGTCCACCTAGTCCAACATAAGCAGTTAAAAATAGGTATTTTTCAAACGCAGAAGTTGAACCTAATAAAAAAGCTGCGATTAGGAATACTCCTGGAGCAGTTGATATTGACGCTTAGCGAGAATTACTTTCTCTTGTTCTGTTTGTGACACACTAAAGTGCCCACTTTCAGCTTTGTTATTCTCAAATCACATTCCTTGGCCACGTTTGATGAAGCGTATGTACTAAACGTGACACCAAACATACGCCACTGATAGGGGTGATGGCAGAACAGAGTTAATATGAGGATGAAGAAGCCTTCTACACGACCTGATGCCAGGGTAGCTTCCATAAACGTCTAGAAAACACCTGTCAGTATTTACGAGTACAAACCGCATTGACAACTTCAACACAAGTATGCGTTTTCATGTTTCAGATCTACGCGTGGACCGGTTACAACTTTGGCACCGTTAGGGTTTAAGATGCGGCAGTGCCACAACCACGATCTACAGGAGCTATAGATGAGAGATAGGGAGACATTCAGGGGAGTGCGGGTTTCTGGGAATTTGTAAGTTTTTTAGGAGCATAAGAGAGCCTACTCCGTTATTAAACTTGCACATGGCCATTTATTATCGCTCGTCACACCTTTCCCCCTTTTTCTATACCTAGGGGCTCGGGAATATGTGACTAGGGAAATTATCTGCCGAGTTTAACTTTATATGGTAGGTAGATATGCACCATGGTGCACGAGTGGGTAGGATTTTGAGACCAACTGCTTGGAGCCTCATCGTTGGGGCTGCTTGAGGAGGACAGAGGATAGGCCGGACCATACGGAACACACCTCTCGCATACCACAGCACTTTCGACTACTCTTGTACCACCTCATACACAGACGACACGGGATCTTCAGCAGGGTGTTTCACGTTATCGCCCTATAGAGAGAGAGACTACCTGGGATTACTGCTCTTGGCGATAGAACCGACAACCTGAACAACATACACAGCTTTCCGAGATAGCAGGCTCCACAACACACTTTCACGAAATCAACCTACCACTTTGCCCCTGCGTACCACTGAACTGGTTTTAACATCGACCCATTCTTCATTCTCCTATTCGTTGCTCACTCGACCTGGACAAGCACACACACAACTGCATATTCACAGATGTTCCCATTTTTCTGTTTTGAAAATCGAGAAAAGTGGGCCCGTCAGGTCGGCCAGTCGTCCTTCGACTTGGTTGACATGACCCAGTTCCGCAGCACCTCCTTCCGAATAGTCATCTCGTACATGTTCATGTACATCCAACTCATCATTACACTGGCCGTCTACGCTTCGGACATCTACACAGCCATCATGTTGTTAGCATTTGACCGCTGGGCTTCTTCGATCACCCCATACGTCCCCTTCCACATTTCCCGATGGCTGTTCGGAGGCTGCATTCTCTTCTCCTTCGTGCTGCTCCTTTACGATTATATCCAGGCCTATCGGGTGTGGAAACGGTACAATATCTGCCTCACATACACAAACCCCATTTGTCGAACAATCTACTCTATCAAGGGTTACAACTACTTTTGTCTATTTGCCAAAATTACAAAATCGAAGGAGTTCACTGACTATGTCGCTCTGTTCGTGTTCTTCACTTTCAAGGGATGGGCCAACCTCCTACTGGCCGAGGGACCCAGACAAGTACTGAACGCCCTCACTCTGTATTCAGTACTCAAGATTGACGACGACTTTGTGGGTGCCGTTACCGCGCTGGCTCAAAATTCCCATGTCGAGGCTGTTGTCGTCTCGTTCATGGCCTTCTCGCTACTCATCTGGGTCATCTCCATGATCATGTTCATTCTGGCTTTGCTATGCTCCTGCTCAGTGTGGACTCAGGTGCATAGACATAACTGTCACTCATTGGAAGAGTACTGCTGTGTGCGAATCGACAAGCGAGTGGCCTACCTGGTTTCTAAGTACCACAAGCGTGGAATGAAGAACCTGGCTCTTGAGAACTCGAGAATGTCCAAGCAGCCAACTCTGCCCACATTCGCATTCCAGGGCACCGAGGAGGAGAATATCGGTTACAACAATAACTCGAACTCTCATCTGGCAGCTTACGAAGGCTCAAAAACCAACTTGTTGGCTGCCGACCAGGTCGCTAACGACTTCTACAGTAACAAGGAATACTCCATGAGTGATCTCCAACCTCAGGACTCGCGAAATACTCTCGCTGAGCCATCGGACCCGCTTTCCAAATACGAGTTTAGCGATCTCAGTAACATTACACGAAGTGACACTCAACAGTCTAACATGACTATTTCTGGGGTCTCTAATGGAGTAAACAAAGTGCCTAGAAAGCCCACCCCCTTGAGACAGGCCTCTGGACCTTTCTACCAGACCGACAGCAGTTCCACAAGCAGACTATACGTCAACGACAATAGCTCTAGCTTGTACCAGAACCCCAACATCAACACCTCGTTAGGTTCTATCAACACATTCTTGGACTCTGAGACTCAGACGGTTAATTACAGCCCTCCCAGATATGATCCAACGGAGTATGGGGGTGGTAGACGGGCGTCAGACCCTCGTGAGAGATCCGAACAGTCATATCCTAGACGACCATCAGAACAGCCATACACAAGGCAACTCACTGAACCTCGTGGCAGAACAACGTCGGAACAGTCATACGAGAGAAGACCAGCCGAACAGTTATACGACAGAACAGAACAGTCTTACGACCAAAGACCATCTGAACAGTATTACGACCAAAGATCGCCCGACCAGTCATACCAATCATACAACGGAAGACCATCTGAGCATCCACTCGACAGAAGTCCACCTGATCGGTCTTACACAAGAAGACCATCCGAACAATCATACAACAGAAGACCATCTGAACGTTCATACCAGAGACAGCCCTCTGGAGCACAGGACAGCCATCCATCTTCCCGATCTCAATCACCGCATTTACCGTTCCAGTTGGAACATCATCAACCTCACAACCAGTCTCAGAATCCCCCACTGGATCCCTTTGATCCCTCATTTAGATAGACTAATATTGCATTTTCCTTATTTATGTTCATTATGGAGAAGAGCACGAACTCGCAGATGAAGTGTGCCATTCTTTTCTATGTGTGTGTCGCAGTAAAATTGATACTGGATGCGTATATTCCAGTACAACGAGTGATTATGTGATTTTTAAAACCAGATACACGATCAGGAAGGTATACTTTGTAGGGTTATGTGTTAATACCATCCAAGGAGGCCTTGGCTGCCACATAATGATATCTTCAGACCAACTCCCTTGTTTCTTCGCATAGAGTTCCGATAACAACCTAATCGACATTACGTTTTTGTGTCAGATGTAACGTTATTCAGATGTCTTCACTCTACGATAGCAAACATGTTTCCACACTCGTTTTTATTTATTACTTGATATATGTTGTTTTAAGAGTTAGCTATTTTTTCTGTTTTCTGTTTTTTGGGTGTTTTTTTGTCGTTTTCTGTTTTTTCTCATCTCCCCCTTGGTAACGAGTGTGAGGTTCTACCTTTACAGAACCGGTATTAGGCCATGATAACTGTCGTCAGTGTCTATCACATGAGCATGAGCTTGCACTCGGGCTCAGGAGAGTGAGGAGGAGTCATCATGGCCTCCAGTAAGCGTCGATTCTTGACGGGATTAGGTTTAGGTGCACGAATCATGAACTGAACTGGAACAGGAGTTTCGGCTCGAGTGAGGTAGAATGTTTCTCTCAGTTCAAATCCAAATCGCTCATAGATAACCTGGTTGGTTAGCTTGGTCGATTCAAGGTAGCAGTAGAGACCCTGCTTGTCGGCAATGTTGGTCACGTGCTCAACAAGTTTTCGAGACAGACCCTTTCCTCGGGCTGAAGGCAGGGTTCCGAGGTAGCCAAGATACCACACATTGTAGGCGTCTTCGGGCTTGAGGTGTCGTTCTCGAGCCTCATCAATCTTGGGCAGGTACTCCTTGAAGTATCTGATTCGACCCTCCTTACCAAACTTGTAAGGGAGGGTCCATCCACCGGATCGGAGGGCAGTCCACCAGTCATCGGCTTCCTCTCCAGGAGGCAACCAACAGGAGATACCTTCAAAGTCACCGACAGTGTAGATTCTGCCCTTGAGAAGGTAGACATATGTGGCGTAAGAGAAGATCTCAATATCAAGCTTGTGGGACTCCTGCTCGGTCTGGCCGTCACACTGAGTGTAGTAAGCATCGACAGGGTCTCCGG
The DNA here is from genome assembly GCA_017639365.1 of Yarrowia sp. E02. Classification (NCBI taxonomy): domain Eukaryota; kingdom Fungi; phylum Ascomycota; class Dipodascomycetes; order Dipodascales; genus Yarrowia; species Yarrowia sp. E02. Next base: position 4,665,922 of record JAAQQX010000001.1, read on the forward strand.
AGAAACACAGAGACAAACACTCAACGATTCTATCAAAGTCTGTGAAGGTACATCGTCGAGGAGTATTGGCGTCGAGAATGTTGGGTGAGTTTTTAGGGGTTAGAATGGGGGCCACGGAGATGACACCCTTCTTGGGGATGTCAATGGGCTGGGTCTTAGTTGCCCGAGGGATGTTGTTGGTCATAGTTTCGGCGTTCATCGCGTTAGTCATCCTGTTTTTCACTACTGTTTACAAACTGTACTTAGATTCCAGTGTGCGACAATGTGGGCAAAAGAGGTGTATGTCCTGGGGTCGTACTTTATGGAGAGAGAGAAGAAAGCGAGATCGAGGCGCCCGAGGGGGTATAAATATTTTGGTTTTATCTCTTCGGAGAGGCACGAAGGAGGCGTGGGAGGGTTTGTGTGAGGGTGTGTAGTGTGTATTGGGTGCGCTATCAGTATTAGAGTTTTAAATAAACTCATGGTCACATACTCGATGTTTTGAGGCTCGGGGGAATCACTCCAGAGTGTGTAATAATAGGGGCAACAGAAATCCGAAGACATCACCGAGGTCACAATTGTATTCTCAATCCATTGGTACAAATATTTTGTCCAAAAATGGATTACTCACCAAGTACGACACCCTATCTCCCGCCCAAATAAGAAAGCCGATCCGTTAGGTGGCACTTTGGGTTATCACGCGGACATGTGGGACGCAGAGAAACACAGATAACAGACCTTTGAAACGATTTTACACGAGAGCCAAGCGAGTTAAGGGGGGGGTCCCTGGGGGTCCTTTTGTGCAAAAAAGAAATGGCTATGTGAATTTTCGTCTTTTTTCGCGACCGGTCACGTGCTCAGCGTGCTTCGTGAATCCGCGTTTATTTGCATCACCAAAAGACAGGGCGGGAGGTTATCTGGGCATACATGAACTAACGTGGAGGGGAAGTCAAACGGCATCAGGGTAAGCAGCAGCCTCTCAATGTAGATGCGGTTAATGGTGGATCCGATCCGGAGTATAATTTTGAGCAACATTGATAAAGAATCACGTATTTCCTCGGAGTATATAGAAATCGCGATTCTTCGATCTTGACTATTTGAAATTTACATCGATACATTGAATACTGAATTGCTGGAAGAAGAATATTGAAATGGAAATGTTACAATTGGGCTCTTACGTGACACACTAAATGAAAGCCTAATAAGTGTAGTATGTAGCGGCTATATGGAGGACTAAGGGGCTAACATGTCAAAAATGTCACACTCACATATGAAAATCAACGCGCGATAGATGAAGGAGGTGCTGATTATTTATAGAATAGAAAAATCTTTTCAATACTGTAGGAACGTGTCTATATAGTGTTTTTTTTAATGAGAATTTCTGATTTTTTTTTGAATTTAATATGATTTTTTCAATTATTGCCTCACCAAATTCCCAACAGCAAGTTGTACCCTGGTAGCTCTTTTGTTAGCTCAGAGAATAGCCGCTGAGGGGATCGGTAATAGTCCAGGAATAAAGCTTAGTTTAGGCGCCGGAATAGACGTTGAATAAGCACGAGAAGCTACTTCTTCCAGAACCATCCGTTTTTGATGAATTTCCGGAGATTTCGACAAGTTTACGGCTGGGTTTCATCTGCATCGGGGAAGTCGGAGATTTGTATAAAGGCCGACTTCCGCATTTGGTGGCGCATAAACTGGTGGCGGGAAATGTGAACAAAAATAGAAATACAGAAAATAGGTAAATATCAGTAACAGCATTAAAATAGGAGGGGGGATTACGTAGAGCTCCGGAGCTAACAACAGTGACACTGTTAGTGGGGACCTGGACAGGTGACAAATCCATAGTTACCATAAGACGATAGGAGTTATAGGCACACTTGGCAGATGAAAACTATCACAAACCCGGGAATGTGTAAACACTGGAGTAGACGACATTTGACTGATAAAAGTCTCCACCGTGACATAATGTCAGACCATGGCCCTTGAGCACAGCCCCCTGTTGTGGCCTGCGTATGTGGTGCCCGAATCATGCTTCTGCATTATGTGAAGAGAGGCATCGTACATTTTGTGGCAAGAAACACGAAAGTCCAGGTCCTGTGACCACCAATGTTGGTTATGGAAAAAGCCATGACGTCGTTAATTTACTCGTTCTTGCGTACACACGGCTCATTTCCACATGACCTATGGACATCTGGACATATGCTATGTACACCTGCATGCAGTTCATGGATATGACATCATAGCTCACGTCATTAGAAAAATCCACGGGAGAATGAAAACGGGTGTGGCGGAACAAAAAAAATATCTTATGACTTGATGTCATCCCAAATAGCTTTATACTCCCTGAAACTTACATCGCCAATGTCATAAACAGTCAGATTTACATGGTCTGGTGTGGTTTGCCACAAATACATCTTCTGCACTGTGGGCCTGATGGCATGGCATCATGTAGCCCTGGATTAGGTTCCGCGGGAATAGCTTCCTGATCGGGATAATATTTCCTGTAGATGGAGAGTCTCTTGTCCAAGAATCAGCGTTGAATATTATGTCGAGACGGTACAACCATGGTGAGAGGCTTGGGACATCTTCAAACTGCAACTTGCGTTTAAAACATGTGTTTAAATCTGCTCTTAATTTAGATAGGTCCCAATCTCGGTTGTCTATGGATCTATCCTTCTGATAATCTGCAGTTCAAATAGACTTCGCTTCTAGAAGTGGCGATAAGCCCAGACAAGAGATTTCTATGTGCAGGAAGGTAACAAACAAAACCTGGGGAGAAAATGAAAAATTGTACAGTCAGTTGCAATTACCGATTTTAATAGTATTGAGCGATAGATATACAGTACGATATTTTTTACACTTAGCTCAAAAAAATAGTGACAGATAATCGGAGTTTCACAACTTCGAATTGACAACTACACAATATGGTCTCAGACCAGTCTCGTCAATGCACTCAATAAATAAGGCTGCTAACTAGTTCAGAGTCACGACAAACGCTCTGTAGTCTCGCTCACTAGATCTTGGCAGCAGGGGCCTTAACAGGCTGCTCCTTCAAGTCCTCCACATGCTGGACCTGGAGCTTGGGGGAGGTGGCCTTGACCTCGGGTTTTCGCTGAGCCCGCTCAGGAATGATGGGGTTGGGTTCTCGCACCATAATCTCCAGAGGGATAGGCTCCTCGGCTCGTTTCAGGTGGATGGTATCCTTGTATGTGAATCCAAATCGTTCGTAGATGGCTCGGTTCTCAAAGGCGGAGGACTCGAGGTAGCAGTAGAGGAAGTCGGCATCAGCCATGGCGGTCACGTACTCCACAAGCTTTCGAGAGTAGCCCTTGCCTCGGGCAGTGGGTAACGTTCCAAGGTACACCAGGTACCAAGAGTTCTGGTCACGCTCAGGGCCCAAAACTCGGGCCTTGGTCTCGTTGAGCAGAGGAAGGAACTCGTTGAAATATCGAGCTCGGCCTTCGGCACCAAACCGGAAATTCAGACGCCACATTCCACTTCGCAGAATGGTCCACCAGTCGTCCATGTTCTTTCCGGGAGGCATCCAACAAGCGATTCCTTCAAAATCGCCAATGGTAATGACCAGACCGTTCATCAGATGGGCGTAGATGATGTATCCGAAGATCTCCTCGTCGAGTTTACGGGCCTCAGCCTCTGTACGACCGTCACAATGCGACAAATACCGGTCAACCTCATCGGACTCAAAGCAGGCTGTGATGCATTTAACGGCGGGTTCAAAGTCTTCAACTGTAAGTTTTCTAATAGACATGGTGATTAGCGATGGAGCAAATGGGGGTAGGTGGTGTTTTTGGAGGGTGGTAGAAGATTCAAAAGGGTTGAAAGTGGAGGATATAAGTAAGTAAGCAGGGCCTCCCATGCATCGGCCGAAATGGCGGCTAAAATTCCGATATCAGCTGGGTTAGGGCACACTTACTCTAAGACATCTTCTATCCAAACTTTAAACTTATCTTAGTTGCAACTGTTTTGCATTTATGCTACACGTCTAGAATTTTGGGTGTCCGACAGGTGTTGGGACTTTTGATCAGTGCGGGAAAAGACGTTGCTATCTGGAGAAAAGTGGGGGTTTGTCTGGGGGTCGTGTGCCCACAACAGTGGCCACGTGTCATCTCCACACACTACTAATTGCAGGCTATTTCCCCTCCTGCAACTACCAAAACACAAGGGGTTTTAGTTATCTTATTTTGCCGAGGGTCTTTTCCCGAAGAGGAAACTACATCCTCATATCTCGTGCATGCATATGTAACTTCTCCTCTCAAGCCTACTGGGGCAGAGACGTGTTGGAGGTAAGCTACAGTAGGAGGAGAAGACAAAACGTGTGTGGCGGAAGAAAACTTAAGTCTCTGGAAACAGTTACCATAGTAGGAAATATGGACAAATGTGTCTCTCCACGGATTACTATACTCAAAATGTCTTCCATTCCCCCGTCACCTGGATCACAGTTTAGCTCCGGTTAAATGTTCCACTGACCCACAGCTCCAAGTGGACTTAATATTGTAATTATCTATTGTAATTAGATGACGTCCAACATGAAAGCGGTCTACCATACCACGGGTAACATGTCAAGTGCCGGCAAGTTCCACTAGCCCATCCACGGCCTCGCTTCGACTCCCCGAGACGCATTGACTTTTATCGCGCGCATGTTTGTTATCAATGTTGGACCTGGAGGGCTCTGAACTTTAGCAACTGTTTGCGGTTCACGATCGAGGGGTGGACTGACACCTGGAAGACGTCAAAGGGGCTTCATATTGTAAAAAATCGCATTATATACTACTAATAGTGGATCGATTGGGTATTGTGACATCTTATTCAGGTGATATATGCCTTATTCGACCTCCTCTACCCCTCCATCATCACCAGGGACAGCGTAGCAAATTCAATAAAAAACTCTACAATGACAGAACTCTGAGACAGAATAAAAACTACGTTGATCAAACTGTGTTGAAAACGTGGTCGTAGTGTCGGTTCCGTGTTAGTGAAGGCATAGGAGGATTTTGAAACCACCAAAAGCCGCACCAGTAGTGCACGTAACCACGCATAAACCGGTATCGTAGTATGAGTTCTGTTACTTCAAATGTAAGATGGCCCAATCACTGATCTACAGCTTACACTAGAGGTACCCCCAATATGCCTGCTTCTTCTACACTTATGCCTTGTACTCGTACGCGCACTTGCAAGGAATGTCTCATAATACATAATTGATCTAACATTTTTTCTCACCATCATGTGACGATTCCCTCCGCCCTCGCTTAATCTAACGTTCGTATACATGGTTGGTGCAAGTGCATTGTCGATAACAGAGTAAAGAAAAATAGTTAGGATTAAGTTATATACGTGATTGTCGCAGTGCTTTTGTAGTTCCGAGAAACAGACTGAGTCAGACAGTGTGGCTTAGTATGGAACACCGAGACCGTCGGCAATCTTCTTTCCAAGATCGTCACTGATTCGGCCAAAGTACTTGGCAACCTGCTCCTTGAGACCGTGCTCCTTGATGGTGGAAGCGTGAGTGACAACGTTGTCAATCATTCGCTGCTTGGCAGCGTCGTCGTACACCCGCTCGTACAGATCTCGAGGCTGGACAGCGTCGCTCTCCTGGAATCCAGACAGGTACAGGTATGACGAGCTCTCCCAGATCTTCTCCTTGTGCTTCTTGGCTGCGGCTTCTTGAACCTTGAAGGACTCGTCCTCCATCTCCTTAGTGACCACTCCGCAGTAATCATGGGTATTCTTGAAGTCCTCGTTAGGTACCGACACGGACTGGATGGGTCGGATGGTGGACAGGTAGTTGGGTCGGTTGCCCTGGTTGTTAATGGCCATGTTACCATCTCGCTGGAAGTTACCAGCCATGAAGGGGCAGCCAGAGCCCTTCTGGAAGGTTCGGGCCTGGTTCACAGGCAGCTGGTTGAAGTTGGGACCCAGTCGATGTCGAGCAGTATCAGGGTAAGAGAAGAGTCGAGCCTGGAGAACGGGATCGTCAGAGGCCTCGATACCGTGGATCAGGTTGGAAGGAGAGAAGGCAGCCTGCTCGATTTCCTCAAAGAAGTTCTCGGCATTCTTGTTGAGCACCAGCTTTCCAACCTTTCGAAGAGGGAACTTATCGTAGGGCCAGGTCTTAGTCATGTCAAGAATGGAATACTCCCACTCCTCTGCCTGCTCGGGTGTCATGGTCTGAACAGAAACGGTCCAGGAGGGGAAGTCTCCGTTGTCAATGGCGAAGAAGAGGTCCTTCTGGTCATGGTCGGGGCTCTTTCCAGCCATCTCTGCAGCCTCGGGACCAGTGAAGTTCTTGACTCCCTGGTCGGAAGCGTAGTGGAACTGAATGTAGGTGAGCTTGCCCTCCTTGTTGATCATCTTGTAAGTATGAGAGGAGAAGCAGTTCATGTGTCGCCAGCCATTGGGGGTACCTCGGTCTCCGAACATGTACACAACCTGATGAAGAGACTCGGGGTTCTGGACCAAGTAGTTCCAGTAGTTGGAGGCGTCGTCACCAGCAGTCAGGTTGGTTTGGGGGTCTCGCTTCTGAGAATGGTTGACATGAATGAACTTGACAGGATCTCGAATGAAGAATACTGGAGAGTTGAGACCAACCATATCCCAGTTACCCCAGTCAGTCTTATGCTTGACTGCAAATCCTCGGGGATCTCGAGCAGTGTCGGGAGAGCCTCGTTCACCACCAACAGTGGAGAATCGCACAGTTGTAGGGCACTTGTAGCCAATCTTCTGGAAGGGCTCTGCGTATGTGATGTCGGAGATATCGTCGGTCACCTCAAAGTATCCATGAGCTCCTCCTCCATTGGCGTGAACAACTCGCTCGGGAATTCGCTCTCGGTCAAAGTGAGCAAGAGCATCGAGCAGGTAGGTATCCTGGAGCAGAAGAGGTCCAGTGGGGCCAGCCCGCTGAGAAGAGTAAGGATGGTGAGGGTAGGGGACTCCAAAGGAGTAAGAGTAGACAGCGTCGTCCTTGGAGTTGGCGTAGAGTTCTTTAGACATTGTTTACGGGGTGTCTCGTGGAGCTACTAGACAACTACCAGATACCCATTGCCTTATATACAGATCTGCCGCCAAACCAAGGATAGTTAGCAACCATCTTGATTGCAGGTTATCTGCGCCACGGTTAATGGAACAACGTTCCAGATTCAAACGGTAAAGGCAATTGTGGTCGGGTCCAATGAGAAGACTAGTATTTCACTTGAGGCAGCACACTCTGAATGAGTTCAATTGGCATTCTAGACAGCAATTGGGCTGTGAGGGTCTCAGATTCATGTTTGTGTGCTTTGTCTCTGTGATGAGATGATGCACTGGACACTTGTGGGCATTGGACTCGGGCAATTGCGGGTCAAGGCACCGCAAAAACCACCATCACGAACCAGTCTTCACTGTAACCACTTCCAAGATTAGGGTCGCCGCACGACATCAAGGTTGAGTATCCCGTGGGCTTTTTAGGAAGTTCAAGGCACCATCACCGAGCTTATGAAGATACTTGTACCTCCCAAACAGCAAACCAGAGGTGCACGGGAAATGGCTCACTTAAGCAAGTCTGTACGACGAGGACACAAGATTAGTGTATCAATTGCTTCCGAAATGGATGATAAGTCTTCTGTTTTTTGTACGATACTTGTAAGGATCATTTTCGTCTGTAGTATCGTAGGCACAGTGATAGACATGGTTACCTCGTATCGTACGACCAGAATTGCCAACATTACCAACCTTGAGACTTGATGGGCCGTTTCACAAATGTGCCGTTTCACAAAGAACCCCCACACACTAAGGCATCTGTGTCTGCTTTGTGTTTCCATTCACATCGATTCAGAGACACCCCCACATTAGGTTCACCGTATTCTCAGGAGCATAGAGGATCACTGTCCAATGAGTTTGCAGTGATTGTCAGGGACAGTAATGGAGAGATTGTGGGGTTTAGTCTTGCGTTGGAGAATTCATCGTTTTATCTCGGTTTTTTTTGGACGCCTTTCGTTTATGCCGTCGAAATAGTGACAAGATGGGGCTGTCTGCCTTGAACACTATTTCAATGTGCGTGATGAGGTGTGGAGTGACCCCAATCTCAGGTTGACCTCTGCTGAGGGAACCTCTCTTTCTTTCTGGGGAAATATACTTGAATGATAATTGAGGGAAATTATCCAAAACTCCAGAAACTCCTAAACTTGAATAAATCCACCAGAAAGAGCCTGAGTGGGAAATGTGAGATCCCATCTACGGTACGTCGACCCAGATAACGCACAGCTGTACCATTAGCACACCACAGTTGCATAGATGAGATTGATACGATTGTGGATGATACCTGCGGAATAATTATACATTTTTCAATTTTTTCAATTTTTTTTATATTTTTATTTTTTCTTCAAAATGTTGTCGAATTCGATATTTCAACATTTTATTCACACTCTAACTGTTAGGTTCACCGTTGAAGATCACAGATTTCAACATATTCCACCAGGAGCCATGTGCCGCTGTGGTTTTATATATAAAAGCTACTACATGATTCATCGTTCCTTTTATGAATATATTTCCTCATTATACAGCTTAACATGACCTCAGAGAACCAATTTCTCCCCTACTCCTTCATACTCGCTGACTAACCTGCCGTGCGGCTCGGAAATATTTTTTCTGCGTTTCCTGCAAGGCTAAATATTTTCCAGCCCTCAGCATCGACACATACCACACACAATGAGACCTCTGACCGAAGAAGAAACGAAAACCGTGTTCGAGAAGCTCGCCAACTACGTTGGTCGAAACATCTCGCACTTCATCAACAACGAAGACCCCCACGTTTTCCGGCTCCAGAAGGACCGAGTCTACTACGTCGAGGAGAAGATTGCCAAGTATGCCACCTGTGTGTCTCGAGCCCAGCTCTTTTCCGTCGGCACCTGTCTCGGCAAGTTCACCAAGACCGGCAAGTTCCGACTTCACATCACCTCTCTTCCTCTTCTTGCCGCACATGCCCGACACAAGATCTGGATCAAGCCCAACGGAGAGATGCCCTTCCTCTACGGTAACCACGTTCTCAAGGCCCACATTGGTAAGATGAGCGACGACATTCCTGAGCATGCTGGAGTCATTGTCTACTCCATGAGCGATTCGCCTCTGGGCTTTGGCGTCAGCGCAAAGTCTTCTCTGGAGGTCCGACGTCTGGACCCCACTGGTATGGTTGCTTTCCGACAGGGAGATGTTGGCGAGTACCTTCGAGAGGAGGACACTCTGTTTGCCTAAACAACTAAAATTATAGGGCTACGGAAAGTTGGGGGTGTTTTATAGACGGAGGCAAAAAACTGACAAGCATCAGCACAAACGTGCTTCTCAAGGTGCGTTTGTGCATCTACCAAGGATCGATGTAAATCGGTCAATAAAATAATGGATTTAAACAACAGATATTTACTATTACGATTGAGAGGAGAAGTGTAGCTATCGCGTTATTGTATTAAGCTTGTGAGCGTTCTCATCACCTCTAAAATATAGACTGGTTTCTTCTTGTTCAAAAAGTCAATATTATACACCTGTATTTCATATTTCATACATGTAACCATTTTTGAGCGGAGACCGCTTATTTCTTTCCCTTCTTCTTCTTGCCCTTGGCCTTGGACTTGACCACGGTGGTCTTCTCGGCAGTGTTGCTGCCCAGCTCCAGCGAATCGTCCACAGCTCCTCCCTGAGTGTTCTGCAGCTTCTTGCCCTTGACCTTCTTGGGCTTGTAAGTGGATCTGTCTCGCTTGGCAAGCCATCGCTCGGGGTCGGGAGTCACGGCAGGATCGGCGTTGGCAGGAACCTTGGTCTTTCGCTTCTTGACAGCCTTGGTAGACACCTCTGCGGCTCGCTTCTTGGACTGGGGGATAACGACGCCAATCTCCTCGAGCTCGTCAACATCGACGCCAGAAATAAGGTCAGGAATCTCTCGAGTGAGAACCTCCTGGGTGCCGAGAGCTCCAGACAGGGCGATTCGAGGAATCTCGTCTCGGGGCTTCTTCTCCACAAGCTTGAGCAGCAGGTTCTTGGCCTTCTTCTGGTTGGAAGGCTTATTGCTCTCCAGCAGCGACAGAGCGTATGCCAGAGACGCGGAGTAAGGAGCGCTGTTCTTCTGCCATTGGGTGTTGGCCTTCTCGATGAGCTTGAGTGCCAGCTTCTTCTTGCCCATAAGACGAGCAATAGAGGATGTGGCAGCAATCAGACCGGGGTAAGGGGCCAGGCTTTCAGGCAGAGAGTTGATGTAGGTGGTGAGAGCGTCGTAGGCGGCCTGCAGACGTCCAGTGAGAACGTAGGCCTGTGCAATGGCAAGAACGGAGCCAATGTTGGTGCACTTGGGGTCTCGCTTTCGCATTGTTTCGATGATATCTTCAAGGTCGCTGTTTCCGTTGGTAGCCGCAACGACCTGTGCAGAAACCAGGCCAGGGTAGGCTCGAGTGAGCTTCTTGGCCAGCTTAGAAGTGTCCTTGCCGGCAGATCCCTCGAGAATCAGTCGGTTGAGAGCAAAGATCTTTCGCTGGGCCTGGATGGCGGGTCCGTTAGGGGCGGTAGGACCGGGGCCGGTGGAAGATAGACCCAATCCGTGTTGTTGCAGCGTTCGCAGAGCCACGTTGGGGTTGAAGGTGATCTCGGGAGACATGGTGACAGTGTTGTTTGCGGCCACCAGGTCCGTCAGTTCACTGAGCTTCGAGCCGGACTCGGCAACTGCGTCCAGAATTCGCTTGGCCTCGGCAGTGTCGCCCTTGAGCTGATGGATGTATGCAGCCTGGATCTTGACGGTGTCGACCTCCTCTGCGGGCATGTCAGCTTCCTGGCAGGCAACCTGGGCCTGAGACAGCAGCTCGAGGGCCGAGTCGTATCGACCGCCGCTGAGTTCGGTGATAGCTCGGTTGAAGAGAAAGTCGTGTGAGGATCTGGCTGTGGAGGTCATGGTCAGGGGGAACACTACCTGTCTGTGCAGTGCCTGCTGGGCGACGATGGCGGACTCGTTGACCAGCAGATCCAGCTCGTCTGTTCCGGTGCCTAGCAGCTCCTGTGTCAGCTCGTAGGCCCGGTCAAAGTCTTCCTCCTTGTACGCGGCTTGAGCAGCAATGTGGGTAAGCCGTGTGTCCTTCTGGCTGGATTCCAGCACCTTAGCGAGCTTATCGAAGAATCCTAGTCGGTAGTAGACATAGGCGGCCTCGAATTCGTGTCCCTCAGTGCCCTCGGACTCAAGATAAAAGTCGGCATCTTCAAACCGTTCCGCAAGGATCAGAGCCACCAACCTGAGTCGGAAAACTTTGATATTGGGGTCGAGACCTTCTACCTGCCTCGCATATAGTTCCGTGTTCCAGTGGTCTCCATTCGCACAGCTCACGTTCAGCTTTTCGAGCATAGACGTGAGATCCAGGTGTGACATGTTTGGTTGTCGAGATGGTGGAGTGAAATTCGGAATGATCCTGAAAGTTAACTCACGTGCTGTATGGAAATCTCAACATGACGAATTTTATGGGTGAAGCAAATCTTACAAAACAAAGATAAAATGCATCGATTAAATACGAATAAATTATGTATTTGATTTACGCCTCCATCCCTCGAATCTCCATCCTTATACTTACCCCGCAGTCCCGGAAACTGCTGCAAATCTCGAGGTGTCCTTTTGACACCCCAACTTTAATTTCCACCCAAAATTTTGCACAGGATCCCAACAACTAAAACCCAAGTAAAATGAGATAGTAAATTTCTCAAAAAGTAGCGATCAGCTGGAAATTAGAATGTAACAGAGCAAAATATTTGTTAAAAAATCATCCCTTGACGTGGGTTTTTACACACTTATCATATATTTTGAATCTTCACCCCAGTAACCCAGATTTTTCACCGCTAGCTGACTCTTTCACATTAAGAAATGGCAACTAAACTTCACCGAACTGTAGCAGGGTAGGGTAGAACCTGAAGTTGAAAAACCCAGCTTCTCTTAACCTACTCGAGTTAAATCTCACTACGCACCACATCTGGTTAAATAAATAAATAATGCTAAATAATCTACATGCAGATCGCAAGGCCAAGGGCCAGGGTAAACGCCCCCATACTGACAGCTAACCTGCTTCCAACAGATCGGGGAGCTCCCATACCCGAAGGAGGGATCTGAAGTGGTCGAGTGGTACTAGCTCCGGTGGAAGGTGCATCTCTGAAAATGGTATGAGATCCGGAAATTGGGGTTCCGTACAGCTGAATTAACGCCCCGGGCTTGGACGACGTCGAAGACGCACTGACTTGAATTGTGAAAGGCTCGGAATCCAACGGAAGCCTGCTCTGGCTCCCTGAACCGCCGGGCACTGTAATTCCTTCGTATGTAACGACTCCCGTGGGGTCAGAGAGTACGACACGAGTCATTCGATCTCCTCCTGCCGTTGGGTATTTTGTTGTGTTGAACTGAGGTGTACCGTAAGTGTATTCAAGGTCGGGTTGCTTGACAGTGGTGGCATTCATGTACTCGCCAATAGGACCTCGGAGAGGGATGATGTTTGGCTTGTATGACGGAGATTGCAGAGCTCCCTTTCTGAGCTTGGCAATAGACACCTCCTTGGAGTCGATATCAAACGAGGTGTACAGGTTCTGAAGAAAGTTGAACCCCAAAACATTGTACCCTGTGAATTCAGACGTCGAGAAGGTGACCGCACAAGCCTCTCCTCCTCCTGTGAAGTTGACTGGTTTGCCAAATCCATCTGTTAGTGGTAACAACACGTCATAAACAGACATGGAGAAGGTGGTGTTACTCAGCTGGATGTTGATGAACGCGCCGACTTCTCGTAATCGGCAGTCACAAATCCATCCCCCCAATCCGTCAAAAAACACTGCTCCCAGCATGACAGCCAAGTTCACCATGGCGTCACCAGGAATGTAAGACAGTGCAAACTGTGGGTCGATTAAAACAGCCGCATCACCGGACATTCCAACATTATCGACCGTATTGTCCTGACGAGTAATAGATAGACCAGTCATGGCAATGAAAAATCTCTCGTGAGAGTTAGAGGTGGCGTTGGCTTCGTGCAGAATAGGAAACGTGCTCCAGTTGCCTCGGACCATGTTGGTGTCCACTCCTCCAAAGATGATATTAGGCTTAGAAGTTGTCGAGTTGCCTCCCAGATACATCGAAAACTGTCTTCGTTCAATGTATCCTCCATTCATGAGGCCTCCGAGAAACGACGTTGTGTATTCCGAGCCGTTTATCATGATGCTCTCAGTATGCGCGGGTCCCAGACCCAGTCCCGGGTGCGCAGCAGGACTCATGGGTGTACTTCGTCCAAACACAAAGTCTTTGGGTCCAATTTCGGGTCCAAAAGTCAGGTCGTCTGTCCAGTAGTCTGCAAACAGCATCCAGTCGTCCACTATCGTGCTGACCATTCCGTGGCCAAATACGTCGGTCAGATTACGACCTCCGGTTCCATCGTAAACCAGGTTTTCGGGGTTCTCTCCATTTTCGCTGCCAAAGAACCATGTGTATGGTTCCGATATGAATATAGGCACCTCCAGAGTGTGGCCAGCTCCTGGTGCATGCAGCTCAATACCAACAAAGTAGTCCGACACCGTCACGGACTGTTCATCCGTCACCACCCGTTTCTTCAGTTGTCTTGGTGGCACCAATGGCACCGTCTTTGTCATGTTGTATTCATCCAAAAAGTCCTCCTCGGAGTCTGGCCCAGAGTACGTGCCCAGGTCCACCTGCGGTCCCCAGACCTCTCCCAGGTCCCAGGCGCTCGGCCGGCGCACACTCATGTCGAAATGTACCGAGGCCGCTACCAACGGCAGCAGCAACAGCAGCAGCGGTATCATGGTGTGCTGTTCGGTAAAAAAGTGTGTGTGAGTCCTGTTGCAAGGTTGTTACAACGGGGTATAAAAGTTCAATACGGAGGAGCAGTACTGCACGGAAACCCTGTGGAAAGAAGTTTGATCAAGTGCAGTAAGAATAGCCCGAAACGTCTGTTTGAAGTGACTTGTATTCGAGAAGTCGAATGCCACGTGTGAAGTTGATGCCGTACAGTGTTGCGTTTACTAATATGTCTCGTTCTTCTCCTCTTACTTTTTTGCTAATGTAGTGCGTTTTTATTAGCTTATTCAAACTCATGTTTTAGACTATCGTACTTATACCTCACGAGGCAAAAAAATGCTGGTGCGTGTGGGTGTATAAATTACGGTTGGTGCGGCAAACAGCCTGTCTCAGACAGCCGGAACGGTGCGTGTGTAGTTCGTATAAACACTGGTTCCGAGCGCGATGAGGGGATTGTCTTTGTGTCATCTCGTATACTTGCGTTGCCGTCTAATCTGTCAGATGACACCGGGTTTATGTCGTCCTTGTTGCTCATGCCATTGGTCACTTTTAGGTCATGACGTCACTGAGATTGAGTTGTCTTACTGTACGAGTAGGGAGTACATACGGGATGTTTCATGTTTGGGTGCGAAAAGTCGAAACCAAGAAATCGTCCTGTTCTCAATCCGTTTTGCCATTTTTTCTGAGGTCCTATATGAAGGCCCACGTTTTCGTTTTAATATTTTTCTTAGTGTCAGACTATTCATAATGCCGGTTGATTTGCTTAGTCATCAACGTGCTGAAAATTAGGGGTATAGTACGTACTCGTAGTCCTATCGCTTTTTTTCGACATATTTATCCGTCGACACCGTGGTATGACCTCTAGCCCTCTATATCAGTTGCTCTACACTTTCTAGTTACCTTAGTCAGCCCTGAACCCCATCTTCGCCACCATTTAGATTTCTCCAGAAGGCGTGCAGAAATCTGTGAAAGACTGCAGAAAAAAGTATATCTGAAATTATTTGCATCAACGCCTCCTAACCAAACACGATTCTCGATATGTTTGTGAATTCGTTGAAAAGAATCACAAAACCGTGTCTGGCGGTCCCAGACATGGCCGTGCGACACATTGCCATGCGCCCAAAACCCAAGGTTAAGGTCAACTCGCGAGAAGGAGGAGGAAAGGGTAAGCCCAGACCTTCCACTGGAGTGCGACGAAGACCCCCAGGAGCTCAGAAGCAGCAGCCAGCATCGATAGCCATTAACGGCGATGCTGCTCGACGGTTGCTCGAGTCTAAATTTGCTGCCAACATTTCTTCGTTCAACGAACTCAAGCTGCACCCTGATGTTCGGGCAGTTCTGCCTGAAGTGATCCAGCTGCCTGAAAATCGCCAGGATCAGACCATCAAGCCGTCTATCATCCAGAGTCTGGCTGTCAAAATTATGCGACAGAGTTACACCTATAAGCAGCGAGTCAAGAATGAGGGAGAAGAGCCTACTGTGGAGAAGATTCCCGTGGATAGACAAAAGACCTTTGTTCTTGCTGCCCAGACTGGATCCGGAAAGACCCTGGCTTACTTGCTGCCTCTTCTGTCTGATCTCAAGGATCAGGAGAAGTTTCCTTCTTGGCAACTGGAGAAGCACTACAAGACTGTTCGAAGTGTTATTCTGGTGCCCACTCTGGAGCTGTCTCAGCAGGTTGGACAGGTGCTCAAGGAGTTTGAAGAGCCTCTTGGAATCAAGACTTTTGCCTCCGCATTTGGACAGAACCATCAGGAAATCTCCAAGGCCTTCAGCAACCGTCTGGACGTTCTGGTCACCACTCCTCAGAAGCTTCAGCAGACCCGAGAGAAGAACCTCGGAGGTGCCACTCACCTCGTTGTTGATGAGGCTGATACCCTGTTTGACACCAACTTCATTGATTCTACTACTGACGTGATTTCCCAGATGCCCAAGCTCAAGTGTGCCGCCTTTGTGGCTGCCACTGTGTCCAAGCAGTTCCTGCGAAAGCTGAAGAGCTTCTACCCCCATGTTTCTGTCATTGCTGCCCCTCGTCTACACGCCATCCCGGACCATATTCGATTCTCCGTCGTTGATGTGAACAAGCCCCCTTACTACAACAACAAGAAGGTGGCTCTTCTGCAGGCTCTGTACGCCATCTCTCACTCCCAGAAGCAGAAGAACTACGTGCGACGAGTGGTGGTGTTCCGAAACAGAAAGGAGCACATCCCCGAGCTCAAAAAGTTCCTCGAGGAGAACGGATACCCTGTTGACACTCTCCACGGTAAGCAGGATCTCCAGGAGCGAAACGAGGTGGTTGAGAAGTACACAAATATGCCTGAGGCTGCTGATCCGTCCGAGAAAGCCCGAAACGTCCGAGTTCTGTTGACCACTGATATCGCCTCCAGAGGTATGGACATGAAGAACCTGAGATTCGTGGTTCTCTACGACGTGCCTTTTGACAAGACGGATTTCATCCATCGAGTCGGAAGAACTGGCCGATTTGGTCGAGAGGGAGAGGTCTACATGTTCACCGACAACCAGGACAAAAAGGCCCAGACTAACCAACTTTTGCATACCAGTAGAAACGGTCTTTCTCTCTAAACTGACCCAGGCCATCAAAAACTTGCCTCTGTCTGACAAGCAAAACTAAACTGTACATAAATTTATTCATGAGCATTGTTAATATCGTTAATATCTAAGGTATCCATCCCACGTGGGGATTATTTATAGTAATGACAAGGCTCTTAGACAGCATGGGAGGCGGTCTTGGGCACCTTGTACTTCCAAGTGGGCCGGAGTCGCACGATCCAAGGATGTTTATGCATGTCCTTGAGCTTGAATCGCTTGGCAGGGTCCAGAGTAAGCATTCTCTTGATCAGGTCAGCAGCGTCAGCAGACACGTAGGGAGGAATCCGCAGGTCCAGCTTGACAATTCGTCGGTAGGTGGCTTGAGCTCCACTAGGTTCCTCAAAAGGAGGAGCGCCACAGAGGAACTCGTACATGAGAATACCCAGAGACCACACGTCTACGTTCTTGTCGTAGGGCCGCGACTGGACAATCTCCGGGGGAAGATAGTCCATGGTACCACAGAGGGTGCTTCGTCTGTTGGAAGGGGCATGCACAGACCAGCCAAAGTCACTGATTTTGATGGTGTCGTTGAAGTGTAACAGAATGTTTTCGGGCTTGATATCTCTGTGAATGATGCTCTTCCCATGCAAGTATATTAATGCCTCGCTCATCTGGTAGATGTACGACGACGCTGTGCTCTCGGTGAAGCGCTTCTGGTTACGCAGCAGCTTGTAGAGCTCTCCGTGCACAACGTACTCCAAAATCAGGTAGACTCGGTCCTTGTCGTGGAAGTGGCCAAACAGCCTCAAAACATTGGTGTGTCGCAGGTTGGACTGAATCTCCACCTCTCGCCGGAACTGCTTCTCAACATTGCCGTCCACCAGCTCCTTCTTCTCCATGCATTTGAGAGCAGACACAAACCCGGTCTTCTTATCCTTCACCAGGTAAACCTTTCCAAACTTTCCCTTACCGAGAGCCTTGCCAATCTCAAAGTCGTCCAGAGAGTAGTTTCGGTATCCCGTAATTCCTGTCAGTGGCGACGAGGGGTCGTTGGAGTATGAAGAACGCCGCGACACCTTGCTGGCGGGGGTTTTAGTGGGGTTAGTGGGCCGGTAGTATGTCTGTGGTTGCGTGCTGATTCGTCCGGTAGGAATCTTTGATGCTCGTTCAGTCTCATTCTGTTCGCTTTTCGACTGAGGATGCAGAGCAATCTTTATCCGGGTGGGCTTCTTCTCTTGCAATGAGACGCTAGACATTGAAGTCTCCAGTTGCTTCATAGACATGTTTTTGTGTGTTGTGTTGTGAAGTTGTGCTGAATGTATGTTGAAGATTGAAGGCTCAACGAGAGTGTATGCACAGTGGAGTGTGGCTAACCCCATACAGAGAGCTTTGATTTGTCCCAATTGGGAACATGTAAACTGCATAGTGTCTCCCAGGCAACGCACTTTGCGATAAGGTTTTACTGCATCATGCATGCAGCCCAATACTTTCCACGAAATTTTTAATTAATAGGAGGCCGAAATTCGTAACCCAGAACTAAGACAACACAACACAATGGAAGCATTATTTACGTGGGCAAAGGACAATGGTGCCAAGATTTCTGAGGAAATCGAGGTTTCAAATCTCCCCGATTTTGGAGATTCCATCGTCGCAAAGTCCGATCTCAAGGACCTAGAGCTGATTAACATCCCTGTCAAGCTCATCATCAACCATGACAAGGCTGCCAAGGAGTTTGGAGAGGCCTCGAAGTCTTTCAGCACAGTCATTGACAAGCAGT
This sequence comes from Yarrowia sp. E02, assembly GCA_017639365.1. Classification (NCBI taxonomy): domain Eukaryota; kingdom Fungi; phylum Ascomycota; class Dipodascomycetes; order Dipodascales; genus Yarrowia; species Yarrowia sp. E02. The sequence goes on from JAAQQX010000001.1 coordinate 4,684,026, forward strand.
CGCTTACCAAGTACTTTTTTGCGATCGAAAAGAACAAGGGATCCGACTCATTTTTCCACCCTTATATTAGCCAGCTTCCCAAGAAGGTTACCACTCCTCTCTATTTCACCCCTGAACAGCAGGAGTCACTTGTAGGCACCAATCTGGAGTTTTACAAGAATGACAAGACCGAGCTGTGGGAGAAGGAATTCAAAAAGCTGCAGCAGTTCATCAAGACCTCCGTCACCCTTGAGGACTATCTCTATGCCTCCACCATTTTCACATCTCGAAGCTTCCCTGAGCGACTTATGGACGCCAAGAACGAAGATCTGTCCATGCTCATTCCCGTGCTGGACCTCATCAACCACAAGCCTCTGACTCCTGTCGAGTGGAACGTCACTGGTGACGCTTTTGCTTTCAAGGCCTGCTCTGAGGTCACCAAGGGAAGCCAGGTTTTCAACAACTACGGCTCTAAGGGCAACGAAGAGCTTCTGGGAGCCTATGGATTTGCTCTCCATGACAACGAGTTCGACACCATGCCTCTTAAGGCTGTGGTCAAGGGAGAAACCATTTTTGACCGAATCGGATACAAGCTTGGTTTGCCTGAGAAGCTGCTTTCTGCCCTTGACAAGGTCATTTTCTCTACTCCCGTTGCCAAGAAGTCTACTCTTGGTCGAGAGCGTCTTCTCTACCTGCTTTACTCTACTCTGAGTGACAAGCTTGCTCGACTTATGGGAGATGAAGAAGAGGAGGAATGTGATGAGAATGAGGAGCCTCCTGCTCCCGAGACTAGTCCTGAGAACTTCATTCATTACTACAAGCAGGGCCAGATGCGAATTCTCACCGAGACCCTCATTACCATCCAGGAGGAGATCCAGGGTCTGGAAGAGAAGATCCTCGAAATGCCTTCCATCAACCACCAGGATGTTCTGGAGTCTGGTAACGAGAAGCTGACGGATACTATCGCCGACGTATTCGCCGAGGGTATCGACATTGAGGAGCTGTTCATCTTCACCATTGCCTGGATGCTGCAGAACCCTGACGAGAAGTGGAACGAGAATCTGACTAAGCTGCAGACCTACGTTAAAGACCAGGCTCTGCCATTCCTGGTTGAGGCTGAGAAGAAGGGTGAGGACAACTACTCCGAGGATTTTGTCGGTTTCTACGATGAGATCATCGTCGAGAACAACCTCAAGTTCGACAAGCAGAACATTCTGCGAGCCGGCGTCATTTTCGAGGAGATCTACTCTCAGGACGCTCTTCGTCTGCTTAACTAAAGTCGTTATTTGACTACGAAAGTTGTATAGATGTGAATACATTAATTATAGAGGGCCTAGAGACTTCAAATTGGGTCAAACAGAGCCAGCACGGAGTGGACGGTGTTTGAAGAAGGCAGAGATGCGTCAATTGACTCTTTTGTTCCTGTATCATCGGTTGAGGGAGTTGAGGGAGTTGGAGAATCGGAATCAGTACTTTCCTCTGTGTAAATACTCTCCATTGAAGAGTCGGACGAGACGTCAGCATCGGGATCCACAGAGACCTTGTGAGCTCTCTTTATGTACCGCACAAAGTAGTTGATGGCGTTATTGAGCAGTTCAAACTCATGGGTGTTCAAATCATCTAAATTCTCGGGTACCTGTGAACCAGAAGAGAGGTTAGCTTTTCTGAGCAAAGACTGGTCTGACTGAACAGGAACACTAGAGCATGACTCTCTCTGGCCGTATTCGCATATAAGGGCCTTCACCCTGGGGTTGAGCAACTGCTTCTGCGCTGTAGGACTATTGAAAGTGTCCTGGGGCCACGAATGATGGTTAGAGGTGTGGACTGGCTTGATAGGGTATTTGGGCTGACCTGTGCTTGTAGGGTTGCTGTTTTGAAAGAATGAGCGGTATCCAGCCGAAGATGCTCTTCTTCCATGGCTTAGAGCATCAGGATATCGCATGGCTTCGGTGTGAGTGGGCTGAGAGAATAGCATACGGGCTCCGTCCGGTATGGAGACGTTGCTAGGAGCATCGGGACAGCGGGGCAGGTTCTCATAGTAGTCAGGTGGTTGGTTATGATCCACATCAATCTGGTGACAACCTTGGAGAGCCTCATCGGTGCAGTAGTAAAGAGGTTCTACATGACCTGAAGGAGCCCAGGTGTAGTCCCTCGGAATACCACTGCTTCCATCAACCAGACTCGCTGAAAAGTACTGCCCGACAGGTGCAATATCGATCTTTGTGTCTCCTGCGGTGTAGTAAAATGGACCCTGGGTTGGATGGTGGATAGGGAGGTTGTTGAACTGAGGGGCTTTAGGACGGGGGTGGTAGAGATGACGATATTCGTTATACCGTTGTATCTTTTCTTGGAACTCGTTCATATTTCATGAAACGAGTGAACATTGAGTGGCATGATCTGATTGCCGTAGTGTCTATGTTTCACTAACTAGCTTGACACAAAGTGGAGCTTATAAGCTAAGTCTCAATGAGGATCTACTTTAGTTCCTCGAATAAGGTACAGGTAGCGATAATCAGGTCACTTTTTTTTTCTATAATCTATTTATGGGAATCTATTCAAACAATACTGCTCCTGGTGAGAACGGTAGTAAAGTCAAGGCCATTCGTTTAAACCTGTCTCAGGTCCTCGACTTCTGCCTCCAATTTGGAGATTCGAATCACCATGTCCTTCCAATCTTGCAGCGAAGCAACACTGTCTGGTTTCACGTATTCAGACGAGAACTTTGGCACCTCAAAAATGTACCAGTTGTCAGCACAAGTGTAGAGGTAGTCTCCATGCATCAACGCTTCTCGAGCTTCGTAGTAGCTCTCGGTATCGGAGACTCTGTATCTCTTGGAATCGTAACAAGCACCTGGGTACTGGGTGCTAAGAGCAGGATTGACCGCCTTACAGAAAGCCTCAAACTCCCAGTAAGTGTCCCACTGGTTGGGCACTACCCAGGCGAAGTGTCTGGTATAGCACTGCCAGTCATAGTGGCCTTCATGGTTGATGAAAGTGTCGAGAAAGAAAAGATTCTTTCGCTTGGCGAGAGGAGTGTCGGCGGTAGGAATGATGATTTTGGCGGGTTTTGTCATTTGAAGCTGATGAGGGAATACCAATTGATTTCCAGCTGCTCTTATATAGAGACGAGATCCCGTTAGAGTTACGAGCCTGCACAGCTGATGGGCTGATTATACAAACCTAGAAGCAGTTGTCACAAGGTCTTCAACGAAGTAATCTATGAGAAAATGTCTCGTGGGTGGTTTATCTCCTCCTTTTTTACTCGAAAGATAATAAAAATAACGTATACATATCGATTGAGGTGATATAATCGCCCTCACTGCCTTTTAAATCTCATCTGTCAACGGCCTCTTCCCCACAAGTATTTGGTAGTCTAAATAAACTTCCAATTTGTCTCAAGTAGAGTTCCATTTTAACTGGTGTTGTGCTTGACCTTACTTTATTGATGCAAGTGAGTAATTATTTGTATGGGAGGGATTTTTCCGCGAGGCTTTTTAACGAAATGTACAACTGTGTATTGCTTCTTCATGAGAGGCTACAAGAACTTGTTTCTATTTGCTTTTGAGCGTTGTGACGTCGAATCTCGTTCATCAAGAAATGGATTCTCACGTAACAGAAAGGCTGCCAGGAGAGTGGAGACAAGGGAGCTGCATAATCAGGCAACAAATAATAAATATATTTAGACAAAGAACTTGAGAGTAAGAGAGGGAATAACGGGCACTACTAGGTACGTCAATACTACACACAGAACCAATTACAAGTACCATCGACTTCTCTACAATCACTCAATTGACATAATTAAAATACATTTCTAAGGGAGTTAGGAGTTAAAGCATCTGTCTAGAAGAGCAGAGACGCAACAAGAGAGAGACCCATGGCGGCCAGGGCAGGCTTGGCAACCGATCCAGAGTTGGCCTGCTTGGGCAGCGAGCTGGCCTTGACTTGAGCAGGGGCAGATCCGGAAGCTTCGGAATCAGATCCAGCGGCCTTTCCGGCGGCGGGCTTAGAAGCCTCGCTAGCAGCAGCAGCAGCTGGTGATGCCTTGGCAGAATCGCCGGAAGCAGCCTTGGCAGACTCGGCGGCCTTGGGGGACTCAGCAGTCTTGGGAGACTCAGCAGCCTTGGGAGATTCAGCAGCCTTAGGAGCTGCCTTAGGAGCTGCCTTGGCGGGGGAAGCATCGTTGGAATCTCCAGAAGCAGCCTTGGAGGATTCGGCCTTGGGCTTGTCAGCAGGGGTGGCGGCGGAATCAGTCTTCTCAGCAGCACTCTTGGCGGTCTGGGTAGCATCTTCGGCGCCAGCGGCAGCCTTTCGAGCACCACCGGTGACAGTGACCACAGCAACACCCTCCTCCTTGGTCTGCTCGGTACCGTGGAGAATGGTGGAAGAGCCAGAAGTCTCACAGTAGACTGTGACGGTCTTAGTAGCGCTGGTGACGGTAACAGTGGCAACACCGGGAATGGGGGCACCAGTGGGGGCCTGCCACTTGGAGCCTTCAGCACAGACGGGGCAGTAAGTAGCAGTCACTGTATGAGTGGAAGAAAACTTCTGAGATCCATGGGTATCTTGGCCAGCCTGACCGTTTTGAGTACCGTTTGAACCGTTGATGTCAATGACAACATTGACATTGCTCTCGGAGTTGCTCTCAGAATAAGACTCGGAGTTGGAGTTGGAGTTCGAGTTCGAGTTGGAATTCGAGTTGGGGTTCGAGTTATCCGGGTCCGAATTGGTGTTAGGAGTGGAAGAAGAAGCAACAACGGGTACAATGGGGGCAACGGGAGTGGACTTTGCAGAAGTGTCATCAGAAGCAGAAGCAGAAGCAGAAGCAGAAGCAGATGAAGCAGGAGTGCTAGAGGCAGATGCAGCTGGGGTGCTTGAGCCAGATCCGAGAGGAGTGATAGAACCAGCTAGGGACGCAGACTGAGACTGGGAAGCAGAACTAGAAGAAGAAGGAGTCGAAGGGGTACTAGAAGATGAAATGTCATCGTCATGTTTAATGTCGTCATCATGCTTAGTGTCATCATCATCCTTCTTAGTGTCATCGTCGTCCTTCTTAGTGTCGTCGTCATCCTTCTTAGGAGGCTTGTCATCTTCCTTAGGAAGAGGAGGAAGCGGGGGCTTGACAGGAGGAAGCTCTCCGGCTCGGCAGTTTGCAAGAGCGTCCCAAGAGCCACCATAAAGAAGACAGGCAGTCTCCTTGATACAGTCCACATCATCGCTGAGACACTCCCGAGTGTTGGGAGACTTTCGCCACCAGTTGTCGTAGAAGAGAGAGAGCTGATCATCGTCGGTTCGAAGGTTGTTGATGACACGGTCCCAAAAGGTAGCATTAAGAGGGGCATCCTTGGGCCACACCTTGTAGGGGTCATAGGCTTCTCGAGCAGAGTAAAGATGCTGCCAGTTGGTGTTCGGAGCAGGTAGCTTCTTCTCATAACCCATGTGGGGGAAGGAAGAGGTCTCATTGACAAGAATGGGCTTACTCATATCGAAGTCGAAAGTTTCGTCCAGAGGAGTGTAGTAGTTGACAGAGTCCATGATCTCAAAGGTATCAGTGTCGACCTCATAGTATCTCCAAGAGGGGTTGTAGAAATCGTTGGGAGTGATGGACTGGACAATCCAACCGGTGGTGAGAGGATCTGACATGTCGGTAACACCAGGAGGAGAGTCGTAGTACACAGTGAACTGGTCAGCATGGGTGTGTCCGTAGAAGACAGCTGCAATAACATGAGGAGAGAATCGAACAATGATCTGTCTCATAATCTCCGAACTCCAGGGAAGAGCATCACCACCACCTCCGGTAGGAACGTGAGTCATGATCCAGACACGTTCTCCTCGAGCCTCAGACGCGACGAGCTCCTTGGAGAGCCATTCAAAGATTCCAGAGGGGTCGACTTCGGTAACGTTCATGTAATTGTAAAGGTTCATCTTGTACCAGAAGTTGGAGTCCACAGAAATGATACGAAGACCATGCTTAGTAGTGACAGCAAAAGATCCCTCGGTGTTCTTGGCGTTAGTGGCAGTCTCGTCGTCGATCCAGCCGTAGTCCTTCCAAAGGTTGGCAACCAGCTCAATGTTCCATTCGTAGTCATCTCCAAAACCAGACTTCTTTGGGGCAAACTGGGAGTTGGGGTAAGTATCGTGGTTTCCAAAAGTGGCGTAAACGGGCATGTCTCCAAGGTATTGCTTCATGTTCATGAAGGATTGGGTCTCGGTGTCTTCGACAGTCTGTCTGCTGTAGTACTCGTCGGGATCGTGAGCCACCATATCTCCAGTGAAAATACCAAACTCGAATTTCTTTTCCTTGGAAATATCAGCAACATTCTGAAGAGAGTCCTTCATGAGAGAATCGGGGCAATCGCAATGGTAAGTTCCCAGAGACTGGGCAGGAATGATGGCGTCGGTGAAGTTATGAGAGATAGCAGTCAGGTTCTTGGACAGGTCAGTGCAGCACATGTAGTAATCACATCGGGCCTCGGCTCCAACCTGGTACTTGATGTCCAGATGGAAGTCTGAAACGTGAAGGACGTTCATGGTGTTACCCTTAGACACAGGCAATGTGTAGTTCTCTGGCTTCGGGGGGTACCAGCCGAGACTGTCGACATCGACGATAGGAATATCGGGCTTTCCACAAATGTCAACACCAGCAAGATAGTAGAGAACAGCCTTAGCATCGAGGCCATCCACATCCATAACACTCAGAACATCAGTAAAGGCCTTTCCGGTATTTCCTCGGGCGATGGACTCGCCCTGGAGGAACTGACAGTCGATCGAGAAGCCAATAGCGTCTTGGAGCTGGTCATGGAACATATCACACGCAGTAATCAGAAGAAGGGGAACGGCTTTCTTGTTCATGTTGGCGAGGTTCTTAAGAAGCCCAACAGCTTCCAACGCGACAGAACAAACATCAATATCACCACCAGTGAGCAGGCTGGGACCAAGTTTAGCAGCGACCTGGTTTACACCATTAGCGAGAGCCCAATCAGCAAGGGCAGCGGCATCATCAACAGGAGGTTGGGGTCCAGGGGGGGCAAAAATCCACCCAATCACCTTGGCGACAACATCCGGGGGTAGTTTGCCAAGAATATCCGCAAGGCCTCCGAGCTGTCGGGAAACGAACCGGGATCCGGCCTCCTTGACGAAATGGTAGCCAGACTTGAAAAACTCTGGAAGAACCATGTCGAATGTTTGTGATTCAAAATCTCGAGGAAGGACGGGTATTGTATAACGTGGCTGTGGCTAAGCAAGTAGCGCCATCAGTTGTGGACGGCTGCTCGCAATCCCAGTAGTGAGGGGATTGGCAGCCCCATGTGGGTAGCATGGATACTAGCGGAAGCTGATCGTCCAGTTCGGGGTATCTAGATCAGCTCTCTAGTGAGGTGGGCTAACTTAGAGTTAGAGGGCCCTACTTGCAGTTCGTCCATCCACCAAAAATAAACAAGATTTTCTAGGCTAGGCCTCCTTCTAACGTGTGTTTGAACACTCTTGTACAAATTTCGGTATCGTCAATGGTATCCTCAAAGGTATTGTCTTGAGACACCACCTTCTGTGTTGTCAAGTGCTGTCAATCATCAGATGAAAAATATCAGATCATCGCATGAGTGATGTAATGCACGTGGATCTGAGGAAGCGCACATTTTTTTGCTCCTCTAGTGGCGGACTTAAGCATCACTAAGAGGGTCTACTTGATTCTTAGATTACACTAGCAAGATTTTGTCAGGCTAATCAATCTATCTTTCCGAGTATGGAGAGTGCCTTCCTTACCCACCTGGGTCAATTAAGCGAATCTCATTCGTTCTCGTTCCTAGGCATGCAAGTCGGTTCCCGGGGAAGCACTCGGGGCGTTAAAGCTGCAGTTTTTGAAACGGAAATAAGATGTGAAAAACGCCAATCGAGACTTTGCGGTTCTCTTCATCTGTTTCAATTGTTCTCTGATCCACCTCTTCTGGCATCGCGTGTTTCTGGTGTGGGTGTTTGTTGACAATGGGTTAGCCCAGATGGGATCCCGGATAAATTCCAACTGAGCTAGATGACTGAGGAACATGCTCCCCTGTTTTTTGTCTTTCCTAAACCCCTGTCGTGCCTTTCTGGCTGTCTTAAAAAAATAGCTGCATTTACGCGCTGCCGTTCGTGTCTCGTTAGATCCCTGCCAAGCAGCTCAAAGAACTTTAGGCGAAGTACGAATGCAGCACGAATGCAGGAGCTGAATCTCCGACGATAGATAATATAGCCGGATCTAAGCATATATGGTAGTAAAAACAGCCTACCGGATTTATTTTGAACATAATTAGATATGTAGAGATGCCACGGCAGTCATTATCGCATACAACTGGCTATTACAGAACACTTTTAAGCACAGACTGAGTTTGCGATACGCTCAAACCTTAACACTAAGTTGTAAGTCCGAACAGGGGCATATTTCTTCGATCGGATATTTTCGTGGTCGCGTGCCATGATCCATAAACATACAGTCTTGGCAAAAACTTGAGGAGCGGTTTCTATGGAGATCAAACCCTGCCGGTGATAAAATACTTACGCAGTGACGCCCATCATTTCCCCGGCATCTCTGCAGTATACTAATACACGTGCAGTGACTTAAGATAGATGTGCGCATCGGACTACTTGCAAGTCGGATAAAGCAGCAAGAAAATGTATATATCATGACGTTCTAATAGCTAATGTACATTGTTCTCACTCGTAATAGAACCCTCAAGAGTAGAAGCTATTTTCGAGACTAGCGGGTAGCCGCGGGCGGTTGAGGCGTGTATTGTGGGTTCGTCCTACTAGTCTGGGAAGTAGTTAGGTCGAAAGAAGCTGGAATGTGCTAGACTGTGTCTAAACGGAGAGTGTAAGCTTCCCCTTTCGGCCGAGTCACTTACGTTTCCAAGAAAAGATTGGGGCGGCAAAACTGGAATTCAGTTGACTCACAACAATTCTGTACTTGGAGAAGGGCTAAGTGTAAGAAGGGCAACGTCTGAGAAGTAGCTACCAGGGTAGGAGTGTTCCTCTTTGGGATACTTTTTGCATCGATGATGTTTGATGTAAGGGATTTTTTGAGATGCGAGATCATGTGAGATAGATGAAACAGTATGTCAAAAGTTGCCAGTGCAATGTTTGGGCGTTAATAGATAAGGAGGGGTATAAACACGACACGTACATGGTACTGGTACTGTACCCCACATATTTATTTCCCCTTTCTCCGCCTTCTTCTATGAAACACTAAGTCCCTGGATATTCCCTAAGTGTGGGCAATTATACGATAATTCTTCGTCTTCCGTTGGTGCCAAAAGCGAGAGAGCGATTGTGCACTTGGCGTCTTAGCGTGTTAATTCAGAAGCCGCCAAAGTAGAGCTCTGAGGGACTTGTAATTATCAGACTTGGCTGGTATATGACGTAATCGACAAAATAGACAAAATAGATTATCAACAAATCAATTTATTCTCTCGACTAATCGCATCTTGGCCTTAGGCACGTGATAGTCTTACCACAATGCACAAGTAGCTACGTGCCGCTTATACCCCTCTGCTTAGCTTATGCTGCAACAGGTCTAGATCTATAACATCATCTCACAGTCAGCACTTCGGCTAGACCGGAGCATTTCCCCTCTGAGTGTGTTGTCTTAAAACAGCAATGGGGACATCCACGGGTTTATCTGACTCGCATTCTGAAACAGTCTGAAATTTAAGGAGCCACTGTTGCCTCCACTCTTAGCCACCTCATTTCTCGTTGGACTACTGTTATGCGTGTGATTGCATACATTCCGCTAAGTCCTGACTTTCTGAAAACTACGGACTTGGTCGTACCACGTGCATGCTGTGCTTTTCAGATAGCATACCGGTTAGCTACCGGTTAACGTTTTTTTTTTATCTGCTAAGTCTAGCAACTCGACTCTCTCTAACTCCTGGGAGTGTAGGCAGAGTGAAGTTGGTGGTTACCTTCTTGGTGTATCCAGCCTATGGAGACTACAAAAGAGAGCATCCAGATGAAAAAACGTACATTTTTACACAAGTCCTGTGAGATAAACTACAAATAAATTACTTTATGAAGAAAAAAATCCCATCTAAGTGTCTCGCCATCTTCAGAACTTAATCACTAAGTACCAACAAGTCAGTGGCCAATTGACTGTTGGTAAAAAGTGTGATAAAGAGCTGGAGACGGTGAAACCCCAAGCTGAGAGAAGTGATTGTCTCGGAGGTAGTCTTTGCCCTTGGTTACGAGCCCTGGCTACCTCGAGAAAGAAGAAAACCTGTGTTAATACCATTGTAGGAAGGTGATTGCGTGAAACACGATAAGTGTGTTTTGGGTGACCATGGCTTCTGCCAGCTGGTAGACTGTAGAGACTCTCGACTCTGCTGCACTTCAACAGTGTCTGTGAGGTCGAGACTGACGACAGGGTCTGGTGAGAGAGACTGCAGCCTGCCAGAATGGGTATGGCACAGCGGGACGGCTAAGGACACCCGTTTGCCGCTGTGTTGTCCAACCCCAAGCAAGAACATGGTCCAAGAAAGAAGAAGAATACTCACACATGAGACCTGGGTGGCTGTCACTGAAGCTCTGGTAGAGTGACAGCCGTGGGGGAGTGCGACCATCAACATTAACTGTCGATGGTCGCAAAGAGAAGGAAGCTGTGTTAGAACTGGAAAAAGTCAGTAGATATCTCTTGCACGAAAGAGACATCTAGAAAGTACTGACTCCCAGACCACAGGTTACCACCTGTGCTGATGAGTACTGACGATACCTTACTGGTAAGATATCTTGGGTTGTAACAATAAAAGAGTACTCACTTCTCTTGGACTCGGAGTCCGATTTATGTCGATGGTAGCGAAGAGGGAAAGATTTGTTAGAACTGGAAGAAGGCAGTTGACATCTCTTGCACGATGGAGACATCTGGAAGAGTACTGACTCGCAGACCACGGGTTAACACCAGTGCTGATTGAGTGCTAACGATACCTTGCTGGTAAGATATCTTGGGTTGTAGCAGTAAAGGGGTACTCACACCTCTCGGACTCGGAGTCCGGTGTCGCTGTTGTTGTAGGCGTTTGGGGGTTGGCGGGGTCAGGTCGAGACTGTTGAAGAAGAAGAGAGGAAGAGGAGGCAATAGGGTATTTAAATAGACTGTGGATCTTTCTGTGTTACTTATGCATGGCCTGTTTAAGGCATACCTCCAGGTGGGGGTGCCTGGGGGTTGGGAGTGACTAAACAGCTTATCAAAAATCTCAAATGAGGAGTATTCGATAGTTTTAAGTGAAATTTGGCACTGTTACTGGTTCTATATGTTTACCAGAGTACCACTGAGCTTTTGTGAGTCTATATGAACCCTTTGGATCCTATATTGGGTACCTAATGGCCGTTGCCCCCAACCAACTATTGTCCCAATTAAAATAAGGTTTCTAAACAAAATGTAAGCAAACAAACATTTGGGAGAACGGAAAATGTAGAGTATTCCCTGGGGAAGGCTGGGTTCAATGAGGTGCTCTTGTTGTAGTTGAATATAAATTATTCCTGTCATAATTTCCCCGATATAGCTAACCTAACACCTCTAATTTTTTGATTCACTTCTATCAAGTCATCGCGATATAACCTTATTCTAGAGGGAGCGCATGAGCTCTGCGTATCAAACGAGAACACCTTAAATTGAGTTGCGGGGTGACACAAAGACAGGCCGGCTTTATTGACTGACAAAGGCAAGTGCGCGCGCCAAAAAATGGCAGTAACGAAACCTATTAAGCTCTCTAACTCAATGGTGCCACTTCTACAAGTTTACAGGTCATCCCACTACAACCCATAATGTCTGGAGGCTGATACAGGCAGCCTATAAATGTTTTCTATGTGTCATTACTTCGTCCCCGTTAATAAGGTGTGTTTAAAAAAGTGAAGTTTCATCGTGAGGAGTTTACTCTCCACCACGAATAGGAGTTTTACCCTCGCAGTTGTAAAGAGAGTCCCAAGAGCCGCCAGCAAGGAAACAAGCGGTATCCTTGGCACAGTCATCACCAGAGCACTGCTTGGTGTAGGGAGACTTTCGGTACCAGTTATCATAAAAGGTCTCAAGCTGCTGGGGGTCACTCTGAATGTTCTTGATAACTCGGTCCCAGAAGGTGGCGTTCAGAGGAGCATCCTTGGGCCAGGTCTTGTGAGGGTCATATGCCTCTCGGGCAGAGTACAAGAACTCCCATGTTGCGTCAGCAGGAGTTTGAGGCTGGTATCCAACGTGGGGGAAAGAAGAGGAGGCATTAGCAAGGTAGGGCTTGTCTAGATCGTAGTCAAACGTCTGGTCCAGCTGGGTGTAGTAATTCTTGGAGTCCATGATCTCAAAGGTCTTGGAATCAACCTCGTAGTATCTCCAGGAGGGGTTGTAAAAGTCCACAGGGGTAATGGACTGGACGATCCAACCCGTGGTAAGAGGGTCAGTCATCTCAGTAGATCCATGGGGAGTGTCATAATAGACGGTGAACTGATCGGCGTGAGTGTGTCCGTAGAAGACAGCTGCAATCACGTGGGGAGAAAATCGGACGATAATCTGTCGCATAACCTCAGAGGACCAAGGAAGGCCGTCTCCTGCTCCTCCAGTAGGAACGTGGGTGATAACCCAGACACGCTCTCCCTTCTTTTCGGACTCGACGAGTTCGTCCACAAACCACTTGAAAACTCCAGAGGGATCGGGGTCAGCAATGTTCCAATAGTTGTAGAGATTCATCTTGTACCAGAAGTTTGAGTCTAGAGAGATAACTCGCAGACCCCGTTTCGTGGTGACGGCAAAGGAGCCAACAGTGTGTGCAGCATTGCTAGCCTGGGCCTCGTCAATCCATCCAAAATCCTTCCAAAGTCCTGTAACTAGATCGGTGTTCCATTGGAACTCGCCTCCAAAACCGGATTTATCCTGCGCAAACTGGGAGTTGGGGTACGTGTCGTGGTTTCCGAAGGTGGCATAAATGGGCATGTCTCCAAGGTACTGTTTGAGGTTCTTGTAGGCCTGCTCCTCGTTTTCCTGAACATTCTGCTTGCTGTAGTATTCGTCAGGATCATGGGCAACCATATCTCCGGTGAAAATTCCAAACTCGAAGTTCTTGTTCTTGTTAATGTCAACCACATTCTGAAGCGAGTCTTCCATCAGAGACTGAGGACAGTCACAATGGTAAGTTCCCATGGTTTGGGCAGGAATCAGGACGTCGTGGAAACCGTGATTGATGGCGGTCTGGTTCTTGGACAGATCAGTGCAGCACATGTAGTAGTCGCACTGGGACTCCGATCCGACCTGGTACTTGAGGTCGAGATGGAAATCGGAAATGTGAAGAACGTTGAAAGTTTCGCCAGAGGAAGCAGGAACAGCGACGTTATCGGGTTTGGGAGGGTACCATCCGAGCGTGGATGTGTCAATGTAAGGAGTGTCGGGTTTTCCACACTGGGTAAGACCCATGAGGTAGTATCGCATGGCCCGTCCATCATCACCCAAGGTGTTCATAAGTGTCAGCACATTGGTGAAGGACTTTCCAGTGTTGCCCCGTTGGATGGAGGCTCCCTGCATGTATTGGCAGTCGAAAGAGTATCCCACGGCCTGCTCGATAACGGGATGGAGCACGTTACAGGCACTCACAAGAATAAGAGGCACAGCTCTCTTGTCGACTCTGGCCACACCCTTGAGAACAGTCAGACCCAGAAGAACTGCCTCACAGATGGGGAGCGAAGCCAGTCTGACGAGCTCATTCACGGCCCATTTAATGAGAGGTTCCAGTGACAGGTTCTGGGAAACTGCAAACTGGATGTGCTGGGGGACCTCAAACTGGGGGTTTGCAGTCTGGTCCCCGTTCTGCTTACTTGCCAAGCCCTTTAGACCGTTGTAGGCAGCCGAGATGAGATCCGAAATCGCCATGTTGGTCGTTTGACTCCATAGCTGAGGGTGACGGGGGAATCTATATATATGTAGCAAGTCGGCCCTTCCTGTCGGGAATGAGTACAAGTAAGACAATGGACGTGCGATGCGAGTCTGTCATGAAAGAGTGTTGATACCACGTGTGGGGTGGGCTGTAGAAAGTCACATTCAATTTGCCGTTTCAGACTGTGGGAGGGTTCAAAGCATATCAGCCGAGCCGAGATCAAGGATTGAGACTTTCCAAGACCCTGGGGATAATAATCCAGCTCATCTAAAGGTCTTCAGACACGTATCGTGCCCACCGTTGCTCCTATGTCAAACTTTCAGATGATTGCTTCTTGTTTAGATCCTGTTTTGGGGTATCGATGTGAAAATCGTTGTTCAGGCACCAGTACGAGTAGTCCAAGGACCGCCATTACAGGGATCTGCTGAGTTTAGGCTATACGAGGAGCTTCAATCCGGGTTTATGGCGTTAATGATTTGCACCCAGGCATTTTATCCGCACAGTGATATGCGCAAAATGAAACATAGAATGTGTTTTTTTGTCGGTGGAACGAATAAAGTCCCTTTCTGGAGCCACTAAAGCCTGGTAGATAGGGCCAAATGTTGCCCCTGTTTTGACGTTGAGATTAGCCACTTAAAAGTCCATAAATGGGTCAATTGACAGCGCCCTGTTGTGCCACACTGGCACTAATGGTGCAGAAAGAGTTTGAGAAGATGTGCCTAACGCGTGAGTTTAGGTCCGACCTAAAGTTTCGGTGGATTTGGGTGGGGGAGATGGGCCCTACAACGTTCTTCCTCCAGCCACGTGGGGGAAGTCCCCTAGTTTAGGAGAAAAGACGGTAGATTTCGCTTTCCACGGCAACGGTCTTTAGCTGACAAATTGAACCTTACGGCGTCACAGGTGTAAACCCCCTGGACTGATTGGTGGTCTTATTGCTTCGCTTATCGCATCACCCTTTGGCTTTGTATAGGTCTTGCTGATGGTCTCGGAGGTTGGAGTGTATCTGGGAGATCCTGCATCCATGTCTTCTCTCTTGCTCTTGGACGGCCCAATATGGCTATGGTCTCAGGCAGCAACCTCAATTGTGAGTCTCAGCGCGTCTCAGACTCCAAAATAAGTCTCAGAAAACAGCACCGTGTATAGATTGGAGTCTTCAGAATTGACCAGCTCGTTGTGGAACAAGTTTCTTCTACGGCAGAAACCATTAGATGGCAGAACACGTGGAACGTCTTGACAGAGCAGCCATCTCGATATTTTGTCTTGTCGTAAGTTTCGGCTCCGAATCTCCGTCCCAAAGTCAAATGACATCAGTGGGCGTCAGACACATGGAAGATGCTGTAGCCGAGGATGTGCCTCCTGGTATGTAAAAGTGCCTGGTGCCGAGTACTCGTACAACTTGTCATATTAATTATAGCGAATTTCTACTTTTTTCAATATTTTTCAATATTTTCGCCTTTTTCTACTTTTTCAAGTTTTCCATCTTTTTCAATATTTCTTGCTCTTTTTTTTTTTTTTTTTGCAGGACACGTCCAACGCGTTTCAATCTGTGTGTCACCAAAGTTCAATTTTATTATGGTACGACTACGAGTACGATACAAATCCGATTTGTGGATAAGAACAGATTGATCATCGAGATTAGAATAGTGGCCACTTCTTGAATGTTTCGACAAGGGCCTTGTTCGCTTGAATGTCAACAAATCGTTTCACGGCTTGTTTCACCTTTTTAGGAGGAATAACCTAATATTAGTGGACGGTCAGGAGATGACAAGGAGAGTCCTGTGTCTACAGTACAGGTACCTGTACTCATACAGTACCTGGTACAGTAAAGGAATTTGAATAGTGGGGTATCTTTGTATTGAGTAGTCTGTTCGTGTCTCCATAAATTCTGTTTCTATGTTGACTTTTTTTTCTGATGAGAGCGTACTCTTATTGTTCTACAGGGAACTCTGCCTTATCACTGAGAGTGACTAAAAGGGAGCTCTTTTTTTGAGTAGGGGATATCAGAAGGCCCTTTGATACCATTAGTTTTCGATCTATATGGACATACCAGCTACAGTCACTACGGCTTGTTCAACGAAGGAATTATTTCCATTTTATCGGAAATATTAGTGCTTAAATGCAGAAAAATCGTCGTTTTGTATTGTATCAGCATACTCGTAAATAAATTTCCCCAATACCCCATATTCATCACTTATCACTCGGTTATCAACTCTGGAGATTGATATCTCTCTTCTACTGGGCCCTTGCATCTGGTTGGGGTGCTGTAAGAAGAAATCAACTCTTGATAATACTAACAATAACGACTATTGTATGGAGATTCAATGGTATGGTCAGGGTCAGCACTCTTTCTGGGCCCTCTTGTTCGAGTGGTTTCGTTTACTCACCCCAAGCTTCCGCAATGGATCATACTCACAGTTGAGCTTGAGGGGGGTTGTTCTTGAAACCTGGCAAATGGATGACGTAAGGTATCTGTCATGGCTGTAACTACAAGTTGGATATTTGCTTGGGGTTGCTTATCCAGACAAAGAAGTCTTCATCTTACACACTCTACTTGTATGATACTTCGATGAGGTAGTTTTCGTAGTGCAAATCAGAGGTCATTCGTACTCTGCCTCAGTTACAAACACTGATTGCCTTTGATGAGCAGCGGACATCCCTGATTCAGGTTTAGCAAAACACAGTGTAGAACTGTACTTTTTTCTATGGCATCTTTCAGTGGCTTGCTGACGAAATCTCGCAGATAGCACGATCTTGGAGGGTAGGAATAGACATAATGCCCTATGGAAGAACGATAATGCCCACTCTTAGAATGTGAAAGACCCCCAGAAATGTAGAGACATCTTTTATGCACCGCTGTTCGTAAAAGATGTGTCAGCGCAAACAAGCCAGAACAGGTTAAGCGAAGTATGTGAGGGCGTGTAAATCTTAGCCTTGTTTGTCTCCTAAGTGATGAGCAAACCTTGGATTCTTTGCGGAGTAATAAATAACATCGACTATGAACCTTCTCGACGACAATGGTCGTGTGCCAAAGAAAAAATTGTGTGTACTGGTGCGTCTTTTTATTGTAATATGGAAGAGGAATGGAGACCATCATGTGATTTGAGTGAGTACAAGTAATCAAGTGCAAAAACTAACAGTTGATGACGCCTGTGAAATGTTTATACCACTCTCAAAGTACGCTCTGCAGATCGACGAGAGTGGGGTGTGGGGTGTCGATCATTCAAGTGTGTGTTGAAAATCAATGTATACAATGCTACGCTGGATAGCCAGTGTTTACTGCAGCTACGCATTTCGCTCAAAAAAGAAGACAAAAAGAGAAGAGTATTAAAATAAATAAAGATTTTTGAAACTTGACCGTCTAGTCTAGTTGTTGGTATCGTAAGGCAGATTCAGGCGGGAAGTGAGGTCTCCAGGAGAAATGGAGACAGCGGCAGGGTCACTGGATTTTCCACCATAGGGAGTGAAGGTCTGAGATCCCTTGCAACTGGGGCTTCGGAAAAAGTAGGAGCTATGGACCTTTTTGTCAGAGTCAAGGTTGGCGTACTGGTACCAGGGGATACCATTAGCACAGAAACGGTTGTTCTGACCCTGGCAGAAGACGACGTTCTCGGGCTTGGTGGGCACCTTGAACTGGTTGATAAACACCTCTCCGGACTGCTGAGTGTAGCCGTCCCAGAAGGGGACCTGGGTTACGGGGTCTTCGTATCGAGTGACCCGGTACATGTTTCTTTCAGGAGAAGCGGAGAGCTGGTCGCCGGCAGTTGGGAAGAACATAGAGTCGACATAAGTAGCAAAGGCAGCGTTACCAACTCGAGGCTGGCCAAAGGTGACAACAAGAGGGTCTCTTCCGTTGATCTTGAGAGAGACGCCGTACAGAAGAGCAATGGCTCCTCCGAGAGAGTGACCTGTCACCACAAGCTTGTAATCGGGGTACATTTCCTTGTAGAGGTTGAGTCGGCTGTCGATTTGCTTGAAAGAGTTGTTGAAAATGCCAACAAAACCAGCATGCATGGAACAGTCCTTGCAATCGCTTTCGGCGTTTGTGTCGGTGGAGTTTTTGAGCCCGTCAAAGTCAACGTTGGAAACCTGCCAGGTGTTGAGGTCGGCAGCAGAATCAGCTTCGCTCTGGGTTCCTCGGAAAACCAGAACCAGCTGCTTTCTCTTGTGGTCAGCCGCCAGGTATCCGTTGGCGGTCTGATGCTCGTTGACTCCATAGAAGCTGTACAACAGCTCGGTCTGAGAGAACTCCTCGTCAGCACACAAGATGTTGTTGCAGACAAAAGGAGACTGGATCTGGGAGTAGAGCTGGTTGTTCTTGCCCATTCCAACACAGTAGGAGACTGAGCAGAACTTCCAGTAGTGCTCCATCTCGTTCACCACGTCCAGAGGAGCAACAGCCACGGTTCCATCGGGCTTTCTGGGTCCAAAGGGGCTCAGAAGCGCGGGAGGAATCAGTCCAATGGGCGAGGCTGTGACCAAGCCAACAAACGAGGCAATAGTGGCTAATCTCATGGTGGTATCTAGGGACTTCTAGTGATGGTGTCTCTATGGGGGCCAGCCCTTGACTATATATGGATGTACCCCTCCCGGCAATCCCATTGTACATGTCGATCAAAAAGTCTTTCTGGAGGTGTCGATATCAAGGCTAGAGGAAGCTCATCCTGGTATTTCATGCTAATTATAGCAGACTCAGACAAAAAAATAAAAAAGGCGTTAATTTAATGGTTAGTATGACCTCATACAGCAGACTATACACGGTCTTTGTGTCGATAAATCCGTGGTTATGGTCGTTTCGTATCTTGATTCAGAGCCACCCCTGCTAAGAGATCATCATCAAAGGCCTGTACAACATTATCGTTTTTAAGTTGTTGTGCTTTCGTCAATGCATGAGGCGCGTAAGAAAGGTAGGAGTGCTGCCACAGGGATAATCACAGGTATAGAAATACATGTCGAAAACTGTCGCAACTTCACAAATAGAAAACTGGCCACGGGGATCACGAAATAGTCCTCTTCCTATCAGTGTGACGCGTCGCGGGCATAGTGCGGTGTACCTTCCACACCCTGCATTCCAGGGATTTGTAGATCCAGCGATCTGACCCAAAAGCAAATGTCTCCCAACCTATTATAGGAAATTTTGCAAGAGATGACAAAGATCGAGAAAAAGTAAGGTGCCTGAGTGCACTAACAAAGAGAGCAAAACGACGATCAGTATAGGGTAGGAGAGTCAAGAGAGAGTCATGAGGGCAGCGGATATGAGGCTGAGATGACGATGCGATTTGCGGGGGACCATCATGAGTGTCGTCAATCAAAACAATGATTTCGCCTTTTCGTTATCTAAACTCTCGAAAATAACAAAAACACGTAAACCAAATATTGTAAGCTGAAACACTTGTGCAGGCCTTTAGACCCTGTCTGTAAGGGATGGTTTAGTGGACCCTCTGTGGGTCTCCAGCATAATTTTTTCAAATGTGCACTGAATAGGAAGCCAAGCTCAACCCTAATGGTTGTTCCATGCATTGAGAGAGTGAAGGCGAACACTATTGAGGCTGCAATGCACTGGGACAAGGGCTCTGCATGTACGAGTACGAGTACACATAAACGTGAAAATATGAAAGAAATAAAAATAAAAATATAGATTGCAACCATTCGTATCAGGTCTCACCTAATTAGTATTTTATTAGGGGTATTTATAGCGAAAATTAAGAAAAGTCAATGACCCTTGTTTCACATCAAAGCCTCTAGGGTGTAAGAAGCCCTCCCTGAAGCCGTCTTTACAGCACTTCTCTACACACTCTGGTTGCTACCCCAGACAAAGAACGAAAAGTTGTAGCCACAGTGATCTTCGCCATTTTTCCCAGAAAGCTCGCCAAGCTCTTTGGGCGGCGATTAACAGTGTATTGTAAGAGAAGATCTTCTTTACTGTTGTATTTGCATGTTGTACTAACAGGCGGATTCCGCCTTTGTCGACTCTAGTATATCTTTATTTCATTTTAGAAAAAAACTGTGTGGGATTTGCAAACGCCGAAAACGACAAGATCATGGGTTCCTCCAGGCGCGTTGTCTCAGTCTGTGGTGAGCAAATGATCACAACAATGGTGCCCGACTAACTGGATCAAAACCTGAGGCAGTTTGGGGCTATTGTTTCAGGTTTTTGACAGATGTAGATGACTTCTCTCCTATTGTGAGTGAAGTCTTTGCTTTTCTTCGCTTGTTACAATGGTACAGCTGCATGCTTACCTTTCGTTCGGTCTCGTATTATGTACGTCATAGCAGAAGTGTTCGTTAGGTATCACCATTCAGATTGTATGCAAGCTCTTATATCTGTTACAAGTTTAAGATACTTACAGCCTCTCGTATCTGTTACAAGCTCAAGGTGCAGCCTCTTCCCTAGGCTAATTATAGCAGTTCTTGTAAAATAAAGACGCCCTGCATCTGTAAAAGATCAATAAATTATCTGCTCTTTTGTTTTTTGATTCTGCTATCACCCGTGATATATCTTGGTGTTTGCAGTTATTGCATAATTGAGATCTCTTATCGAAACCTTGGGGTCTTAGGGGTGGCAGTCCTCATTTGTATGGAAAAATGACTTGGGATGACTTTGCAGATGTTAGTTCAATTAACAGATACGAAACTTTACCAACTGGTACTCGTACGAGTTCGTACCATGGTGCGAGTAGCATCGACTCTTTCTGGCTATAACATGCCTCTGAGGTTAAGAAAACCTTGTAGTTGGATATGGTACAAGTTAGTTAGAATTTAGTTGAACTTACCATTAAAAAACTGTTAGTTAAAAAATACTCAGATAGTTCTTCCGAAATGTATATCCAACATCTTTTCACTCTGATTATTTTTTCTCTCTTAACTTCAGATGCCAATATTCCCCCCAAGAGCTAGATATCCAGCCATTAGCCAGCACCACGCTTATTAAGCACTCATCTCCTAAACAAAGTTGGATAGTGCAGTGGAACTGTGTCAACTCCACACCATCTATCTCAATAATCACCACACAAGCCCCATGACAGCAGCGACGGACAATTGGATTCAGAACGTCATCCGAGCTGGCGATAACCGATCCAAACTCGCGCCTCTTCTGGAGCAGCGACTAAAGGTCAAGGGCAAGTCGACCGAGGTTTTGGAGTCCTTCAAAGACGTGACCAGTTACTCTGTGGTGTGGGCCAACGAGCTGGTACGTCTGAGCAGCGAGCTGGACACATCCATCTTCCTCTACTACGTTGACACTTTTCTGCAGAAATACAACATCCAGCGACTGTGCGCATATCCCGTGATCCTGTCCAATCTACTGGACCAGTTCAGCCACCATGTCATCAAAGCGAACCGAGCCCTTCTGGGGCTGTCACTATTACAGCCTAGACTCCCCGACACAAACACAATCACCCCCATGCATGCGCAGCTGATGCGTCTTTCTTTCGAGGCCAACAAATGCTCCGTTGGCCTGGCTGTTCTGGACCGAGAGTTCCTCTCTCTGGACAGATGCGCCACCCGAAGCGACTTGGCTCTGTTCCACTTCTACGGAGCACTCGTCTACATTACCTACAAGGAGTGGGAAAAGGCTGATGACTTTTTGGCCATTGCCATTGAAGCAGGATCCTGTCAATCCACAACCCGACCCTGGATCGTCCGATTCGCCTACTCCCGACGAGTGCTGCTCTCTCTCATCATGGGCACTCCTCTCCCCAAGATCCCCAACCCTAACAGCTCGGAGGTGACGCCTTCGGACGATCTGCTGGCTCGAGATTGCCACCCATACCACGCTCTTGCATTGGCGGCCCACTCATCTGACCCCAAGCAGTTCGTTCAAACCACAGAAGCGCAGATGGAAACCTGGAAGAACGAGGGAACCTGGCAACTGGTGGTTACGGCGCGCCTGTGTTTTTTGCATGGTCAGCTGAGAGAATCTCACAAGGCGTATTCACGGGTGCCTCTCAAGGACGTGTCTGCTGCCACACCTCGAATTCTGTCCAACTACGGTCGAATTGACGAAAGTAACGATGCATTTGTGTTTGAGACGGTCAATTCTGACGACCCCACCCGGGAGACTGTGCAGCTGCTGGACCAGGTTGTGCGGATGAAGAAGCTGGTGGAGCAGAAGGGCATTGCTACGGCTGACTCTGCCAGGTTCCTCAAGGCATTGCATGATGTGGAGCAAAAGAGGGAGGCCCCTACGGTCACCCTCAACATGGCCATTAGTGATGACGACATGTTGTAGGTTGGAAATGGCATCCATAATCAGTATAATTTAATAAGCATACAAATTCTATAGGCACGGCCGTGCATCTGTATTTTTGGACCACATAATCCTCTAAAATAGCCACTGTAAAAGAGCATACAGAATCACAATATATCAGGAGTTGTGACCTGGAGGAAAATTCAAGTACAAGTACAAGTACTTGTACTTGTACCCCATTATTAAAACAAATCAGTCAGTTTACTATATACAAGATACTATTTACAAGGTGGCTTATTTGGCCGTGGAGGAGGAATCTGAACCGCCGTCTGGTTTGGAAGGTTTCACTTCCGGTGTCGCTGGCGGAGCCTTTTCACTCGCATCCTGCTTTGAGGCCATTTTACTGAGCGCTGCCGAGTACGTGACAGTGGTCTCGTCATCATCGGGCAGTCCAAGGTTGTCCCAAGAGTCCTGAGTCATGAGGTTGTTCTCCATTCTGCATCGGAGATACTCCTTGGCCAACAGTCGGCAACCAGCGGCGTTTCGGCCCTGAGCCAGCTTCATGCACTTGAGGTAATCAATCATGATATGAGAGCATTCTCGGTCGTGATCGAGAGGGAAAGATCCTCTATCCGGTGCGGTAGTCTTCTGAGAGACAGCTCCAGGTCCACCTAGGTTAGTATTGGCTGATCCACACCCACAACACTAGACATGTGGTTAGTCCAGTCATATCTTCCTCAAGAATACTCACCAGGTCCCATAGACATTTTGAAATGATGTGTGTTAGATGTTGAATGATGACGCCAGTGTAGACCTTTAGAAGCTTATGATGGAGTCTGGGTTAGGGCTTGGCAAATTTCGAGAGCACAAAGCGCAACAGCCCATATCATGCATGCATGCAGTATGCACTGTGGTTCTACACCGTGAAGAGATGGAGCTACGATAAGAAGTATCTCGAGCAAGTCGGTTGGTTTTTATCTCTACAGTCTCTTAGTCTACTAAAATACATATCATAACCAAATCATATTTATGGGACCTACATCTGTAGCCCTAATGTCTATTTTTCCTCCTCCAGTTACTCTAGCTCAAAAGGATTGGAAGCCAAGTTGTTACGCGCAGAATCGTTGAAGGGGTTGTTGTTGCTGTTGTAGCTGTTGTTGTTGTTGTCGTTGTGTTCGTCAGCACGGTACTCGTCGGCATGACGCATCTCTCCGTGTCGACCTCTCTGCTGAGTGGTATCGTAGGCTCGAATGACCTTCTCCTGGCCCTCATCGGCCTGCGAGAAGGCAAAACCTCGCTGCTTTCGCATTCGCTGCACTTGTCGCACCTTTCGAATGGCCTTCTGGAACTGCTCCATTCGGGGTCGGTAGTCGGCAATGTTGTACTTTTGGATCTCCTGCACGTAATGGTAGGCTTGGGGATCGTACATTCGTCGGTAGTACTTCCACAGCATGTCTCTGAGTAGACAAATGGTGGGCAGCAAAAAGGTCATGGCCCAGAACACAATGGTGGGGTAGGTGTGGGCCAGAACGCCCCGGTACTCTCGAGACACATTGATCATGGGAGCCACCGTGGCGTAAGCAGGGAAAATTCCAATCCAGAGCAGGAAGGAGCCAGGAATGGCAATCAGGGTAAACTTGGTCCACATGTTGGTCACCAGGGCAGCCTTACCAAGGGTGGTCAGAATACACGAGGTGAACAGAGCAGTACCCCAGACCCAATGATCGGTAGTGAGACCATTGTGCAGCTCTCGGGAGGTCATGTACACACCACAAGATCCAAAGTAGAGGATAATGGAGTGGTAGAAACCGTTGGCAACCCATTCCCAAAACTGTCTGACGTTGAAGAAGGCCCGGTGCTGACCAAGCTGGTACAGCTGAGGGTATCTGTCAAGTAGTCGGGCAGAAATGAACTGGTCAAAGATACCAATGACGAAAGGAGGCAGAACAGTGAAGAAGACGTTGTAGAAGGTGATGGTCCAAGACTCGTAGATAGACTGGCCAGAGAAACCGTTGAAGAACGTGTACCAGAACTGAGTCATGTACAGAGCGATATTCTTGTAGAAAGAGTACAGAATGGCCTTGGACAATCGCTGGTACGACCAGGCTCCGTGCACAAGCAGCAACTTTCTCAAGTATCTGAACTGACCAATGGACACATCTGCAGACCGAGCAGCCTGCATTCCCTCCATACCCGAAATACCAACACCCACATGGGCAGCCTGAATCATGGAAACATCGTTAGCACCGTCTCCAATAGCCAGAAGCAGGTCGGAAGTGTATCGCTTGACCAGCTTGACGACAAGAGCCTTCTGAAGAGGTGAGACTCGGCAACAGATGACAGCCTTACAGAGCAGAGCAAGTTCCAGGAAGATTTCCTCCATTTCGTCTTCAAGAGCGAATCCCAGAGATTTACCGTCAATCACCAGAGCCAGAGAATCACTGTCGTTCTCTCGGAGACCCTGCAGAGCAGCCAGCTTCTTCTGGATATTGTCCATAGTGGAGGCTGAGTCTTCCTCGTTAACAATCAGAAGCGACATGTCTTCAGAAAGCAGCTTACAAGACATACCAATGTTGATAGCAGTCTCCTGTCGGTCACCAGTGAGAACCCAGACCTTAATGCCAGCAGACTGCAGAGTATGGATGGTTTCAGGAACACCCTCCTGCAGTTTATCTTCAATGGCAGTGGCTCCAAGCAAGAACAGGTTGGTTTCGATATCCTCGGCACAATCGTCGAGTTTCTGGGCTCTGTTGTCGAGTGTGGTCTGAGCTTCCAGGAACCGCTTGTTCCATGCCGCATACTCGTCATCAGGAACAACTCGGACTGCGAGACAAAGAGTTCGAAGACCCTCGGCAGCAAAGCCCTCCAAATGTCGCATAGTGGCATCCACATAGGGGTTGTTGGGAGCAAGACGCTCGAGAATAACGGTATCGGCACCCTTACAGTACAGACGAATCTTTCCATCGGGACATCGAAGAATGGCAGACATTCGCTTTCGAGTGGAGTTGAACTCACAGACGTTGAGCAGCTCGTACTCTCGGCTCTCGGCGGGGTTGTTATTGGTATCGTGCTTCACATCCACTCCAATAGTCTTGGGCTTTCGCATAGCAAAGGCGTATCCAAG
This sequence comes from Yarrowia sp. E02, assembly GCA_017639365.1. NCBI lineage: Eukaryota > Fungi > Ascomycota > Dipodascomycetes > Dipodascales > Yarrowia > Yarrowia sp. E02. The sequence continues at coordinate 4,709,182 of JAAQQX010000001.1, forward strand.
CGTGGCAGCACCATCAACGAGAGCACCTTCATCGGGAGAAGCGGCCTGGTATTTGATGGTTCCGTCGTCTCGCATCTCAGGAATAACAGTGTGGCAAGTAGCCAGCAAGGTGAGAAACTCCTGGATGACTCCAGCAGAAGAATGTTCCGTGGTAGATCGTTTCAGCTCGTTAAAGTCGTGGAATCCGAAGGAGTCGGGATCTTCAGCATTGTTGTCATCATCTTCAGTCGCTCGCTGGTCCTCAGGAACCTCCTCGGCATAAGCTCGTCCAGCAATGGAACAGGCCTTGAACTCCATAATGTTTCGAGTCAGAGTGCCAGTCTTGTCTGAGAAAACGTAGCCAATCTGGCCAAGCTCTTCGACCAAAGAAGACGATCTGCAGACAGCGGGAGTATCTGTGGGTCGGTAGTACATGTCAAGATCGGACGAAATCAGGTAAGCCTGGTAGAACTTGATAATTTCAACCGTGACGAACAGAGAAATGGGCACCAGGTTAGAGAACAGAATCCAGTAGGTCAGCAGATCGAGGAAGAACTGGGCTCCCAGGTTGAGATCGGCCAACATGAGGTAGCTCAGCTCTTTGGTGTTGACCTTGATCATGATAACGTTACCCAGAGAGGAAACCACAGCCAAAACAATGAGAATTGTGAACAGAAAAATAATCTGGATATTCAGCATATGTTCCACGGCAGTTCGCTTAATGGGTGCAGCGGTGGCATTTCGCATAAGCTTCGTTTCGTGACCAGTGAAGACAACCAGACCATGAATCCATCCAGTGTTTCGCAGAGTGGCTCCTCGAAGCAACATCTGCTCAGGAGACATGGGAATGGCAGGTCGTCCGTCAATTTTCAGGGTAGCCTCATAAGTGTACAGAGAAGAGTTGGGCAGTTCAGAGTCCAGCTGACCCCTGATTCTTGACAGTTCACTAGGAGAAACAAAAGGAGCGGTGTCTCCATGGGCCTGCTTAATCTTCAGGTTAGTCTCACCATCCAGGTTTGCAGTCTCAATGTAACACAGACCCTCGGGTTCGGAGGATGCCAGAAGGACGACATCTGCAGGAATAGGCTCCTCAGAGTCCACCTTGACAATGTCTCCCACTGCAACATCGATCCACTTCCTTCCCACGAACGTCGAGCCCTCCAACACGTAGGCTGTCGACGAGTTGAGCTCCTTGTCTGCGGCAGCTCGTTTGAAATCCTCCACCAGCTCCTTGACAGCAGACACAATCAGCACCACCAGCAGTGTCAGAATCGTGGTATATCTGTTTGTGGGCGACACGTTGGGCACCTGCTGGATGCATGCGGTGGCCAAAAAGAAGAGGTTGGCGTACTTGGAGAACTGCTCAAAGAAGAACTTTGGCAGAAACGTGAAAATGTTGTACTTTGTGGTGGAAATGTGGTTATCTCCATATCGTAACGCCGAGTTGGCGTCCGGGTCGTTCAGATGCACGATACGCGGTCCTTCTGGGCCCCGCTCCTCCTGGCGACCTCGCATTCGGTTCCACATGCGTCGAATGTCGAAATCGGGCATGCTCATGGTGCTCTTCTTGACCTTTGATCTGATTTTCGTTCGGTTCATGGTTCCCGAGGGTCTGGCGTCGGCGATTCCGGCATTGATTGACTCGGCATCTCGCTCATACGGAGTCCGCTCGTTCAATGGCAGGTCCATCTCCGAGTAGTCTGGGTCTCCAAACCCTAGACGCGCCTTCATGTTTCCATACACGCTGTTTCCTCGCTGTGGCGGCTTTTCCATTCGCCGGTTGCCGTTGCCTCCGTATGCATCGTAATCGTCGGCCTCGATGAATGTGTCGCCATCTTGTATGCTATCAAATGGCGTCAGATTGGGTCTGCTGGAGGACGGACCTTGATGGTGTTGTTGGTGTTGTGAGCCTCCTCTGGGATTGGGCTCGAAGTCATCATCGTCCACATCGAGCAGGTTGAAGTTCTGATACGACATCTGTGTGAGAATGGGTTTAATTGGGGCGCCAGAATCTCGTTTTACTCACCGTTCAGTCGTCTTGTGATGGGCTACTGCTCCAGGGTATAAATTTAGACTTGCATGTTGGAGGAACACGTACGTACGTTATAGGGTTAGGGGGGGCTGTGCCCCTGGTGTGTGGCGTAGAGAAGGTCAAGAATACAGGGTCTTAAAATAGTCGAGTCTTGCCACCCGGTCTAGTACGTGTTTTTTTAATCTCGTGTATTCGCGGGCTGTTACGCGTCCTTACTACCTACACAAACACGTGCGCCCTACCATACGCTTGCTTGCACGTGTGCGGCTGGCTAAAACACTGGACCATATTGTAACATCAGTGCTAAACAGTGCAAGGAATGAGCGAGCTCTAAGGTCACACATATTTGTTTCATGTATCAAAGCAGAGGAGCCGAGGTTCGTGTGGTGAAAATCTGGATTTCCCCTCATTTTGGTACAGATTATGATCTTGTCTCATTCCTGTTTGTCACACCTGTTTCGGATTATAATATTTTTTTTCTATAGTTTTCTGTATTTTTTTATTTTTTGCCACGTCCAGTTTCTCAGTCTTCGTATCCACACCCAGACAACCTAAATTTAGACCCATCCCGATTACATAATCGGTTTGAGGATTGTAAAGTGTTACCCTGAAGTTAGTTGAAAAAAGGAAGGAATCCTGAAAATAAGGTTTTGGTGGTATAACAGAAATATCGCGATAATTCGACTTGTACCATACTCCTGAACATGTTTTAACATAGTTCAAGACTTCGTAGCCCTAGCTGCCCAATAATGTCAATATTATTCTCACTTCTCAGCCCGTACCCCAATATTCACCTTTGTCAGGACGTTCTGATATATACCACGTAATAACTTTAAATTTCAGTAGCAGAAGTCCCAACAAGTCACATGACTTGTCCCGATTAGGAAAAACAGTCACCCACTCTTTCCCAAGCCAACTTGATATTTTGACACTCTCGAATTTCTCTCTTTCACGACAGCACGCAAAGCAGACACAATGTGAGTACTTGGTACAAGGTGTGGCGAGGTGATAAAGCGACACGGCAAAGACGACACAGACCATGTGACGACGACATTCTCGACAACGACTTTCGACTGAGCATTTGGCGACTTCAACGACTGAAATCTTTGAACTTCGAGGACGACTTTTTGAGGGCCAAATTCGAGACATGGAGCCAGAGCTATCACCACGACACAGACACTCAAGTGGTAACAACCACCATCATCCACGAACACAACTAACTCCAGGACTAAGCGAACAAAGAAGGTTGGAATCACCGGTAAGTACGGTGTCAGATACGGTTCTTCTCTCCGAAGACAGTGCAAGAAGCTGGAAATCCAGCAGCACTCCCGATACGACTGTACCTTCTGCGGTAAGACCACCGTTCGACGAGGTGCCGTTGGTATCTGGACCTGTTCCGCCTGCAAGAAGACCGTTGCCGGTGGTGCTTACACCGTCTCCACTGCTACCGCCAACACCGTCCGATCCACCATCCGACGACTGCGAGAGCTCGCTGAGGCCTAAGCGTTTCGTTTAGCCAAGCAAAATAACAAAAATGTATTTTACGTCTGGGTTACCGGGCTTATTTAACTGACCAGTTGTAGTTGTTTCAGGGGGGGATTTTTTGGTGTATTTTGTGCTGTATTTTTCAAGTTGGTTTGGGTGGATTTGACTCGGTGAATTTTTTCATGCGAGTAAATTAAAATTCTAGTTCTAAGTGTCCATTAGTTGGGAGTGGTTGGGAGTTTTGTTGGAAGTAATCTTAAATATATGGCAGGATTACAGTTGGGAGATACTTGGAGATTTTGTTCACCCCTAGGCGACGCCACAGAATGTTCGCACGAGGTCAAAACAGCTGTCAGGAGTAGGGCACATACTTTCGTTGTATGTATTCACAGTAGGAATGGCTCTTCACAAGTCAGAAGACCATATCATGGGTCATGTCATGGGACAAAGGTAAGGAGGGTTCTGGAGAGAAGATGACGAAATCTAGAGCTGAAAATCACACCATACGGCTCGGCCGAGTCATCAAAACGGGACAAACAAGATGTATTCCCGGAAAACTCGTCTGGGTAACTCTCCAGTCTCTGGGCTCCTGTCTCCATGGTCTTCTCATCCTTTTAAAAAAAAAAAATCTCACACACCTTTAAATCTTAACTAGAAGCTTTGTTTTCTTAGCTTCTCGTATAGCGTGCTGTGAGGGTGAGATCGTATTGTGGCTCTTGAACCAGCATGGGTCTCTACAGTAGTATTTGTCATTTGTCCGTCCTGTTTCTTTTTTCTACAGCTCTTCTGTGTCTTGTCCAGTCGCATCACAGACTTAGTTAAGCTCTGGTGACCGTTGATGGAATCTTGCCTAAGTCAAGGATCTCGGGTCTAGTTTGTATTGTCTGCCCGTATTCAGCTTTGTGGCTTCACAATGGCAGAGATAAGTGTTTCTTAAAGCGTGCAACTTGAGGAACCGTAAAAATACGATATCATGGCGCTAGCCCAGTTTCAAAACGCACTAGCCCAACGGTTGAGGCTCTGTCCAATAGATAGGCGTTCCTGTGATCCAGTCGTATCTTCCCATTGTGCTTGATCAGTGAGTTTCGTTTGTATTTTTGCCCTTGTCTTTACAAATGCAAAATAACCTTGACAAGAGCCAATGGCGTGTTGGTCCTCCGAAATAGCCCCGAGAGGGTTCTGTTTTGGCTTCGTGACCGTTGAAAGTTCGGCAAGAGCACCCCTAAAACCCTTACTGGGGTGGAGTGCTGAGTATCGTACTTCTCTCAAGTCAGAACAAAGACATCTCCAAGACAACGTGCCAAGACTTGGAAAAAAAATGGCGAGATTTAAGCGAGATTTTAAGAAACAGGGATAAAAATTACAATACTGGGTAATTCTGTGGCCCTAGTTCATGGGCTGGCAGCATTCAAACTACAGGTAGCGCGCAAGCTTTGTCTCAGCGAAACATTAAACACTCTTCATATCTCAAACGTATCAGGGAAGAGAGTTAATATTAGTGATGCGACAGGACGGAACCTGAGTAAACCATCGGAACAACCCTTTTTTCAGTATTTGAGAGTCAGGAGAAACTCATCAAGTGCCCAGCGCTACTGTGCCTCCAACTGCGGGTCATTTTCCCGTTTTTAATCAAACAGCATGCACTCTGGCACATGATCTTCCCTGGACACGATCCCATTTTCATTGCTGGCTGCGGCCCATCGTTGATTTGATGCATGTCTAAGACTGCTGGCACTTCAACGTTCAGCGAAGTAGATGTCCACGTGAAGACGAATACAGGTAGTCCAAGTTGGTCCACATACTCCATTAACAATTGTTCCAATTACAGTCATCAATTCGGATTTTTGAAATCGTTATTCTTGATGGAAAGCTACAATTGTCATACAAGTCTATATTGGACACTTCGTATACTAAGACGATGGTATCATGGGTCCTTTTTCCACACTAAACCTACACTCTGGTTCCTGCAGGAGACCTGGCCTGGATCCATTGTCTTTGGGTGCCTGGAGAGCCCATTCTTCCCCGTCAGGCTGAGCAACCGTCTTGGGTTCCTTGGCACTCTTCACCCCCTGTTATAGCAATTATATGGTGGGGTGTGGACGGCACGCATGCCTGGCTATAGAAAGAAAGACAGATACAAGTTTCCTTCTTCTGGAAGCTGAGGTGCTTACTAGAAACTAGCGTTTTAAGTTGATGGGTGGGAGCACTAACAGCAGGCTCTTTGGACGAGGCGAAATTTGCTTTTGTCGGATTTTCACACTCTTTTCTCGGAAGGACGACATATGTCTTTATCCCCTGCCCAGTTAGCGTCAACTCTGTTGCGAGGCTGATGTTATTCTTGCGGTCCGTAGTCGGGCCTATATTTTATAAAGACGTTGGATATCGTGCTTGTGCTAGCCTCTTTTGACAAACTGCCCTTGACGTTTCTCTAACACACCCCTTCTCCCAGCTGCACACTTGAGGGTTTTAATCGCTCTAACCCGCGCCTCCTTGGCACACCAGATTTATCACTTGGCGCTGCACTAAGACCCAACACATAAACGTTTTACATGAGCTCTGCTGCAACGGCGCTGCAAGTCAAAACCCAGCATCAACTAAGCTCCACACAAACCACCGCTGTGCAGACTACCAACCACTACCATTCTAAATACTATCGTATCTATCGCCACCACCCTCGCATCCTCCTTCTCCTCCACCACCACAACAACAACCCACCAACACAGCTGATGGAATGCACCATCTGTCTCGAGCCCATCTGCGAGGCCTCCACGACAGGCCATGTGCGCTGTGGCCACTGGTTCCACTTCGAATGCTTGCATCTGTGGTCGCAGCGAAGTAGCTCATGTCCCATATGTCGCCAGCAATTCGACGAGGTTGCCGAGCGAGCTATCAGCGAGTTGCAAACTTCATCCACAGCTTCGTCGATCCCCACTTTCGGACCCGTGATCAAACGAATTCCATGTGTACAACGACCAGTGCCTCTGATGCCCGTGCCGCCAGAAGAAGCCATGCGTCTGTACGAATTTGTGTTCCAGCAGGACGATGCCGAAATGGAGGACGTAGAGTGCGAAATCTGCGGCCAAAGCCCTTGCGTCTGCGGCAATCAGGACGAGGCCTCTTCAGAGGGATTTGCCCACCCGTCTAACCGACGTCGAGGTCCTAATCGAAGCCCTGGCCGAACCCGTGCCTCAAACCTGCTAGGACGACTGGGTCGACGTCAGACTACGCAATCAACGCAATCTGGGCATTTGGTCTTTGATACCAGACGAAGACGAACAACCACAGCTGCGGGAGCCAGGGGGTTGACACTGTCGTCGGACAATTACTTTCTTAACGACGACGACGACGATGATGTTGACCCTCTAACTACCCTTCCAGCTGGTCCTCCCCCCTCCGCTCGAATGCTGGACGACGTAGCCCTGGGCCGCATCCAGGACAACATTGAGGAGACCAGAAACCTGGCTCGAGCATCTCGTGCATCTGTGGAGGAACGTGCATGGCGGTTTCTGGACGAGTACCGCCGGGAAGAACGGCAACCCAGTACTGGTCGACGACGATCGTCGTTGTTCAACGTCTTCAATGCCGATAACGAGGACGAAAGCCGACCCCCTACTTCTGACGAAACCCCTCGAACCAGCGCCGCCCCCGGCTCCCACCACCCCTCCGTGGCCACCTCTATTTCATCTGCTTCAGGCTCTTCTGTGTTCTCGGCCTTTTCTACACGATCTTCAGCGTCATCTTCCCGCTTGTCGCTGGCCTCCCAGCCGTGCCCTCCTCGACAATCCAGTGCACCCATGTTGTCGGCTCCAGTTACATTTCGACGACCCACCCCTCTCCCTTTCCGAAACCCGCTGGCCGCCAACTCTACATCTAACCCCACTCATGACAATACTGCCGAAAGCGAGGTTCCTAGTCCTCGAAGTGGCAGTCCTCGAAACAGCCCTCCAGCTGAAGACCAGCCGCAGCCACAGCCACAGCAACCTAAGTCAGGCTCTGTCAGCCCGGCCACGGATGCTCTTTCGCACATTCAGGTAAACTCTCCTTCTGAGACCGCCACTGGCTTGTCTACGGGCGAAAGCCAAACCCCTCTGGACCAGAACTCTGCTGCTCAGAACTCTTCTGATAGCGTCAGCAGCAGCGGCCATTCCTTATCGTACGAAAAGAAGATGGAAATTCGCAAGATTGTCAAGGCCCGACTTCACAGATATTACCCAGACTTTATTTCCAAGGAGCAGTTTACGGAAATCAACATGTCTGTGTGTGACCGGGTCTACTCTTACATTAAGGGGTCAGAATCCCGTGAACCCTTCACTGCCACACAAGCTGAAAAGTGGACCAAGGTAGTCCATCATCTTGTGAGTGCTGATCTCGTGGCGCGAGATTTGCTCGGATAGACTGTGCAGTGATCGGATATTTATTTATGCCCTTTTTTAATATGGAGGTCGCCGTGTGAAAGATCCCCCATTTGGAACATTTGGAACATTCACTCGTGTAGAACATTACTTTTCTTTCTGATAGTTCTGTACGTAACTTGTATATATTAACAATGAGTAAAAAAAATGAGCTGTATTGTGCAGATGTAAGTCGTCGGATCATCCCGGTCTAATTATGGAGTGTTTTCTGTGTTTTTTCGTGTTTTCTCGTGACTTAGGGCGCGGCGACAACCTGCTGTTGAACTTTTTAGGTTACGTATATTAAGCGTATTTCTGTGAGACAGGAAACGGTCTAAGCGTGTCTGAGAGATGGTCTCGCCGGGGTGTCACGCTTTCATCTCGAGGTCAGTAGGCCACTTTTTAAGGCGTGTGTAGGACAGGTTAAGAGCTGATTTATTTATTTTTATTTGTGTGAAAAAAAACCTCTGGTTTACTGCTTGATCCGAAAAGCCACCAGGTGCCATTTGTAAGCGTCGACGGTCTAGTATCAGTTGTGCCCAATTTCAGTTCCAACAGAGTTTTGAGAAACAAGCTAATGTGTCAAGGGAAAGAACCTCTGGTGTAAGTGGTGTGAGATACGAGGCGAGGTTTGGTGGTAGAACGGGTGATTTTTGAGACAGGGATCAACCATTTCTACGTTTGCTGTCGCGTGACGGAAAATCAACGGCCAAACAGCTGATCAGTCTGATCAGTCGACTTTCTGGAATGCCTTCTTTTGCCGTCGTCAACCGTGGCTTGGCTGCATGGCGTGTTGGGTATGTAAGTACAGTAAGCACACGTCTGGGAGGCCCTTTGAGATCAACAATTCAACAGACGCGCAGACAGGTGCACCTTCATCTGATTAGAGATGTGGCTCACTGTGATTGGCTATCATGGTGGCGTAGATATGTGATGCACAGAGGTGATATAACCTTGACAGATTGAACACGTCAAAAGTCATTATGCGATGGCGATGTGATGTGTCAGACTCATGGCTGACAGCTACAGTATTTACATTTCCAAATCAGATCTAGTCATAAATCATTACTCTATTAAGTTAATAGTACATTGCCAGCAACACTAGTCGAGGCTGGCTATGGTTTTATCAGACTCACCGGGGCAGGTTAAGTCTGGATGCGAAGGTTGTCGGAAAAGATCCGATTACTCCTCAAACTGGGAAGCAAAAGGCTTTCCGATACCGGGAGTGTTCTCAAGCACACCTCGCATGTACTCGTAGACAGTGAAGGTGACGGCCTGACCGGGGGCAACTCGCATGATTCGGGGAGTGATACCCTTGTACAGAGCTCGGACACCCTCCTGCTGGATGAGCTGTCGAGTGATTCGGGTGAATCGGGAGAGACCAGACTCGTTTCGAGTGGCAGCTCCACCCTCTCGCTGCATTCGGGTCTTGATGGTATCGATGGGGGCGTTAGAAAGAGGACCGAGAGCACCGGAAATCAGACCGATGATGGAAGTCTGCCACGAGGGAAGGACACCCTTGAACTGGGGCTGCATCTCGTTAAGTCGGGCCTTGAGCTCAGAGTAGACGGTGAAGTTGACTCCCTGGTTGGTAGCCTGTCGGGTAGCGGTAAGGACGACACCTCGGTAGAGAGCAGAGGGACCCTCCTCTCGGACAACGGTGTAGAGACAGTGAGCGGCGTTTCGGTACTTGGGGACATCGAGGGGATCAGCCATGGAGTGGTGCTGAGCCTGGAGTCGAATCTTGATAACCTCGGTGGGGTTGACAACGAGAACGGCCTCGGTGGTTCCGGCACCAACACCGGCAATGAAAGTGTGGAAGGCACTGATGGTTCCATCAGGCTTGGTCAGAAGACCTCGGTAGTACTCGTAAGAGGTGAATCGGATGGCCATCTTGGGCACAATACCGGTCACAACGGCACCCAGACCCTTGTACAGAGCCAGGGGACCCTCCTTCTTGGCAATCTTGATACCAGTCTGGACAAATCCGACCTCCTTGACACCGGGCTGTCGGTTGGTAAGCTGCATTCGCACCTTGATGGTGTCGAGAGGATGGCAAACCAGAGCCTCGAACAGACCAGCAGTTCCTCCGGCCAGGAGATCAACAGCGAGGTTCTTCTTCTTCTTTCCGTCAGCAGCCATTTTGAGAGTGTGAGATGAGTTGGGGAGAGTTAGGATCTCTTTGGTTCGGGACACCCGACAGTATATATATGCTGGCTGCGGGCTCTCCCTGTCTTCTCCAGACTGACAAACTCAAATCTCTTTGTTTGTTGTTTTCACATTTGCCTCGGGTCAAAGGCGGAATGATCGGACCTTCGGGCAGAACCGGAGCGAATAGCACGTGTGAAAAATGGCTGAGAGTGGCCATAGAGTGGTGGCGGTGGCCTATAACCAGTCTCTTTTGTGACCGTTGTAATCGCAGAACTTGCGCTCAAATCTTCCATTCCAACATTCAGTCATACCCTCCAGCTACGCTACCCACCAGCATGTGCCGGCACCTTTATCCGTGCCCTAACCCTATAGGTCCCCGAAACCATGGTTCTTTTTTTTCTCTTCCTGCGAGCCCTACTGCTGCGCGTGGTCGGTTATCTGTCGGCAGGCCATGAGCTACAAGTAGACTTGCCTTGGGCTATATTGACTGTAAGGCTGTGTGTGGAGACAGTTTGTTGAATCAGGTACTAGAAGCTGGGATGGATCGTGCTCGTTTGGGCACGTATAATGTCATAAAGAAGAAAACCAAGAATCTTGTGGCTACCTGGTAGCTTTGGTACGCTTCTACTCGTGATGTGCCAATTAATCCGCCCATTTGTCTGCTCTCCATTGCTGTGCTTTGTTCATGTCACCTCGGTCCGGGGTAAACCCGAATTGGGTTTTGTGACTCATGCCGATGACGGCGAACGGTCGCTGGTGCACATCCACAGCTGGCCAGCAGAGAGTCTGCAACGTCGTGTATTTTTCTTTTTTATCCGTACAAATGCAGGGCCGACAACCGCTTCCGAGAGCTCGCCGAAATGGCCATTGGATGGCGCCCAACAAGGCTCGTTTCGGATCTGCATCAGCAGCATTTTCCGACTCAAAAAGGGGCCTGTCGTTGCTCGTTCTTGCTTGGGCAATCCCACCTCAGACCCACGCTTAAAGTTCAACCGACTTTTTCCGGGGTACTTGTACTTTATCGTGTGAGTATGGCCTTAGTGAAGACGATGACAGGTGATGGCAGGTAGGTGCAAGTCATAAGGTGGCACGTGCAATCAACCAAGTTAATACCACGGTTCTTCTTCACCACATATCTGTGCCACCACCATGTAGAAAAGATTCTTTCAACACGTGGAGTTTGAAATTAGTTTTTCACGTCCTCACTTAGACTCGGGCTTTTCCAAGAAAAAAAACCATGGGCAATACAGTTTGCCGTTCGGGCCTTGGTTGCCGGGGCCTCGAACACAAATTTACCCCGCGTTACGGCGGTTACCCCAGGTTTGCTGGTTGTCGTGTGTGTAAAACTAACGGCAAGATAATCGGTCGCTCGGCCATGGATGCCGCATCGTTGCGCAGTCTGCATCTGTGCGGAACGTGTAGTCGCGCGCTTACTGGTGGCTTCTCATGTTATCAAGACCGGCCCAACGGAGCTCGAAAAACTGCTGAGCGTCTAAAATTACCCAGTGGATCTTGCACAGCTAGCTGTTGTTGGTGTTATACCGCGCGGAAGAGTTTGTGGCTTTGTATGACTTTTGTAGACTTTTTTCCCTATTATCACCCTTTCCACTTTCTGGGTATCATATCCTCTCCGCTGCTGATTTTACGTGGGCCTGACATGCTCACCTTATTGTCGTCGAGGAGATCCCTCGGCTGCGGCGTTCAATACTACACCAAATTATGTCATGCCGCATGGAGAGCAGTTGTCACAGATATAGACTTTGATGGAAATAGAAGGTGGAATGAAGTGTGACAGGTCATGTGGTTGCTGTGTATAGGAGCTAGAATGGCAGTTGCTGCTCTTGGGTTTAGTGTGTTCGCGTGACCCCCAAATTTCTCTTTCCTTGTTTATTTCTCAGCTCACTATTGTTCCGTATAAGCCGTCTACGTCAGAGGTCCACTTCGGCCTAGACTCGGTATGTAACGTCAGCATGCATCACAAACGTGACGGAAGTATCACTGCTGCAGATTGGTAGTTCAGATAGGGAGATAATCCCGATGGTGGAAGTGTGAGTGTCGTCTTCGTACACGGGTCATTCAGGCACACTTTTCGATATACTGACATGATTCCTCTGTGGTCCAAGGAGATGGGTTCGGGGTGAGGAGAGTTGCACCTACTGTGATTCCGCCAAAGTTGTTCCTTGTCAGATTTACTTTTTCAGGAAATTGGTCCTTGTCTATCGTATTGGATATTATTTTCTAGCGGATCATTTAATAGAATCTGTTTCATCGTCTTCTGGTCTTTCTGCCAGAGTTTTCACTTGCAGCAAGACCTACGATACTTGTGAAACAGTTTTAGAAGAGGAACTTATAGAATACACGCGAACAACAGTGACTAGAGAAATTGAAGCCAGTCAGCTCTGGTTTTACTTCTCCGCCGTATTTCCGAGCCGTATCACGTGGTCTTATCGCATTGCAGATTCGACCTACCAGTCTGGAAAGAGTATCGTCTCATGTTTTGCGTTGTCTTGAAACAGAGGCTGCAGTAGCTGGATCATACTGGTAATCTGAAAAGAAAAATCAATAATTGTTTGGTCTCTCCTGTCTAGTTTGCCTCGTTCTCGCGTTTCTAGCCCTCCTTCCCCCATTGTGTATCGCGTTTAAAGTCGTCATACATATATAATCCTATAGACTATCTACCAGGTCGAGTGGGTCGCTTGAATCGAAGACCGCCCTTGGCAGTCTCCTTCTTCTCGGCCACAACCTCATCGAGGTCAAGATCCTCATCTCCCACATCAACAGTCTTGGCCACAGTGATGCTCTTCTCAATGTTGTTGAGAAGCACCCGTCGTGATGCAGCATACAGCATTCGCTCCTTAATCTTGGAACCAGAGGGACATGTGTAGATAAACACCACTCCAGAAGGAGACTTGTACAGGGTGTATTGGGGGTGGCCTTCGGGTGTCTTGATCTCTCTCCAGTTGGAAACAGACGTGATAGAGCCGGGAATGACCTCCTCATTGGCCACATCAATGGTGAAGGGCAGAATAGCTCCCTCGGAAGCAGACTCGAAAGAGGACAGCTTCTCGTCAAAGTCGGCAGCATGCTTCATTCCAATACCGTTGGAGTGTGAAATGTTAACAGAGTGGCTCTGGGTCACGCCGGCCTCGTTCTCCTTGACAAACTTGAGACTCTCCTCCTCTCGGGTCAGAGGAGCGTTCAGCTTGGCGTGTCGAACATGTGACTTGTAGCCCTTCTCGGAAATATCTTCGAGCTCGGTCACAAACAGATCGACGGGGTTAGCAGCACCCAACTCTCGGGTAAGCGCCTGTTTGGACGAGGCGTACAGCATCTTCTGACGCACCTTGGCATCATCAGGCACATAAGTGATGACCAGAATCTCGTCATTGTTTCGGTAAAGCAGGTACGCTGCTTCTCTGTCGCTCAGCTTGGCTCGAGCCTCGTCGAACCCGCTCTCGAATGTGTGCGAGTCATCAATCTCATGTGTATGTTCCAACTTTTCGTCCTGGATCTTGACGATCAGGCCTCGGCCAAAGGAGTGCAGTTTCTGGGCCAGTCCGGGTGTAGCTGGGTTAGTATATTGTTAAATGTGAGGTGTTTCGATTGCCGTATGCTGGCCAAATGTTGACGGAGTTACGTCGACAGAGTCGGCATGCTGGGCTGTTGGTGGAGGATTTTGACATATTAATGCGTTGTCGGTAATTTTGTAGTTCCGATTGACCTTTTTTGTCCCTCCTCTGTTCGTCCTACTCACCTTCAATTCCACTTTGATTCATTGTCGCTGATGCATAAAGTCACGCATCTCAAGATGGTCTGTCTGTCATGCATGATAGTAACGGCTGCACAGGTTATGAGTTGGTGGGGTGGAGGACGGGGTCGAATAGCAAGTGTGAAATGGGGTGTGTCGTCATTTGGGATGTTTTGGTGGATATTCCATTTTTTAGGTCGCGACAGATTATGACCGGCATATGCTCCCCCTGATCAACCTGCACAAATACCCCAGTCCCTTTCTATGCAGTGCCACTTGCAACCTCATTTTTGGGGCCATGGCGATAAAAAGAAAATATGCCCGGTACTTGTAGCAACCAACACAACCAGACTGGACCCAGATTGCACATTCCTATGTCTAGACTATGCTGAGCCCGTCATATGACCTTTTTTACCTCCATTCAACATTCTTCCACAACAATGCCATCACGGTACCTGCTACCACTGCAATGGGGCTAACCTCTGACTGGTATTGTACAGTCATCACGAGGATTTCCGTAAACACCAGACTATCCCTGCGCTAGCAGACTGCTCAGAGGCACTTATGTGCGCCGAAACCGCGATCCTCGTTTACGCGTATTGATAAATTTCTACGAAGGGGTTGTTACAAGTACAAAACCATCAATTTCACGCTATTGTCGTGTGCTATCCCTTGTGTGCCCTTTTCGTGTGGTCATTTTGAACGTCTTGTTTGACAATGTGCCCTAATTCTACAGTCCCAACTCATTGACTAAAATGTCTGAGACGAGGCTGGTACACTGGGCCGTGATGCTAAACGCGCTAGAGTCACGGATAGTGTCTTTGCTCCCAGAAGTCGCGTTCATAAAACGCGTTCTTGCGGCAGTCTGGACTTAACCACAGATCTCTCACAAACACTTTTCCTGGTGCATTTCCCTAGTGCGCGATACATGTACATATTCCTCGTGACGCGAAAACAACAGAGCCCACGATCAGCTTGCTACGTGCTGCATCCCCATAAGCAGGGGCAGATTGGGTCCGATGACCTTCAACGTGGTCATGAGGTCTGTACAACATTCAGGAGTACTATAGGGGGCCTCAGACACTTTGTTCCCAGCCCCCCAGACATCCTCCTTCACCAGCTGCACTCTGTAAGACATACATGGTGGATACAAACAGACATAAGCATCTCTCCGACGCGCCAAACTTACCCCTGACGCGTAAGCCCACCTATACATGAGGAAAGGGGATATATAGCCACAGCGTTACAAAAAAGCAGATTCAGGACATTTTGCCGGGGGAAAAAAGCTGTTACCTATTGTCAAGACGAAGAGACTCTTGCTGCCGCAGTATGTCACGCCCCTGAAGCTCCTTGTCACAGACGATCACCGGTGTTGTGATTGGCATGCACAGAAGCCGGATGCGGAACTCTGTTTCACCTATACACTGAGACTCGACCAAGTAAATGAAATAGAGAAAGCAAGATAACGACCAAAAATAGGTTAGATCATCCCATGCCTCAAACTGCCCCTTTGGAGCCCGCAATACAGGCCGCCCATCATCTGACAGGCACCGTTGTCATGAACCCTGATAGTCTAGGACAGAGTTAGGATTTTGTACTCCGAGGCCCAGAGTTAGTTTTAAGAATCGAGCCCTGAGATAATAATAACCGTGGTTTTCGCTCGTGGAGATGGATAATATCTTGCCAAGGTTGCTCTATCACAAACAAGCGGACTTTTATTCCCACACACCCTCACTCTCCTTCACTATCAGCTCCTAGCATCGCACATTCCAGCCCTAAAGTTAGGTCCGCATAAGGTTGCATTCTTCACCCCAGGCATTGTTCAAAGGTATACCAGCACGCACAGTGCACATACTACACGGGAGAACTTCACTATCACCAACTCTTTCATTTTTCTCCACATACACATTTCGACCGGAGCGATTGCACTATGCAATGAACACACCGAGGGCGGCGCCGAATACAGTCCGACTGGGGCCCGAAGGACAGCTTCTAGGAGGGTCCCCGCCAGACATAGTGGAATATCTAACTTCACCACACACGCTTGACTACACGCTCATGTCCGACTTTTTTCTCACCTATCGCATGTTTATGGACGCGACAGACCTATTGCAACTTCTGCTAGACCGGTTAGAATGGGCCATTGGGGTACAGAATGAGGTGAACCAGGCGTTACGACAAAGCCAGAACGCGCGCAATAGTGAAAAGGGGAGAGATGTTTGTGTGCGAACATTTGTGGTATTGCGACATTGGGTGCTCAATTTCTTTGCAGACGACTTTGTGCCCTCTCACACAATAAGATCCAAGTTTGCCGACACTCTCAACCGGTTGAACGACACCAGCATGGTCCAGCAGGATGCAAACTCACAACGAATTGTCTTTCAGCTTAAAAGCATCTGGTCCAAGTCTGTCAGCATGTACTGGAACGTGCCACAGGATCTGGGAACCATCTACAGCGGAGGGCTTGTAGGAGAAAAGCTGGATGCAGAGAACAAGAACGCCAACCACAGACTCTCATTCAAACAACCACATATTAGACGCAAGACCATCTTGTCCCTGTACCAGGACATTCCAGTATACAATCCCGAGGCGGAGGAAGGAAACAACAATTCTGGGCACGAGTCGATACCTTCAATCTGGACCAACTCCAGTATTGACGGAATCGCAGACGACGACCACCCCTTGAAAAGGGGACACTCTACAATCAATGGACACATCATTCGAGGAGGAATTGCGGCACCTCGCAACGCAGGACTCACATTAATTCAACCGCCGACGCCAATAAAGTCGTTTAAGACCGCAGAGGGATCTCTGGTCTCATCACCAGAGGTCAAGGATATTTTGCAGAAGAAATACGCCAAATCTAGAAGCACGCGCCAGAGCCTCAACATGAAACTGGTGCGTTTCGCAACAAGGATAATCGGAGAGCATGAGATGGAGGAGCTCAGCAGAGAGCACGTGTCTCCCCGAGTCACAGAGAGTATTTCTCTGGACCTGAGATACGACGTGTTAGGACAGAGAGTGCTCCAGGAACTGCGACATTTGGTGGAGAGCAAGGAAAAGCAGTTAAACAATATGGCCCAGAACGAGGAGGTTTTCGAAGGCTTCACATTTGCGCAAGACGGTGATACCAGGAATATTTTACCAAATGATATACTTGGTCAAGAGAGTCAGGAGGGTCAGGAGGACGATTCAGCAGGCAAGGAAAGCAGCAAGTCTTATCTTTCATACACTTCATCATTGGACTTTGATTTCAATCTTGTGTCAACGCCTCAAAAGCCCGGTCGACTGAAGAAACAGCAACGGTACTCGAATCTCAACTTGAACAGTCCCACCAAACAGCCCCGAAGTCCCACCAAGGAGAACAGAGGAAAGCTCACGCCTTCTTTCATTGAGGCCATCAACTACTCAGTGCGGAACTCGGATATTGGTGATGCTACAGAGTCGTGTGGCATGTTTGGAGTGGACGCCGAGGCTGTGGCTGGACTAGCTCAGATCCCAGACGACACAACTGAAGAAGACGCCATTGTAGCTGCTCTACAGAAGTTGGAGGGCACCTATGTGAAGGGTGAGAGGAAGCAAAACAGAGAGAGAGAACTGAATGCTGCTCAGGGAATACAACAAGAAGGTATTGATGATCAAACCAGAGAAGGAGGGGACATACAGAACTCCATTATTGGTTTGTATGACCATGACGACTCGGTTGATCCGTCCATGGTTCATAATGTCTCTGATCTGGATATTCCTGCTGGATTCAAGCCCAGTAAGAGTCTAGGACGACGACCTAGTCCCAATCTCAACATTGATGTCTCCGGAGGAGCTTCTGACGCGTATCTTCCCGATGCAATTGAGTTTGGAGCTTCTTCCATCCCCGATCTCTTCACCAACGGCCGACATTTGCCCTTTATTCTCAACTACGATGCTGAGACACTTGCACAGCACATGACTCTTATTGAGCGAGATTCTCTGGCCGAAGTTGACTGGAAGGAGTTGATTGAGGCTCGATGGAACAAGAAGCTCGAGCCTGTTCAGTCGTGGACGTCGTATCTGGTTGGCAAAACCAACATTGGTGTTGATATGGTCATCACTCGGTTCAATCTGGTGGTCAATTGGGTCATTTCCGAGATTCTCCTCACTAAGCGACTGGCTGAAAGAATCTGCGTGGTTTCGCGATTCATCCACATCGCCTTTCTATGTCGAGAGATGCAGAATTTTGCGACTCTCATGCAGATTGTGCTGGCATTGTCTTCCAGTCACGTGTCTCGTCTCAAGGAAACCTGGCACCACATTCTCCCTCAGGATAAGAAGATTCTGGCCGAGTTGGAGCAGATTGTGGTTCCTCTGAAGAACTTCCACAACCTGCGTAAGGAGTTTGGATCTATTGACCCCGAGAAGGGTTGTATTCCCTTTGTTGGCTTGTCATTGTCCGACTTGACCTTCAACAATGAGCGTCTCAAGGTGAGTGAAAACGGCGACGTGAATTTCGAGCAGTACAAGACTTCTGCTTCGATCGTCAAGTCTCTGATTCAATGCATCGAATGGTCCAAGAACTACAGTTTCCAAACCGACGTGGACATTGTGGCCAAGTGTCTCTACTTGCAGTGTCTGACCAGCGCAGAGATGGATCAATGCTTTGACTATCTGGTTGATCCCTAGTTTCTCCGGTATTCTAGGTGGAGGGCGGTTAAAAGAGTGCCTTTCACGGCCTCAATTATTTATTTGCATCAGTAATAGTAATCTATGTACACTAGGAGTTGTTGAGATGTGTAGTTACAGTATCCATGTTCCGGTCTAGACCACCGTAAGCAGTTACCCCCCACCGCCCAAAGACTCAGATGGTGGGCAGCAGTGGGGGGAATTCTTAAGATCGGCGCCCTTTGATGTCAGCAAACAAGCTGGGCCTTATGACTCGTCGGCAGGGTCATTAGTTTCAGAAATCTATAGGCTTCTATTAGTTCTACATGGCTACAACAAGCATTACTAACAATGATGGTCTGGACTAAAAAACTTGACTAATGCAAGGGCGAGAAGGGCAGTGATTCGTCATGTAGCTGAGGGTGGGTCTGGAATTTCTTTTTTTAATGTTGGAATCGCCACCTTCTCCGAATGGGTGGATTTTTCCCAAAACAGCCTACTTTATTGTGTGTTTCCAGTGGCGTAATAAACTTGCAGCATTTTTTTTTCTTCATTGCAGCAACAGAGACATCGTCGTGATTGGAATATGCAAGTTCATGGGTCCAGATTTTTCCAAGTTGTAGACTTGTCAGAGTTTGACAGATAGGGGACCTTTCGGCGAGGGTGGTTCAAAGGCGGCTAAAATTGGTCACGCCTGTATTTGTTGTCTTTTACTGGACACACTTTTGGTATCCAAGGACTACCAACCCTGCAAGTATTAGCAACTTATGTTGCACACAGTGGTGGCTGCTTTTGATACAAGATTGTTAATCCGATTGAGTTAAAAAAGGATGTACATTTGTTCAGAAAATGAACCAGGAAAAAAAGAGACCCAGATACATCGCCCCAAATGCGAGGTCAGTTACGAATGGAGGCCTGATCACATATCGAACTACCACGCTGACTATTGGGTCTTTTCCTGTTCTGTTTTTGCCCCAGAGAGTCTAATTCATTTATTTCACTGAACAGTCTCCATTTTCCTCTCTCTTCGTCAAAGAACTAACAATGCTTCCACAACGCAGATGTATGCACTAAAGTTAGATAACATAGGCTTTTAGGACAAGTTCGTCGGCGATAACCACCACGCCTCACATAGTGGGTACACACAGCCCCAAACCGAAGTGATTAGCCAGTAACAGTCACAGAAACTAATCTCAAGACCTAAAATACCCCTCCAGAGGTGTAAAAATCCAACTTCTATCATTTTTCTGTCTAATAAGCACATATTGTCGTCCCCCCATTGGCACATTATACGACTAGGTTTGTTTAAAGTTGGAATTGCTTGCGTCCAAGGTGCAGGACAGATGTCAATTCATTCTTAGTTGGTGCCTCGCTTACACAGCTTAGTAAACAATGTGGAGAAGATATATAAGAGGGCGACTTCTACTCTCAATGAACAAGCCCAATTGATCAGTACCACCCTCAGTCAACATGTCTAAAGAACTTCACGAAAACTCCAAGGACGACGCCGTCTACTCCACCTCCTTTGGAGTCCCCTACCCCACCACCCCTACTCTTCTCAGCGGGCTGGCCCTACTGGACCTCTTCTGCTCCAGGATACCTACCTGATCGATTCTCTTGCTCACTTCGACCGAGAGCGAATTCCCGAGCGAGTTGTCCATGCCAAGGGAGGAGGAGCCCATGGCTACTTTGAGGTCACTGACGATCTGTCTGATATCACCTACGCTGAGATGTTCCAGAAGGCTGGCTACAAGTGTCCTGTGACTGTGCGTTTTTCCACTGTTACAGGAGAGCGAGGTTCTGCTGACTCCGCCCTAGACCCCCGAGGATTTGCCATCAAGCACCGAACTGACTGGGGTAACTGGGATATGATTGCGAACAACACCCCCGTTTTCTTCCTTCGAGACCCCATGAAGTTCCCCCCTTTGTCCACTCTCAGAAGAAAGACTCCCAGACAAATATGAGTAATCCTAATCACGGCTGGGACTACCTGACCGAGAACCCCGAGTCTCTTCATCAGATGACTTACCTGCTAGGTGACCGAGGAACCCCCGACGGATGGAGACACATGAACGGTTACTCAGGCCATACCTATAAGTTCACCAGCAAGGAGGGCAAGATCACCTACACCCAGTTCCACTACCTCGCCGATCAGGGTGTCAAGAACATCTCTCTCGAGAAGGCTGGGGAGCTGGCTAGTTCCAACCCCGACTCTTCCCACCAGGATCTGTTCGATGCCATCGAGAAGGGAGACTACCCTTCTTGGACTCTCTACATCCAGACCATGACTCCCGAGCAGGCTGAGAACTTCCGATACTCCATTCTGGATATCACCAAGGTGTGGCCCCACAAGGAATTTCCTCTGCGAAAGGTTGGTAAGTTTGTGCTCAACAAGAACCCCGAGAACTTCTTTGAGGAAATTGAGCAGGCTGCCTTCTCTCCTGCCAACTTTCCCAATGGACTTGGGGCCTCTAACGACCCCGTTCTCCAGGCTCGACTCTTCGCCTACAATGATAGTGCTCGACATCGACTGGGTCCCAACTTCAACCAGCTGCCTGTGAACCAGCCCCGAACCTTCCAGAAGGGCTCTGGTTGCCCCTTCATGGCCGGTAACTTCCAGCGAGATGGTAACATGGCCATTAACAACCAGGGTAACAGACCCAACTATCTGTCCACCATCCGGCCCATCCAGTCTGTGTCTGTGCCCGATGAGGACTTCAAGAACACTCACAACTACACTGGAGTGTTCACCAAGGCTATGGAGGACGAGTCTAAATCTGTCCAGACCGAGCAGGCCAAGAAGCACGACGAGAAGATCTGGGAGGGTTCTTCTTACATTTACCTGTCCGGAGTCCAGGACATCGATTTTGAGCAACCCCGAATCTTGTACGAGAAGATCTACGACGACGCTGCCAAGGCTCGATTCATTGAGAAGATTGTTGGCGGCACTTCGTCCATTACGCAGCCCGGTCTCAAGGAGAAGATCGCCAAGTACTTTGGCAACATCAGCGATGATGTCGGACAAAAGGTGGCCAAGGGTCTGGGTGTTAGTTATTAGGTGGGGAAGAAGAAGATGAAAGCAAGTGTACTTTTTTAGTTTATTTGATATTATGATTTGAGATAGGAGCGAGTTGCCGAGTAGCTTATCCACATGTAGCCTGGTACAATTGAAACAAGAACGTATTTTAGCCGAGTACCAAGCCCATATGTCAGGCGTATAAGATGACGCGGCTAAAGAACCTTGGAGCTAATATATGGAGCTATATCTGATCTCGGGGCGTTGATGAAACTCAATGAAGTTCGGAAGTGTGGGGCCGGAACCGTCGGAACAATTGCATACCTAGTGCACACCGCAAAAGAAACTAGGTCCAACGGAGAAAGTAAGACAGAGACACTATAAGATTGACATCTAATCTCTCGCGGTATCTCCTATCTCATACATCACTACTAGTGTCATTTGTTATCATTGACACAACTGTAATGTGTTTCAGAAAACAGGTACGAGCATGCCACTTTAAATGTGGACGAAGTTGAATCACTTGCTTCATTATTTTTAGGGTGTGGTAAAGTCTAAAACATTTGCCACATCAGCCATTGTCTTTTGCACAGAAATATTCTCCGCCATCTTTGTACCCACCTTTGTACAACTCACCCCCACTCCTTGTTAAACCTTCTTACCGCGCTTTACCCCAGGTATCGTTATCAAGGTTTTTTAATCATGCAGCTCGAGGAAGCGGTGTAATAGGCGGTAGATCAACTATAAATAAGAGAGATAATCCACTCAAGGAGTATATCTGACACCCAGTGATCTAACCATTACAGAACCACCTCAATTGTTTTCCAAAATGACCGACTACGAAGCCCGAAAAACTTACATTGCCCGACGAGATGAGTCTATGAGACTAGTTGATCAGGTCTTTGACAGCCCCTTCAAAGTCGCCGATCTCAAGGTCCCCGACGAGATTCCTCTTGATGCCAAGCCTCTGTTTCTTTCCCTGTTGAGCGACGATGATCGCAAGATTATCCAGATCCCTCCAATGGAGCTACTGGAGAAGCTCAAGACTGGCACTCTCAAGGCTGTGCCTGTCGCAGGAGTCTTTTGTCGAGCCGCTGTCGTGGCCCAGAAACTGGTCAACTGCTGCACCGAGTTTCTCCCAGATTTGGCACTCATGTACGCCAAAAAGGCTGACGAGTACATGGAGAAAAACGGCAAGCCAATGGGTCCTTTCCATGGCTTCCCCCTCTCCATCAAAGAGCTCTACGCCCTGGAAGGCCGAGCAGCTCACTGGGAGAACCCCGACCTCATCAACAACATGCAGACTGACAATGCCGTACTGGTAGACGGTCTTCTCGAGCTAGGATGCGTGCCTTTTTGCCGAACCACTGCTCCACAGTTTCTCATGTCAATTGAGTCCTTCTCTCCTATGCACGGACTCACCACCAACCCCCACAATACTAGTCTCTCTTCTGGAGGCTCCTCCGCCGGCGAGGGAGCCATGATTGCCATTGGAGCGTCTCATTTGGGTCTGGGTTCCGATATTGGAGGTTCAATTCGAGTTCCCTCGGCTTGCTGTGGCATCTATGGCTACAGACCCACCAACGGACGAGTACCTATCACCGGTGCAGACTCCTTGACACCAGGTTACAACGCCATTGCAGGTGTTGTGGGTCCCATGGCTTCGTCTGCTGACCTCATCACTCTTTTCATGGAGTCAATTGAGAGCCTGGAGCTGTGGAAACGAGACACCTTTGCTGAACGGTCTGCCTGGGTACCCGTCAACCCCAAGGAGGTCACTGTTGGCTACCTTCTTGATGATGGGCACGTGAAACCCCACCCCCCTGTCGAGCGAGCCATCAAGGAGTTCATTGCCAAGATGGAGAAGGCACAGCTTCCGTTCACCGTCAAATTCAAGCCTTTCACTCCTATGCAACACGAGGAGGCTTGGAAGATCATCACGGGCTTGTACTTCCCAGACGGTGGTCAATTCCTGAAAGATGCGCTTGCCAACTCGGGAGAGAAGGCCACAGATCAGACAAAGATGATCGCACTCGAAAACCCCAACTGTGTCGAACACTCAGTCAACTCCTTGTACGCCGCGCAGGACGTGAGAAACAAGTACAAGGCGGCGTACCAGAAGCACTGGAAGGAGCAGGGCGTAGACGTGGTCATCATGCCTACCGTTCCCTCAGCTGCCATTGTACCAAACACCACAAAGTACTGGGGTTACACTTGTGTGTGGAACCTGCTTGATTACCCTGCCACAATCATGCCTATTGGAAAGGTACAGGAGACTGACAAGAAGGACGAGAGTTACACTCCCCGTAACGATATCGATAAGTCCCACCAGGAGCTATATTCCCCAGAGACTTATGCCAATGCCCCCGTTGGTCTCCAAATCGTTGCTCCTCGATGGAACGACGAGCTGTCTCTCAAGATGATGGAGGTCTTCTCTCATGCTTTGTAATAATATTTACTCATCTTTCTACAAGTGAGGTCATTTTTAGTGTAGGAATTAATCTATTGCTGTAACAGCCTATATATTCTATCACACTACATCTAAGATCGAGTCTTGGCCTTGGAAACATCGCCGGCGTTGATCTCGACTCGCTTCTTCTGGATAGCCTCCTGGCCAACCAGGTAGGTGATATCATCCCAAGGATGTCGGTAAAGACCAGTCTTGAGTCGCTTCTGATCAAGATGGTGAGCAATGAGACCAATAGATCGACCAAGAACGAACAGACCGTTAAGAACACCGTTCTTGAGGTAGTCCTCAGTCTCCTCAACAGTGAAAGCACCGCAAGATCGCATGAGATCGACAAAAGAAACAGCAATGGCACCATCAACGTTCAGAATGAGGTTATCCTTCTTGGAGGTGGTGACCTCCTCGACAGCAAGGGCGTAGTCGAGCAGCTGGGTGGAGGGGAAGTTCTTCTTAACAAAGTCCTTGACAAGCTCGACTCGGAAATCGGGGTTGTTTCGAGACTTGACTCGGTGACCAATACCAGGAATCAGCTTGTTCTGCTTTCGCATGGTGTCAACAAACTGTCTGGGAGACAGACCCTTATCGTAGGCAGTGGTGAACTCGGTGGCAGCGCCATCAAGAGCACCTCCGAATCGGGTACCAATGGTCAGGAGACCAGCAACCAGGGAAGAGATCAGATCCTTACCGGCTCGGGTGGTGATAATGGTGTTCATGGCACCAGACACGGCAGGACCGTGGTCAGCAGTGAGCATGAGAACCATCTCAAGGAACTTGGAAGCGTAGTCGGGGAGTCGTCGTCGGAACCACAGCAGAGACATGACACCACCGATACCAATGTCCTCCTTGAAGACCTCGGAAATGGGCATTCCGGCGTACAGAAGCTCCTGGCCTCGGTCATCGGAAATGGTGGAGATGAAAGCAGCGGGCTTTCGGATAAGACCAAGCTCCTGAGCCCAAGAGTAGTCAATGGGGATCTTGGGGACCTCGGGCTCGGTGATTCGAGAAAGCTCGCCCTTGGCGACCATCTTCTCGTAGAGCTCGGCAAGAACCTCGGGCATGTCCTCAAAGGTGTCGGGGACGTAGAAGCCAGCAGCCTTCATGGCAGCGTTCTTGGCCTTGGCGGTCTCCAGGTCGGAGTTAGCCATGGAGCCGGCGTGGCCGAACTGGACCTCAGTCTTGAACATGGAGGCACAAGTACCAATGGCCCAGGCAACAATGGGCTTCTTGATCTGGCCGTTCTTGACAGCCTCGATGACTCGGTACTCCTCAACACCACCAACCTCACCAAGGAGGACGATGATCTTACAGTTGGGGTCAGCCTCGTATCGGAGGATGTGGTCAATGAAAGTGGTACCGGGGTATCGGTCACCACCAATGGCAATACCCTCGTAGACACCGTCAGTGGTGTGAGAGATAATGTTGTTCAGCTCGTTGGACATACCTCCAGACTTGGAGACGTAGGCAACGGAACCGGGTCGGTAGAGCTTGGAAGCGACAATGTTGTCCATCATACCTCCGGTGTTTCCAACCTTGAAGCAGCCGGGCTTGATACCTCCGACGGTAGCGGGACCAATGATGGTCACACCCTTCTTCTGGGCCTTGTGCAGGATCTCTCGAGCTCGTCGCTCAGGGACACCCTCGGCAATGATGGCGATGGTTCGGAACTGGGGGTACTCGAGCAGCTCCATGGTGGAGGAGTAGACGGATCGAGAAGAGGCAAAGTTGACGACGACGTCGACCTCGGGGTGCTTGGCAGCAGCCTTCTCAACCTGCTGGTAAACAGGGAGGAGGGTCTCCTTGGTGCCCCAGTACATCTTGGTGACGAACTGGCCGCCGAAGGGGTAGATGACACCGGCCACGGAGGGGTTCTCTCGCTTACAGATGAAGTCGAAATCCAGCATACCCTGGCAGGCTCGAGGCTGGAGACCATAGACGAAAGATCGGGTGTGGTTGTGGAAGAGCTCGTAAGCGGGGTGCTCCTTGCCCACGGGGGCGTCAAATCGGGAGATGTTCTCGTTGGCAGACATGTCTGTTGTGGTGAGTTGATGTGGAAAAAGGAGAGAGACGCGGGACGAATATAAGGGACACAGACGCAGTTTGTGTCACCAACTTAATTTCACTTTAGTTTTTCCCAACACCCAACCGCGAAGTGGGGGTGTGTGGTGTTGAGGTGGGGTTCGGTACTGTGAGGGGTAAAACGGAAATCTGATAATATTTGGCGACACAATTGAATATATGAATACGTGAAATATCTTCGTTTGTGTTGAAACTCCACCCCCTATCCAGTTCTGTGCTGATCGACGTTTCACTTCTGTTGTGTTGTGCAACGAATGAAAAAGTCTATTTTGTAAACGATTCACTCGACCTAAACGATGATCGTTGGGACCCGAGGTCAAGTTTTCTCCCACAGCCCCAAATCAAAGTTTTGCCTTTTTACCAATTATTTTTTCTAAACTCCCAACTCGAATTCGAACACACAACCTTAAGCTCCATTATATCTCAAAGTCAACTGTCAAACGCCCACAGTTTACTCTGGCACCTAGCCCTAGTCCCAATTCGGCTCCACGCGTTGGGTGGTTTGATAACAGAAAATACCGAGGCCGCGAGTGGCAAATTAGAGACGAGGTCAGATGGGGCTGAGAACGCAAAATATCAGAAAAAAAAGTCGAGAAAATGAAATTCCCTGCAAACCAAACATATATAAAGGTCAGATCAGGGCACCGGGACCCAAAAACAGTATATTCAATGTC
Organism: Yarrowia sp. E02; assembly: GCA_017639365.1. Taxonomy (NCBI): domain Eukaryota; kingdom Fungi; phylum Ascomycota; class Dipodascomycetes; order Dipodascales; genus Yarrowia; species Yarrowia sp. E02. Next base: position 4,735,836 of record JAAQQX010000001.1, read on the forward strand.
CAAAACTCTGCTCGCAAAAACTATTTAGTCTCTGACTTACACCGCGTCATGCAGAGAACCGAGATTTTAGATCTTTGTGCGCCGCAAACCTGTAGCAATAGTATCCGCCTGTGTTCTATATCCAGAGATAGCGGCGAATTAGCGCGGTTATTTTTGATACAAAGAATGGGCTCAGGTGACTATGGTGCCCTATCATTGTCTCCTTCCTCTATCACGTTTCAACACAGCCCTTCCTAAAATATTCCCCTAGGTTTATAGCTGAGACTCCTCCCTTGCATACCAACTGCAAGCAACTAATAGATGCCTGTGTGCTCAGATAGATTGCCAGTGAGGAATAGTCAGACCATCACCATTCTTGCGTATCCAGACAATCATGGCTACTGACGACTCAGAGAAGCCCCTGCTGGAGTCTGTGACTGTCCGCAAGACCCACCAGAGATCACTTTCTGGACAACTCAAGGCCATTTCAGCACCCATGTCCCCCAAACAGAGGTTTCTCAGCACCTTTGGACTGGCAGATGATTCGACCAGAGTGGAGGTAACTAGCAAGGAAGAGGTGGCCGTGGAGGAAACCACAACCGAGGAGATCACGGCCGAGACTGAAGAGGAGGAAAAGGAGGAGCCAAAGGAGGAACAGGAGGAAGTAGCCGAGGCAGAGACAGAGGCGTCCATGACTACCAAAATCATCTCTCAGGAAGAACCCTCAGCTCGACCGTGGTTTTTCTACGACGCGACAATTGATCTTTACGACCCTCTGGCCGAACTGCCTGCTGCCCAGGCACAAACAGTGTCCAATGCACAAAAGGCCACTGGAAGCTCTACAGCCCAAACAGCAGCTGTAGTGGAGTCACTCAGAGACACAGATGAGCTGCCTCCACTGAAACCCCCCGTATTCTCCGCGCTGGGATACACAGGAAACCTGGCGCCTGATATGTCCTGGAGTGCCTTTGCTCCTGCTGATATCAACGCTCTGGAGAAGGCCTATGGCATGTACTCAGCTGACAAGGTTCCTAGTGCCAATGAAGACGAATATCCCGTGAACCAGTCCGAGATTCACGAAGAGGATGATTGCAAGGGTACCGAAGATCCCGAAACTGTGGTAGGAATCAACCGTCTTTACATTGCAAAGTTCTCTCAAGAGGGCCATATCTGCATGCCTCTTTACTGGCGCACAGTTGGAGACATTTGTAACGTTCGTCGAAGCACATGGTTCTTCAGATCAACTCTTGGACCCGTTGAGAGATCTCTAGAGCGCCACCTTGAGGAGGCTTTTCAGACTATTAAACCCTGGACGTCTGAATACGTTGAGGAATTGGAAGCCGCAATCTCTAATCCCGAAGCAGAGTGCAGATTCAAGCACTCGTTCACCTACAGAGTCAAGGATGGTGCCAAAGATCCCCCTATTGACGTTTCTGTGGTGTTTTCTCCCTGTGCTCTGTTTGAAGGAGAGACCGAAGTGACCCCCAAGGCCCACATTCTGCTGCCCAGCTATTTCAATCTGTTTGGAACAGCTCCCAGCACCGCGTTGTTGGCCACATCGCTTCTCAAGGGCAGACCTCTTCCTGGATCTCATGTCACCCTACAGAGATTCTATGATTGGGCCGAGTACAAGAAATTCAAGACTCTTCCTGACCGACCAGTTGATGCTCTCGATCACGAGTACGCCAAGATCAAGCAGCTCATCTTTGTGCTCCATGGTATTGGCCAAAAGTTGTCTGAGAAAGTTGCTTCTTTCACCTTTACTTTCGCCATCAACCATTTCCGAGTGTTGGTGAAGGAACAGCTCAAGTCGCCAAGAACTAAAAACTGTCTTCCCGAGGACCGGCACAACGAAGACTCAGTTGCTATTCTCCCCATCAACTGGAGAAGACTTGTTGATTTCGAGGAGCTGGGCTCGATGCACCGAGATTCGGGCTCCTCGGGATACTCTTTGAAAGACATCACTGTCAACTCCATTCCCTCCGTGCGAGGACTCATTGGAGATGTTCTTCTCGATATCCCCTATTACATGTCTCATCATAGACCTCTTCTTTTGCATGCTGCTGCCACGGAAGCCAACCGAATTTACAGAATCTTCTGCAAGCACAACCCCGGGTTTGATGGAGACGATGGCCACGGAAATGTTCATATCATTGGCCATTCGCTGGGATCCGTGATTGCTCTAGACCTGCTCTCTTTCCAGCCTACTCAGGTTGCGAAGGAAGAGTTCGAAGATGTAGAGACCCCAGACGTCACTCTGGATCTCAAGGTGCCTCCCCTGTTCCAGCGAAAGACCCACAAAATCCCCCACTTTTGTTTCAACACTTCGAACCTGTTTCTGGTTGGTTCTCCGGTGGGATTCTTCATGCTTCTTCACAATGCCAACTTCAAGGCTCGGTCCGAGGAGAATGGACCCCAATACGGATGCCTGGCAGTCAAAAACCTGTACAACGTCATCAACTTCTCCGACCCTATTGCATACCTTCTAAACCCTACCGTTGATACAGATTTGGCGGAGCATATTAAGACTGCCAATGTCCCTACAGAGAAGAATTTCCCCCTGGAAGGAGAAGATGAATCGTGGATCAAGTTCCCCGTCAAGTTCCCCTTTTGGAGTCCTTCAGGAACCCCCTCCGTGGAAGAGAAGGAGTGCGATAAGGGTATCAGGGCTGTCAAGGATCTCTCTGAAGGTCCCAAGCAACCCAAGGACCCCAAGGAAGCTAAAGACCTCGAGGAATTTTCTGCTACCGAGCTCAAGCCTTCTTTGAACCCGCGACCTCGATCAGACTCATCAAAGTCCGACAGATCTGTGTCTTCTCGGCTCTCTGGAATCTTTTCTAGTCGTCCAAAGTCTCCTCTTTCACCCAATGCCCGGAAAACCGACCACAAGAAGAGTCCTATGGCTACTACGTCTCAGAATGAGTCTCCCAAGGAGGAGGTGCCCATTTTCACACCCACTCCTGTGAAACCGCTCAATAATTCTGTAGAGATTGGAGGCTCTGTGATTGGAGAGGGTAATTTGACTTCTTCGCCACCCAAGTCTATTCCTCTGCAGAAGCGAGACTTTGCTCGAGAGCATCAGGCGGAACAGCAGATGCGAGGTCTCAACGATAACGGTCAGATTGACTGGATTGTGCCTCTGACCGGAGCTCTTGAGAACCAGTATGTGTCAATGATCACTGCTCATTCCAACTACTGGGACAACAAGGATCTTGCTCGAATGTGCGCCATTGAGAGTTGTCGAGAAACTGGTCCTGAAAACACCATTGAGCAGTTCCGTGTGAAGATGAAACCTCGAGCCGCAGACCCGGATGAGGCGGTCGAAGAGTAAAGCATCCGAAAGTAACGTGAAAGGAAAGTTACACAAAAAAAATATAGATACAATAGTATGAGCATAGAGATGTTACTGTGATTGGATGTAGACAGCGAGCTGTAGGCTTATATAAGACACTTTCAACTACCCATAGAGATACTGGGACACACTGGCTAGATGGTAGTAATATACCAACGTACATGTAGGTAGTTACCTCAGGATGTCCATGTCTCCGATCTATCTGTCCAAAACTGAGTTCCATCAATTACATGAACCAAGCAAGGCTGCTCGTGATAACTGGAAAAGCGAGTAGACAAGGTTGGGGGGCGGGAGTGGTGGAACAAGTCCTGTGACGCTTCCTGGGCGGCAATCGGAGGGAATTTTCTGCTCAGGAGAGGTTCCAGACATATTTTTAGGTTCTACCCGCATGAATTACTTTTCTCGATTTACGAATAACCCTGATCACCAGTGTCTGTAAGCTTGTCATTGCTAGATTCAATAACTATTCATACCACACAGTCGAGGGCATCAGGGCTGCATATGGAACGTTAAATGCGAGCATGTTTCACAGCTCTTGTTCACAGCACAATATCTCGTAGAATCTTCGGTATTCACTCTAGAAATACGTGGATTAGCCATAAATATTCCGGGGGATTCCATTTTCCAACGTCCGGAAGAACGGAGACTTTTGGAATTTTCCAGCTTTTTCCATCTCTGTGTTTCGAACCTCAAAGGTCCCAATGGAATGGTTATGAGACCCCAACGTGCATGAAATATGCAGTCGCCACTGGAGACATTTCCGCCTTCAAGAGAGAAGAAAAAATTTCGGGGGGAAAAGGGGGTTCTGGAAACGCTTCTGGCGGGGAATTTGCGAATTACTCTTGCTACTGGCGGTTTTTCCACACAAAAACACCACCGTTTTAACGGGCTTTTCAAACACAACAGTTTGATACCCTAAAGTCCCCCCAAAAGTACCTTAATGCTGTAAGGTCACATGACATTTTGACTTTTTCTGGCAACTTCTGTGACTGTCTTTTACGCTTTTGGAAGAAATAAACTTCCAACCCTCTGGATGTGCTGAAAGCTCTTATACCGTCTCTTTTTCCATCCGTCGCATCAACGAAACGAACGAATTAAAGCAAAATGGTGAGTGCTGAAGCTATGTGAAGGAAAAGCACCAAGGACGACAGCGGGAGAGCAGCAGGAAAATCCACAGCAATAGGACGAATATCTCTTTTCAAAAGGGCTCAGGGTAGTCCTCCAACGACAGGATGAAAATTTTGACGGTAGTGGCAAGATGGTCTGGATATCGACAATCCCATCAACGGACGATTGCCACTACATCGACACGTCATCTCGGACGCTTTTCTCGACAAGCGACTCGTTGATTCTCTCTCGCTTGCGGTTCCAAAGATGATTTTTCAACCCCCATAGTTTTTGACACCTTTACTAACTCCAGGTTCTTACTCAAGATCTTCTCAACCCTACTCCTCAGTCTGAGGCCCGAAAGCACAAGCTCAAGACTCTTGTCCCCCAGCCTCGATCCTTCTTCATGGACGTCAAGTGCCCCGGTTGCATTAACATCACTACTGTCTTTTCTCACGCTCAGACCGTTGTGACCTGCGGCTCTTGCTCCACCGTTCTTTGCCAGCCCACCGGCGGTAAGGCCCGACTCACTGAGGGCTGCTCTTTCCGACGAAAGTAAATGCAGATCCTTTAGGAGCATCTAAAATATTAAAAGAGGGGGTGGACTGAAATACATATGAAAATTTGAAATCTCGATTTGATTGAAATACCGCACGCTGTCTGTAGTGAGACTGTAGTATGCTGTGTCATTGTGTACAGGTAACACGGCGTACAAGAGCTACAGTACAGCCCCATAATAAATGAAAATGATATTATAAAATGATGAATAAATAGTATCGTAGACAAAATGTGTACTCGTAGTGTGTGGAGTGAAATTTCACCTTGTCATGTCACAATGTGGTTACATCGCCAGGTCACGTGCACCTTATGCGAGGAGGGGCATGCATGGGGAACTGGCGAGAGGGGAATGTATCTAGCACCGTAGTATGTACGATACTTGAACTCGTTGTAAAATACAGGCAATACTTTGGGGACGAAATTTCTCCATTGTACCCTTGTTGTCGCGTAGGTCACGTGCCTTTCACTCCTAGACCCATGTAAGGGTGAGACCCCTTGTCTGCTTGTGTGCGTGATATGTTTAGTGTGGGTGTGAATGTCTTGTAATAATACCGGCTTCTCAAACGAGACAGGTAACAAGTGCCGCCAAGAACAAACAGCGCCTGGATAATATCTAGAGTCTTTCTCGACCCTGAATTGATTGTCCCCCCTGACATAGTCTCCGTTGTGTCCTGCGTCCCTTGCAGTAGTCTCGAGTTGAATGTCACGTCAAACCCCAAAGTGGTGAAAGTAGTAGAAGAAGCCCTTCTTCATGCGGTTGAGAATCAGAACTCCTAGGTCCACCAACCGGTGCTTGTGGTAGTTGGCGAACCCCGTGACAACGAGACTGACGGCTGGTAACACATGAGCCAACCGTATCTCAAGGGCAATAAACAGTGCCAAGCACACCACCAGACTGAGCCACCACTCGATGGTCTGGAAAAGATAGTAATTGGGCGATAGTTGGACATGTGGAAACACCTCAGGAAGCCACTGCAAACATATCGTCGCGGTTGCCAGCAAGAGAAACACGACCATGGTGCAAGAAATATGAACGGTTCCAAAAGTGAACCTTGCGTTAATTACCTTCTAACTACACGGCGTTGGCTGCCAGGAGTCTACAGTTTCAACCTAGATCACAGCTCAATCTTAAGAGCATAATTACACTGTTTTTTAGGATATATATAAATTACTACTTACAACTGACTACTTACAACAAGGCTTTGGCAATTTTGGCATCGTCAATCTCAACCTCTTCCTCCTCCTCTTCTTCTTCCTCTTCCCCACCTTCCTCCCCCTCCTCCTCGTATTCGCCATCATCATCTCGTACCTGCTTTTGCTGGGCCTTGACCTTATCCTGCTTGGCCCGCTCCTCCTTGAACTTGGCAGCCTTCGCGTCCTCAGCCAACTTGGCCTCGAGAGCCTTGGCCTGAGCCTTGGCCTGAGCATCGGTAGCCGGTCGCTTCTTGCCCAGCTTCTCGGCCAGATCTTCAGGGTTGGCCTTGGAGTCCTCAGCAGCAGCCTTGGCAGCAGCAGCTCGAGCCTCAGCCTCGACTTCATTGTCAACCTCCATGTAGTCCTCGGTCTCCTCAAGGTCCTCTTCCAGATCCTCCTCCTGCTCCTCCAGGTCCTCCTCAAGCTCTTCGAGCTTCTTTTTGGTGCTGGCCTTGTTTACATCTTCAGCCTTGCTGGCCTTGTCAGCCTTGCCAGCAGCCTCACCCTTGAGAGGCTTTGTGTCCTTGGAGTCGGCCGCCTTCTTATTGGACTTTCCGGGCACAGCAGCAGGCTCGGCCTCAGGAGCTCCCTTTCGAGCGTTCACCTTGCCCTTGGCCTTGGAATCTTGCTCCTTACCACCAGCGGTAGGCTGCTTGGGATTAGGCTTGCCCAATACAACCTCCTGTGTACGAGGGTCCTTTCTCAACGGAGCCGGCTTCTTCTTGACCAATGACAACTCGGGCTCATTGGGGTCGGAGTCATCTCGCATCTGCATCAACATGACGGTGGCAATGAGCGAAAAGACGAAAATGTATGCAATGGCCCGTTTGGCGGTGTTTGTGATGAGTCCGGGCTTCTGTCGGGGCACAAAGCTGGGGTCCAGACCCTTGCCTCGTCGTGGCTGGGCCAGCGTGATGTGGTTGCCTCCCAGATCGTTTCGAAACGCCAGTTTCTCGCCGTATCCCATGGTGATGTACTTGTAAGGGTGGTGATGTATATCCCCTTGGAGGTGCACCGTTCATGTCATGCGATGAGGTATATACTCACGTGAAACGTGGGTTAGGTTTGGGAGAATGTGATTGCGTAGGTGCACAAGTCTACCCTACTAACACGCCACGCGTGAGTGGCAGCAAAGTTGCTAGAAGTACAGGGTTCTATTACAGTTTAGGCATTACCATCTGCTTGCTTTCAGATATTCATTTTGTGGTGCTTTGTTCTTACCTTCCTTATTTGTACCGCATCTAAGGTTTGACAGGTTTGGCGGATTAAGTACTCTTAACCTGTAAATTTGAAATCAAGGGAAAAACGTGAAAAATGTTTACACAGCGACACTTATTTCTTTGGCACTTCTAAATCCATGATCTCCTTACTACAGACTCATTATTCGCGTTAAAACCCCTTCCTACAAGTTGAATTTCTGTATTACACTTGCTCGCGTTTTTAGGTTTTGGGAATCCTTTAACGTGTCATTTGTAATTGTGCACAAGAGTCCTTGATCTTTCTACAACATCAACACACAACACAACATGAAGTTCCTCGTTTGTCTTCTGGTTCTGGCGCTGGCCTCCGTGGTCAGTGCTCACAACGTGCTTCTGCTGCCCTGGAAGCGACAGTGCTTCTACGAGGACGTCAAGAAGGGTGACACTCTGGCCGTGTCTTTCCAGGTTGGAAACCGAGATCCTCAGGCTGGTGGACAGCTTGCTGTCGACTTTGTGGTGAGTATAAGAAATGGGGAAGAAGAATTTAGGCGGATTGAAAAGTTCTTTGCGCGCGACGCGTCAGATGAAGTGGCTTACTAACTAAGGTCAACGACCCCCACGGAAACCAGGTTGTCAAGCAGCACGAGGTCCCTGATGGAGACGTCCAGGTGCCTATCCAGGTCCCCGGCCGATACGAGTACTGTTTCTCCAACGAGTTCTCCGGCATTGGTACCAAGGATGTTACCTTCAACGTGCATGGTGTTATTGTCATTGATCTCAACCAGCTGACCGATGATGCTCTGGATCAGGAGATTGCCAAGCTCAACCAGAACGTCCAGGAGGTGCGAAACGAGCAGAGCTACATTGTTGTCCGAGAGCGAACCCACCGAAACACTGCTGAGTCCACAAACGCCCGAGTCAAGTGGTGGAACATTCTGCAGCTCATTGTTGTCGGCGTCAACTCTCTGTTCCAGATCTACTACCTCAAGCGATTCTTTGAGGTCAAGACTTTGGTTTAAGGGGATAAAAAATACATGTTAATTGGTTATTAGGAGTGGGATGATAGAGTGTGCTGTCTGTGTAATGAGGTCGTGTAGTCGTGACGTGTCAATATATGCTACTCCGTGGTTTGGCGATGTTAGCTACTTGTCTAGTGTTTGCTTTATATCTGTATTCTATTCTAGTCTATATAATATACGGTAAGATTAAGGGGGGTTAGTGAGTGTGGGAAGACTAGGTGGTCATAAAGTTGACAATCAGAGAATTGAAGGCCTGAATGTTGTCAAGGTAAATGTGGTGACCGGCTTTCTTGACTAGCTTGAACACGCTCTGGGTGTTGTTTGTGTCGTTGGCCCTTCGGTTGAGAGTCTGGGTGGCTTCAGCTCCTGCCTCGGCGTTCATCCAATCCTTTTCTCCGTACATCCACATTGTGGGACACTTGATTTGGTCGAGTCGGTCGAGGAGAGGCATTCTGGCCAGGGCCACGGGCTTGAGAATTCGAGTCAGAGCAAGCTCTCCAGACGCCTTGCTGTCCATGAGCTTATAGGAGTACAGATGGAGCTTCATTCGGTCCTCTTCAGAGAGATCCTGGAATCGCCATAGAGACCATGCAGACATGAGACGAACACCAACTCCGGGAGGAGCCTGTCGGATCAGCATAAAGGGCGAGTAGTGGTGGGTCCACAGGTACTTGATGAGCCAGTGGATCTTCTCCTGGGGAGGAATGGCTCCGGGATGGACCTTCATACCATCATCCTGAGTGATTGTAGGAAACAGTCGCTCATCGGGAACGGGCTGGGAGGCAATCTCCTTGGCTCCCTGAAGGAGAGAAGCCGAATCATCGACCTCCACATCGCTCGATCTCTCGACACCCACAGGAGACACGAGAATGAGTTTCTCGACTCTCTCGGGGTACTTGAACGCGTACGCTGCTGCGAGATAGCCTCCCATGGAGTGACCCATGAGCGTGAACTTTTCAATGTTCCGCACCTGTCTCCAGTCTTCAATGGCATCGATGAAGTAGTTTTCCGACTCAATCACGGCGGGGTAGACGATTTTGCCAGTTTTTTCGTCGACAACCTTCTTATCAGTGTCGGTAGTCTTGATCTTGAACTTGGGTCGTCTTGAGGATCTGCCTAGACCGAGAAGATCAAGAGAATAGACGTTCCAGTCAGGCGTCGACGAGATTTGATCGTAGTTCTGGAAAAAGATACCCAGACCGGTGCCATAGCCATGAATCATGACCAGGTTGCGGTTGGGGGTTCCATTGGTTGTGTTCTGGATATGGAATTCGTTGATATATCTGTTTTTGCCAATATCGACGAGTTTGGAGGTTGCTGTTCGGGTGGCATCGGGCTTGGGAAAGAAAGGCAGCATGGACAAGACATCGAACTCAGCCTTTTCGGTAGAGGGCGCGTTCCACCACTGTCGCAGGGCTTCCTTGTATGGAAACCGCTTCATTTGGACGTTTCGTGTTTCTTCGAGTTCTGACATTGGAGGTGAGATGAATGTTGTGAAATAGTTTTTTTCTCATCCAGATTCTCGCGTTAATTTATCCGTTATCGATTCCACCTATGCATGGGCGGTGGCGATAGTTAACTTTAACTAATGCCGTTACCTGCGGACTTATGACAAATGCGTGGATCCTTGACGGAGCTAAGGTGATGTTAATCTAGCACTGTAGTGTTGATGTGTGCTGTGAGTTTTGGTCATTCACCCGATCGTCTAGTAATCGGCTCTCTCTAACACACACAAACAAAATTGTGCCCATCTGATCTATTGGTACCGCACGTGTCCAGGGTCATCTAAGGGTCATCTAAGGTCTTTCAGGCTTTTATTAGTGTGGCTCTTTGGCCTGCTTTGGGACGTGGGTGTTTCGCGTTTGGGCAAAAATGGGCCTCAAAAAAATCACTGATAATACACCTTCATAATATCCCTCAAGTTGCTAGACGGCAACTGAGACTGGTTGCCTCGGTATGTGGCTGTTTTTTTCTGATGCATCTCAAGTCCGTCGAAGGGGCGGAGATAAGGTGGGAGTGGCAAACTCAGCCGTATGAACGGCGCATGGGTAAGAGTCTACATTACGAGTAACGTGTTGCCAGCGTGACAGGTTCCAGGTAGCGGTATTTATAGACACAGGCCACTTGGCTGGCATGCGCCACTCGTCCCCTTTTTCAAACCCAGGTCAGTGCTTGGCCCACCTGCATTATCGTAAGGGCTTTATATGACCCCAACTTTGCTGTGATAAAAAATAGTTGCAGAAAATTTTGCACCCAAGAGGGAATATTATCACCTTGGGGGAATGCCGTTCCGTAACCGGTAACCAGACGCAAAATCGTCGGCCTTCAGTGTTTATATATTTTCCCTGTTTTTCCCTGTTTTTCATTCATTTTCCACACATCCGCCCAGACGGACCAATGGATGTTCCCACTCTAAATGCATCTGTAATTTAACTGCTGCGAGTGATGAGACTAAAGAACTGGATAACCATTAGTGACCCCCACCAGCGAAAATACGTGTTAATTCCGCCGGGGAGTAATAATGTCGATTTTAAGCGACGGCATATACCCTAAGACTCACCAGGTGGGGGTCCGGATCCAAAAGTTCCGACCCCGCATCCCAGACAAAGAGTGTGGACGATGACTTGCACCTTCCCCCACACCAACAGAGTTTTGCACGGCTGGATTACGGGCAGACCAAGCTCCTATATGCAGCGAGGACAAGGAGATATGGCGCTGAAAAACGGTCTGAGGCTGAAAAGCCCAGGTTAGGACCACAGACACGCGCTCCTCCACGCACTCCACAGGTCACTCCAAAAGCTTATCAGCCTCCACAAGTTCATATATGAGTTGAGATGTATCACGAACAGACTAACGCGAAACACACACATTAACATGGACGAAAAACAACCTGGAATTCTCCAGACAAGAGTGTTTGAAGAACAGTCGGCAGACTCAAACAACGAAGGACAGACAGAAATATGTACCATCATGTCTCCTTCAAATCTGGAAAAGGGAGAAGAATCCGATCTACCTCCAGATCAGGTGGAACCTCCAGATGGAGGCTATGGATGGGTCTGTGTCGCATGCACTATGGGTGTTTGTGGTACAGGCTGGGGTCTCAACTCGGCCTATGGCATTTTTCTCGCACATTACCTTACTTATGATGTCTTTCCAGGCGCTACTCCACTCGATTATGCATATATTGGAGGAATTGGCATTGGAGCAGGTCTGTTGGCAGCACCTGTGGCCAACCTGGCCATCCGAAATCTCGGTCTCAAACCATCTCTGCTGATTGGAACATTCCTTCAGTTGGCAGGATGCATTGTGGCCTCTTTTGCAACTCACATTTGGCACTTGTATGTGTCCCAGGGACTGCTGATGGGAGTGGCCATCATTTTCCTGTTTGCCCCAGCCGTCACAGTTCCACCTCAGTGGTTTAAAAAGAAGAGATCACTGGCCAACGGCTTGACAGTGGCCGGATCGGGTATTGGAGGAGTGCTGATCATGCTCGCAGCTCAGGAGTGGATCAACAAATGGGGCCTGTCATGGTGCTTCAGAGCAACTGCAATCATGACGTTTGTCATCAACATGACGGCTGTAATTCTTATTCGCGAAATTTCAAAAGTCAAACCGACTTTTGCCGTGTGGGACTTCAAGTTTCTCAAGCAAGTGGAAACCAATGCATACTTTCTCTGGGTCTTCTTCTCGCTGGCAGGCTACGTGGTAATGCTCTACTCCATGTCTCCTGCCGCCAAGGCCTCTGGGTTGACAGACAACCAGGCCACCAATATTTCCGCTCTTCTTTCTGCATTTATGGCCTTTGGCCGGCCCTTCATTGGCCACTTTTCCGACCGATACGGACGTATCAACATTGTGATTCTCTCAGCGGTGCTGGTCATCGTTCTGGAGTACGCTCTTTGGCTCCCTGCCAACTCATACGGCATGTACATTGCCTACTCCATCCTCAATGGATTTGTCCTCGGAACAGTGTGGGTAGGACTTGGCCCCATTGCAGCAGAGATTGCAGGGCTCTCGAGTTTCCAGACACTCTCTTGCATGGGTATGGTTGGAATGTCCATCCCTGGCTTCTTTTCTGAGGTGATTGCTATCAAGATTCGCCGAGACGGAGACAAGCCTTACCTGTGGCCCATTGTCTATTCCTCGGTGGCATTTTTCTTTTCGCTGCTATGCGCATTGGTGATGAGAGAGTACGCTATCCGTCGGCAGATGGTCGCGAAGCGAGAAGAGGACCCCAACTTTGTCATGCCTGGCTACTGGTGTCGAATGTTCCGCTGGGGCAGAGCGTAGAGAGCCCAGGACATGTTGGAGATACCTTAACTTATAAAGCTCAACGCGGCTCTTATTCAAAACTAATAACACATGGTAAGCGTTAGTACCATATCTCATTTATAATATCAGCAGAGTCAATCTATTGGAAATCATTCCTTCTATTGGTACAGTAGGCGATGTGTATGTAGCTCCTCTAAGGTTCGGTCAAGTTGTGAATGGGTGGATCAGAAGGAAAAAGTATATTCAAACTTGTCTTATCGTACCCGAGCCACAATGAATGTGACTGGGTCTTTGTTCCAGACGGGATCTCAATCAGGGACCCCCCTGAATAGTTTTTGACCGAGGAGATAGGGTTCGGTTTATAACTTCAAGAAAACAACCTTTTCCTTGTGTTTTCGCTTGTTCTTTGGCATTCATCTCAACTAGAACTGGAGAATGACGAAATATCAACATGAATATATGTTATCGACGTTTTATATTGCAAGACCTGGCAATTGATGTCCTGTATGCCGGTAGACTTCCATTCAAATGCGGAGTAAGGTTCTGTAAAAATGAGTACTTTTTGCTGCAATTGCAAGAAGTGTGCTTGCTGAATGGAGAAGTCGAGCATCCGATTAGACTCACGGAAAAAGGTGTTTCCGTTTTACCGTCTCTGCAGTAGAAAGTGAATATTATTGCGAATATTATTGAGATAGTGCAGCCCCCTTTCTTTTCTACAAAAGAACAACTTATTGTCCTACGGGGTTTAGGGACTCAGGCCAAGGACAATTACTACCCCTCTCAAAGAGGTCTATACGTAACTATCCAGTTTCCAAATACAGTAACTATGTCCAGGCACGAGACTGATTCAACTCCGATGTTTTCAAGAGCGGCTTGATTCTGACTCGGGAACGGTGCAAATAAAATAAATAAAAAACAAAAAGAAAAGAAAATATGTTGTGTTTATCTGAACGCATCGCATCGTAACACCACGTAAAAATACCCTGTTATTTCTATAAAGAATATTTGGAATCACTTTTGACACAGCCGCTTTACAGTGCCATTTAAAGCTCAGCTGATAATTAGGCCGCACTAGTGTTTCTTTGAGGCCGGAAAAAGTAGATTGAGCCAAAAACTGGAGACAAGAACAAAATATGAACAGTAGTTTCGATCTATCTCAATATTATCTAGTTTAGGGCGTTCTAGGGAGCCCTACAGGGAATTGCTTGTTGCTTGCACGATTAGTTTTTAGTTGTAGCCTAAATAACCTTATGCACACCGTTATTAAAAGAGCTTGTTTGAACCCTAACTAGGTTTAATGTATTAGTGATCGTGAAATAGAGATGGCAAAAAGCAAACCCCAAGACGCCGTTTGGAGAATGGAACGAAGGGAGTGTAACGTTGTAGGGCAACCCCGGGAATCTCGCTTGTTGGATCGTGCACGTATAGCCCATCTCATCAGCATGCAAGTAACGTTTATTTATGGCCCAAGGTGAGCTTCCTACAGCAAGGACCTCAACCCGGCAAACCAAGAATGCCCTGCACTCCACAAATGCTCATTGCAAGAAAACTACAAGAAATATTGTAGGAGAATTATATGTACCTGGTACTGGTAGGACAGACACGTCCTCTTCAGTGTTGTCGACCTCGGCAGCTCTCTGACTGACTACGAGTACTACTCGTACCATAAGCTGTTGAGTTTGACATTTCCGTATTTGTACTTTACAAGGGATGATAGGGGATCTGCTTGGTTGCCTGCCAATACAGCTCTCGATCCTCAATGACATCATGACTCGTCTTCACGTTTGAATGACATGGCGAAATCTCATTGCTTTTGCTCCCAGCGCGTTAGTTTAATTTCAAGAACGTTGTGCAAAAGAGCAGATCCTACGTCATGCTGGAATGGGCAGGGTAACATTGCATACATTGTTTCCCTGGGCTCCCAATAAGGCCGTACAAGAAGTATCTTGGCACTATTGGCACCAACTTAGGGTGTGATGAAATGGCACCCTGAACAAAAAGAAAACAAGCAATGGCTCCACTTCTGTCAAGAAACTTGGAAATCGTTAGGGGCTCAAGAGCGTTACCGGCGGTTAGGGAGAGCTACTGCCAAGAGGCCCACGAAAGGGCTTCCAGTGGCCTTTGCCATCTTCTGTGTTAGCAGGTTGCGCAAAGTTGTAGCCCTCCAAGGTCCAACGGTTTAATGGAGATCCCGCCTCTGTGCACATGGAATTGGCCGCGGGAACCTCGGTTAGAAAATTAAGCTGTAGGACCGACAAGCTGGGGTTCTAAATTAACGGTTATGAACGGCAAGGGAACAAAGGAACGGTTAGCTCTCTCTTTAGTGCACGACTCAGGGGGCCCCTGATAACGGGTCTCTCCTTTAAGGGGAAGGGTGCTACATCTGGGGTAGCCATCTGAGACCTATACCTGTACCAGGTACGATCTTTGAAACAAATACACCACTACATACTCATGATCATCATTTTCCCGAAGACACAATGCCCATCAGAGCTACAAGTACAGGTACGAGTGGCACTTGCAAACACAAACTCTTGAACTTTGCGTTATGCAAAAAAAAAAAAAAAAGACGCACAAATGAGCTGGTATGGCAACAGCAATTTGTTTATTGTTATCCCCGAAATACATGCACAAAAGCTTAACCGTATACACAGGGAAGCTTACTTGTATGTACATGTACAAGCACAGCAATAAGTACAGTAGATCTTTTTTTTCTTCTTGGGTGTCCTCGCATGACATGCCACCTGCTTCGTACGCGCCTCTCATCGCTACCAGGCAATAATTTCTTTTTATCGTTCAAGTCTCCAAGGAGCTCTTCAAGTCGGGAATCATCGGAGATCATAAGCGCCAGGTCCTGCCATTTTTATCCTACACAAAATTCAAAAGCTTCACGTCTTGTGCATGAGTTAGCATTTTCAACAGGCTGGGTCCCTATTGTTTGGGTATAGACAACTCTGTGGACTTACGGGAACCTACACACGTCAGAAGAAACGTGTTTCCACGAGCTCTATTGTTTCTTAAGGATGTCCAGCATTTTATGAACTGAACTGCAGAATTTCAATCGGCAATGCTCATGAGTCAAAATTTCGTTACTTCTTCTCAAAACTCTATAGAAATTAAGTTACGCTTGGATTATTGACCTCTGTTGGTATGTTAAGCGAAACCTAGAGGCCCATAATACGTAGAATCTGGTGCAGGGAAGCTGTTGAATAAAATTAGCACAGTGTTTTTTTCTTTCTTTTCAGACTAGTCCACCATTGTGTATAGAAACAGAGGTTACTACTTTATTAAGGCACACGCTTTGTGTCTATCTTTGCGTATGTTTCGCATTGACAGGGGGATTACTCTATTTGAATGGGGGCTGGGAAATGTGAGGTTAGGAGATGCCCAAAAGAGGAAAAATTTCCATGTTAAACATTCACTGCCCAGAACAGAACAATTCTCTGGCCCGATTTTCCAATCCAAGATTGATCTCTCAGTGAAATCGGGGCGATTATCTGTGCTTCTTAATGTTGACTATTCAGAAGGAAACCGAACGAAGAACTGGAATAAAAATGCTGCTAAAAGTAACTCTCAGTGGCTCAATGGCCCCGTGTTGCATTACTACAACACGGCTCCGATAGCTCCGACTGACCAGCGCACTGGCGTCTGTTCCCTGTACCTGAGCTTCTTTCTCATAGAATTCCGTCATTTTTGCGGACGCAAAGGGTCATCGGCAAAACGCACACACCCTTTTCGTTAGGCTCATATTGAATTGGGCTCGTATTGTAAGCTTGATTGGCAGAGTGTAATTCTCGGAGAGTCTGTTATCCCAGAAACAAAATGGATAAAAGCACGAGAGAAGGTAACAAACAGATAGAAGATGGCAGCATAATCTAAGCTCTGTATATACTTGACAGACCCGATAACGACATCTAAGCTCCATCCCTAGGGCTTATGCTGGGTAGGGGTAATCAACCTCATATCTAAGGCTGGAACAGTGACTGTGCAGACCATATCTAGAACTTGAGACAGACTACCCGATTCTTGCTCTGAGAAGTGGCGGACGTCTCCCAGCAGTAGAACACAGACAACTGTGTGAAAGCTCGTATCAAGTCACTAGTTAGTGCCTGCATTATGCCCTGAGAAGATGACAGCTTTCTCAAAGCAGGGAGCTTCTCGCGAGTATTTAGGTATTCAGCTACTGTAGGATATGAAACCGATGCACAGAAGACTCACACTCTCCCAATATATACACTCTGGAGAGGTCTTAGATAGTGACGACGTTTCATGTGATACAGTAATCTGATACAAAAGACGAGCAAGCTAAAGCTGAATATGAAAACACGCTCAATATAGTGACGACAGAGAGTAAACTGTGACACGTAGGATAATAATGTGTTTAATTCTAGTCATTGCTTGTGTGCACTGAGAAGTATAGATATAGCGTTTAATAACTGGCTTCTACTTGTACAGTGAGCTGTACTTGTAGGAACAGAAAATCCAGTTGAGACCCTGGAGTTACTAGAAAGACTGCCGAGTCCTTTCCGAAGTCCTACAACCTCTCTCCTATTTTGCTCAATTGTGTTTTTGAGGTACTGGCGTGTTCGTTTATATGTGACCCCATCTAAAGCAGGAGGTTTGAGAAACTGTTACAAAATGTTTTAAGCCAAATATCTACGATCTCGCTCATTTTGTGCTTTTGTGATTTTTGTAGCCCATTTGTTTCAGCATTTGTTATTTTTTCGCTTCATGCGCCAGCACTTTGCCTACATCAATCTTAATGAAATTAAAGTATCTAAAAAACTCGACTTTTCACTTTTTAATGTTTACGAGCCTATTAATCAATAACTTAAACCTTATAATATGCTAAATCAGACAGTTAAAGGTCCTTTGTGTTCATTGTTTCGTTTCCCACGTCCAACCCGAAACACTTGTGGTGGCTTCAGATATAATTCTAGCCGCTCCAGCTTTTATATAATCTCAAGGTCCCATCTGTTCCTGTTGCTCAAAAACTATCAGAAGCTCATACCAGAATGTTTGGCGCCATCAACCTCAACATCAAGCAATCAAACAGCTCTCAACCAAGGGCATGCGATAGTTGCAGAGTTCGGAAGATCAAAGTAAGTATTAATTGATTCCCCTCGGTTCTTCTTATGTGCTCTACTAACCTCAGTGTCCAAATATCGAACGAGGCATTCGCCCCAACAAGGGCGTCTTCAGGTCCTGTGACAAATGTGTTCAAGCCTCCTTGTGTTGTACCTACAACCAAATGTCCAAGAAAAAAGGACCCAAGACTTCCACCAAGAAACGAAAGCTGGCCCTGGACCAGCCTTGGGAAATCACTGAGGAAATTGTATTCCAGCACTTCGAAAATGAAGAGGAATCTCATCTCTGCTTTGTCAAAAAAGATGAACCCAAGGAGACTTTTAGCAGCCCCGAAACCTCCAATTGCAGCATAGTTGACGAGGATCTTGATTCATATTCCTTTGGAAACATAACTCCTTGGGGAGGCTCTTCACCAATGATGACACCCTCCATGCCTCCGATACTCATCACCGAACTGGTATACTACTTCAGGCATGTCTACACTGAACTTCCCATCGTGGACCTTGCGGACGACTTTTCTTGTCTGTTGGAGGGCCTTAGACTCGCTAACATCACTCACAAGTTCAAGATTGCACGTGATTCCGTCAGTAAGGCCGCTCTAATGTCTCAAATTCAGCAAGTGCTCATGCAGAGAGTCTCGTCCACCAACGACAACGTCACCATCGACTCTGTCTGTGACTCAATCTTTTTGCACATGGCCATGGCCGCCCTCGATAACAGTAACAAGGCCATGGTCTATCTCAGCGAGGCCCATACCTATTTTAAGCTTATGGTCTCCTGCTACAACGATATCTCTCACAACGCCCCTCGACGAAAACGAGTAAACTGCGTGCTAACAAATATGCGACACGAAGCAGGTGCCCATCATCTCTCCAGCGACCCCCCCAACTACATGCTTCTGGAGCTCATGCCCGCTCCCTACACTGGACACTTGGCCCACATTTGCCTCGAGTCGTACAACTACCAAGTCATTTCTCTTCTTCTTTGGCATACTTCAATCACTATGGGACAGGAACACAAGGCACCCGCAACGTCCGAGTGTGTCACCATGGAGCCTCAACAGCGAGTGGCCATGGACTGTCATGTCGCAAAAATCGCCATCCAGCAATATCTACAGCTCCTACAAAGGCCAGAGTCATCTCAACAGGATATCATGAAGTTCGGCGAGCTACTCAACAATCGCCTCGGCTTACTGTCATCTTCTCAGCTCTACGTTTGCGGCACTTTCACTCTGAAGGCGATTATTGACATTCTGAGGAAGTACCCCGTTCTTGAGCACCTTGCGGGCCAGCTCAAAACCCACATTGACAAGTGCGAAATCTGGGACTTCAGCATAGACTGGCTGGACCTTCCTCAGTGGGAAAATCTGCATTTACCACCTTACCTTAAGGGCTGACCAATTCGATAATTTATACAAGCAGCTAACTAATACTTGGAGCTCGTAGCGAAATAGTTTCGGACCGGATACAGCAGCTTTAGAAGTCCCCAACCCGTATCTGAGTTAACCTCACCCTCACTTCTGCGACCAGGTGACGTTCACTTTCATGTGTATATGAAACAAAGCAGTGGGGATTCTGTAAAGGACGCTGCACTTTTGTGCAGTTGCATGGCTTCGTGCGTCCGATCTTGATTGTGCAATTCCATTAACTGCGTCCATTAACTTCAGAGATCAGGTGGGTAAACCTCAGCAATGGGTAGAGATTCATCCTGGCAAGCCCAGTCATTTCACGTGCGTCAATGGAAGGCTTATTTGTGGCTCTTCATTCTCGCAGCCACCATAAACACTATACCCATCCACCCGTTGACACTTCAATGGAAAGCATATCTGCCGCTAAAAGAGCCGAAAAAATATATATAGATATTGAGAGTATTGAAAGACTTCTTCTTGACGGCCGGGAATAATTGGATCCAGGAAGGAGGAGAGACATTGTGGGGGTAGAAGCAGGCTCGAATCTAAACTCTGTAAGCCAAGATCATCATGGGTATACCAAAATAAGGGGGAAACACGAATCCGTGGAGATACCTGCGTCGTTGCCGCCACGTTTCTTTTGTGATCATCAGTTTCATAACCAGTCTAACGTGTTCCTCCTGAGAGTTTACTAGTACTTGTAGGCTATTTATCCAGCCCTCGGTCGATAGAGTTGATTTGCTAAAGGGTACCTGTGAAGATCACCTCCTATTGAAAAGCGGGCCTGCCATCGACCCCACGCACTAAGCCTCGTGGGTTACTGTACTAAAGGAACCAAACATTGAGACGCACTCTGCCAGGTGTGCAGAAGGCGTCATGCAAAAAGTTGAGCCAACTACTGAGTTGGGCAACTAACTTTCTGGCATTATCTGAGACAAAAGGCGATTTTGCTCCTAGTTACTCTCAGTAGAGATCGTGTAAGAATAAAAAGGCCAACTAGGGAGCCTAAGATATTTATTGCCAAGACTGGAAATGTTAGGGGAGCTGACTCTCGCCGTTAGACAATACTGATACGTGAACCCCCCCCATGTGGGGATTGACATCGGTTCTGCAGTAACCTTGTACCCTAGAAGCCTAACGCGGTTCACTCACAATTCTTCGGCGACTACAGTACGTACTTTGAGTTTTTGTTCTAAGACAGGAGACAAAGCCTAGATTCAAAAATGGATTAGCCTCAGCATCAAGATTCGAGATGAGACAACCAAAAACAAAGATGGATATCGGAACGCCTAAAAGGTCCAACTGGTGCACTCACGCCCAAGATTTGAGTTGGGGAATCCAGAATCACCTTGAAATACAAGATCAAGAAGAGAGAATTTCTCTTGCTAATCGTATTTACTCTACAACTGGAGAGTATTAAGAGATCGAGAAGAGACGTGTTTTTATACACTGTGCACGGAGAATTATGATCTCTCAAATGTCTAAAAAGAGTTAAAAAGAGTTTCTCATACAAAGGTGCCGTGGTGGCCAGAAATGGGCAGCCTCCAGGCTTAAAATAGTAAGGTGATAAGCACCTCTTCAAGGTTGTGCTACTAAGGCTTGACAATGTGGCTCTCTGGTGATTGATTCTCTAACCTTGCACCTAGACAGGACGCGCGCCCTGTGAATATGAGACAAAGAATTTCCGATGTGGTCATGTATGTACTGTACGGACGAGAGGTGCCACAGATAATCAACCATGTTCATGGCATGATCGTAACTACTGTGTACCCACACTCAAAAGAATGTCATACAAAGATATTCGATGAAGCATGAAACATGGCCAAAAGAGTTCGCAACGGTTTAAAAATAATCGACCCATTTCCGAATGGTAACTCTGAGGTTGGAAAGAGACGGCTGCAGTTACAGACACAGACATAGACACGGGCGCAGAGGCGGACCAGGGCTGTAAGGGTTGATACAAGGTGACGACACAAGTCTGCATCCTGTTGTCTACGTATGCATGCTGCTGTTTAGACAACTGATAGAAGAGCCCATGTCTCAAACGAGAACAGGGTCTAGGAGAGCGCATCAGAGGGTTCCCAAAAATACGTCACGAAGCGAACGTACCGAGTCCACACAGCTGTCAAGCATACTGTAGTCCGTCTAGTAGCGAGATCTCATCTAACCCATCTTTTATATGAGATTTCCCTTGCTGTATAACGATTGGAATTATTTTTTTCGAATTCCGAGCAGCAAACAGGTGTAACAGAACCCCCGTCCTTCCCGACAAATTGAAAAGTGGTTCTCTCTAACCGCCAGGAATCAAACAATCGGGCAGATCCCACTCCTCAATACTTCTACATTCTCGAAGGAGACATATCAAAACTGTAATTCCTTAGCCGCTGACCCTCACGATTGATAGCACTAACATTTCCGTCCTTGCCTAATACACGATGCACCCGGAAGCAGCACTACTTGTTCTTGTACTTTACCCGAGTGGAGAATCAAACCTTCAGCCACATTGTGGCTTGTCATAGCCTAGAGCCTAAGAGAGTATGTTTTAGACGAGAGAAAAAGCAACACACAAAACCTGTAGGAGCGATGACACGCGTTGTCGGCCCTGCTCCATGTCAGAACTTTTTGATGCCGTAAATGTCTCATACCAAGGTCAACCCTACCACATGTACAATCGGTTACCTACAGATACAAACCCGCGGGGATAAAACACACTTTTGTCGATCATTCGAAATCTAAGCTTAGTCTGTAGTAGCTAGCAGTTTAAAACACATAATTGGCACTCAGCCATCAATAACTTACACACACTATATATATAAATGATAATAATGATTGGCAATTGGTCTAATTGCACATGACACACACCTTTCCGATCGTCCTTCACCAAGTTCGCCTCACTTCCATGACGACGAATCCAGCGATGACCTCTATTCCAGCTCCTTGCAGCTCACCCGCACCAGTTCCTCGGCAAACTTGCCATTCTTCTTCTGGGTAATGATCATGGCGTTAAGCTTGCCGCCCTTGACACACCCAGAGTCCAGACCTCGAGTGTATTTGGTGAGCTGAAGGCCCTGTCGAGCGTCGTGACCGTAAAAGATGGTCATTCTATCCTTCTTGGCCCGATCCTCAATCTTGTCGTTCCACACCTCAAACCACGGCACTCCGTCGTCGTCCTCGGTGTATACAGTATCTTTGGGAGGCAGCAGGGATCGCATACGCATAACTGCGTCAGGATCCTGGTCCTCCAGGCGGGGTACATTCCACATGAGACCGGCATGCACAGCTACAGCGAGGTTGCCTGTTTCAGAAATGTCTCCCAGTCTCATAATAGCCGGACACGATGCAATGTACTCCATCTGCTTAGCAGAAAATTCCTCTGACAAGTCGTCCTCATCTGCGAGAACGTTGGCAGGTCCGTTTCGGGTAATGTGCTTCCCCCCAGGGGTCTTGACAGTCTTCTGATGATGCAGGTGGTGGTACTTTTCGTACGCGACTACGAGCTTGTCCTCGTGGTTTCCTCGGACACAAAGCGCGTTGTGCTCCATGGCAAAGTCCACCACACCCTGTGAGTCCTCACCCTTGGAGATAAAGTCACCAAGGAAAAAGAGCTGGTCCTTCTTCTTGTTATAGTCGGCCTTCTCCAACAGATGCTTGAGCTGCTTGAAGGAGCCATGGATGTCTCCAATCAAAATGAGACGGGTATCGTCCTCGTGGCTCGGGATGAGCTTAGGGTCCATATCTTCGACCACATAAAAGTTCGGCAAGTTGGGGTACTTGGGCTTGGTCATGGACAGACTCATCACGACGTACGAGGAGGCGGCAAAGGTCAGCAACACGACCAGCGCAAACAGCTTCCCCCAGATGTTTGAGACTCGCGACTTTTTGGGCTGTGTGTCGAGCAAGGGCTGCTGTTCGAGAGACATCGCGATTTTTTCCGAGTAGAGCGTGGTCATGTGTGAGTCTGTGTCGCTGGGCTCAGTGGTGGCTCCGGAATGGGTTTTGTAGCAGATGAAGATGAGGCGTCGGAGAGATCTGGAACGCCTTCGTTGTGTAGCCTATCTCCTAGTGTGACCTCTAAAGAAACATTTGTATCTAATTTCTGGGGGGTAAATACACTAAGTTTAACCGTTACTGGTGTTATGCATGTTGGTATCCAGTGGCTACACCCACGTGGGAGAATCTTAACATTAGGGGTTACACTAACAGGTGGAACAATAGCTTCAGGAAAGGTAGCAACTATGAGGGTATGTATCGTACGATTGCGACTCTTCTATCCTATCCTATGACCATCCCCTCGCCACCTTCTGTATCCATAGTCCTAGCTGTGCATGCCTACAGACCACATGACGCGCGGTAGAATTCTCATACCGCTATGACGTAATAAAACGCACGGAGGTTTTTTTAGGGGAACTGCAACACCCGATTGGGAAGTTGATTCCTGCCTGAGATCAGGCACCATCAAAACATGTAGACAAAATTTTGAAACATGGACGAGTCAGATTCTCGCTCTTACTAATGCCTCACCTACACTGTACCAAGAGAGAAGAAAACATAAACATTGGAAAATTAATGGGCCACTAAACTGCACTAATAATTGCACTCTAACACCAAGGTTATAAATTTCGCACTATAGCTCATCTTGTGCAAGTGCAACTCAACTTCGCAACTGAAACTTTGCCTCCCAACCCTTTAGTAAGGCAGGAACTGTCTTCTACGAGTAGAATGTTTCTGCCTCTCCTTCAAAGAAATCCCTCGTTCGTGAGACATGAGCTGCCTGAGCTATGATAAACGGGCCGAAACGGAATAATTGTGAGGCTCATGCAGGGCTTTGATCGCGTGCGGCTACAAGCTGCTCCCACAAAAGCATTTTGACCCCAAACAAAATGGATAGCAGAACATTCCGCAACGAGGTGGTGGGTTACAACTAGTGCAATTTTAGACCCATAATTTACCGAGGAAATCCCTTCTCGACGCGTAAAAGCTTCCAGCTATACACCTGAGGTGGTGATTAATGGGGTTTCCTTTGTTGGTCCCCTCATCACTCATCAGCTTGCACGTGAGTTGAGAGCAAGTTTACAACATTAATTTGTTACCCGCGCGCCCAGACTTCGATGTTTTCCCTGGTTCGCTTGCGTTAATAGATTAAACGCAAAAACCTACTGATCACATGACCCCAAACCAACCCTGATGATCGTCACCCGCCTGTGTGTCTCACGCGGGACTCAAAAAACCTTCCAGGACAGGAAAAAGGATACAGTAATCTCGCCAGGGAGGCGAAACAGGGTGCAAAAGGAATACGAACCGCTGGGATTGACCAACGGTCTAGTATGTATGCACATGTAGTCATACTTGCATGCCCTATCGGAATCTGCCGAAATTGTCCCTGTTAAGGTATGGGTTTCCAAAAGGGGCTAGCATGAACACTTTTGGCAAAACCTCCTAACCTGTGGGTATTTACCCAGATTTCCCTAGAATTTTTTTAAAAAAGGCAGAAGGTGAGAATGGAATGCTGAAAAGCCCAGGTGGTCGGGCCCCGAAATGACATTAGAGCACGTGCCGCTCTTATTGTACGATAGTACATCTGTAAAACTCTGGAGAAGCTTGATATCTGACTCAGACCTCCTTGTATGCACAAATGATTCACCGTAAGTTGAGACAATGAATGAGAAATAGGGGTATTGACACTTGTGCCTATTAGCCGCTTTTCCAATGTCTCCATGGAGCTAAGAAGTTTCCCATAATAACCCCCTGGTCCTCCCGCTAACAATTACTCTACAGAGCAGCCATGCTGATCGGTGTTGCAGTGGCTCCAATCTCCCTTCCTGCAGGATAAGAGCTGCAACTGGTCTTAAAAAAGGTCAGGCACAAGTGGGAGGATTTCCTAGACGTTACTGTTTTAGATGTACGACAACGTAGGACTCTTGAGATCAACTCTTTCCCTAGAGGCTACCATTTTATCTTTGAGATTTTTTGCATTATTTTCTATATTTGTTGGCATTTTAAGAGCTAAACCATTCAACAAATGGTATAAAATTGAGGGGTGATTTTTTCACGAAAATAATACGAGATGAGGTGTCGTCTCTTGAGATAAACTTGAAATTGGCATTCATATTCTTTGTTCCTGTTTGATATTACTGTACATGTTAGAAAAGACGTTGATGGATGTCAGATTCACTTGCAGAAGCTCACAAAGAGAAGCTGTCAAACTATACAATGAAGAGATACAAATAGAATTGTTCATTTTACCGCGTCAAAGGTAATTTGAGTAGCCATCCCCGTCTATGGTTTTTTATCTGTGATTTTCCAAATATTTTTGCCAATTTAATTTCGTTTTGGAAGCAATAATATGGAGGAAATTTGGAGAAAGCTGTCAAGTTCTAAATAGTGAGACAATGCTAAGAGGGGTCTAAAAACTACCTGCCACATTCTTTGGAACCGGAAAAAATACCCATTGTCGCTAAAAAGATCGTATGTGTCTTCCTGTATCGATTGCTCTGTTTGAACTACAGTATGATATTCTTATCAACAACGGGCTTACGATAACCAGCGAACTGAAAGTACTATCGTACGATAGCACCTTTTCCCCACATTTTTGACAGAGTCTCAACAGTCAACTCGTATGCTTATACCACAATACTTGTATTTTCGTCTTAGTACTTGTAATATTCTTCCCTCCTACCTGTGCTTATTAACCGACGAGAGTAAAAGTCTAGAACTTCCAAAAGTATCTATTTAAAGAAAAACCGGACAGTTCCTGGACCTGCCTATTAGCTTAGCCCTACCAAAAAATTGGTGGACTCCGCACTAGAACTTTTTAGTTCAATTTGCCCACAGGTGACCTCGCCCATACAATGATAGCCTGCTGTCTGATCTTGTAAAGGATTAACAATTGGTTTCATCGTCAACAGACAACGAGTAAACTAAGTCTCGCGTATGCTGGCTTTCTGGCGAATTCATCTCGTATACCTCATCCACCATCAACGTTGCATCTGAGATGTGGGGGAGACAGAATCCAGAGACGCTAAGGCACCAAAAGCGATCTAAAGGCCAATCAGCGAAATTTAGTAGAGTCGTCGATAGAAGGCCGTATGATCCCTTCTCTCTCGTTTCCTCTTGTATATCCAACTACTACACCTTTTTCTTTCAAATGAATCTTCACAGCGTTATTCTCAGCTCATTGATAGCCACAGCGTGGGCGAGAGACCCAGTCCCGACACATTCGAGAATAAAAAACACCCTGGTGTCGTACATACCATATTATCACAAGGAGCCAGAGACCTGGATGCAACAGAAACTTGCCTCTGTAGGAGACACGCACAGCAATGCTCCACGAAGCCAAGGATCTCTAATTCTCATCATTGTCATTCCCTTATTTTGGTGACTCTGCAGTGCTCGTTTTTTACAGGACGTCCGTGCCATTTTCTTCTACCCACTTCTCATGTCGATATTCGTTTCATTCACTACGTAGCGTATTACATTCGTTTTTCAATGTCTTAGCCTGTCAGTGCATTTTGGCTTACTGCCCCTTGAGCAGCTCAGCCTTTCTGTTAGCAATGATGACGTCCACGTCCTTGAGAACTTCCTGTCGGAAACCCAGGAACGAGGCAATCTCAAACAGCACAAAGAAAGGTGCCAGAACTAGGGCCTGTCGCAGGTTGTCCAGCAGAGCGGGGGCTCGCTTTTCGTGGGCGCCGTGTCCGTAAAACTGGGCCAGCCAGGAAAACACAAACAGACTGCCGGCCAGCATGTTGACGGAGCCAGACTCAGGGCCAGAGGTGAGGCGGGGGAAGTAGGCGCATGCGGGCAGCAGGATGGAGGCAGCCAGCAGTCCAAAGGGAGGGTCCAGCCGGATGTACACGTAATTCATATGAATTGCAGCAACCATTCCCCAGTTGAGCTGGCTAAGCACCCACGGGTTGGTGGGCAGGGGAACGCCGAATTTGGAGAGCAATGGTACCACAGAGAGGTTGGTCAGCAGCAGGTATGTTGTGAGCAGAATGATGGGCACGCAGATGACATGGATGACCACATTGACGGGGTTGGCTTTTGTTAGTAAATGAATTGAGGCAGAAATTGATGTGTAAGGCCACAGCAACAACTGAAGATGTTCGTGCTCGATGCAGTGAATCCAAAGGTGTTTGTGTTCAAAATCCCAGATTGTGCTTCTGGTACTCACTGTGATAAGCCCGATAAAAGGCGAGCTGGTTCCTGAGGTCGTAGGCTCCGATCTTGGCGGGTTTGGTCGACATGGTTGGCTGTGTGTTGGGTGTCAATTCCAGTGATGTGATATCAAGCAAATCAGGTGTTTAGCTTTGGTTCATCCTTTCCATATTAATAGCGTCAATTGTAATGATCATCATGTGGTGTGGGGAATAAAGTTCCGAAACCCCTCACCCCATATTCTCTAAAGGGATGACTTGAGTGTGACTAAGCTGAAACGTTTGAACGTGTTCTTTGCTATTATGAAACATTGACTGCATGGTCCTGTGTCTATTCTACTGCGAATGAATCAATGGTTCAATATAATATATATATATATATATATATATATATATTCTAATCGATTGCTCAGCATTCTTGTGATGTGCATAAAGTAGCATAGCCTTCTTGAGACATCGGCGATAGTCTTAACTCCACCATCTTCTAAATCTGATCTTTGTTAGCCGCAAATGTTTGGGTGGAGGGGATTGCACTTCGTACTCGTACTTGTAGGTCGGTGCAAAACCTGCTCTCGAGGATGCCTGAAACGTTTCAGTATATAAATCAAATCCTTGAACTACTCCTTATACAAGTAGCCTGACGAAAGCAATCATCTTAATACTGTCTTAGTGAGCACCGCGTACCAATTCTCCCAACTTTTTCAACCTGCAAGCTTAAGCGGTTTAAGATGAGATTAGTTGGTTTAAGGTGGGATGTCTCTGTGGTGTCACCTGCTCCACGTAATGGGTTGTTCTGTGTCCGATATCGTAAATGTACTGTATTCTGTATTGTGATTGTACCCACACCAGCTACCTACGAACCAATGATACCAAGACCTCCGAAGGTGGAAACAACGACCAGACAACGCGGCCACACTGGTCACTGACATCTTGCGATACTCGATACCTGATGCTGAGGACCAACCGACCACAGATGATAACTACTGGGATGCGCTCTACGACCTGGATGATGTACTCGTAGTGAACGACGACGACGACAACGATAACGACAACGAAGCTGAGACAGACCATGTGGACGAACTTGCTGACCCAGTTGTCCCTGAGCAGCGGATACCCAGGGTGAGTATGTGTTTTCTATCAACCCGTTCCCTCAAGGGTACCTTCTGTGTGCCGTCAACGCCCTAGTCATGGAGAACTCTCCTCAGCCGACAACTGACCACTCAAATGTAGGCCCATCGTGGCACAACCAGCAAGCTGGTCTTCTCTGGGGTCATGGAAAGTAGTTTGAGAAACTGAATCACTTAGGATAGCTTGCGTAATGAATTTATTGTATTAAAACTATCACCCACGTAGCTACTATTCCTGCGGGAAGATCTATATTGGTTCAGGTCGTCGATAGGAACGAGTGCCACTACAGAACTATTGCGGGAAGAGCCAGAGCCATGTTGGCCCAAGTCGAAAACAGGAACAGAAAAACGGCCAAGTTATTTTAAGCTATTTTCCCTGTCTTATTTTTTTTGTTTTTTCTTCAGACAATAGTATTGTTTACTTGAATTGGAGGGTCACCTGAACAAATTTGTTGGCCTTTAATTCCATTTCCAGCCTGTTTTCCACCATCACACCACCCGACAGTTCTTTGTTCTCAATAGTCTAAATTCCCTAGAATTGGTACGCGGTGCTCACTAAGACAGTAACTTCATTCTCTATCATGCCTTGATCACACCCAACCAATCCCTGCAATTAACTTCCAAGAACAGACAGCGAAGTCGACCAGCCTTCGTACAGTAGATGATCCAGCCACCCCACCAAGCAAGATAGAAAAGCGGTAATCTGCAATTGTACTCCACTTCAGAGAATCCATGACCAATTATCATATCTATTGAATGTTAGACCATCCCCAAGAACCCGAATATAGACTTCTATGCACCCCACCTTTTTTTATTATTTTTATTTCATTTTTTTCAATTTGCGTAGACACGAGACTGGACGTGATTGTTGTCCCTGGATGAATTTGACAACCTTATCGAGGTTTGGTTTTTAGGATGAAATCTACAATTACCTTTATAACAAGCGTTAATGTAAACGAGAGAAGAAATTGAGAAGCTAGACTAAAAATTTAATCATTAAAAGACCCACTTGAAATATTCCTGTCCAACAACTATCTCTTTAGAGAACATTATTAGAACGTTGAACTTATCGGTCTTCGTTTAAAGTTGGTTATTGGGACTGTTTAGGGAGTGTTTTGTGGGGAACGTACGGGGCCACGCGTGTTACACCTGCCGAATACAGCAGGATCTCGTGTAAGAAGGGCCTGTTGTGGTCAGAACAAAGGCAGGTGGCCGAAATTTTACAGTGGGTGCAGAATCAATGATATATAGAAGTCGCAAATCAGAGCCAAATCAATTCCACACACCCTATTGAATCGTGGACTAGGCACTCGCTACTCATACTCGTACGGATGATACGTATTGATACGTATCAAGCTCTACAATCAACAAAGTTAACCAATAATAAATATCTTGTCTATATAAAATCTGTAAGAAACCTTTTAGTCAACCTCCTCGACAGTGGGGCCCTCACCGCCACCAGGGGCGGCTCCTGCACCAGGCATTCCTCCTCCAGGCATTCCGCCAGGGGCACCGCCCTCAGCTCCGTAGAACTTCATGAGGATGGGGTTGGCAATACCCTCGAGCTCCTTCTGCTTATCGGAGTACTCTTCAGTAGCACCGGACTGGGTAGCATCGAGGAACTCAATGGTCTCGTTGATGGCCTTTTCGAGCTTCTCTCGCTCGGCCTCATCAACCTTCTCCTTGAACTTCTCCTCGGAGAGAGTGTTCTTCAGAGAGTAGGTGTAAGACTCGAGGCCGTTCTTGGCTGCGATTCGGGCAGCCTCCTTCTCGTCCTCGTCCTTGTACTTCTCAGCATCGTTCACCATTCGCTCAATATCCTCCTTAGAAAGTCGGCCCTTGTCGTTGGTGATAGTGATCTGCTGAGTCTTACCTGTACCCTTCTCAACAGCAGAGACGTTGAGAATACCATTGGCATCGACATCGAAGGTGACTTCGATCTGAGGAACACCTCGGGGAGCAGGGGGGATACCGGAAAGCTCGAACTTACCAAGAATGTTGTTATCCTTGGTCTGAGCTCGCTCACCCTCGAAAACCTGGATCAGAACACCAGGCTGGTTGTCAGCGTAGGTGGAGAAGGTCTCAGATTTCTTGGTAGGGATGGTAGAGTTTCGGGGGATGAGCTTAGTCATAACACCACCGGCAGTCTCGATACCAAGAGAGAGGGGAGCAACATCAAGGAGCAGAATGTCCTGAGTGGAAGAGGAAGTGTCACCAGAAAGGATAGCAGCCTGGACAGCAGCACCGTAGGCGACGGCCTCGTCAGGGTTGATAGATCGGTTCAGCTCCTTGCCGTTGAAGAAGTCAGACACCAGCTTCTGGACCTTGGGGATTCGAGTGGAACCACCAACTAGGACAATCTCGTTGACAGAGCCCTTGTCCATCTTGGCGTCCTTGAGAACCTTCTCGACGGGATCGATAGTTCCTCGGAAGAGATCCTGACAAAGCTCCTCGAATCGGGCTCGGGTAATGGAAGTGTAAAAGTCGATGCCCTCGTAAAGAGAATCGATTTCAATGGAAGTCTGAGCGGAAGACGAGAGAGTTCGCTTAGCTCGCTCACAAGCGGTTCGCAGTCGTCGGAGAGCACGCTGGTTGGTTGAGATATCCTTCTTATGCTTTCGCTTGAACTCCTGAACAAAGTGGTTCACGAGTCGGTTATCAAAGTCCTCACCACCGAGATGGGTATCACCAGCGGTGGCCTTAACCTCGAAGATTCCGTCCTCAATCGACAGAAGAGAAACATCGAAAGTTCCTCCTCCAAGGTCGAAGATGAGCACATTTCGCTCACCAGTCTCCTTCTTGTCGAGACCGTAAGCGATAGCGGCGGCGGTAGGCTCGTTAATGATTCTCTGAACATTCAGACCAGCAATAAGACCAGCGTCCTTGGTAGCCTGTCGCTGAGAATCGTTAAAGTAGGCGGGGACAGTAATGACGGCATCGTTCACCTTGGTTCCGAGGTAACCCTCAGCTGTCTCCTTCATCTTGGTAAGAATCATGGAGGAGATCTCTTCGGGTGTAAACACCTTAGTTTCACCCTTGAACTCGACCTCAATGTTGGGCTTTCCAGCCTTATCGATAATCTTGAAGGGGAAATGCTTGGCGTCGTTCTGGACCTCAGCGTCGTCGAATTTTCGACCAATAAGTCGCTTGGCGTCAAAGACTGTGTTTGCAGGGTTCATGGCTGCCTGGTTCTTGGCAGCGTCACCAATGAGTCGCTCTGTATCGGTAAAGGCCACAAACGAGGGGGTGGTTCTGTTTCCCTGGTCGTTGGCGATGATTTCGACTCGGTCATTGGCGAAGTGGGCCACACAGGAGTATGTGGTTCCAAGATCAATTCCTACTGCTTTAGACATGTTGTTGTGATGTGTTGTTATTGTTTTGTGTTGTGTTGTTTTGTTTTGTGTTGGATCATTTTCGGTGGCAGACAACCGACTTTAATACTTTCTGTGCATCCCACCTGCATAAGTTCGTGATGTTTCTCGAAGGTGAGAGAAAAGATAAGATGGAGCTTAACTTTATTTTATGGAATAAATTGGATTTTTTTGGAAGACTGGAGAAATTTATGGAAATTTCGAGAAAATTAATTTCAACTCTAGAAAAAGTCGAAATCTGGAATATGGTTATTGTGTGTGCCAACGAGACTTGGGCGGAAGGAGACTACCTCCACATACACATTATCTGGCAACGATAATGACAAGTAAAGGGTTAAATACAGGTTTGTAGAGTCGATACACGTGATCTTTTACATTCTGGCTAAAAAGGATCAGGTACCAGTACAGTAGGGGAGATATATCTATAGCATACTGTGAGCGGAATGATCTAACAACCAGCCAGGTACTGTGCCCGCTATTAGAGTCGGCATACAACAGCCCTTGCCCATTTGCAATTCCTCTGATCTTAGCTCACCAAGACGGTTCACTCGGAAGATTGGTTTAATGCATTTAGTTTCCCCCGGTGCCAAGAGATCGTCTCTGTAATCTGCCGCAGGCGATCCAGTTAAGTTTCATAAGGTGAGTCCTGGTTACAGAGTGTGTCCCCAACATTGGTCCATGAAGTTTGCATACGGAAGTGACCGAAACAGAGCGAATCCGAAGATAAGAAAGATAAAGAAGACCAAGAAGCTAGAGGAGTCAATCAAGGGCAATTATCACAGTTATGAGGGGCGGGGGGTACAGCGGATGTAGATTACTCTCAAGTACAGTAGCCACATGCCGTACTGGTAGGTCACACTCATGAACCGTATAATATCGGATTTAACATTGTACTTTTAGTCGAGTGGGGTGAGCTTCTGCATAAAGCTCGTGGGGTGAGCGTCTGCATCCTCCGGAAACAGCAATTGAAAGCAAAGTACGAAACACGTTGATACTGGCTCTATTTTCGGAAATATACCAATTTCGCTAATAACACTCCCCTGAAAATAACGCCCACCATTTTCCCTAACTTTGTGTCTATGAGTTACGCACATTAGATCTTACTGTTGTTCCTAATACAAGGAACCACTATACCTACCGGTACCGTACTCGTACCTGTACTGGTAGTACTTGTGGAACTGAAGTGGGAATCTTCTCTCATTGATTGTCACCAAACCTCCTTTGTTTCTCTTCCTTATGAAACTGCTTTAAGTTGTGCAATTGAATTGCCTTTAGACCCCAATCCAATTAATATGTCGCATCGCAGCTGTCAGGTACCTTCAGGCACTGAATCAAACGTTCTCCTCCACCCCTGGCTACTTCTGGCCAAGAATGACATACAGTAGCTTATTCCTCGTCCAGGTAGCTCCCGTCCAAATGTTGTGGATGCTATACAATTGCCTAAATCAGGTTTTTTTATCGACGACAAAGATCGATAAGCTCTAAACCGAGACAACAGTGTCCTAATAACGCACTGTACGCTCATTTGAAGATCACTTGTAACATGAGATACGCCAATAATAAAATATTCCCTCTCACTTGTATGCAGGGTAGACTGCCCCAGGAAACACAACCCACTCTAAAGACATTCACACACAATGTCTTTCAAGTCCCGACTTTGCAGGACCCTGTTCAACTCTAACTCTCAGCGTTACATTGACCAGAGGAGAGTGGGTCGTGGAGGTCTGAGAGATATTGTCACGGTTGATTATTTGAAATAATTGATATAAGAAGCACCGTCACATTGAGATTTATAAGCTTTTGGGAAGGATCCTGAATTTTTCATCCCCATTACCCCCAGTATCGTCTTTATTCCATCGCCAATCTTCCAGATCTATGCACCAGCCCCCCACCCTTAAAACCTTACCCATCATACCTTCTGTCATCTTATGAACATCATAAACGGCTTCACGTTTTGGGAGGAGAATTGATATGGTTGACTGTAAATGTTCCCCGTGCGGGGTGTGGATGACATTTTGTGCAGCCCAGTCGGACAGTTATCTCGGTACTGTATCCCCTACAATTCTGTCATCCACACCCCGCAATCGCCCACATCCCCTCCAGTGCAGATCTCTATACCGTGCATATTAAGCGATATTGCATACATAGTCAACCAATTGTCCTGCAGGCGCACTGTGGGTCTATTGTAGCACAGAGTTCAGGGCCTGGTTTTCTGCAATTCGTTGCTGCGGCCCGCACATCACACAGTCTGTGTGCAAGAGTGGAAGAACTGTTACACACACCCTGACCTTACACACTGACTTCCCAGTTCTTCCTATACAATCAAGTTTCAGTCGATCCGGGAAGTGAATCTTACTGGGATCTGGGATCAGTTATCTGGGGACCAAAAGCAAACAACTGGGATAACCTTGGTGCTGATCGCCGTATATGTCTGTGTGTATTGTAATGGAGTTTCCTGTAAATTGAAGTTTATCTCGGTCTATCAGCCCCGAGTCCTCGTAGAGAGCCGCACGTGTGCCAGGAACACCAATATATAAATCTGATGGCCTTGCCAGTATTATCAACAGCCACTCTTGACATACACAATGCTCTTCAGTAACCTTCTTCTTGCTACTATCGCTGTTGCCGGAATTGTCCATGTTCCCCTCAAGGCCAGGGACATCTCTGATTCCCCCGATGTTGCAGCTCATCTTGCAGCACGGGGCGTGGACCATGATACTCAGAAGATGGGAAGCATTTTCTACGAGGCCGAAATTGAGATCGGAACTCCTCCCCAGAAGGTGACTGTGTGTTTCGACACCGGCTCTCCTCTTCTGTGGGTTCCTGGAGCCAACTCTACCCAGTGTGAGCAGCCAAACGGATGCAAGTCTTCTTTTGATAACCGAAAATCTTCCACCTGGAAGTACAACCGAGAGACCCACAACTGGGGAGGAATCGGAAACTTCGGTGTTGACACTGTTACCTACGCTGGCCAAACCCTCAAAGACTTCCAGGTTTGGGTTTCCAAGGACAAAATGGCCAATTCTATGGGTATTTTTGGCCAGTCAGGCTCTGATGACCCCACAAACTCATTTGTTCAAGGTCTTGCCCATTCTGGAAAGATCTCCCGAGCCGTTTACTCTCTCAACGCCGAGAAGCCTATTCTCTGGAGAAACAAGGCTACTCAGGGTGTCGTCAACAACGTCTACTATGGTGGCTTTGATCGAGCAAAGTACGAGGGTCCCCTAACCACTATTAAGGTGGACCACCATGGAGGCTATGCCATGCCTCTTGGTGGTCTTTCCATTAAGGGAGAAAAGGTCAAGACTGCTCGAGACCACCAGATTGTTCTGGACACTGGAGGAATTGCCCTCACCTTGCCCAACAACACGCTTAAGCTAATTTCTCAGAAGAACGGTGGTAATGGTGTGTGGGAGTCTGGTTACTATAAGGTTGAGTGTGGCTCCAAGCCTGAGATCACCTATGAGTTTGGATACACAAAGATTGATGTTGATTTGTCTTCCTATGTGCTGCCCTCCCCTCACGGTGGTTGCCGACTAGAGGGTGTGAACCCCGCTGAGGACAACAAACAAATTCTTCTTAATGGGCCCCCTCTTATTTCCAAGGCTCTGCTCATCTATGACAATACCAGAGACACCATCACTGTTGGAAAGGCCAAGTACACTGACGAGTCTGACGTTGTTGAGATCACTGGTGATATCCCTGGAGCTGTAAAGTATGAAGACTGGCTTGCTGGAAAGCCCCTTCCTGAAGTATCTTCTACCCCCACCTCCTCCAAAACCTCTACTATTCCCGCCTCTTCTTCCGTTACTCCCCCGAAGTCTTCTTCTGCGGCCCCCAAGCCCTTTTCTGCTGCTCCTACAACCTCCAAGGTGGCCCCTCAGAGCTCTACCCTGGCTATCAAGACTACTTCTACGCAACCTAAGCCTCAGCCTTCTTCAACCCAAGCTCAGCCCTCTCCCTCTATGCGACAGTGGTGCTCCTGGTTTGGTACCTTCTGTATCTCCGTCGGCTCCTATTAAATCCTTTCAATTATTCATTTAGCTTCTTTTTGTTCCTCCAATATATTCTCAACACGTTAAGTACAAGTATTAATTTCATAAAAGAGTGTATCTGTAAAAAGAGAAGAAGCTGTCACAGCATTTATATCCTCCTAATCGCTGTCCATTGTCTTTTGTCGGGCCCAAACGGCTTTGGCAGAAGAGATATGTTCAATAATTGCTCGCTTGTCTTTGTAGGTATTGCCCATCGTAACCCTGTAGAGCTCACGGTAAAGACGGTCATCTATCTTTCCCTTATTTCGATACTTGGTGAGAAGTCGTCGAATTAGCAGCTGTCGCCGCATCCAAAGAACTAGCCGAGGTATTTGTGTTGTCTTTTTGGAGTGTGTGTTCTTGTATGACATGCCCATTCTTAGTTCGCTTTCAAGAAGGTCAACTTGATATGTCTCTTTGATTCACTGCATTTGAAATAGACAGTATATATATCATCAATGTCCTGCAGGGATGACTAGGCTTCAGTATCACGAGGGTGCCATCATGAGTCATTTATTTTTGACCCGTGAGTGACTCACCCAGAAGCAGATGAGAACCATTACAAAAGTAAGGCTGAGTGAAAGTAAGACAATAATCGATAGAGATAATTACAGTACTGTAAGTCAGTGTTTGGAAAATAACCTGAATGACATTCTAAGCCACATCTCTGGGATGCCTCCTATCTGCTTCTTTGTACCAGGCTTACATCTTGAGATTGTTCTCTGTAAAAAATGTTCTTGAGATTACAGTACTCAGACACTCATGGAGCATCTAATTGAAACAACGAGTGCATAATACCCAACTTTTCCAAAATTTGCCATAATATATCGAATCCATCACTGTGACTCAATCCTGCCCACCAGTTCCAAGATAAATCTTAATGACTATAAACTTTTTTCGAGGCTGAGCTCGGTATTAAATAATCGGCACCGTGAACACTTCCACGATAAGTAATCAGGTTTAGTATCAAGGTTGCATTCAATGGTCATCTATGCGACATATTCGTAGAAAACGTACAAGTACAGCAAGTGCTCTCTCGGCCTGTCCGTATCTGCAATGTCATGCAGTCCACCAACCTAAAAAAGGCTTGTCTTGTTGTTTTACCTTATTGGAGGGGTCTTTTTTTGATTTACTCGTTTGGGAAGACAAAATAAGCTACACATTAAGAAAATTACCTCTATAAAGAGAAGTCTCCGTAGCCTGCTTCTCTCTTCTTCTTCTTCTTCACCACCAAATTTTCAGGAACACAGATAATCTTCAACCTGAACCCCCGAAAATGAGTACCATTGCTCTCGTCCAGCCTATTCGCCCCCTAATAGTATCATATGCTAATTCAAGTAAGTATGCTACAATTCCTCTTTGCAACCCCCCGTGATACTTGTGTTAAATCAATCAAGATGTTGCCTACAGTACAGTATGTACAGTACTGTAGTGCATAAACTAACGCTAGTCTGTGACAGCGACCTTATTCCATCTGCTCTTTTCCGGAATTCCAGCTCCCCAGGTGGAACCCCTGTGCCATTCTATCCACTACCGACTGCTTACGCTCAGTCCTTCTGGTTGACAATCTACGTGACACCATATGGTTTTTACAATTTTGTACAAAACAATTAACATTAACGGGGGCTAGTCACTGGTGTGTCGATTGGAAGAGACTGTATCACCTGCCAGCTTTGAAGCAGCTCGG
Source organism: Yarrowia sp. E02 (assembly GCA_017639365.1). Lineage (NCBI taxonomy): Eukaryota > Fungi > Ascomycota > Dipodascomycetes > Dipodascales > Yarrowia > Yarrowia sp. E02. The sequence goes on from JAAQQX010000001.1 coordinate 4,773,387, forward strand.
GTAGCCTGAGTTCTCGTCTTGCGGAGTGGCTCCTATGGCTTCTGGGCCAACTCTGACGCGGCTCGCGTGGCTCGAGTTCGGGGGGCAGCCTGAGCACCAGCAGTCTTTTTTTCTGTATTCGTTACCGTTGACTTCTTCGCTGCTGATTTTTTAGCTGCCTCTTTCTTCGTTACTGCTTTCTTCGTTACCGCTTTCTTCGTTACCGCTTTCTTCGTTACCGCTTTCTTTGCTGTCGTTCTTTTCCCTGACGGCTTTGTTTCGGTACGCTTGAAAGGTGCTGCAACCTCTTCTGACGCCACTTCATTCTCAAGTACACTTTCCTGGTGGTTACCGTCGTTTTCCTGGTCGAGAAGTACTGACCTGTCTCCTTCGTTGGTATCCCATTCGGACCCAGTGGAAAAATCAGGTTGCCGATCATACAGGTATTAAGTGTCAAGTTCTGGAAGGTGCCTTGTGGTTTCATTCCCAAGTTGAGCGTCTTCCTGTGACACTACCAAGAGGTGCCTGGCGGGCTCAGACTGGATGGCTGGTAGACTGGATATCTCCTTGTCAAAGACATCCTCTGGCTGTGCGGAGGGCTGCAAAACCGGAAGGAAGCTGGTCTGAGGGAGGTAGTGACAGGTCGGCTCGGTAATCAGTTGAGACTCCACCTCTCGAACGGGCTCGATGTTCAGCTGAGACTCCACCTCACAATAAGACTGAACAGGGGACTGGACTAGAAGAGGGGGTTTTCGAGGGAAGATCATCGAGTCTTTAAATCTCTCATTGGACTCGTTACTTGGCATAACTCTGGGTGTCGATAATTCAGGGCTTTTTCGAGGGGCTACAATTGGTCTAGAGGTTCCAGTCTTTACTGCACCAACACATCCTCGCCCTCTAGCGGCTGTACCTCCTCCCCTACCTCTCAGCGATTCTGGCATACCCCTTGCCACAGAGTCAACGTAGGTATCTGGGCTTCGCATTCTCTTGTTGGGGGAAGAATTCACCAGCCCTGGGGTCACGGGTCCGAGAGACAGAGGAAGAATCCTGGAGAGACTGGGAGGCTCTCGATATGATTCATTCCTCTCTTGGCTCACAGTATCACGGGATTGGGCCGCCTTAATCCTATCCCATTCCTCTCTATTCTTAGATGACGCCTCTTTCAAGGGTACTCATTGATGTTGTCTTCGTCCAAGTCCTCGATTTTCATCAGCTCTTCGACTTGTTGTTCCACGCACTTGTCTAATAGCTTCTGGATAGCGTCTCTATCGTCTTTATCGACGAATGCAGCCACAGCCTGTCCAATCTCATGTATGGAAAGCAATTCTAAATTCTCGTCTAGAGTTTCCTCCACTAGGTCCTTGATCTTGATGTTTTTCACCTCTTGAGGGTCATAACATAGAGGTTTTCTCTCTCGACTTTTTCCAAGAGTCGAATACCCCCGAGTCTTGTTCTTGTAAAATTGAACCACATCGTTCATATTTGCGACCTTGCTTTCATATCTGTTTGAGAAACGTCGTGGGTTCTCCACCTTGTAGCCTCCGGAGTATTCGACGCGCAGGTGTATCAGCGGAAGAGGAGGAGAGACTGTGCCACCATATTGGAACTCGTCTGGTATGTAACCATTATCCTTAAGCCACTCTGTATTCGCCCTCTCAATCATTCCATCGATCACCTTACTGAGATACTCAGACACCCTCTTCCCGGAATAACTCCCTGGCTGTACCCCAGAGTCGATCAGCTCGACGCTCTTCATTACAAAAGGTCTTACAGTCTTAAGGAGGATTTTTTCAAGTGTGTAACTCTTCCCAGTGACGCACATCACAAAGACATGCTTGGGTCTCGTCTCAGCCTCGCTCAGGGATGTCGCCACTGACGATCCTACTTGCAAGATATCGAAGCCCCTACTTCGAATTTTTTCTGGCTCACTGATGCACTCGTGTTCATGGCCCCAAATTACCATATCCAGAAACTCAGGTAAGAAGCTCGTAGGCAGATGAGAGGTTTCTGTATGAGAAGTTCGATTCTGATGGACTGCCATAATAGAGAAACAGTCTTGCTCGCCTTGTGGACGTAAAAAATCCACGTTACCTGAAGAAAAAGTGCGAAAGAGTCGTTCATCCCGTACATGGGCAAGACCATAGAGGGCCAGTTTCGTGGAGCCCTTTTTGAACAAAAGCGGTGTCACAGTGATGTGATCGTCCTGTGTAACTATTCCAAAGTGGTTAATCAACCCTGAGGCAGCCAGAGAGTCGTTCGGGCACAACGGGGGGTCTCCTCCCCTTTCGTCACGATTACCTGCGATCACAAACACTGGGATTGATACGTTGATGTTCGGATCTTCGTAGTTAAGGTAATTGAAAGAATTTTGGTCCAGAGCTGAAGAGGGATCATTAAGAAGTTGTAGCTCACATGGCCGATCTCCGTAACAGTGTTTGCGCAGGGTTCGGATTACCTGGTAGTAAGACTTTTTGCTGGGCTTGTTGTCATGAAAGAGGTCTCCGGCCTGTAACACCATGTCGACCTCCTTGTCCTTAGCAATATCCATAATTTCGTGGAATGTCTTCCAAGAGTCGTCGCCACGGATGGGGTCCTGCTCATTGTAGCCGACATGATTATCTGTGGTAATCAATATCCTAATGGTGTCTGGTCCAGTTGTTACCATTGTATCTGTAGCTAAAACCACAGGTTATCGGGTTAATATAATGTAGCTCTCCCTATTTTACGAGTCTGTACGTGTCAGATTGCCCCATCTTTCTCACCATTTGGGGCTCCCATGGGGCTCCTACGTGGAATACACCTTCTCATGTATTTGCGATCTTTTACGAGGCCAGTTAGGGGGGGGAGGAGGTTCTAATTACAATGACAGATCCTTCAGTAATAAAAATAGTACAGTACAGTACTATATTTACGTTTCCCTATCCTTCCATTTCCCCTCATGACCCTGTTGTCCACTACGCCCGTTTGAGGCTGCCATTCAGGGTTCTTGAAGGAAGCCTATTAATACTCAAATCTACCTATTCTGGAAACGGCCACCACAGGCATAGTGCAACTCACTGGCATTGAGTGTCTGTAAACCAAGGCAGCACGCTTTGCGATAACCAATTCCCCACAAGAGAGTAATTGCGGCACATGAGAGTAATTGCGGCACATGAGTAAGAAGGTGTCAATTCTTCGGGTGAAATTTTAAGCATCCCTTTCTTGAGCATCCGATTACTGTACTCTATTCTTCTCGCCCCCTTCGTAGGCTAACCGGTAGAAAATACATTATTGATATTCAGAACTTTTCAGCACTAAGATCCTCCGCTATTTTACCAAAGTCGATGAATGGTCCCTGCTCACGTAGCTCGTACGCATCGAGGATATGTTCGTAGAGGTCTTGATCTATTTCCAGGACTACGGGACACCGGGCTTCGCGATCGTTAGCAAGCAAGGCGACCTCGTGCTCTTCGCATACCTCGACAATGGGTGTACGGTCAGTGTGCTCTAATAATTTGACCAACCCAGAAGCTACTAGAGTAGAGAAAACAAAAATGTTCTGCACAGAGATCTCGAAACTCCGAGGATCGAGAAGAACTTGGAACAGTGGCATTACCTCGCCTCTTTCCTTCCGATGTTTGTACTCCTCCCCCAACTTTTTCCTCATGATGCGGCCATACTTTTGAATATTTTCTTTAGATCCGTCGACTTGATCAGCCTTCAGAGTTTTAGCTGAGACCAACTTTCCCGGATCAGTTGTAGGCTGGCGTCGTTTCCGCACTTTTGTTGGACGATTCTTCTGAACAGATCCAACGAGATGAGAAGCTCCTCTGGCGATTATTCCACATTTTAAACCAACCCTACCCAGAGCTCCCATCCGGGTAAAGTCGGGTACAGCTAGAGGGTCTGCAGATAAACTAGAGAAAGTGTCTGTCACACTTTCAAATCTTTCATCCTTCTTGGTATTTTCAGCAGTCAGAAAACGAGTCACCACACCTTTGATTTGTTCAAAATCGGTTTCTCCTAGAAAATTGCCCACTTTCTTGTGAATATGTTTTGTTTTTTTAACTGCGACTTTCCGGACAACTCGGGCATCTCTGATTAGGGCTCGCCTATGGTTTTCGTGAGAGGCTACCACAAGATTTGTCCTGTCAATCATATTAAGGACCGATTCTCCATCCAACTCTTCGGCAAGATTGTCAAGCTCGTCGTAATCGGCCTGCAACCTCTTGTATCGCTTGTGCTCACTCTCTTCGTTTCCCATTGGGTTATTAGTTTAAGGGAGTTTAGGGACACACAGGGAATACACGCCTTACTTTCATTTAACCCGAGGATCTCTGTAATAGGCAGGTCGGGTCAAAATAAGTGTTCATACTACTGTACTGGCCCTCGTATACTAGAGGAGCGTTACATATCATCTATATCTATGAAAAGAATACTTGTATTTCTAGATGAAACAGCGAATATACTCGATAATGGTTGTATCAGTCACGGAACTACCTGTACTGGTGTCACCTCGTAGAGCTACTGTAGACTTCAGTAACAATCCTGTGATCCCATATTTCGCCCCTTTTGGAAAGTTTAGATCTTGTGAATTAATGGTACACCGTATCACGTTACGTAAACACTACAGTACAGTACTATTCAACGTACAGTACTGTGCCCACATTGTGCCCCAGCATGTACAGCGCAAATAGATTACTTTTATTAGATACAAATGTGATGACTAAATGTCAAACTGATTATAGAAGAAGAGCACCAATGGCTCCAACGATAGCAGCACCGGAGAGTGTAACAAGAGACGCACTGTTGGAGTTCTTGGATGGAACAACTGTGGGGGAAGTATGGTTGGCTCCAGCACCAGAAACAGTGGAGTTATTCTCTGTAGATTTGCCCCAAATCTGCGCAATCTTAGGCAGAATCTTGTTGCCGGAGATACCAACGGCGGTCAAGTCGGGTACAGGGATGCCGATGGTGTCATCCATAAAGTAACCAGGCTTAGAAGCGTTGTGGTAGAGACCCTCAGTAGAGACGTTTCGGTTCTTAATGTTGAGCTCATCAGCCACAAACTTAAAAACGTTGGCATTGACGTCACCTCGTCCAAGATGGGGAAGCTCCCAGTTGGCCTCGACAGTGGCAAGGTTGGAGTAGTGGTCGTAGAAAGTGTTATCAGTGGTTCCTCGAAGGTGGTCGGGGATTGCACCTCCAAGAAGAATGGCGAAGACAGAGTTCTGGTCCTTGTAGGTCTCGTTCTCATCAAAGGTAATGATAATGAGACTGTCCTTAGCGAACTCAGTGTTATTAAGCAGAGGCTGGACCCAGTGGGTCACGTATTGACCAGAGACCGAGATATCTGTGTCGTGGCCATCGTTGGTCATGTTGGGGGTGAAAAAGGCCCATTGAGGAAGGTCCTTGTTCTTCAGATCCTTCTCAAAATCGGTGTAGTTCTTAATATTGCCAAGGTTATGGGGGTTGGAAACGACGGAGTCGTAGATAATAAGGGGGTTGTGCTTTCGGACGTAGTCGTTGGCATAGTCAGACTGTCGAGAGTAGTTGAAACCCTCGAAGCCGGCGTAGGGCTGGTGCTCCTGGTACTCGGCCCAAGAAATGTTCTTGGAGTCAAGCAGGTCGACAACGGTTGAAACGTTCTCAGGGATTCGCAGGAAGGCATCGTCGAAGATACCGAAGTAGTCACCACCAACAACACCAACGTAGTTGGGCTCTGAGGGATGGGTAAGACCCCAGTAGTTAGTCAGGGAGATACCCTGCTTCTGAAGCTCAAGGAAGCCGGGCTCAGACTGGGCCTTCCACTTGTCTGTGTTTTCAAGCCAGACCTGGTAGAACTTGTCAAAGACCTTACCCTTGACAAGAGGCTTGTCCTTGAAGGAGTTGGAGACGGCTGTCTCTGCAGCCTTGGCGATATCGGTGGCTGCAGGGTTGATGGTGGAGAACTTAGGAGTTCGGGTGGCCTTGGAAACGATTTCATCGTAGGCACTGTAGTCGTTGTGAGCGGTGGTCTGGGCTGACACACCAGCGACAATGGCCAGGAGGGTGATCGGAGTAAAGAGCATAGCGAGTGTAATTGTTGCTTGCCCTGTGAATTGAGGATCCCGATGGGGTTATATACACGTTGAAAATGTCAACATTGTCGCGATCCACGTGTTGCAAGGTCCCATATGTGGATCTATACGCTCTGAGTTTGTTGATTCATGGTTATTGAATCTAATTGATTGGAGGTAATTAGGATCACCCTCATTGGTTGACGGGATGTTTGAGGTAATCTCCCTTGTGCTTACTTGTAGTGAGGTGGTAGTTCGCATGAATACTACTTCGTCTCTCATTCCATTGCGGTGGGCAACCCATATGTTTTAAAATAACCCATCATCAATAGGTGCAGGTGCCAAGAAATCTGTCAGTCGTTTTTTCATATCAGACACTTATGACATGCTTGAGTGGGCCGTGATTGCCTCTCAGATGTATTATTCGCCTCGTGTAAACCTTGAAAAAGCTTGGCCGTCTTACAGTTCATCACGAATCCGGGGGTCATGGTTCAACGAGGCCAGTTGATTGGCTCCCACGAATATAAGATGTGGGACATTATGCTCAGACCCGGTGAAGCGGTAAGCCACGGAAGATCGGATTTCTTTAGGTAAGGGTTAGCGAAAACAGCCGTGTACGACGAACGGCACAGAAGAGAGTTTGCAGTTAATTGGACCCAGTTGGATATCGCTACTGCTAGCCAGGGCACGGTACGACTTGTAAATCGTTCATGCTTCCAAATTTCTATCGTGCTACGGTCAGGTAAGCAATTGGATGGCTATTACTGTGAATTTAGACGCGTCAAGAGGCTGTTGCGACATCCATGTGAGAGATGAGTGAGCTGAGCTCTGAGAGATTACTGTATAACGAGCCACGGAAGATAGGCGGCCACTCATCGATCCGAGAAATTGAATATACTTCTCCTGAAGTAGAATTTAACTCTTCAGGTGAGGTTGAAACGTGGGAAATGAGACACCTCGACATCGTAACCCGATTAAAAGGCTAGCCCCGTATTGCGTTTCGTATTTGTGATCGTGTCGAAACTATGGCATTGTGCTGGTGTCACCTTATTGACCAACAGGGAAAACATTGAGAGATCAGCTGTGAAGTCAGGAGCGTGGTGGCGAGGTAATGGGAGATGTACAGTTATGTATCTCGATCATGCAAAAATGTAATTTTACAACAAAAAAGAACGGAAGATCATTGAGCTACGATTGTCTACTGGACTAATTATGGAGTAGGGCATTGGCCTGCACCCACACTTGTATGATACAGAACAAAGCCGCCCACGAGAATCTAGAATAAGGACGTACGGTACATACTGTACATATGCGCTGCATCCCATTGGTCTTGTCCTCGGACCAATGCGTCTCGCCAAAATGGAACTTTTAGAGGCGATCAAGAGTGACTACAAGCACACAACTCTGGTGGCTATGCAGCACTGGGTGAAGTTTATGTCGAAGTTATAATAAATCGAAGGAGCTTATAGCCGTGCACATTGACCTCCGAAGTCAGGAAAGCTTTATAATGACACCCTCGAGCAGATCACAGTTTTGGACAAGTACGAGTATGCGCATCTAGTAACCTTACAAGGTGCACCCTGGTATCAGGTTCACCATCACCATATTGATATCCGCGAGATTCGAACTCACGCCTCCTAAGAGACCTTGTTACTGTTGTATGATAGGAAGCCAAAAAAAGTGCTTGCCTGGTGTTTAAGTTGGTATCGTAGATTTGCAAAATATTTAGCTGGAATTTATTTCCCTAAAATCACGAAGAATAAAACAAAAAAAAAACTCGTATCGTACTGGTATGATACAAATGTCGTATTTAAAAAGTTCGACTATCTGTACGATACGTCACCCGTTTTAAGTTCCCTCCCATTCCCCCCCCAAAAAAACCTAAATATCCACATGACCTCAACCCCCACAGATCCAGAATGTAAGAGCCCCTGGAGTGCAGGGTTACGTTACGGACTTCTTCTTTGGCCAGTTTTAGACTTGCGTGTTATTTAGCTTGTACAAGTACGAGTACAACAAAATAGGCCAAGTGCGCAGAATACTTGTACAATGTACCATATCCCTACAAGGTGATTATACTGTACAAGTACCAGTAGAAGAACATCACGTGCATGTAAAGAATGTACGAGTCAAACTTTAATCGCGTGAAGGGGTCAATTCGTCACAAAAGTGGTTACTGGATGTACACTACAGGATCGTACGCACTTTAGGCATATGATGAGGAAATAGGTGTTGTAATTTCGGAAAATACGGCCACAGAAAAAATCAGCTCCACACCATGGAACCCTCCCACAAACAGGCACAATCCAGTACTCCATTTCCCTATTTGAGGCCTCAAACTTGTGTTACGAAGGTCCGAACTCTCTCTGCTCTCAGGACTCAGCTGGATGCTCGTATATGTCTTCAAATGACAATGAGAACGTAAAAAAAACATATCCAAGGGGCCAATATTCTTGTACATCATTAATTGCATAGTGATTATCTGGTTCCGAGTGTGAAGGGCCTAAGGAGGGCACTGTGTCAGTCATCTGGTCGCTGGCCCTGTCAGATCGCGCTCAGGTACACATGTTTTAGAGTTCGTTAGTCATCCGGCGTGAAGGCTCAAATGAGGGGCTTTTGGGAAAAGAGGAAGTTGTGTGTGAGACGAATGTGGGAAGCCCTAACCCTCATATTGACCTCGCATCCTTACCCTAGTCTGTCTTGACGTGTACGTAATATCCGGCGTTACCCGGGAGTCACAGCCCCTGAAATGTCCTTTTTGTGTATATATCCTGACCCCCCCTATAATGTCAATACTATTGTGTTCTTCTTCTGAAAGCTTTTGGTATCAAACCTAGCCGACAGGTTACACCCTTCATACAACAAAGGTATCGTGACGATCTGGAGTAGAGAGTCTCGGACCTCAGCAACCACCGTCTTCTATCAAGTGAGTTACAGTTGGAGCTAAGACACCTTCCGTGCAGAGGATCTACGACAAGAGGGCCCGTGTCAGCTACGATCAGCCCCTGAGGAAACCACGGTAACGCCAACCTCAGTCTTCACCACCATGACAAGTGACCGTCAGTGAGGAGGAAGTCATTGCAGAGTACTCCACAACGGAAATAGCCACCCCCAGTCACAAGTCGTTCGAGCTATAAGCTCGAACTAGCCACATGCACTACGTGGTTAATTGGGAAAAGGTTACCGCCCTGCACTGTCATCAGCCACTCGCCGCTAGAGAGTGACCTTGGAGACAGGGGTTACATAACATAATTTATTAACGCAGACCTAAGAAAGACCGAACCCATTTATTGGACGAAAGACAAGCCCGAAAGAGCCCCCTTTGCTACATTTGACCAACCGTTGCCGTTGGATCAACAGGTGAGTTTTGAGGTGTTACCGCCTACTTGAGACGCCCAATCTCTTGTTAACGTTCCTGCTAACACAGTCACCCCCCAAACCCTAGCCCTCACCTGTGCATCACCCTTTCTACCTTTCTTTTACCATATTGTGGTTCTTCATACTCGCGCCCTACTGCAATTGGACTACGACTAATCCTAATTAGGTGAGTTCTCCTGGTCTTGATGGATGGATCAGAAGGGAGTTTTGATGATTTATTATTGATGTTTTACAATTCGAGATATTCGACGACGGTCTGGTCACCAACAATACTTATCTCCAGAGGAAGTCTATGACGCGAGACTGTGCTGGTACGAACGGTGTGAACAGCAACTTTACGACCCACAACAGACGAATCAGAAGGTGATCAATGGCCGCCGACGTCAGACATCGCTGTTTGAGGTGGGTAAACATGTGTTCGTGAAGGTGGCTGTATGCCCGACATTCCTAAGTCGGGGCGGGTGCACCATGATATGCGGGACCGGTGAAGATTTTGCGAGTGAGCGATGAGGGTAACAACCACATCACTGTACAGCCACTGTCATTTCAACTCGCCAAAGCCCGGGAGGGCAATATTGCTGCCTGTAAACACTGTTTCAGTGACTGCTCATGGCCCCGGCACCCACGCCGGATCGACCTCAGGCGATGAGACGTCTACGAGATGGTGATGGTTATCAGTTTGTTCGCTGGTCACTCAAGAGGGGTGATGACAAGTGGCTGTATGTTAACTGGAATGGATGCAACCCTGCCATGATCTCGAGATTCAACCGAAGTGATTTCAATGACCAGGAATACAGAGACATTGCTCTTCGTTCACCTGGTTATTTCGAGGAACCACCGGAGACGCTGCCAGTCGTGGTGCCGCCTATGCCGGAGATTCCGGACAGAGTGGAGGAGCTGTTTGATGAACACCAGGACGCAGCACGATCGCTGGTCCTGCGAGTGTCCGTTTCGAGGGGCTTGTGAGTCCTCATATGGGTTTCCGTGGGCCTTCGGGCCTGCAAGACTTGGTGTTTGGGGGGCCCGCAAGCCCGCATGACCTTGTATCGTTTCCGTGGGTCTTCGGGCCTGCAAGACTTGGTGTTTGGGGGGCCTGCAAGCCCGCATGACCTTGTATCGTTTCCGTGGGCCTTCGGGCCTGCAAGACTTGGTGTTTGGGGGGCCTGCAAGCCCGCATGACCTTGTATCGTTTCCGTGGGCCTTCGGGCCTGCAAGACTTGGTGTTTGGTGTCTTCGGGCTCGCATTACCTTGTATCGTTTCCGTGGGCCTTCGGGCCTGCAAGACTTGGTGTTTGGTGTCTTCGGGCTCGCATTACCTTGTATCGTTTCCGTGGGCCTTCGGGCCTGCAAGACTTGGTGTTTGGGGGGCCTGCAAGCCCGCATTACCTTGTATCGTTTTCGTGGGCCTTCGGGCCTGCAAGACTTGGTGTTTGGTGTCTTCGGGCTCGCATTACCTTGTATCGTTTCCGTGGGCCTTCGGGCCTGCAAGACTTGGTGTTTGGGGGGCCTGCAAGCCCGCATGACCTTGTATCGGTTTCATGAGCTTTTGCGCTGCATGATTGTGATGATTGTTATTAATGTACAGTAATTAAGAGATACTCGCGCCCTCATTGGACTACGACTAACCCTAGCTTCTTACCTCACAATGAATAGCTGTTAAGGATGAGAATCTTTTACTGTAGAGTTGTTCTTGGACTACAATACTTTATCTGCGGTGTAAGCAGGAAGAAGCACAGACAGGTGTGTCAAGATGATTCAGTGTGTCGCTTCTTACTGGGGGAATATCTTTCACCTAACTGAGTACGAGTACAGTATGTACTGTACGATACTCGTACAGTACTGTACCCAGTTCGATAAATACTGTACCAGCGCCTGTAGATATGGGGCACACAGAAAAGGGATGGACCTGCAGGACATAGATAAAGAGGGCTTTGATGGAGTACTGTACCAGGGCATGCTTGGCATAGCCTCAAAAATACTGCCCCATATCCACACCCCTCCTGCATCTCAAGGGCAAAGCGTATCTCATACAAATTTCATGCACTCTTTGCCACATCCCTCTCTCTGTTTAACCGTAATGAGGCCAACAAAAGAATATACTGTATAATGTCCCTCGAGTCCCACTTTATTCCTCAGATTCAGACAACTTCTGAACGACTATTATAGGTATACGGGTACAAGGATCCGGTATTGATGACACTAAGGAGATGTTTCCTTCATTTCACTTTGGCATTTTGATCGTTTAGGTGAAGGGGATCCATGTTGCCCTCGTACTACTTATTTATCAGAAGAACGAAGCAGGATAGCTATGATCTTTGGGGTGATAATGAAAACTTCCAAATTCAATTGCCAAGGAGAATGGCCACAACCTACACGCAAAACGAGACTCATAGAGTATCCATGTTGACATGAAACTTGTCCACCTTGCAACTGGTCACTTTCTGAAAGGAGTTCACTCCATCTTGCAGATGTAAATGCCTTACCGACCCCACAGATGCGTACTTGTAGTTCTAAGCAAACCGAAAAGATATGGGGACTTCTTCTTCCAACATGCCTTTACACTGTCATGATTTATTGAATCCCAACGTCTGGTAGAGAGGTCTCTTTTATGTGTGGAGCCATAAAACAACTAGTATCAACGACCTACAAGAGATATGGCATTTCTTCTAAGAAGAACTCATCTATGCCAATATATTCGCTTGCAAATAAGACTTCCTATTGATGTTTGCCACGATCTAGAGACCCATACTGCAACTCCGCTTTGACAAGTCTGATCGCTACTTATGATTACATGTAGAGCTCAACGAGGTGATAGACACCATTGGTTCACTTGCTCGAAACATCTCTCAGCTACCTTCAGGGGCACCACCACTCTGAAGAAGATTGTAGTTCGTCTGCAGTTAAAATGATTGGCAGAGAGCTCAGAGTCACCAGAGGCAGTTCCCAGGGCTCTAAGAGTTCGACCACCGCCCCCACCAGTTTCTCCAAATGAATGTAGACTCCTGATGCTCATCATTGAAAGAACTTGTAAGACGCCTCCTGGAACTGCCGGGAATCATGGTTCTTGATGCTCAGTAGCTCCTTCTGACTTCAACAAGAGCCCAGATCCGTATGTCACGCTTGGAAAGAGCAGCCCCCTGCTCCCGGGTGTATTGCAAAGACCATCGTCGAACCTCGTCAATGCCAATAACGGGGATATCAAAAGGAGTTTAGCCAGACTGCTTGGTAGTAGTCAGATCAGACTCGTACGGGGAGTTGATAGCCTCGAGCTGCCTACACACGCCCTGCACATCGCCTCAGTGGTATAGTTGTAGCCAAAGCTCAAGAACTTAGCTCGTATGATAAGTCAATCGATATCAAGATTCCCCCGATCCTGTAGATAACTCAGAACAGGACTCATTGAACAACAAGACTCACCTTGGAGGCATCCTGGGGGATGGTAGTGCAAAAGATTGGTTTTCCTCGGCCCCACAAGCTTGCGTGAAGTCGGTAACATCCGATAGAGTTCCCTACAAGTATCATTACAAGTACGAACACCAGCCCTTGTAGCAACCAGTACACCACCTTCTCAAGGTACAAGTCCCTGGGACTTCTACTTTCATACAATCAACCAATAAAATCAATTTCATCTATATCCAGCTAGTGGCTGTCTACACCACAGGGTGGTGTTTCGACGCTAGCCTAATCACGCCTCTTGTACTTTGTCTCATCAGGACAGCCATAATAAACCGAACACACCCACAAACCGAACACACCCACAAACCGAACACACCCGAGTTGGATTACTTTCGCTTCTCACAAAGCTGAGGTGTAAACCACCGTTGGACTCACTTTAATCTCCCAGAAGCGGAGGAGACTGAGTGTAAACCACTCGTAATCGCCAATTTTCCTTTGTGTACGGTTGGAAAACAAACAAACGAACCGTTTTTCCGCTGATGAATCAGCGTTGAGGTTGCCAGCGAGGCAGAGGTTTTTGTGGGGCTAGGAGTTTTACTTTCGAAAGAAAAGTCCGCTAGTAAAAGAAAACGGGAGGGGGGAGGGCCCCGAGGAAGAAAAGAGGAATGGAGCAGGAAAGGACACTTATATACATAATTGATAACAATCTTAATTGAGATAAGAAGGGATCCTTAAATGTTTGTTTTGACCTTTATATGATTTTAGGTGGGGTTAGAAGGGCCAATTAGTTACCACGCCAACATATGAAAGAATAAGGTATTGGGTTCTCATTAGAGGATAAGAAGGGTAGAAAAAGGTGGATTGGCGATAAGGTTAACGGAATTGCATTATCGGAACCCAGTCGGATAGGAGCTACATTCAATAGGAATCAGAGCGAGAGTCCGTCTTCCTCGGTATGTATAAGAGGAATCATTGTGTCTGTGTGATACATTCAGCCTTTATGTCGCTTGGGGTTGATGTATGTGGCATTATTTACAGCATCAAGCTGGCTAATGTTTCTTTTGGATTCTACGTAGTTCAAATAATTCCATTTTCTATGGAAAATGAACCTGCATGATTATGCATAATCATGCATAAATGCGAATAACTTAAAAATGGGACACTTATGATGGACATCGATGAGAAAGGGACCAGTTTGTATGTCACAAGTGAACAGTAGAGCCATTTTCAGAACAACACGAGCAGGGCCCAAAGGTTAGCTCGGAGGTCTACAGGGATTCTGAAAGAGCTGTCCATTGTCATATCACCAACTTTTAAGCCAGAGGCTGGGTTTGTGCCGGACTGGGTCAAGCAGATGTCTCTCTAACTTCATCAGAAATACTCACACCTAAATGCGGACTTGCCCAGAGTGTTTTCAGTCACCTGGAGGTTGCTGGATTATCATTTAGGTCACTTCTACTAACAATTTTTCAACTTTTAACCCCAACACTGTCTATCTAGCACATTGGCACCCAAACCTTCTGGGTCACTCATCACCCTCAAATACACGTATATCCATTAGGGGTCTGGACCTGTGTATTCCTCACCGCTGAAGAAGCACAATGGTACCATTCATGTCCCTCTTTCGTTCTCTAGAGTTATTTTTTTTGCTTAGACTCTCGCACTTCTAGTTTTCAACACTACACTGTCTAGCTCTCTCAGAAATACTCCCATCCACATGGAAACTTGGTCACTGTGTTAGTACTGTACGAACTTGGTTATCCCATATATACCATTCATTGTTCTCCTCTTACAGTATTCCAACTTTTTTCTCCTTGACTCCATATCTACCAGAATTCACATCTGCTTTCATCTCCCTCAGAAATACTAATATATACGTAGCCGACTAAACCAATGGGCCCATAGAGATTGAGAGATCCAACTCCACCAGTTCCCCTTGAATCTACCCCTTGGGGAAAAGAGGAGAAACCTTTTGAAAATTTGTTTTTGTTTCAACGCTACACAGAGCGACCCTCAAATCACCAAATATAATCACAACAAAATGGAGACCTAGATCGCCCATTCATCTGGCCGCATATATCCATTTAATACCTTTCACCTCTCCGATACCTCGTTTGAACTTTGTACACCAACTCTCCCATATAGTTGCTCATATATCCGGTCCTAGATCCGTCAGAAATACCAGCATCGTAATTGGAACTCGATCATTCTGAATATGTAAGTTTGCATGTTACAGTGATACCATGTTCCTTCTGCTAGTATCTCTATACCGCTATATGAGCCGAGGGATTCATATTGGTCTGCTTACATAACTGCACCCAACTTCATCAAAAATGCCTGCAAACTCATGACTATTTGACCATCGGGTTCATCGATGCCTACCGATTAGTTTTTTACCATGTAAGTCCCCCTATTGTATCCGCACCCCCCTTTTCACTAACGACCCCACTTCTACTTTACTGCTGAACCGCATCTAACTCCCTCAGAAGTACTCTTACGAACATGGAAACTTGACCAGTGTCTCTCCGCGATCAGTAGATTTACACAATACTCTTGTCATATCTGATACCGTATCCTCCTCACATTTAACCCCGCTCCACTCAACCCTCCCGACATATCATACCCTCCATCCCCTTCAATAATACCAAAATAATTATACAGGGTTGTCCAGTATTTTCTCTGAAGAAGGGTGCTTCTGGTTACACTCGTTATAACTCTCCTGGTAGCTCTTTGTCAGCCGTGAAACAGAAACACATAATTTTTCTTTGCCACGGAACTGCCCTAACTTCACCACCAGCTTCCAGAAACAGACTTGATCAACGTATTCGGGGGAGTTATCACGTCCCAGTGGTACCTATCTGTGTTCTCCCTTCTATCTTTCCCATTCTATCACGGAAACCCTCTTATCAATTTTACATTTTTCAGAACTCCCTCCTGCATGACCAAAAATACCACCAATATAACGGAAGGTTCATCAAATCATTCCATAGACTATAGCAACTCATTTTGTGCCCTTTTGCCTTTCATGCATATTTTACCCCCGCTCATTCGCTTTATATTGATCTCCTCCAGACCGGCTAAGATGACAGCCCCCAAGTTCATCAGAAATGCTCGCATCGTCACAGCTCCTTGACCATTTTGTACCTCAAGGTGTTGCAGTCTATCTCATACCGGTGCATTTTCGCTGTCTCCTCTTTCATCCCTCTTACTGCACCTAATACCCACACCACCTAATACTGCACTCAGATAACCTCCCATATTTCATTCAGATATACCCATACAGTAACGTTGACTTGACCAGGGTATTCACCGGATTCCAAAGATAAAACGGTACTGTACCACGATTCCCTCTCAATCTATCTCCACCCCCTTTTGACCCTGCACTTTCAGTTTTCTGGTTACAGAAAAACTTGATGTAACTCTTTCAGAAATACTCCAATGTTCTTTGCGACTTGACCTACTGTATCCTCCTGACTGCTTCTCCTATATATGACCATTTCTGACTCCCTTGTCATCTCTTCACGGATTCTACCACCTCACCCAACATACTGTCACCACACAGAACAGCTCCCTACTCCTTCTAAAATACTGAAATAGCCACATAAACTTGACTATCACATTATATCGAACTACCGGTGGTTCCATTTACCTTTCTATCATTGCAACTTCTGAACTTCTTATCTACCTGGTCACAACAGTGCACCCAACTTCACCAAAAAATAACTGTTTCGCAAAGATAGGCAGATAGATATTGTCCTCTTCGCAAGGGCAACCGAATGATAGGCACTTTGTTGGAATATAGTGCACAAGTGGCAAGTTTAGCCGAGTGCACCGGGAAGGAAGGTGAGTTAAATTCATATGCACTAAACGTTCAACATCAATTACTAACTACAGAAGGAATTTTGTGGAAGGATTTGTTCTATTGAAATGATATTTGATTATTATGTTTATACATATTGAAAAGTAGCTTATTTCCTGTAGAATCTCGTAATGTCCATGAAAATACTCTCACGGTGATTAATTCTCAATACAAGTATTTGACACATAATGAGAAGTGTTTAATCTTCACATGATAATAGTAAGAAACATACAGCATACTAGAAATAGTAGGCGAAAGGATTCCTACAAATACTCAGGTGATAACACAGCACTTCTAAATGACAGCATGTTCACAGTTATTGGTAAGTCAAAATCATGGGATTTTAGTAAGTACTCAAGACATTATTCAAAGAAGTTAACTCTTTGTTATAATTGTACTAGGACTGTCCAATGGATGAACAACTTCTCATATGATCACATCAAGACTCGATAATTCATAAGATGATGAATGACCTAATAAGTCATTGCTCGATATGAAGTGATCTACATTGACAAAGTAACTGACGAGTTACTAGTTAAAGTGAGAACTGTTATATACCACTCGAATTGGAAAGTATACAATATTCATTGTATAACCAACGAGATTAAGATATAAATTATGTAGCAATTCTCTCAAGAAAAGAGAATATAAATACTAGCCGTAAACCCCTACTAGAGAGTTTTTGGGAGGACAGACGATAAGATAATCAAGAACAACACATTCTGATAAAACACAACAGATATCCGATTCTTATTACAGTTTTCTCTCTGCTGGGGTCTAGGCAAATATTACACCATTGTCTGACTCGTAGCTAACTGTATTAGAACTCATTACTTAAAGCACACTTTATCTCTGCTGATGTATCCTATGTCTGTTTAAACGCCCATTTTCAGCTTAGTACAACCCGCTTTCCACTTCTCCAATATCCGACGGGGCCTATTGACAACCTGACAGAGGTCTGGGGGATCATTTTGATACCTTGAAAGTCTCTAGTACCACCTGATGATATGATAAATTAGAATTGGGTGTGGAGGTGTTTTTTGAGTATTGAATACCGTGGAATAGACATGTACTGTATGGTACCTTTCGCATCACTAAGCTTCAGGTAATTATCTGGTTAAGTCAATGTACGCTGACTTGCATGCCGAATGCATGAAAAAAGGAGTTGAGAAGGAGCAAGCTGGTGCTTATAAAAATGGTACCTCCCCCTCACATTGGGTTTTATTGTGACACACGTCTTCACATCCAGGCGACTACTGTATCAACACCAGAGATTACTCCAAGCCGACACATCAGGACCAATGATCTGATAACAGCGATTTAAACAAGGTAGGCGGCACTCCCTCGGAACGCCTTCACTCACTTTATTGGAGGAGGGAGGGGTAGTGTTTGGGAGTGAGTGAGGAGGATGGAAGGAGTGTGGAATGAGTATGGGGTATGGAAGGAGTGTGGAAGGATGGTGGGTTGGGTGTATGAAGAGTGAACAGAAAGCGCTAGCTGGAAGATGATGACTATCGGCTAAGAGGCGTGGTGCTGCTCGACAACAAGGGGAGGGCACGGAACTGGCCAACCAACAACCAACGATACTGACAGAAGAGCTTAAGACGACACGATCAGCTTAGAGTGAACAATCTGCGAGCTAAATGAGGGTTTCGATTATAGTGAGCTTAGCAAGTGGAAATGGATTGACGCAAAGAAGTACATTGAAGCAACGTTGTGGACTTGCGAGAGAAGAGAGCAGGTTTGCTAGCTTTTTGTTGGAACGTCAATGACTATGATGGCATTGGAGGAGATGGCAATCAAGCTGGAGTGCAAGCAAGAGCTGTGCGCCATGGCTGATCGTGTGGACCAGTTGGAACGCAAGCGAAGAGCTGTGGCAATCGGAGAACAGCATGTTAGCCAATGACAGTTGTCCATGGAGGCTGTGATCCAAAGAGCAGATGTGATCGACATAGCGATTATGGAGGAATCGCTCAAGGCAGGTTGAAGCCGACACAGAAGGCTGTGATAACACTGCCGTACGATCCTTCTGGCGAATCAGATGGTTGAGTGAGGCTGTGATTGACTGAGGCTATGAGAGCTTTGATTTGTGTTCGTTTGAGGAGGATTATGGGAGAAGAGTTGCAGAACTACTGTTTGATGTTTCCAATATGTACTCTTTACGATGAATCGTGGACATGATAAGCCGAGTGGAGCAGAGTATGATACCCATTGTTGCTGATTACCAGGATCCGATCCTTAGGATAGTTTTAGATACCCTTTAACGTCTCATTCACGAGAGCTACAAGGTACAGTGTATTATCGCTGATGAGACTTCCTGTAGACACCATAGTTCTAATAAAAAAGGTATATTTGCCACTGCTGCTGCCTGCGAGTGTTGGATTGCTCAAAAAGTATGGAAGAGATCGTAAAGAGTAGTTCTTGCGTGACTCGCGCCATAATGGATATAAGCTAAAGTGGTAAGATCTTCCCGTAATTGGCAAACCGGATATTAACTGTTAGGGCAAGTCAAGTCCGCTGAATGGTGCACACTGTGTACAACCTTCCCCAAATGTAAATTGCAAGGGAGAGTGACCTCAACCTGCACACCAGAGACTCATAAGTAGTGTATCCCATGGCACGCTCTTCCCAGGAGCACAAAGCGAGCATGTCAAACCACTACCTACTTGACTGGGAAAGCAAGGTGGGTAGGTCGGAATGTGATGATGTCACGGAAGAGACGAAACGACAGGACTACGACAGCTCCAATAGTTTCCATGGTCGGGTCAGCAAGGGTCAAGAGGATCGCATATAGAGCAAAAAGCGGTAGAGCGGCCACCTCCAGGGCTGTTTGAAAGACATAATAGTGATGAAGAAGGATGCAATAACAAACCGGAAAGAATAAAACATTACTAGGACTATGGACATGCTCTTTAGGACTTGTCAATATGGTCCTCTGGGAAGTCTGAAAGAACAAGACGGCCAAGGAGACTACATGGAAGAACTATCTGGAGGCTCCGAAGGGAGATGGCATCTGGTGGGCTCGGCTCGGATGTAGTCCAAAGCCACTTCCTAGCTGAGCACCATCTCTACCTTGCACAACGACGGAGGTGACCATACACCAAGTGGAAAAGGTGGACAACGTAAGAGGATCTTGTCTCTCTTCCTTCCCAGTTAAATCCAAGATCCTCTGTACTTGTAATAAACACTAGTGGTGTGCGGGCTCGAGGAGGACGAGCTTGAATGTGACATTGGTAATATCTGTGCCATGTTTCAGATCTCCTCCAATGTGTGTCAGAAATAAAGCAGAGTAGTGTCACCATGGGAGTTGAGTTAAAAGTGGAGAACCGAGTCGTCATCTTTTTTAGGCCATTTTTGCCTCTTTTTCATATCGTCTTTTTTGTCGTTTTTTTGCCATTTTTGCCGCTTTTTATCTTTTATTATCCTTAATGAGACCAAGATCACCTTGGCTGCTTATGGACCTTCTGCGACTTTCAAAATTGCTTTTTCTGAGTCTCCAGTTATCTCCGCACGGATCTCGAATCTGAAACCGGTCCTGGCAGGAGGTCTTTTCTTTCACTGTCTTCCAGGTTTCGGATAGAAACAGCCTTCGAGATGACACTGAGACTAAAGACTAGACCATGAAGATTCTGTCTCTTGTACACGTTACAGGACAAAGAGATGGCTAGAGACTTAGTGGATCCGTTACCATATTACAGAATTGGCTCTCAACGACTGAAAGCACAAGTCTCACATCCTAGATATACCCAATCTGGATCTCTGTGCAGTCTTATTAGGTGTTCAACAAGGTGCCCAAGAAACGAGTAACTTGCTAGATGTTGAAATGTGTAAAGATGTTGAACTAACGATATGTTTGCCCGTACAGTTCACTCTGATAATGACAATGAACCAGTCGCCGTGGTGATACGACCTTTTCTGACAGAGCTGGGGGCACTTGTATAGTCAAGTAGAATTGGGACGGTTGTGGCCAAACGTTGGAAAGTATTATAATGAGGTGTTTAAATGGTATTAAAAGACTCACAGGGAAGAAAGGAATACACTGGTCACCTTTTTATGATAATACGACTATTTTTGAGGGATCTGTGTGCAGTTGAGATATAGGTGGAGACATGGTGTTTCGGGTTAATTCTTTTAAAGTCATACTTGTAGTAAGAAAGATATGAGAGGCACCACCTGTATCTGATGGCTTCATTAACACTCTTATCCACTCGCTATAGCAATGAAAGTATTTTTGGAGAATTTAGCTGCAGTTCTGTGAGTTACTGAGGCCTCTCCGGTTGGCTGGATCAATATCTTGAAAAATGATCACATTACCATGGCGACTTGACGAGAGTATTCCTGAGATCTGGGCAATTCGAATGACACCGTTCAAGAATCCCCTACTACATTTTCCCCCCTTGCTTCACTTCCACTTGCAGTTCTACTTGTTAACACATTGGCCATACAAGTAGCAAATATGAATTGCGAGAAAAATGGACTCAGACACTTAAAATGCGGTCTCTCTTTGTGTACCTTGGAGCCCTTGTATGTTACCTCCCTTCTAATCTGAATGACTTGTGTCCACTTCAACTTTCCTGGGGAAAATATAAGAGGCCAGCTTAACGTCTAAAACCTATTTCCATTGAATCAAAATTGTTCTGCTATGTTTATAATTCTCTATTATTCTCTTTAAATCGACCCCCTTTCCCCTCCTAATAACACCTTCCTATTTCTCGCCATTGTTTGAATCTCACCGTGCATACTGTATCCGGAGAACAGAACCTAGCTCCGTCATAAATACTCGCATTGCCATTCTGACCTAACAGGTGTATTCTCTTGGTTACGGAGATTCTAATGATACCGACCATATACTCCCTGTATCTTCCCGGAAGCTTTTAGCACCACCCTCCGAATTCAACCGACAACATAACTCCTCCTAGCCACCTTAGATGTACCCCTGTGGCTGTGGGTACTTAACCAGCGTATTTATAAGAGTGGAAAGATACGTTTTGAACCTCCTATTCCCCTTCAAATGTCACTTGCCAAGTTTTAGCACCAACTCTCACTTTTTACGATTTCAGAGAACTCAATCTAACTCCTCCAAAATGCTTCCAGAACAATGGCGATTTGATTATTATATTCCTTGAGTCCCCATCACCCTCAAAGTACCATCGATGTTTCCCTAAATACTGTACCTCTAACGGCAGCCATCAACCACTCGAACCTCAGAAGGCGCCTGCCCCGGATACGCCCAAGGCAAAGGCCATCAAGAAGCATAGAAAACAAGGCAGTAAGACCAAATCTGCTCAACTTCTCTTCAGCATTCATTTCACAGGGATACCATGGCCTACAAGACAGTGGTCCTATTGAAGAGAGGCAAACGGGACTAGACTGACTTACAGGGTCATCAGCCTCTTGGAAGTGATAGGAAAGATCCTCCAAATGTTCAAGGACGTGCCTACTCTACTATCTCTTCGATATTTACAAAAATTTCTGAACCGTCTTCATTGACACATACAACCTGCAGGTTAAATGTCAGTGCCTTTATCACCATGACGCTACTGTATTACAATCGCTAGCTCGTGAATGAGTACGTGCTATTGTCTTTGCTCATTTTGTCAAGGTTCCTGTTACTACTGGTCTATAATCAAAAACATCCACCGCAGAATGGTTGCTGCTTGTACGCTTAAACTCCAGTTCAAATGTAGAGCTTCAAAGCGGATTCCAACAGACTTGTGGATTCATTAGTCTGAGCATGACTCACCAACACCTAACTCATATCGATGTGTTCTTGCTCGAGAGCAAGTATCGAGTTGTACTTCGGTGACGACCCCAATCATCCTGACGGACCAACGGTCATGTAACACTCTCGGCGGGTGTCGTCACCCAAAATCGGCGTTGACCAGTCTCACCGACACACTTGACAACGATTATGTTTGTGGAGAAGTCGTTCGTCTTGGCATTGGAGTCGGTGGAAAGGAATGAAAGGCGTCACTGTCGTTGCATCGGCTCTTCTGGACTTGACGGAAAGAACCAATATGGGCTCCTCCTTCAGGGTGGCCACCAAAGCCGCTTCTTCCTTGTCTCATGTGCTCTATACCGCAGTGTGGTGAGGAGCGATGAGAGCCAACGCCTGCTCTTGAGCCTTCTAGTGAATCTTCTGGGCGGCAGCGGCATCAGAGGCAGTGGGCTGGGACACTGACAGACACTGGGAAGCAGTTCGGTCCACGGCGCCACCCAGAATAGTGGCATCAGACGACTTCCTGTAGCCGTTGCCCTGCTTCTCGGTCTCTCGAGTCTCCTCAGCCAGATACTGTTGTCGGATGAGATCAGTCGGGGCCGATAGTCTTCTAGCGAGTCTGTCAGCGACGTGGGCGCGTGCTTGATGTTGGGCACGTAGATCTTGGTGGTGTAATCCATCTGCTTGGCCGTCTTGAGGCATGGAACTACCTGTGACGTGGATTTGTCAACTTAGTCCAGCACGTTGGTGATGCCCTGGTTGAACGACTCGTAGATCACCAGCACCTCTTCCACAAGCAGCCGGAACGCCGTCAGCAGCGTGTCTTCCTTGCGCTCCTCCTCATAATACCCCCACTTTAACAGCGCCAGCCCCTGGTTTAAAATCAACTGGTACTCTTTGAGAAGTCCCTTATCCACCGACAGAAACTTGGTCGTCGTCTCGGTGCTGATAATTGGGTCTCACGTAGTCTCCCTGTTGTTCATCAAACCGCAATGCTCGGAGCTAAAGGTAGCTGTAGCGTAAGAGTCCCTCAACGGACGCCTCAGACCCGCCATCGAGTCCTCCACCTTGTTATCGTCGAATTCCCTGGCAGTCGAGCATGTTGGGGTGCCGTTTGAAGTACTTGAGCACCGAGTTGGGCGTCTCTCACGGATCACAATGTGCAGCAAAATGTGCGACTTAAAGTCCACGAAGTAGGTGGAGTCGTCCAACCGAGATACCAATGCCAAATCCACTCTGTGACTGAACCAGTTGCACCTCTACCACCTTAAGGGCTTTCAATTCAGGCGGTAAAACTGAAAGGACGGGGGAGTCGGCTGAAGCAGGGATAGGCAGTAGCGTACGAATGATGTGTGGCTGCTCCTGATAAGCGATAGTCGGGCATATGCTGAGTTCCTCCTCACGCACCACAAAGAGATGAAGATGTAGGTGCTCCACTGAACGATAGTCATTGACATGAGTAGCTTCCTCCGAGATACGGTCTGCAACACAGTGTATGAGTCGACTGAGGACGGTCCTGTTGGTCGGATGAACCGTGATTGAGTCTGCAGTGACCGGCCGTTGCTCTTTGTGGGCGTGAAAGGTCTCTTTAGACGTCACCTCTGATGAGTAGCAAGTCGTTACCATTCAACAGGACTTTCAACAGCACGGCAGCACTCCGGAGGGTATTGTCGCGGTCGATATATAGGCAGTGGCACCCGAGTTGAGCCACCTCGTTTAGAGACAAGTCTCAGGTCCTCCTCGACGGAACATCACCTGGAAACGAAGAGGCAGCATTGTCTACTCTTGGCGGTCGTTCTCTGGATCATCTAGAACTGTCAAAGGGGTTCATTGTATTCCTGTCGGTCTCGCCTGACAGTGTTGCAGGATTCTCATTGAGTGTGGTGTCGTCAAGTGCGACGGTGGTTTGTTGTTCAGGAAGCCACCGAGTTGGTCAAATGGTCCAGGGGCTCCGCCTGACCACGCCGAACAGGTCGGCACGTTGATCATCTCATGCGTCGATGGCTCCAGTCAGTCTCGTAATGGCGTCACAGTTGCTGGTTGCTGGTCTGGTTTGATTGCTGCTCGATGTTGTTCTGGTGGTTGCTCCACGCATATCTTCATTCTGCTCTGTAACCTGAGCTGTCCCTGGGTTGAACCGTCGTGGATGCTAGTTGTCTAGCAGAGCCGGTCACGTCCGCTGCTCTGATTCGTGGTCGTTCATTGTTGCTAAGTGCTTCTACCAAATGGAAGACAATGCGGAGGACTGAGTTAGTAAGTTGCTCAACTGAGATGCTGAATAAGCATTCTGATCATCAATAATACATACCTGAATGTGACTCAGTGGGTGGGTGGACGGTTGGACTGAAGTGTTGAAGTGTTGAAGAAGAGTACAAGTTTAAAAAGGACACGCTACTCCTGACGTAAACAAAAACAAACTCAGAACTCTAATAACACGGAGGTGATGACGAATCTCACGAATGTTAGTATGAATATTTATAATCGCATCATAACCGATCGAACAACTCTGTAAACCAAGTATACGGGTTATCTGAATCTATTGGCGTTCACCGCCATCTATATTGCACACTCAATATAATCTCTATCTCTTTGCGGGCATTATATCACTATCACAAGCTGAGGAAGAGAGTGAACAGCGAGAAAATCCACTCCTGACTGAGCTGGAAGAGACGTAACAAAGATGTTTGAACCTCCGCACCGTTCTATCAAGTATCTCACGGTTTATATGGCTTTCATGGCGTTCTTTGGTATTTTTCGCCCGAAACACACTTGTCCACAAACACCATATTTGTCTGACGCGATACCCATGAAAATTTATCAATATATGCTTTAAATTTAGCTCGCGCACAAGGAACCCCCATGAATCCTAACCCTAATCTTTTCATTGGCTGAACCTAAAAATCCAACCTCCCAACACTGGTGACCACCATTTTCAACACTTAGTCCCAACAGCGCCAAGTCCCAGCAGGATCTGAAGTGCCCAAATTTCCGCTTGAGAAGTTTTAAGACCAGTAGAACTTTAAAAAAATATGTAAGGACTGTGTGGAACTGACCAAAAATAGTACAATTCTTCAATTTCAGAGAAATCGGGCGTCAAACCGTGCTCCCGGGAGAAAACTGGACCCACCACATTACTCTCCGCCCCTGTATCCCGCCCTGGCCGGCGTCTCGCTTCCCCGCTACCGCAAATACTGTATGGAGACTCCACCAAGCGTGGGATTACCACCGAGTATTCGAGGTGGATCCAACAAAAATGATGCTGGTAAATCAACCAGCTCATGGAGTAAAAGCTCAACACTACTCTACCCTCTCCAGTAATGGAGGTCAGCGGTTCTCAGTGGATGGCTTTTGCTCGGAGGTCCACCAAGCTAAGAGTAGGCACTTGGCTGGTGGATGATCCTGTCTCGGATGCAGTGGTGAGCAATCAAGAGAGACCAAGAGGGATCACCTCACAGGTAAATCGTTGACTGCCTGAATAAGCATAGCGACGTTCTAGTGAGCGTCCGTCTGGGGTAGCTTAAAAGTGAACCAGTGTTGATGAGTCGAGGATTAGAGAACTCTGAAGGGGTTATGGTGATGATCTGGAGGGATTTAGATGCGGACCTGTTTATCCAGACAGGGAATGGAGACTTGACTAGATACAGCTCCCTGAGTACCCATTCACACAGGAGCCTGCCAGATACAGCTCTACGGAATGGGAAACGTTGCTCCAATAGTGTCCTACCAAAAGGGAGCCTGACTAGATACAGCTCTACGGAATAGGAAGGCGTTGGCGCATTAGTATCCTGCTAAAAGGGAGCATGATTAGATACAGCTCTACGGAATGGAGAAGCTTTTACCCATGGACTCAATTGAAAGGGACCTCGTCCAAGAGAGCCGTCCAATTGGGGAAGTACTTGCCCTACGAGTCCCCTGACCTTCCAAGAGGGACTTTGTTGTCCTGACTCTCGTCTGAATGGGGAAGTCCTTGCCCTACGAATACCCTGACCTTCCAAGGAGGACTTTGACATCCTGACTCTCATCTGAATGGGGAAGTCCTTGCCCTGGGGGTACCCCGACCTTCCAAGGGAGACTTTGTTGTCCTGACTGCCGTCTAACGGGAGAACCATGTCCCAAAGCCACCCTGATGGGGTAGGCATACACTCTGGCAAATAGAGTTCCCTGAATGGGGAGAACCTTGCCCTGACGATCCTTTGATAAGGTTGTCTCTCGCGCGACCTGGGGCGACTAATGCTAGTAAGAATGGGGGCTGTTGTACAGCTGTATGATATCCCCTATCTCACTAAGATTAGTCTTTGAGATCCTACCTATGGTGGGACCATCTTGTCTTGACGACACAAGGTGGTAGGGAGTCTGGGGAGGGTCAGTGACCCAGCTTAGGTAGGCTTAGGTCTGCCTAAGTTGGAGAGCTGATCTGGTACCACTCGAAAGGGTGGTCCCGAGGAGAGAAGTGATTAGTAATATTTTTTTGTTATTTTTGCCAAGTTTTTCCCCCGTGAGCTGGTGGGGCGGGTGGTGGTTGTGGAGGTGATAAATGAGAGAAAAGCGAAGGAAAATGGGAGTAAATGGGAGTAAAAAGTGATGCGAGAGGCGGAAATTGGGCTAAATGCCAACTCTATTCGATGTAAGGTTTGTGTCATGTGACGCATATCCTGGAGGACCAAGGGCATTAATATTGGCTAGATTTGGGGCCAAGTATCTTTTGTTGGGGTGTTGTTCAGATATTTCTTAAGTTGGAATGAGCTGGGGTATTATTAAGGTGCTCTCAAGTAAAGAGGAAGTATTTCAGTTGGGAGTTTGTTCATATTTATTCTTATTTCACCGCCAGGACTTGTCTTGGTGGTTAAAAATGTTAAGAAGCTGAGTAAATGGTTTAAAAATGTCGAAGCAGTGTTGTTAGTCAGCAATACTGTGGAAGAGTTCCTTTCCTATCTATATATATCCAACTATGGGCATACTAATTGTCTCGTTGTTCTAGTTCAGATGGACTGGGGTTGTTCTTTGTTGTTAGGCTTTCGTATTATTTGATTTAGTTTCATAGGGACATTTCTTTTTCCAGCTGATGTGATGTGTATTGTGTTTATTCAAATGTCCCTATAGCTATCTAAATGTCCCTATATTATTAAGCCTGCATTGGGAGAAGCCTTTGATCTGGTGAAAGCGTCAGTGGTAATATCAAGCGTATTGTGTCCAGGTGTATGTATGGATTATGTTTAAAGGGATATGGAAGGAGACGTCAAGTTTATTCTATTGATTTGACAGATGATGTTGTGGGCCCTTTACTATATGGTGATTTATTTTGGCGATTCTATTGGAGTCTTCCCCCAAGGGTTGTTCATAAAGCATGTACTTATTTTCAGTTATATTGTGCCTCTGTAACTGAGATGGGATACTATTTTAAAGGGACTCTAAGCCTATGGGTTACCACTGGGGGTTCTGTATTGGAGTTCTGTATTGGGAGAAGTCTTTGTTCTGGTTAAAGCGTCAATGCAATTGCTTATAGAGTCAAATTGTATGGGGTTGCCTAAACGGATATGGAAGGGATGTCAAGTTTATTCTATTGTTTTGACAGATGTTCTTGTACAGATGTTCATGTGGTCCCTTTAGATTATGGAGCTTTGTTCGGTGGATCTATTGGGAGTCTTCGTATTGGATTTGTTTCATAAAGCATCCCTAATGTTATTTATTCTGTCCCTATGAATATGAACTACTACTGAAGGTGGAATAGTATTTTAAAGGGACTCTCTCTCTGATTATGGGTGGGGTCTGATTATGGGTGGGGTCTGATTATGGGTGGGAGTTCTCTGTTGGAGTTCTCTGTTGGAGTTCTGTATTGGAGTTCTCTGAGTTGGGACTTGCCTGAAAGGGGGTGTACAGCTGTCTTTGGGACTTGCTTGCTTTCAAAAGAGAGAGAGGGTGGGATCCCAGTACAGCTTCCTTTGGGAGAGTGCCTCTGGGACTTGTTGCGAGACTCCAAACCCAACCCCTCTCTTTCTCCCAACTTGGGCAATTTGGCAAACTTCGACACCAGCAGAATTTGGCAAAGTCCCAATCCAAGTCCCATTCCAAGTCCCGACCCAAGAGCAAGAAGTGGGAGCTGGTCTCCTACCTGAATTCGGGTCGGAACGGAACGGTGGTGAAAAGTTTTCACTTTGACACGTTCAATTGGGCAGGAGTAAGCTTCGTTTATTCTTTCCATTCATGGAGTCTCATATCATACGTCATAGTCTACACATTCCACCCAATGGCTCCCAGACTTGCACAGATAATGAAAAATGTAAAAGGAAAATAATGGGCAACTTATACAGACGTAATTACAATTCCAAGGCCTTTCATTGGACGTTGAACATCCCTTTTCCGGTTGGACTTGCCAGTTCTAACCATTGCCCTCATTTCACTTCATCACTAAGTTGTACGATCTATACGGAGAGATATGAAAGTCTAATCCAAGGTAGAACATCGACTATAGACATGGAATAGAACAGTAGAATGACAGTAGGATATAATGGGACTCTCATGGATGGAATCAGGGCCCACGACTACCCTAACCCGTGTCTATTAATAGCAAGTGGTTCCCTCTACGCGTCATTAATCATGCACGTCTCAGAGACACTTGCATTAATTTGAACTTGAAAGGGATGGAAGAATGCAAAGGAGAACACTTTAGAAGAACTAACTGGATGGAAAATGAACATATTCAAATGGGGAAAATTGGAATTTGCTATGACTGCGGTCATTTGGTTCATTACAATTCGATATAGTCTGTGGAAATCGTATATACATTGAAGGATTGACTACATAGAGCACAACACATTGCTGTATCTTTCTCATGTACATGTGCATGATGCAATATGGATCTCGGTGTTAGCACTATTCCCTAACAACCGTTCTCTGATGCACACGTGCTAGCAATTACAGTTGTGTCGGCTGTCAACAGGTTCGGCATCGGCATGGAAAGTATACCCCTGCGTCATGCAAGACGGGAAGACGGAGTATGATCCCCTGCATATGGAATTATACACCCGGAACTCTACAGTCTGAACTCTATGATTGGAGCACGGAAGTTGGAAGCGAGGAACCTAGTCCCAATAGACACAAGTCCCAACACAGCGGATCCCTAACAGTAAAAGTCGTAACTACAATGGATAAATCAAGCCACCTGCATACTACCTCCCACTCCCAATCCCATCACCCATTTAGTTCCCCTGATGGAGTTGTTGCAATAGTAATTGAACTTAGTACGAGAGGAACAGTTCATTCGGATAATTGGTGTTTGCTGCTGTCTGATCAGGCAATGCAGCGAAGCTACCATCCGCTGGATTATGGCTGAACGCCTCTAAGTCAGAACCCATGCTAGAAGTGATGAATTAGGGGGTAGGATGGATATGAATAAGTATCGCAGTACCGGAGGGGGAATTTGGGTGGATAAGGAAATTGTCTGCTCTTCCCTGATTGTAAAGATTTACCCTTGTGAAATCCATTGTAGACGACTTTTATATACGACGAGGTATTGTAAGTAGTAGAGTAGCCTTGTTGTTACGATCTATTGAGATTAAGCCTTTGTTGTTTAGATTTGAAGACGCCCGAGCGTGCGACATACCTGAGCGCAGCGAGGGTATGGAGTGCGATGGGTGTCGAATGGGATGGAGAGCCCAGTGATTATTTGGTTGCTCTAAGGAGTGATGTAATGTTGCCTGTGCCTTTGTTTGTTTGTTGACTGACTTGTCTGGACTTGTCTGGACTTGTCTGTCTCTGGACTTGTCCTTATCCCGGACTTATCCTGGACTTGTCCTGGACTTGTATTTTTCCTGGACTTGTCCTTTTCCTGCCATTCTCGACGACCACTCCCTGTACATTGTCAGGACTTGGTATCTGTGAATGACTTCTTTTCTGTGTTCGCGTGTGCGAGCATTATTTTCTTTGCAGTGTTGCTTTTTATGCAGTGTTGTGTAATCTGAGTCTTTGCTGTGGAGGGGGATATTTTCTTTTTTTTTTTATCCAGGCAGTGTTTTAGGATCTATAGCTTGTAGAAGTTGGTGCTTTTGATCTATAGCCTAAGTGAGAACTTGGTGATTTCAGATCTATAGCATATACCAGAAGTAGCCGGTAAACCAGCGAAAGTGCTCAGAATGACCCCAAATTTCGTGTGCTAACGCTCTTGAATTACATCCAGTACCTATTAAGATTCTCTTAATTGGTACGAGGCTTTAGTTGCGTGGGGCTGTTGGGGGTGGTTTGTGGTTTTTATTAATTTATTAAGAATGCCAGTTTCTATTTTTAAGGGGCACAGCTTGGTGATTCAGGATCTATAGCATAAACCACAAACGGCCAGTAAACCAACGAAAGCGCTCAGAAACACTCCAAATTTCGTGCACAAACGCTCCTGAATTACATCCAGTACCTATTAAGATCCTCTTAATTGGTACGAGGCTTTAGTTGCGTGTGGTTGTTGGGGGTGGTTTGTAGTTTTTATTAATTTATTAAGAATGCCGGTTCCTATAGCTTAAGCGGTTTAAGGGTAGCAGCTTGGTGGTTCAGGATCTATAGCTTAAGTGAGAACTTGGTGATTTCATATCTATAGCATAAACCAGAAGTAGCCAGTAAACCAGCGAAAGTGCTCAGAATGACCCCAAATTTCGTGTGCTAACGCTCTTGAATTACATCCAGTACCTATTAAGATTCTCTTAATTGGTACGAGGCTTTAGTTGCGTGGGGCTGTTGGGGGTGGTTTGTGGTTTTTATTAATTTATTAAGAATGCCAGTTTCTATTTTTAAGGGGCACAGCTTGGTGATTCAGGATCTATAGCATAAACCACAAACGGCCAGTAAACCAACGAAAGCGCTCAGAAACACTCCAAATTTCGTGCACAAACGCTCCTGAATTACATCCAGTACCTATTAAGATCCTCTTAATTGGTACGAGGCTTTAGTTGCGTGTGGTTGTTGGGGGTGGTTTGTAGTTTTTATTAATTTATTAAGAATGCCGGTTCCTATAGCTTAAGCGGTTTAAGGGTAGCAGCTTGGTGGTTCAGGATCTATAGCTTAAGTGAGAACTTGGTGATTTCATATCTATAGCATAAACCAGAAGTAGCCAGTAAACCAGCGAAAGTGCTCAGAATGACCCCAAATTTCGTGTGCAAACGCTCTTGAATTACATCCAGTACCTATTAAGATTCTCTTAATTGGTACGGGGCTTTAGTTTCGTGGGGCTGTTGGGGGTTGTTTGGGGTGGTGGTGAATTTTTGAAATTTGATCAGTTTTTATAGGTTATTTGTTGGTTCCTTGGTGAGATGGACTGGTGGGTGGATTTCTAATGCTTTCGTCAATTTTATCTGGTTTTATTTGATTTTATTTGATTTTTCTGATTTATTATAAGGGTTCTGTTTGATTTTATCCGGTTTTCGTCAGAGTGGACTTTTTTCAAGAAAGGTGATAAGTGTGGTGTCGGCTGTTTCTAACAATCTGTTGGATCCGGATTCCTTGTTTTCTACTGTCTTAATCGTTTTTCTGATTTTATTTGATTTTATTTGATTTTATTTGGTTTTATTTGATTTTCCGATTTATTTCAGAAAATCCGGTTTTCCTCAGAAAGGGCTAAAAGTCATAATTGGGGTGCCAATTGGTTCTTACAATCGGATTCCATGTCTTCTGATGTCTTATTTGTTTTTTCCCGGTTTTATCCGATTTGTTCTGATTTTATTTGACTTATTCTGTTTTTTCTTTTCCTTCCGATTAGTCAGATTCGATTAGTCAGATTATCGTCGATTAGTCAGATTATCATATTGGAGGTTGAGACATTACGAAAGCTAAAATGAGCTTAAATGAAAGAGAAAATGGTCTACACGCGCGAGGAGAGGTCTAGAGGTGGATTTTAAAGCAGAATTCGATTTTGGAGGTGTCAGAGAGGCTACTGCGTTGATTTAAGGTGATTCCACCCACTTTTGAATTTTACCCCTTGTTAATTTACACATCCCAAATCAACTACACATGGCAACCTCACTAGAGTTTTTCTGTCCAAACAAGGCAATAATCTGAAACAAGGCAAACCCTAACCTAACCTTGATGACTAATATCGGGTTTTTGGTGTTTCTGGGTGTTCCAGGCAAGTGTGAAGGTCGGGAGTTGATCCAGATTGACATTGAGAGTCCCAGAATGCTCCCCAGTGCTCCGGACTTTGATTTTTCTCAAGTCTGTAGCCTGCAGACTACCATTTTCTTTGTTGCGACGCTAGAAGCAATCAAAAGAAAAGTGTAAGGAGTGATTGTAGCCAACCAGAAGCAGAACAAGTCCTTCAGATTATGGGAAAACTGTCGCACTACCTCCCTCCCACAAACCCCCCGTACCCACCACTTCTCTCCCCCTCCCTTGTATCCCCCCCCAGCCGGCGCCTCGCTTCCCTGCTACCGCAAATACTACAAGGGGAAACCCGACACAGCGGTGTAAAGCACTACATTCATCCGAATTAGTGGGTTGCTAGATATCCTCTACAACTACCCGGCAATGTATTGCCCTTCTAACGAAAAAAGTACATGAGAGAACTCGTTGATCTCTCTTTAAACATCAACAATACTTATCTGGTTGATCCTGCCAGTAGTCATATGCTTGTCTCAAAGACTAAGCCATGCATGTCTAAGTATAAACAATTATACAGTGAAACTGCGAACGGCTCATTAAATCAGTTATCGTTTATTTGATAGTTTTTTACATGGATAACCGTGATAACTTCAGAACTAATACATGACTGCCTTTTGGCGTATATATTAGATACAAACCAACACATTGGTGATTCATAATATCTTGTCGAACCGATCTTCGGTGTATCATTCAAATTTCTGCCCTATCAACTGTCGATGGTAGGATCGTGGCCTACCATGGTAACAACGGGTAACGGGGAATCAGGGTTCTATTCCGGAGAGGGAGCCTGAGAAACGGCTACCACATCCAAGGAAGGCAGCAGGCGCGCAAATTACCCAATCCTGACACAGGGAGGTAGTGACAATATATAACGATCCGGAGCTCTTTGAGTTTCGGAATTGGAATGAGTACAATTTAAACACCTTAACGAGGAACAATTGGAGGGCAAGTCTGGTGCCAGCAGCCGCGGTAATTCCAGCTCCAATAGCGTATATTAATGTTGTTGCAGTTAAAAAGCTCGTAGTTGAATGTCGGAGGGATATTTATTTATCCTTCCTACGGAAGGAATCTTCCAGTTACTTTGAAAAAATTAGAGTGTTCAACGCAGGTTTCGCCTGAATATATTAGCATGGAATAACATAACACGACGAGGGTCCATTTTGTTGGCTTGCAAACCCACGTAATGATTAATAGGGACAGTCGGGGGCGTCAGTATTGTGTTGTCAGAGGTGAAATTCTTGGATTTACACAAGACTAACTACTGCGAAGGCATTCGCCAAGGATGTATTCATTAATCAAGAACGAAAGTTAGGGGATCAAAGATGATCAGATACCGTCGTAGTCTTAACCGTAAACTATGCCGACTGAGAATGGGTACCGCTTTTACGGTATCCGCGCTCTACGAGAAATCAAAGTGATCAGGTTCTGGGGGGAGTATGGTCGCAAGGCTGAAACTTAAAGGAATTGACGGAAGGGCACCACCAGGAGTGGAGCCTGCGGCTTAATTTGACTCAACACGGGGAAACTCACCAGGTCCAGACACAATAAGGATTGACAGATTGATAGCTCTTTCTTGATTTTGTGGGTGGTGGTGCATGGCCGTTCTTAGTT